>OX638213.1:4852500-6052500 GCA_951805285.1 Thymelicus acteon | reverse complement strand
ACTGAAAAAACCAATTATATAATTTGTTAATTCCTGACTAAAGTGATAAAATCCAGGGGTGGTGTGAAATTCAAAATGTTTATATTATGTACATGCACTTACAAATGACTCAGTCCGTCGGCAATGCTGTGCGATACAAGAACATCCACAAATCCTTTTACTTTCTCCTCATCCATACATTTCCGAAGGGATTGTCTAGCTGCTGTCGCTTCTGAAGCGCGTCTGGTAAAGTCTCCACCCAAAACTGATACACACACAGTTAAACCTTTTCCTGGAATAGAAATAAAATGTAAAATTAGTCTATGTTTACTGTTTGTCAATTTTTATTTGTAGCAAATGAGCTAGCATTTTAGATTTATAAAACTTATCCCGGAAATATACACTTTATAAATTGCATAAAATGTATTAGCGCGTCCGAAGCTAAGGCTAAATATACAAAAGCGACATTCATAAACCGCACTTTGTATAATATAATAAAGACAATACAATCATAAAGACAAATTACTAACCGGCTTTGAGCTGATTGGCAAAAGCAAGCATTTTCCGATATTTGGGACTGAGGTCATCGTTCAGTTTAGCTAGAATCAGTACTTGGGGACGCCAATTTTTGGTATGCGGTGGTCCTTCTTCCAGTCTTAATAGCGAATAACGAGCAGCTGACAGAGCCAAACCTCGCAAACCATCACCCCATTCTTTCTCAGCACTGAAAAAGTCTTTAATGTAGAAATGTATTTGATTATTTTAAATTAAAGCTCAAAAGCAATTTAAGTACAACTTACCCACGATATTCGATATATTTGTAGATTAAACCAGCCATACCCATCGCAATTAAGGCGTAGAACCAAGAAGTCATAAACATGATCGAGATACATAGCGTCAGACCAGCGAGGGACAGAGACCTTAAAATATGTCAGAGGTTAAATAAAAATCTTTAAAATGTCACATATATTTTTCATTTACATTAAATATGTATGTAAATATAATAAAGAAATAAATGATATATAATAAAGAATTAAATCTTACCAGTGATAGTATTTAAACCTTGGACGCCAATTGGGAGTCTTCAGAAGAGTTTGTAGTGCACACGCCAAGTTGACGAAACCGTAACACATGAGGAAAAACATGGAGAGAAGAGGCGCGAGAATGTCTACGTTCCCAAGAAGAATACCACACTGGCAAATAACCATCGTAAGAAGCAGGGCCCTGGATAATAAGATTTTATTAGTCATCTCTTACTTTTAGCAAAATAATAATTTATTATCCTTCATTCATGGGTAACAAGGATTTCTATCCATCCATCTTGAGGGTAACCACTCCTACTCGCAGTGCTGTTCATAGGCGACAACAACCGTTATTTACTATTATTGTTATTATTAACGGTATTAACTATTTATGCAAAAAAATCGTAAATACTGAATCTTACCTGGTTGGTTCACCTCTACTAGATGAAACAGCAAACGGAGCAAGGAACGGTATTATTTCATCTTTAGCAATAGCTTGCAATAAGCGAGGGGCACCCGTTAAAGATTGAAGCCCAGCTCCTAAAGTTGACAGAAATGATCCAACGAGGATAACCCACTGATTTGGCCATGCCATATTTGCTACTACAAGTTTACCGCCTATAGATTGACCAAATCTGAAAAAAATATCAAAATAATTACAAAACTAGATGGCTAAGTAATTGTGATATATTTATTTTCATATCCTTTTCAATAAAAAAACATTTATCAAAATTTACAATGGTAGACAAACTCAATAAAAATATAATGATGGAAGAAACATTTAAACAATATTCTAAGTTTGGAAATACAAGTAGCGATGGCAAGCAAATAACTCTTACAAATATTGACAAGTGGCTTAAAGAGGCAAAAATATTGGACGGCAAGAAGCTTTCTACTACGGACACAGCTATTTTATTTCATAGATTTAAATCTAAAACAATCGATTATAAAACATTTCTTCAATTTATTGAAATCCTTTGTAAAGAAAACAAATTGGACTGTAATGAAATTAAAGAAAAATTAACTGCATGTAAGGTTCCTGGTACTTCTCAAGCAACTAAATCACAGAATTCAAAGGTCGTGGATAGACTGACAGATACATCTAAGTACACAGGTTCACACAAAGAGCGTTTTGATAAACAAGGTAAAGGAAAAGGAATAGCTGGCCGAGAAGATGCTACAAATAACACTGGATATGTACAAGGATACAAGCATAAAGACACTTATGGTACAAAAAAATAACAAAGACTTTTGGCTTACTTATCCCGCAGTAGTAAATTGTCTACAGTTCCGGCAAAAAGAAGGACACAAGAAAGATAAACAGTTGAAGTTGTCAAGATTGCGCCAATAGTTCCAATAGGTATGCTTTTTTGGGCATCAGCTAAGTCACCGGAGCGATTTGAACCAGCCATGATACCTGTTTAAAAAAGACGAATAAGAAATAATAATTACAATAGGCTATGAATAAAATATCATGAAATTATAAGTTTATTTATTGTTTAACCTGTTACTGATGGGAAAAATATTCCAATCAAAATAGTGAAAGTTGTTGTACAGTCAGCATATACTTGGTTGTAAGTAGGCCTCTCCATTTGTTCGATGTCTTCTGGTTCTTTACCATACGAAATGTATTGTCCAAGTTGTAAAAAGGAATCGTGCAAGTTATCAAAGAAGACTCCGCTAGCCAAGCCCTGTGAGAAGAATAGGAAATTTTACAATATAGGCAGTAATTTTCTGTTGATGTGAAACATCTTTACGCGAGGGGTAAACCTGATTTTAGACTTGGCGATCGTGGCGACGCATTTCAATGTTTCACATCTGTCAGCCGTCCCATGACAGCTGTTCTTTTTTGTATAATAATAAATTATTATATTAGCAAATTATATAGTTACCTTAATTCCCTGAACGATGGATACATTATGCGTGACATAGTATGGATCACAAGTGTTGTTTGGGCAAAATATTTGGTACAATTCACCTCCTATTTCTTTTGAGCAGTTTTTGATATTAATGTCTTTTAACAAACGTTTTCCAAGTACGCACATTCTGTAACATTTAAATATATTTTAGTAAAAGATGTTTACAAGAGAAGTACCTTTTTATTGGTTTTTTTTCTTTTCTTTATGAAAAAAAAAAACGATAAGTTTGTTCTTACTGAAGTTTGTCGTTCCCGTTGAAGTTTACGAAGATTCCTGCGTAGACTGCGGTGATGGAGAGAATGACGCAAGCCAAGGCGATCGTCGCAAACTTGTTTACAAACTTTACGCCGACAAACAC
Organism: Thymelicus acteon; assembly: GCA_951805285.1. Classification (NCBI taxonomy): domain Eukaryota; kingdom Metazoa; phylum Arthropoda; class Insecta; order Lepidoptera; family Hesperiidae; genus Thymelicus; species Thymelicus acteon. The sequence goes on along the minus strand of OX638213.1, from coordinate 6,049,222 downwards.
TACCATCCCCATTATGAGAAGTAAGCCAGTGCCGTATACTCGGAAATTGTTATACATTGCTTCGGGATCCTTAGTAAAATCGCCGAAAATTGACATCCATGGAGCCATATACGTCTGCAAAGGTATCAAGACAATATTTGTCAATATTTACTAATCAGTTTACTGACTTAAAATATAACCTTTCTATTATCACGAGAGGACAACAAGATCCCAAGTTACAGGTTTAAGTTTGCTCTTAGTATGTTCTTGGCACTCCAGATCATCATTTCCAAATTTTCATTTAACTATGTGTCAAAATCACCATCATTCACCCTTCCTCCGCTTTTCCTTTGCCCTACTGTACGAAGAAGGATTATAATTACCAGGACGATCTCAACGGCGCCAACGATGTACATAGCTGCCGCGAGCGTGGTTCCAGTGTAGAAGAGCATGCCAACTGCTCCGCCGCACTCGGGTCCCAGGGATCGACCGATCATGAAGTAAGACCCGCCAGCAGGCACCACTCCGTTCGTCGCGATCGCAGACATCGATATCGCCGTTAGCATCGTCTGAGAACACAACATTACTGCATTATTCATGGCAGATGTTGAGGAGATCAGAATCTGATGAAGTTTGGAGGGTTTCTAGACATATCGTTATAATTGATAACGATGAAAAAATATCATTTTTTTATACACACATCATGTCAATGATGGTCCGGAATTGAATCCAACAGAGTATCAATAATCCGATCTTAGTGTAGCAATATCCCTGCTGGAATTGACGCGTATCAAATATTATTATATTGATATGTTACTTCTTAAACAGTAACAGGGGGGGTGGATCAACGGTAGCCCAAGGGTGGCCCTAATATTCAGTGGTTTAACTGATATTTGGGAATTAGTATTTTTTTCTGAAGGAATCAGATTATTATATTAACATGAATATTAATCTAAAAACTAAATATGACTCACCGTACAACAACACGTCAGTACAATCAAGAAGCCCTGTATAGCGCCCGCAGTGCCGACCACCCACGTGAGACGGATAAAGAGGATGACGCCAAAGATGTTCTGGATGCAGGGGAGGTAGCAGCCGATGAGAGTGCCCATGCGCGCAGGGGGCGCGGGCTTGGGCGTATCCGGGTCTGCAGCGGATGCGGTGGGAATGGTGTTCGAGTAGTCGGCCAGCGAACTGAGGAACGTTGCCGCCCGCGGACGATCTTCGATCTCCTCCTGTAATGTAAGGTTGCAATGTAGCATCGTGTTTATGGTCTGATATTTACTGACTCAATTACAAATCTGCCTAAAGGTTAGTTTAATTGGTTGATTTTATTGTTATTGTTTTGGATTAAACCTTCTCGACCAAAACCGAGAAGTTAGACCAAAACCGAAGAGTTGGTCATCGAAGTCAAGTGGAGTTTATTGTATGTGTAAGAATTTACTTGTATTTTTTAAGACGCCTGCTTTTTGTAGTGTAATGTAATGTTTTAATTCTCTTATTTGTTTTGGGACCCTTTGAATTGCGATCCGGGATAATAACCATTACGCGATACGGGTAATGTTTTATATTAAAGAAAACATTCCTTATAAATGTATTAAATCGAAACGATTGTTAAATTGATTATTAAATAAACACGAATAACTAGTTAATCAATTGTAAAAAAAAAACGATTTGTATTCAGAAATAAAACTGTCTACGTAAATTTTCACTATCCCTACATTCAGGTACTATTATGTCTTCTGTACTATCACTGAAACGTCAGAGTAAACCAACAGCAAATAAGCAGCATGGTGTGGATCAAAAGTGATGAAGGTAAATTGTCGAATAATGCAACGATCCGGAAATTTTGCATTTAATGCTTCATCAATTCGAGCCGTGTATTGGTATCTACGATAGATGAGCGTGAGGTAGATCGAATGAAATGTAATTTTGTCCCACATACGGGGAAATGTATTGTGAAATTGTGTGATTTTTCTACAGAATTTGTAACAAATTGCAAACATGATGCAAATAAATATTTGGTATAAAGATTGAGAAATATATTATTTAATATTCTATTAGATTACTCGTTTTGGACATCATTACAGGATAATATTTAGCATAAAATTTACCGCAGAACAAAATAATATTTACGTTTTAGCTACTATAACTCCCTATACATTCTAATTGCCGCCACTAATCTCAGTTCAACTATGTTACGGCACTAATGTGTTATGATACTAATATGTCATAATTAATTATTATCCTCCACAAATCCATTACAAATCCTTAATAAATTAGTGTAGTGGTGAACGTGATAATATGGTGTTAATGTAACGAAGATTATGTCGTTCCATGATTTATTATATTGTTTTGAGCACAATTCAAACGCACAGAAATATGTTTATTTCAGTACGTTGGGATTTAACATTGCAAAGAACTCATTTATTTGTTGCAATAATTAATTACTATATAACTACTTAGTTACGCAAAAAGGTCGTTAAATAAAATAATGTCAACTCATAATAAGCTTGCTGGCTCTAACCCATTAGTCGTACAGGGTTGGTACTTCGCGAGGCCCGCCTCCTCTTACTATGACGGCAGTTAAATTCAGGGCAAATATTAGAAATTTCATTCTGTATTTTCATTGAGGAGAACTTAATTACTTTAATTTGGCTGCAAAATTTATTACGGTAGTCGTAAAGCGTCGACATATTTGCTTAGGTAATTACAAAATCTCCATATCTACACAGAATCTTTTAAATCGCGGGAACAGTTCAATTTCCAGGGTGAAAAGTATCATATAAAACTGTTCAGAGTGTTCAGTGGTTCTCACAATTTGAACAGACCAACTAAAATTAAAAAGAATATGTTTTGCTTATAACATCGATAACAAAGATAATTTATGTACTCTAAATATTTGTTTTCACAAAATTACAGCTTTGTAACACTTTATATTAGCATAAATTTTACATCGCTCGTAAAAAGAAAAGTAGCTTAGGAAGGTCGCCTCCCTATCAGAAATGCTAATATAGTATCTTTCCTATTACTCCAAAAGTTAGTAAAGCGCGGTGATGGCTTGAAGCGAGAGCGGAATCACGTAGCCTGCATAAATATACACCATTTTCGTAAGTTAGTTTCGGCTAAGTAATCGATTTGAAATCTGCCAAGAGATTCTTATATTATGGGCAACACAGTTTCAACACTTACAACCCGTTGGAGGGTTACTCCAAGGCGTATTGTGCTTATTATAGCGTACGCTTGTAAATAATGAGAGTATAACTATATATGTTTTACCTGGTTTGAGCACTCTACGTCATTGCAGTCTGATAAAGGAAGAAACCAAGTCCTAGTCCAAAATTCTAGGTTGGCTTAACAACACGGGCAAACAACTAACATCTTCTATAACGATGTATCTTCTATAACTTCCCTTTGTCACTAGTCGTTTATTTATTCAACTGACGACTACATCCGAAGTTGTTTAACTCCGCGTATCATTTACGATTGTAATAATGCTACGAGCTTGTTATATAAATAATATACCTAAGTATAAACTTTGTTGGGAATATAAAAGTTTTACACGAACTGTTTCATTCTGCACACATAGCTTTCAAGTGTTGTTAAATGAAAGCGGTTGACGTCACAAATACCGCATTGTGGCAGTCGCTTCTCGAGAGTATTACTTTTAGCTTCATTAACAAAAACACTCACAGGTATTTTACGTAGTCTGTTTTTTATTTATTATTGTATTATTTGTACTGAATGATATTTAAAAAATATAGATACGTTGTACCCTTACAAATCAACCAAAAAATCTGTTTCGAAAAGAGCTACAACACATAAACACATTTATCTTTTGTTTCACTACACCAATCACATTAGTATAACACGAAAGCATTTTAACGCTGTATGTCAAATGTCAAGCAGTTCTGGCAACAAGAAAAGCGTGCGTATCGTCTTGTATTGACAAAGCGACTACGAGCAGAACGGTCAGTTGCCTGTTCTTAAGCTCTTCATCGTCGGCGCGTTAGTGACATATCTACCTCTTTTTTGGAAAATGGTAGCAAGCCAAAGGGGTAAAACCTTGCATGAGTTCCGCCGGGATACAGTTCAGTAGAGGGCAAATCAGCAGTAGCACCTCAATGTATCATGGAATTTGCATAAGAAATCTTAGTGTGAGGTTTTGAGTGCTTTGATTATTCTTTTGAATTTTTCATACGATGGCTAAATCGTAATAATTAATGCATTAAAACTGGCAGATAAGCTATTAACCCGTCTACCAATTTGCACTATAACAGCATTGTAAAATGCTCCAGGCGTCTTCATTTCAAATTATGATCATCCTTAGTCCTTATAGACTATTGAAGAAACTCACTTACATTATTTAAACCAATTTAATTCCTTGAAACTGTTTTTAAGTGGTTACCACAGGAGGAACTAAAAAGTACTACAACTTAGTTCAATTTAGTTATTAATTATTCAGATGGTAACATTCACTGACGTATTAAGTTGTAACTAACATCCATTAGCTTATGGCCAACACTTCAACGCTCACAGCGTGGCGTTTTGCCATTCTGTACAAGGCCAGAACGCAGGGGTATGAAACTAACCATGTACAGATTGGAACTAACTTTTTTACTAAGTTCTTCCAATCCATACACGAGCAGTACGCAAATAATCGCGTATACTTCGTAGAAGACGTAGAAGTATATCTTGTTCCATAATGTACAGCGCCATTACGCATACGGACATAATCGTGTGTGTATCGGAACCCCCGTGACGGGGGAGTGGGGGGCGGATAATAATTTTTCAAAATTGGTGACAGAACCGACTTAGTCAACCCCGACCCCACGTGGTACTAGTCTGCCCTACCCCTAGAGTGAATGTAAACCCCGGAGGCGCGGAGGGAGAGCAGCCCACGCCCGCTGTAACAAACTGCAGGCACCATGTGAGCCGAAGCGGCTGAGGCTGGTCGCCGCAGGCGACCAAAAAGCCGAAGCTGCGTAGGCGAGCATGGAGTGCCTGCAGTTTGTTACGCAAGGGCGGAGGGGCTGCACTTCCCGCAGCGCCGGAGACGTTTGGAAGCCTATTTGTGTATCAAAAACCCCTAAATTCTCCCTAAAAGTGCATATAATGAAACTTTGTAATTATCGTATAATGATTTGTCATTTTACTTTACTTAATACATTATTTGGTAAATAATATATACAACTAAATGAATGCTGCGAAACGTTAGTTGGCAAGTGATAATCTGCCAGACAATATTCGGCGAAAAGGCAGAAATCCCGAAGTGTAGTATAGTTTGGAACGAAGACGCGAGCATCTTACGATACAAACTATACGCGATCAGTACGCAAAATGCGTGTATGCATTGTAATAACAAATTTAAAAACAGCATTACAATATATACGCGAGCAGTTTCCTATGGCTGCGTTCTGGCGTTGTATACAAGGAAAAGACGCCACAGCGCGGCGGCTTGTGTCGATCGTAAAGTCCGGTTTAGACGTATTAAGTAGTTAAGTAGATAACTAAATTTTAACTAAAAAGTGCCTGACAAACGTGTTAAGTGATAAGCCCCGCCCACCTACTTAACAGAAAATAGAATAATTTCTAAATTACTTGTTTACTTGGGTACTAAATTTTAACTACTAAATTGTCCGTTTACACGTATTAATTTACTTAAAATTTTGTCAAAATTTAGTTAACTACATAACTACTTAATACGTGTAAACCGAACATTAGTGATCGTCAAAGAAGCAACAGCGAGCGTGGTCGGTAGTTGGATGGGTGATCGCTAGTGGCAAAATTCTTGAGCTTTTCCGTCCTTCGGAGAGCACGTAAAGCCGTCGGTCCCCGTTGTTATTTCTATAATATAATAGTCGTCAAGCCATGTCGGAGACCCTCGAGCGGCATGATAACTTCCGACTCTTGGGTTGGCCACTAACCCCTTCACCATGTGCATTGGAGCAGCGTGGTGGAGTATGGTCTAGGCCTCAACAAAAGGAGAGATCCTTGCTCAGTAGTGCATCATTAATGGGTTGAGGCCAGCCAAACACTTGAACAATAAGATAAATATTGTTTAGTATATGATGGTGCAGCAAGACCTGTGACGTCACATTGAAGTGCTCGTAAATATAATATAGAATAGAATAGTAGTCGTCAAGTAAACAAATGATCTCTAGGGAACATCCGGCGACACTAAAGGGAAGCCACTCTCGGAAGTGTGGGCGAACTGCATCCGGCTCAGTCGCGTGCACTCAACCGATATATTTACTCATGTTATAGCTGATAAATGGAAGTTTTAAGTAAATAAATACATTAATGAAATATTACAAGCAAGTACGACCTTATTTGCAATTACTTTTATGCTTATTTCTATGATTTTATTTTACTGGCAAACTAGCTGGGGCTGTCACAGACTACATCACATTCATTGCATCTCTTGTTTGTATGAAAAACACTCATTTACTCATATATAAAGGATACCCGTTGAGTTCTTGCTTTCCCCTTTTCTTTATTCATTCTTTTACTGTTGTATAAGTGGCATAATTCCATCCATCTATCTATCAGCCTTTGGGGGATATCTATCCTATATACGAGTATATGTTGGATATTATTATGTTATAATTATTTTATTACATTTTATATTTTATAAATAACTGGTTGTCCCGGCTGTTACTTTTAACTCCCCTCTACCTCTCAATCCCCTCACACTCCCATCCCCCTCCCCTCCCTCTCCCTCTCCAGCTACCTCTCCCTCTCATTGTGTGTATGTAACTAATACAACTATGTTTTATATAATAATATGTAGTTATTAGTATTTTTACAGATCAGCTAGTAATGATTGACTTGCTTGATCGATTAGAATTCTATGAACTTTTTTACCGATACTGTCATTGCTGACAACTCTATTATTAGTTCAAACACAGATTGTTAAAAGATATTATAACAAGAGCAATGATATTGTATGTAAAGAGAAGAAGAGTTAAAAGATATTTACCAAAATTGGATAATGTTACCGATTAGCTTTCAACCGGCGTTTGAATTATTTAAGCGCCAAAAACATTGATAACAAACATATAACAGTTTTATATAACCACAGAATTATGTAGTTGAATTAAGTTTGCCCAATATTTTGTTTTAATTTATTTATACAACAGTGGGTGGGTTATAATACTATGTTATTAATACTAAAACAGCAGGGATTAATATTTAGTACGTCTTTAAAGCTTTAAACGTTTCAGCAGCAATATTAAAATGTATAATATTACACAGCTGTAGGCAGTAGACGTCACGACGAAATTCTTGCGGAGTAATTTATTACACAGTAAAATTTAAATTACTAGGAAGAGATTTTTGGCCGTTATTATTAATATGCAGGCATAGAGGCGCGAATGTTTCCGTGTATAAAAAGGAAGGCATCAAGAACACAGTGTAAATATTTTACAACTCTAAGCTTTATTTAAGTAAACAAACAAAGATCCCAACGAATAGACATCCTTATCCTTTTTTAAAGTCGGTTTAAAATATAAAAAATTCATTCATCTGCGTAATGTTGGAAAATTTCAAAAAACTTAAAAAAAATTCGAATCTTTTAGTTGCCCTTCAAATATCATTCCTTACCAATTCGCAAGCATGACTTTAACCCAGATCACAACCTAATCGCAAATGCACCTTCGAGCTTCACTGAATACGGTTATTCGCTTAATAACCGTATGAGGATGGGTTTCTCGATGCAATTTCAAAGATAAGCCGAGGTTTAAATCTAAATATTTCAGAAAAGTAAAAGCTCAAATCAGCTACATTACTCAAATATTTTATACACCAAAGCAAAAGAGATAGGTACGAAGGGCATAATTAAAAACCCTTCTATGATGTTTAATATTATATATTTTTTACGTTATTAGCAAAGTTAAATCTTACCTTACGTATACAGGTAGCATTTAACATGGATAGTAACCAAACATTCTGTAATATTAAACATTACAGAAGGTTTTAGAATCATGCCCTGCGTACCTAACTATTCTGCTCACTGTACCAACATTTATCTACTCTACACTTCGCTCTTTACAAAAGTCGTTATTTTATACGGCATTGACTAAACATAAACTTTTATGACTACGTTTCATAAATAGATGTTAACACTATCCTTAATACTTTATGAATAGTTCTCATGTTGTCATAATATCCATTATAGAAGATGACGTCATTTTGTACTGGAGTATACGGCAAAAGGTGTGTCTAAAGCTTTCTTTTCAATGTAAACCGGGATAAGCCGAGATGTGCCAACGTTCTGAAAAGCGATCGTATTTTATTCACGCGCCATACAGTAGATGATAACTGGCTCGGAACCATCGACAGCACTAACTGCTTGCGACAATCTAAAGCGATCTGAAATGCACGAGCGTGGGATATCGGGAAAACTGTGAAAATAAGTTGTCTATTCAATTTAAATATGTACCAGGTAATAGTGACAATTTCCATGACGTTTCAATATGTTTCCGCAATGAACGTAGAACATTGTTTCATACTGTTGAAGTTCTCACATGCGTTGCTTTGCCACACGAGTAGCATTGTACAAATAGCATAAGATTTACAGTTCATGAAACTCTAACAGAATTTGGAGAACACACTTCAGGAATCATGTACTTAGATTTATAGGCGTCTCCTTAGATAACACAGCTCTATACTTTCTCTAATCTCTTGATGGGGCTACAATCGTAGAAAGTAAATTTCTAAGTTTAGAATCAGTTAATTTACTCTGAGGTAATTTATTGTTTTGCTCTATGGGGTCCTAAGTGATATAAATTGGGACAAGGGAAAAAAACAATTTGGAACGCCTAATGCACGTTCATAAATCTTAGTCTGCAATGAAAAAGAATCGGCCGCAATCAGCTTTATTACTGTAGCTCTTTTCTATTTATTTTCATTTGTACAAAGTAATAAGGGTATTTAAATATAATTATTAGTTTATTTAATTTATTACAATGTTTAATTTTTGTGAGCAATATGGGCAACATGACATATTTGTGTCTGTACGAAAACAGAATAAAACGGGGGTGGTTACTCAAAGTTAAGGCATTATATTATTCGTGCACTCAAAAGTCAAAATTGCGAGAATTAGAACCAGAGAAATAATATATTTAGCATTTTCTGATATTATCATATTTATTCACTGTAAAAAGATAAGACGAACAGTGTGTTTAACAAATATTCGATATTCGATAATTTGTTTTTATTCATAAAGTATTAAGGACAATGTGTTTAACAAATATTCGATATTCGATAATTTGTTTTTATTCATAAAGTATTAAGGACAGTGTGTTTAACAAATATTCAATATTCGATAATTTGTTAAACGTTGCTGAATAAACCAAATAATATTTTTTAAATACAGTAACGTGTAACGAATTTGGTAATTGTAATAATCCCTTTAATCGTGAACATGGTACATACTAAAATGAGAAAATATGTTTAATTCATACATGTATTGTACTTTGTCTTGTGGTTTTTACATCGTGGCAAAGCTAGGTCAAATATCTTTTGGGTCAAGAGAGTGGATTCTCCACAAAGTATAATTTGCACATTTGAAAGTAGAACGCTTTAACACAAAACAAATCTCTCGGGTCCGCTAAAAGAAAATATTCGTGTAGGGGCAAAAGTCTCCCGAATACGAGGCGGGTTACCATTTCCAAATATAATATTACATTTGTGGATAGTTACGATGGATAATAACGGAGAATATCTTACTAACGTAATAATATTGCTAGCCCTTTTCAGCTTTCTTAATATCTTGTACATACATATGTACACATTCGCACACTAATAAATTATACGAGTATAACAAGGCTAAATCTTTACATAAAATACGTTTTTTCACTATATATAAATGTGTAAGCATAGTTACTAATATGTAAAAACGTATTTTAGTGCTAGTGTGTCAGGTTATAAATATAAGGTAAATTCCACGGACCTAAAAAAAAGATGGACGTAATCCCAACAACAAATTCAGTGAAGCACCCATATTAATACCAACTCTCTATTCGTACAAGTACACACACACACACATTGACACCATACTGCGGCAATCGCGAATCAAAAATTACGCACACATGGTAAGCGGGCGGCCATTGCTATGCTTCACTCTCGATAAGACGAGGTTACGTCCGTCTTTTTTTCAGGTCCGTGGTAAATTCATGCAATTATTCATACACATGTATTGAAATTATATACTCGTATTACATGGATTATTCCATGCGGTTGGCATGGCCATACATTAATGATGCATCAAAATAGCTACAGCGCATCGTCACGTAGGCTCGTGGTAAGACTTAGCTATAAAATAGATTTATTTATGGTTACAGCCTAAACGTCTACCAGCTCATCAGAGGCGTCACCGACGAGTTGCCGCTCAAGAAAGGAGTGATAAACCCGTATTTATATCATATAGTGAATAAGTTTCGAAAAGCACGATAATTCTCAAATATCACAGATAAACACTGCATTAATAATGATAATGAATTGTTCAAACATAATAATGGTAATTGGTATGGATAATTTAGCATAATAATGGTCTCATTTACATTTAAATGCCTCTAATAATTAGCAAAACTTAATATTTTTGGTTTTTTGTTTTTTAAATTTAGACTTTCGTAACATGAGCTGTTTGTTCATAATATGGCGAAATAAATAATTTGATTTTGAATTGTGCGTGGAATCAGCGCGGTGAGTTAGAACTGTGGGATGAATCATCATGCAACTTATAAAAAATGAAACTTACATATCTTATGTGCAGTACTTAAATATCTTTTATATACAGTCATTGCGATCATATTTTAATCGAGTAATTAATTATTTTAATTTATAATATTTTACTAACTGATAGATATTATTTTGTACCTACAACCTATATTTTTTAATATGCGTAAAGAGGGAGATGAAAGGTTTGTATTAAGGATTTTTGTAAACCCGTAAGACGACGAAATCGAGTGCCACCTGAGGTTTTTTGTCCAAATCTCGTTAAGGAAAGTTGTGAACTGCGCAAATTAAGTACCTAAATCAAGGAACCCTGTTACTTAAGTGTTTTTGACCTTCTTTCTGTGTGTTAAAGCAGCATCATCTCGTTCCTTTTGGTATTGACGAGGCACTTGGTTCGGCCTTCGGCGAGAGCGGCCCCGGCGTGAGGGTGCTTAGCGCTGACAATCGATCAAGGTTGGCCCAATATCCGCCTCGACTTACACTTTCTAAATGCTACTTAATATATTAAATCAATGTTAATCATTTATTAAACATAATTATTTATTAATGTTTTGGACATGTATATAATGGCCTTTTTATATTTAAATGAGTACTTGAGTTTTTATTAACAAATAATGTTACTTTTAATGTTCGTTATACTATTTATTATATTAATTGTTCATTTTCGATCCAAAATTGTGTATCATTTTTAATATCAACTTTTGAACCCGTAAATCCAGAAATGTGGATGACATTTACAACAAAAATAGAACAATTCCAAGCTGAATTCGGTTTTATTACTATGCGACTTTCTAAACATGTGAAAAATTTTAAAAATTTTGAAGAGGTGCTATCTTCCGCGAAGAGTTTCTGACGTAAATTTACATGATATTCTATTTCGCATGTGAGTGAACTGAGGTATGTGAAGGCTCATACAATGAAATATGCAAAGAATGTAGTTCATTTCCTTTATTGCACTCCTATTTGTATGAAAATGTTCACTCACAAGAATTTATGTATACCTTTGTAACTTGTAAAATATTTATCAGAAATCAATACCTGTGAGAGTGCAAAAAGCAAAACTGTACAAAGTGTGTGTAAAAAGATAGTATCAATAGAAAGACTACATACATTTGACAATAAAATGGAAAAGTAAGTCATGAGGCGTTCCTGAACGTTTGTTTTTATCGTAAGTACTCGAGTGAATTGCGGCAGTCAGATGGGTGGCTTCTGCAGGAAAATTTTTAAGCGCTTCCGTGACATATTAAGCCGTCGTCAGGCTCGACTCTTATCGTTGGTAGCAGGCGGAAAGCTATTTAGGAGGCATTTCAACGTTTGTGTTTACAACTAATCTTTCAGTAATTCGCACTGAGCAGCTTGATGGTCGACACTCAAAAAGAACACACATTTTCACATTTATAAAGAGAGTTATATGTATAGCGTAGACTGTATAATTATCCAAAAACATATAATATATAGTTACATTGACGTCCCGTGTGGCGCAATGGTTACCATTCTGGCTCGCCGTGCTAAGGCTGGGTTCGATTCCCAGCGACGCGATAATTTGAATGATGAGTTTGAATTTCTATTCTCGGTCTGGGTGTGAGTGTTCTTGTCTTTCTGTTTTTCATGGCACCCACGACACAGGGAATCCTAGTGTGGGGCTATGAGTGTGAAGTGTTTAAAAATTTTGGTACAGCCGTGTATGGTTTCAAAGTTTTTAGTATATTATAGTTTCTAAAATGTATTCATTGAACAGTGTCTTTTTCGTCACTTCTTACAAGATTCTAATCCTATAATATTTAATATCAAATATTTATGAGCGCTATGACATGAGATTCTTCAAAAAAGGTGTAAAAAGAGTTCTCCTTCAGGGCCGGCGTTGCATTGGCAATTCCTCTGGTATTGCTCATGTCCATAGGCGACGGTAACCACTTACCATCAGGTGGCCCGTAAGCTTTTTCGTCTGCCCTTCAGGCTATAAAGAAAAATATTTTAATTGGATTCCTTCAAACGTTGTTAATTTATGGCATTGTGCCTATTATTTAATAGAGGTAATGGCGGCCATACACGATCAAGTTTACTTGTCAAGTTTGCAGCGGACTTGATGCGACATCCAGTTTGCATGAGCAGTCTTCCATACATATCAATCAATCCATCAATCAATCAATTCTTTATTTGCAGGATAAGGTTAATTTTTACATAGTTGCTATAAGGTATTTCAGATCTCCTATCCTCGCCTACTAGGCGTGCAAAGTCAAATTGGAAAAAAATTGCAAAACAGCATTAAATATTAGTTACAGAACATTGTGAAACGATAGAAACAATATGTTATAAAAAAGATAAAATAAAATAAAATAGTCAAATTAATGTACCTAAATATATTATTTTTATGTCCTACCAATAAGGAATTCATTAATATGATAATAACATTTTTTTTATTAAATATTCGTTTACATTTTTCCTAAATATGCGGTGTTGCGTATTGCCTTTGGAAGTTTATTATATAGTATTGGAGCTTTACCGAAAATACTGTGTTGGAGTATGCGCTTTTTACATGGATGGATGGATGGATGGATGGATGGATGGATGGATGGATGGATGGATGGATGGATGGATGGATGGCCATACACCGTCAAGTTTACTGGACACCGCATCAAGTCCGCTGCAAACTTGAAAGTTAAACTTGATCGTGTATGGCCAGCATAATATCACTGTAGCACCAAGTGAAACCTCTCTCATATTTTTTTTATGTTTCTTTCTTCAGAACTCCGTCGTTTATCAACTGATTTGCCAAATTCTTATTTCTGGGTTCAACATCACGAATTTTTGTAACGCTTGCTCGTATACTTAGCTCAATTTGAAGTTATTGTTTTGCTTCAGTGGTTTCTTGTTTCGTTGTTTCAGCGTTTGCCGAACTTGAGTTTTGGCAATAAACAAAATTCGGGTTGTATTTAGATAATATATAGGTATTCAGCCAAAAACATATTGATGAAGAAACTGTGCGAAATTGGCCCATTAGACAAAACCTAACTCCGTTACTTAGGGAACTCAAGTTTTAAAATTTTTCAGATTGCAAATAAAAATATACATTTATGCAATGACATTGTTTTAGCTAACCAGGCGAGAATATTAATGTAAATATTAAGATTCATCTAAAAGTAAGTTTATAAGAGAAAAGTAATAGAATATTAGTGCAACAGTGTTTGAGTTACATGAAATCAAGGCTTTAAAAGTATTAAAAATGTAGTCATCCACTGCATAATATTTTTCTGTAAACTTGGCTCATTCACTGCCATGTCTATATTTCATACACGTAGACAGTAAGCGCTGGGACCCGGTCGCGTAAATGTACCGTGAATTATATAGGAGATTGGGCTGCGGATTACACTTTCCCCGCTCCACTAGTGCGGGACTCTATTTAGCTTAAGTATACCTTTATTTTCAAGAGATTTATTTCTTATTTAGAGCTGACGGGCATTCGTGCTCGCGGAATTTCCAATTTCCTTAACATTGTAACAGCTCTGACAGAGATGTCTACTGTCTTTGTTTCAATTCGGTAAACTGGAATTTCATTGAATTACAACGGTGATTAATTTAATGCTGTCATGAGAATAAAAAATATATTAATAAGCAACACGAACATTTTTAATTATATTTATTTCACAACGTCAAATGCGGTTTAAATTACGTAAAAATATATTTCAATTTTTTTTATCTAATTTTAAAGTTTTTTTTGATATATTATGTAGTTAAAAGCTCCAGAAAAGTTTAGCCGTAGCACGTTATGAAGTAGACAGCGCTACGGGACAGCTACGATAGCATAAGTGCTACGATGCTACGCGGCTACGATAGCTACGGTTCATCACTGTATTGTTAGCACGTATTCATTTAACTAAATTGGACGGGGCAGAATAAAAAATGTTCATAGTACCTAATTAGGACAGGGAGATAAATTGAGATAGAGTTAAAATGCAATTCTTCCATAGTATTTAACACGTTCTTTTTTTTCACATAAAGAAAATAAGTTCCGCCGGAACCAAGTTTTTAAAGTATTTTTTGACTGTAACGCCAAGATTACTGAACTAGCTTCCATGTTAATTTTTAGTAGACGAATTCTACCAGTCCTTGGCTTTGTTCGTGGTCTTTGGGCGGCTAAAGAAATGATGCCTGCATTGGCCAGTAGCCTCAATACTCTCTGACGCAACAGACCTTTAAAAACACTTTTAACTTTTTGACATGATAACGTCTATTGAAACGATGAACGCCGGGCGCACGCACTAAAAAATGTAGCGTTCCGCGAGCAAGAGAGCGGCAAAAGCGAGAGAGAGGCACGATCGGCTACGATCGGCGTATCGTAGCCGATGCCGAAGGCGATCGTAGCTGAGCGGAGCGGAGAGGGGCGGAGCGGAGCGGGGCGGAGTGGAGCGGGCGTAACGTTGTCACGTTAAACTACCGTCCGTAAACCGACTTTACAGACAACCATTTTTTTATACACTTTTAACTCGAACAGTCGCACCCGAGAGAAATTTTGGGTATGGCGGGGAAACGGAACGGGTGTCCTCCATTAGCAGCATTAGCAGCAGTAATGCGTCCTTCCGTGACTTATAGGGCACGTTAACTGGTTGGTTGCCAGGAAGTTTTTGTTGATAAAGATTTCATTAGCAAACGAGAAAACAAAAGCATTGGTTTGCATGAGTCGTATGTATGTAAATGAATGCTGATTTCAAAACGGGATTGCTAAAGCAATTAAAAGTTGACGAGGCAGAGTGCCGGTGGCTGTGTACATAACAATTTTATTTATTTGCAACATAATGTACGGTTGTTTTTTTAATAGCGGAGACAGCTCTGAAAGTTTCGTCGTTATTCTGCAACTGGGATTTACGACACTTGCCACGTTTTACGATAACAACAAATAAAATGTAACTTTGTTACAGCGGTGCTTCATTATGTAAAAACTGTTGGTGTTGCCAAATCGGTGAAACGTTTGGAATTACAATATATCTTCGAACATTTTTATGGCTTATTTTGATATGTTCTTGTTTTTAAAAATGAATATACTCTAGGGTATTTTTTTCAATTTATGGGATACAGTTAATATAACGAGAAATATATGTATAATAATTATGTTAATATAACTGAACAGTTATAGTAACGAAAACTTTAATTAGGCATTAACCTATCTACCGTTATATAATACGTCAAAACTTTGAACTGTGAAGTAGGTAATCCAAAAATAAATTATCCATCACAATCGGTATTTATTCATTTGCGGTATATTCTTCAATAATTGGTTCACTGTGCGCCGAATTTCAATGTATTTTCAATAGAATTAGAGAACGTGGGTGTGAGTGGTCCCGTATGGAATCTGGTTTTTAATCGGATTCTATGAACTCTGAAATTCTATATATTCATGGCGAAAATAAACATACTAATTTTATTTTAAGACTAGAATAGTATTTTTAGTGAAAGCCTGGAACATATTATACCACGTTGTTTCAGTGCGTGGAGTGTTAGAAGTTTTATGCTGACCCAAAGCTTCGGATTTTTCGGTCCATTTATGATACTGCTTCTTACTAGTTAGCTAACTTGTATTGTCAGAGATGAAGTCAATAATATTCCAGTTTCCCGCTTCTTTCTAAACTGCCACCGCATAGACAATTCAAAAACGACGGTGACGTGGTCCGTCAATATATTTTTCGGCTCTGTACAAAAATATAGAGATTCGAATCCTATTATAAATAAGAGGCAATGTTTCATATGATTGGTTGCTATTATAATGCTAGAAGGGAAATGTTATAAATTCAACGTTCATTCTGTTCGGTTTAGATATGATGTTATTATTCTCCGTCTCGCTCTGAAATTATCTTCATTCGATTCTAGATGCATGCAAATGCTGTGTACTATAAACAGTTTATTGCACCTATTCAAAACTCAAATCCCTCCGCTACACTCTTCAAAGAAATAGGGTCATGTTTTATATTACGTATCTTATATTAGGTACTGCCTTAAGAACAATGAGTAAATATTGGTTGTGTTACTAGTACTACGCGTGATCAATTATTTGACATTTTAGTGACATTATTTATTTTAAAGTAAGAAAAAACGGTAAACGAATTTCTTGTAATTATATTAGTATAAATCATAGTCCTAAACGCATTAAAATAAATATTTTCTTTTATTTACTATCAACGTATTTTACGTATGGTCAACGTAGTTTACGTATGGCTACACACTCCATCGATATGATTATCGATACGGTTATTTGACGTTAGCCCGCACTAGGGTTACTTAAAGTTGACAATATGACTCTGAGATGAACCGACACTTAACATATTTAATGTCAATTAGTTACGGACTCCTTACGACTTAAACGAACCTTCCTGAGCTGGGCCGTTAGAAGTGCAGGAGTACAGTCTATTTGGAAATGGGCTATAATCATTATTAATCCTAAAGGTTGACACAATTATACACGTAAAATCCGTTTATAATTTGGATTTGAAAAAAATTCAAACATTTTTCGATCGGTAGTGCTTCAGCTAAATAGTACTAGTAGCAAAAATTTCTTAACTATTTTCATCCTATGGAGGTTACATTTAGTCGGATATCAGTCGTGAACCTATAAAATCCTTCGTGTAACACACTAATATCTCTGCCAATATGCTAAGAATCATATTATTTCTCTATGGGGTTCGCCTGGATAGTTGTCACCCTTGAGCATGAGTCAGCCGTCAAACGACTCGTCGTGTTCTCACTGGGGGCTTGAGAGCCAGTTCTTTCTTTCTTTATTTCTTTTTCTTCTCTCTTTCTTGGCCGACAAGGCATCGGCATAGTCACTTACCATCAGGTGGATCGTCAGCTCTTTTGCCGACTATTTCCATTAAAAAAAAAACTATGTGGAGGATATATTGTAGACTTCGTTGATCTATCGATCTATCCTCATTGTTATTTTCGCTTTAATATTCTTTTTATTTCACAAATAAGTAAGTAATTAAAATCACTACCCCCTCACAACTAAGGATCATGGAGCAATCTTCACCACGCTGCTTCAGGGCAGAATGGCGAAGGAGTTTTCTACATTACTAAAACTTATTTCCAGGATATTCCAATTCCCATGGGATACCGAAATAAGGGGACTTTTTTCTTCGGCTTTGAACTTCGTAGCAGCGAGCTAGTTGAATATAATAATACATTACTCACATGATAGAGGTAGAGGTTAGTGTCGCACACTTTGTCCTTGTCCTTGGGCAGGCCATGTTCATCGGTGTCGCCTGGAAGTAAACATGAATATATTAGACTAGTATTAGATAATGTAGTTGGGCCGATTAGTGGGTAATTATTGCATAATACAACACGTTAACATAAATTTTGAAGCGCTCATAGCCCGGCGGTTTGCGTCGATTCTAAGCGATCGACAAAGTTAAGCAACAGCGGGCGCGGTCGGTAGTTGGATGGGTGACCGCTAGTGGCAATAATTATAGAGAGCTTCCGTGTTTTGGAGGGCACGTAAAGCCGTCGGTCCCGGATGTTATCGTAAGGTAACAGTCGTTAAGCCATGTCGGGCTTCCTCGGGCGGCATGAAAACTTCCGACACTTGGGTTGGCCACTAACCCCTCCACCAATCCGCACTGGAGCAGCGTGGTGGAGTATGCTCTAGGCCTCCTCACGAGGAGAGACCCGTGCCCAGTAGTGGGCCATTAATGGGTTGAAGTCAACATAAATTTTAATAGTCCACTATAAAAGTTATTCTTTTTCACAGATACTATGGGTTAGATCTATAAAGCGAACGTAGCCTTGGACTTTGCTCAGACAACATGACACTTTGTTAATATGACAAAAGACTTCCAAAGGCTGATGGATGGATGAATGATGGATGAATACCTATTACGGTTGATTTTTGATTTCGGACCATTTATTTAGTTGGTATAATTTTAAGTCTGAGGCAGCAAAGCCTAAGTACATTTTATAGATTTCATTCTAAAAGTATCTCAATGTATGACATATAAACGTACGTACAAATGAAGCATTTAATTTACCGCAAGATAAGCCTATAAATACGACACTATGGCTTCCTAGGCAGTCTATTTTAAACTGTTTTATAATTATTTAGTAAATGCTGATACTCGTATATCTATCTGTATTATCGTCCCATGTAATACTATCTTATCAGAATAGACACGGTCATCACAATGGGCGCATATGGCTTCTTTACGTAAACACCCAGTTCATAACATTACGGAAGCCATTTTCGCGGCCGCTGAGCTGATAATAACAAGGAAATATAAATACAAACTAAACATACATACTTTTTGAAGTTATACTTCTTTTCTTTTTAATCGACTTCAAAAAAAGGAGGAGGTTTTCAATTCAACTGTATTTTTTTATGTTCGTTACCTCAGAACTTTGGACTGGGCGAACCGATTTTGATGATTCTTTTTTTAATCGAAAGCTGGTGGCTGTCATGTGGTCCCATATAAATTTTATTGACATCTGACAATGGCATCCATGATAAAACCATATAAGTCTTAAATTTGTATTAAGTAAGCGCGACAAATGGACGAATAACTCAATATCACGCCAACCGATTTCGATGATTCTTTTTTTAATCGAAAGCAGGTGCTTGTCACGTAATCCCAAATAAATTTGAACGAGATCTGACAAGTTGTTTTAGAGTAACTTTGAAGTCGGTTATTTTTTGTTAGTAAAATTTAGATGATTGAAGTTTCACTTTTCTTTTACTAATCAGATGAGAGTTAATTTTTCCGTATGAAAAAAAAGTTGCGGTCACATGTAACATCACTATCATAGCTCTCTAGATTTGGTTTCTTAAAGTCGGACGTAAGATTGGAAGTCAGAGGTCTCGATGACATTATAAAAGCGCGAACACTAAACATTTCAAGTAATATAGTAATGGATACGGATGATAAAATACAAAAGGGTAATACTCGTAATAATAATAAGTATCATTGCGAAGCCTTGAATTCTAAATAGAATAAAAAGCGTGAGTTGTTGCCTGGCAAGTAATTCTTTTCCGATTTTTGTGTTTTAATGTAGATTATAATCATAAAAATAACATTAAATTAACAATGAATTAGATAGTATTTTAAACTATCAATTACCTAAAGTATGAGACAACTTAAGGTGTTTTTTTTTATTTTAACGTTTTGCAAAAAGTGAAGTTGATTAAAAATTTTGATTTTTGTAAAATAAATAATTTAAGCTCACAAAATACCGAATATAATATGTATATTAATTAATGTCATGAAATCAGTTTATTTCTAAGTTTGTATTAATGTTTGTGTTGTTTTCAGTCACAGACATGTATCTCTAGGTATACATGTCTGTGTATTCAGTACAGTTGAAATGGTTAGTACCGGATGATGAATGTCAAGGACTGACCTTTTTTAATGTGATAATATTGCCAACATCCTGTTGACTACGAGTACACGACACGAGCTATATTTGTAATCAAATATTTTGTACCTTATCAACTATTAAATGTCAAACGAGTCCGTGCCTCTTGACATTTTCCAATAACTATTTTAAGATTTTCCTTCAGAAAGTTGTTAGTTCAAATTAACAATAACATGAAAATATATAGATAGCAATGTATAGCAGTTGGTATGGTAAGCTTTAAATAAACAAGCGACGTTGTTTACTCATATTTTGTCAGATACTCAAGTAAAAAAAACGTAATAATAATCCAAAATTTCATTCTACAATTATTTAACTCTCCAGTGCGACTTTCATTCGAAGTTATAACACAGCTTTTTATAATTGCAAGGCTTAATTGGATTTCAACGAATGTATTTTGTTCGTAACCTCGCACGAGTAGGATTATAGGTATGCGATTCTTTTATAATTAATTCACTGGAATAATTTTCTCCAATGAAATTAATTTTGGCCAGGGCTTAAAATATTTATTCGTTACTTTATTGGACGCTTATTAAATAATGATTGATTCATATTGTGATATTAAAAAAACTGATATATGACTTGAATTCAGACAAACGCAACATAATGCGTTATAACTAAAAATACAGGAATATCACCTCAGTTTTTTATTTCAGTTTCAGTATGTTGATGTAGATAGTTTAAAATATATATACGACTACACAAGTTTTTGATTTAGTTTTTTTTTTTTACCAAGATAACTTTTGTGTGAAGCTTTAATAATTCATTTAACCTTAAGATGTCAAGAAAACTCTATCTTCCACTCAGCGAAGCGTTTGGACGACAGCAGGATGGCTGGCTTGGAATTAATTTATCACTGGCTTCGTTGAACAAACAAATGTTAAGAAACTTGTATTCTATAATGGTGTTTAAAATTTACTCCCATAGTAATGAACAAACATAGGTTGCGAAGGAATATATTTTTTTATGTAAATCAATCCTACTTGGTTTTAAGTGGCGATGAAGTCTTAATGTATTAAGAGCCTATTTATTCACTCTTAACTTGACGACACCTACATTATAATCGAACGGGAACACTGTCGCGGATAACTTATTCCAATCCTTCGCAGTTCGCGGCACGCATAATAAAAGATGGATGGATCCCGCCGACCCCCGTGCGTTGTGGACGTACGATGGTGAAAAGGGGATGGAGGAATTAAATCGTGTAATTGTAAATACACAACAACTATACTAAATAGTCTACATGAGATCTACCTGCCTAAACTTACAACTCGAGGAGGCTGAATGATTTCAGTTTCACAGCTTTAACTTAACTTTCGCGAACTTGTTTGTAAGTGTTCTGTGCACTTTATGAAGATCGCGCTCAGCTAATGGCCTGTGTTTGATATTACCGAAAAGTTACCAAACTACCTTAACTCTTAATGGTAGTAGCAAATGGATAACAAACAACTACTTTCGTAACAACTGCGAAACATGTTTCATTAATGGAACCTAATATACAACCGGTAATACAACCGGTAATTATGATCATAAAATACAGTAATGTACGTCTTTATGATAATCTCTTTGATGTTAGGTATATGATCATATTAAGATGATAAAAAGAATATAAATTATTATCTGCGTGAAAGATAGAAAAAAAAATCAGTGGGCTTAGAAGTGCAGAGTTTTTAAGAGAATATTTACATACATAATAATTGTAACACACTTATTGTTTATAAAATATGTTACATAAAATGTGTTAATGTGTTGTCTAATGTTTAGTAAATTATCTTTCGTTGCCGTGTCTGATAGATGGCGTCTGATGGCATCGAGATCTTATTACTTTGTTTATTTTGCGAGCATTGTTTACGAATACTTAAGGTTTCCTTTGTATAAAGATTCCAGCTTTTCTCGAGCGGCATGTCTTTAACTTGTAAACTATTAGTGGCAGTTTTCTTCCGAGTTTCTGTTCTCACAAGCACTTATTCTTACTATAATGGACTGAAACTCTTATTGTAACAAGTCGACATGGTTCATCCTTTAAAGTATAATAATATGTCTCGTGCAGAAGAATAGCCAAGAATGAAAACGGGATAAAACCAAGTACATTTTATCAAGATGAGATAATAAATGTTCAGTGACGGGAATTATAGCATTAAAACTGAGATTAACTTTCGTAAAATTGTTTCAAGATTCAGTTGTAGCTTGTTTCAAAGGAAGGTCTTTTCAAAAGTAATATCTATAAGTGTAGCTACTGGTTGGTTGTGAAATTTTAATAAAAAAGTGGGATCACATTCACGAGTTTCGCGGATGTCTATTATTGACAGGAACCACTTCACATCATAATAATAAAATGGATGAAAAATTGTTTGCCAACGTTTCACAGAATTAAGCCGAGAACAGATAAAATACATATTGTTAAAAAAATGTGAACCACGAAACATGACATGGAAACAACGCTAATGAAAATCAATATGCTCGTATAATATGAAAGCTATAGAATGGTATAATATAAACAAATCTTTTTACCATCAGGCCTTTATTGGATAACAGGAAAATAAATAAATAGAACATATACAGCGATAGCAAATACAGTTACTACATGTCTAAAAATAGAACATGTGACCGTTGGGCGTTGACAAACATCAAGTTGCCTTCGTTCACGAAGAGCTTAACGGGCAAGAAATAATCCGAGGATGATTAATATTCCATTGAAAGGTTGTGACATAGATTAACGGATTTCAGTCTAGGCGCATTATTCTATTACTGTAATCTTAATATATATGTATAAATTACGTGTCACGTTGTTTGTCCGCGATGGACTCCTAAACTACCTACCTAACCAATTTTAATCAAATTTGCACACCATTTGCAGTTTGATCCAACTTGAAAGATAGGATTGTAACGTTCCTCAAGGCACACGGAAAGTTTTAATAAAAAAAAACTTTTGACAAAACGAAGTCTGTCCGGGCAGCTAGTTAACTATATAGGTAACTACATTAGATAGTAAGAATTAAACAATTACCACCTCTACGACAGCTTGATCCGAGCCGGTAACTTTATTAGCTCAGTTCTCATCAAATCCCTAAGGATAATTTATAATTATACATATTTGTTCATATTGTTCAAATTAATACAGTTCTCGAAAAAGTTTCTTCATTGTGTAAAAGTAAAGCTCAAAGTTTATGAAAAAATATACGCTTAATTTTCACCTTTTGATTCAGACATATACAATTATACAATGCTGATAAAATGAGTAAAGAGATTTCAGGTTTCGTTTTAGTAAGTATTCTTTAAAAAAGTATGTTACATATTATGTAAAATTTATATTTAACGTCATTTATAAACTAAACTAGGAAGGCCTTGGTATGTCGCCACGCTGTGATCTGTGCTCGACCTCTCCGTCAAGATGGTATCTACTTCTGGAGCTGTAGCAACGAATTCTAGCAAAGGTATCGTGTATGCTATGATATAACGGAGCTTCTGTAAAGGTATCAAACAGTCCTGTTTCTTCTATTCTTCTTGTTAACGAAAATTTAAAACGATTAAGAGTGTTTAATTAATCTACTGGGTATTTTTCTATATCTGTTGTAGGTTTTGATGGTAAGCTTCTGGATGTATGTACTACTTCTGGGTGTACTCGTGTCGTCTATTATGTTCCGAGAGCCCAGGGCCGCCAGACTTTACTTATTTTGTGACGGATAAAATATATACAACAAAATAGTATTAGTGTCTACAGTATAACTATCAGTTAACTTGAGGTAATGGACCAATTCTCAGAAATCAGTTGCCAAAGGTACAAAAAATTGGACTCACTATACTTACAGTCTGATGAGTGATGGCTGATTCTTACATAAGTATATTGTAAACAATTTGAAATGGATATTCCCACTTTCCCAGACGGAAGACACATCCTACGAGTAGAAACTTGAACCATTAGGTAATATCACTGTGTTAGGTTTCAATATTTCAATCCTAATTCAAAGTTTAAACTTGACATTTAACTGACATGTAACAGTATACCCCATAGCAGTTTATTTATAAACTTTTCAACCAAAGTGATTGCGGCTTGACCGGTACCCTCGTGTTCGCTCCTTGGAGTTTGTGAGTTTCAAATGTTGAGGTTTAGCGATCAATGTTTCAAGGAAACTGTGACGACAGACGGATTATGCTTCCCGCCCACGTCAGACTTTTTGTAGGACAGATAATCGGGCCATTTTTTCCTCCCATATTCTTCCTGACCGACTTTTTGTAGGACGTGTGCGTTGCACTATTGCTATCAGTACGTTCTATTTTTCTCCTAAAAAAAATCGGTCACTGATTATCGGTCGTGGGCGAATAGCCTTATACGTAACGGGTAGAGTAGACGGCACTTTCAACGCGTAATTAACATGTTTTGTCCATCGAATATGCTAAAAGGTATTTACAAAACTATTGCTTTTGACAGTTTTATTTTTATGTTTCTGTAGGTACAATCCTCTAAGGTACTACTTGGATACTTAGTGAAGTAATATGTGAGGATACTATCTGTATTTTATACCTTTAACTATAATTTCTAACAACTTACGGGTACTTCGTTTGATATAAGAATTTAAAGGATCAAAAAGTTCGCAGACGACAGCAAAGGGTTCTTTAGTTTTAATTGGAGCTGTCCTCCTCAGTTACTCAAAAAGGAATGATAAAAACTTGTTCGCCGAGAAATTCCCTTAAATTTGTATCCCACTTGACCTACACGAAGATAAACATAAAACACGTACAAAGCGCTCAAAGTAATTGAAAGAAGCGCGGCTAAGCCTGCGGATAAGCCTGATAAGGTACTGATGAATAAAATATAAACAAGGGTACGCTATTAAAACGACAAATTTTATTATGGTTTACAGTACACAAATCTTTTTAAATAAAACACAAAAAAATTTTTTTTTTTTTTTGTTTTATTTAGAAAGATATTTTTTTTTAATGGAAATAGCCGGCAAACGAGCTGACGATCCACCTGATGGTGAGTGGCTATCGTCGCCCATGGACATCAGCAACACCAAAGGCATCACTGATGCGTTGCCGATCTGATTTGTGTACTGTAAAAATTTGTGTACTGTAAACTTTATAGACTTTGAAATCATCCAAACATTGTACCTACCCTCCTAACTTGTTTTATTTGAAAAGCAATAATGCGAAGATGGTTTGAGACCACTAAAATAATGTATTTATTACACACATTCGGTCCGTTCACGAAGTCGATTTGCGATTTTTCCCATACAATTTTTTTTTCCCAATTGAATTTTTTTTCTCTATTTTAGCGCAATAAACACGCCGGGTATCCACTATTTCAACATAAATTATAAAATTGTAGTTTCACGGCTATATAATATGTATAAGCAGACTCTGTAATTTGGAAGAATAATGTGAGGTCTTAAGACCAACAGCAGTGACTTCTTGATATACTTTAATGTTTGTGATGTATGTAATGTATGTAACAAGTCGGACTTCATTCACAATAGAGATGTTAACTAGTTTTAGATTTTACTACAAACTTTTACTGAACTTGCTTTGTTCGTTAATTTGTTAGAATACACTAGAATAATAAAATAGAATAGAATAATAAATAGAATAGAATAGAAGAATAAAATAGAATAGAATAATAAAAAACAAGCTTTTCAATTTTTTTGTTTGTGCTTAAGTTAGAATGTTAATAATGTTTATAATTATGGGTCAAATCTTGCAACCTGAACTAAAACTACTTCCTCTCATCATAAGTAGTTGAAATTTCACAAATTAATTTGATACAGTGCATTTTTATGATAATAGTGACCTGATACTACGCTCACCCCTCATTTACACGCGCGTGTCACGGACCGTCTCGTGGCGCGTCCGTAAGCCACGCCCCCTACGCGCGTGTGAACACCACGCGAGTGCTCGCGCGAGCCCCTTTGGCGCGCACATACAAAACCGCTCCCGACGCGAGCCCTGCGAGCGCGAGACGCGCCGCGGTCTGGTCCGCGAGCGCCCTGTTCACACGCGCGCGTATGCGCGCGTCTCGCGGATTGTCTCGTGGCTCGCGCGCGCGTGTAAATGGGGTATCAGGGTTAGCTTCAAACGAGTGAACTCTTCAGCGGCCAACAGCACAAACAAAAAAATTGAAAAGCTTGTTTTTAAAGTATTTAAAAATGTTAATGTTATTTTTTAGGCACAACCCTAATGTTGATGAAAAACATTTTCATAATAATGGCAATGTTCAATTTTTAATAAATAATAATCGATAATTAAATAATTATTGAAGTCCGTCGAAGTTGCTTTTGAAATACGAATAATAATAATTCATACCTTCCAAAGGGCGTTGTAGGTCCCGCGACAATGAGTATTGTTTTTCATATTTTAATTTAACATAAGCACAGGGGAGATCTTCTGTTCTTTATTTCACCGCCTTCCGAAGATAAGAACAAAGATTTCCCCCGAGAGTATCCCGATCATTGGTGTTGCCACTCATAATAATAATATAATTGAACGGCCATACATATATGTATGTACCTATCATTTTATGTAATAGATGAGGTGTATATATGACGTTATTGATTAAAAATATTTTTTGTTTTCTGTTATTGAAATTTATAAAAAAGATAAATTTATTTCAGGCAATTTTAGCCCATAGAGTAAGTAACAATTTTATTAGTATAATACAAATTAATTTAGAATACACTACATTACATTGATTAATACATTGAATTTAATTTAATACATTAAATTAAATTTAATGACTAAACTATTTGGACATGAAATTAACCCAGGATACGTCATAGGTAAATTAAATAACTATGAGGGAATACTACGATTACAATTTAAGTAACGTTCTGTACCGACCCCGGGTCCTATTTTCTGATTGAGTTATCTGTGGATTCGATTAGGGACATCACGATGGACGAAGGAAAAGCCGGAACTTAAGTAACCGAACTAATACCAGCATTTATTTAATTGTCCATTAATCATTGCCCTAATTTAGGTGTTGTGCGCGTAATTGGCTGAAATATAGTCTAACCTTAATTGAGGCATAAACTTTTCTGCTCAATTGTATAGTCACATAGTATTCTATTATAAAGGGTGGTGCAAAAGTCATCACCCTATCGAAAGATGCTATAATTTTTGGCGGTAAATCTCAATTCTGCTGTGACATTTGGGAAGTAAACAGATACAAAATACACGCTAATAAGACATGAATCGCTATACTCCTTAGGAACGCAGAATAATCATAATAAAATCTCTCGTTTTGGTGATTTGCATTAGCCGGCAAGATCGAGACTTCTTTTGGGTTTTTGGTGGGGTTTCTTGAAATCACGAGACAACAAATCTCAGACTCTAGAAGCCCTTAAAGAGAATATCAGTCATTAATGCGGGAACCTATTGCCGGAAGTTCTGACAAGAGTGATGGAAAATGCTATAAATCGGGCCCGTATGGTCATCAATTCTGGCGGCGGCCATTTGGCTAATATTTTTTTTCCTGCTCAATGAAAAAAAATTTAAGACATCAATTAAACACAATCCATTAGCTAAATAATGTTTTTGTGTTATGATTTCTCAGTAAGTGAATTATGTTAATTCTTTATGAAAAATAAAGTTCTTCTTAAACCGTAAAAAAATTACAGTCAAAGAACATGGGTGATAACTTTTGCGCCACCCTATACTAACGCTGTTGAATTTTTTTATCGTTAGAGCTTATAAGATTTTTGATAATTATTTTGTAATATTCATTCCCTAAAAAGTAATTATGATTTTGAAGGTGGAATGGCAAGTATATTACTTAACGTGCCATGTCAAATGTAACGACTCACCCAGTCATTTAGCTCAACCACCTTAGATTGCTCAACAAAATTCCAATTTTTGAATAATCGTGAAATGTACAGAACATCATGTATGTTTAACGTAAGGAATTAGGAATTAGTAGAAAGCATTAATAACGCTTTTTCGCGTAAGAAAGTGACGATTTCCAAAAGCAATATTTTTAATAATATTCGTCCCAAAAATATTCACAAATACTCACAGCTTACACTTATCTTTTAAGTTGATTCATTCAAACAACGAAACAAAATATCTCAATCCTGTCGCAGCGCAACGTTTCTTCCCGCATATATTATGATTGGGTCGATCGGAGGCCATTGTAATGTATCAGTATTCGTGATCTCGTTTCGGAGAATGGTTTGGAAATGCCTCGAGCGGTGAATATTCTAACCTAAAAGTTCTCGGTATAACTAATCCGATACTGAACAGAACTGGTGTATTATACGTTAAGCCTGAATGGCATATTGCCATATCGATTTTGGCCGACATGTTAGGAAACTTTACAGTTTTCATCAAATCATTTTTAAAATTTGTTCGTTAGATAATACCAAAAAAGAAATAATAGTACATTATAATACTGAATACGTTAGAACTTGTTCTGAATTTAATAAAAAATATTTTTTATCTATTTCTATATTCTATATTGTTTCGATAAATCTATCTATATATATAAAATTGAAAAGCGACACACCGCTGATTAAACAAAAAATCTCAGAAACTGCCGAACCGATTAAGATGAAATTTGGTAGGTAGATAGTTCCTGCTAAGGAGACGTCCACTAAGAACGGATTTTTGGAAATTCATCCCCTAAGGGGTACAAATAAGGGTTAGAAGTCACTTTCATACAAACCAACTTCGTCAGTTTTAGAGTTATAAATATGAATTTTTTTATGTTAGTTTATAGTAATAAACAAAAATTAACTTTGACACATTTTTTTGGAAAATCATCCCTTAAAGGGTTAATTTCTTCAATTTAACTTAATACGCAACTTCGTCATTTTTGAAGTAAAAAACATGAAAATTTATATATTAGTTCAAGATTCGAAACAAAATTTAAAAGTTATGTGTTTTTTCGGAAAATCAACCCCTAAAGGGTTGAATAAGGTTGTTCAAGTTTGTATGGGAACTTCGTCAGTTTTGAAGTAAGAAGGGTGAAAATTTGTATATAAGCTTATAGATAGACACAAAAAATAACTGTATCACTGTTTTCTCGAAATTCATCCCCTAAAAATAGGGGTTGGAAGTCTTTTACATATAAATCAGCTTCGTCAGTTATAGAGTTATAAATATGAAATTTTTTATGTAAGTTTATAGTAATAAACAAAGCTTTACTTTAACAATTTTTTTTGGAAAATCATCCCTTAAAGGGTTTATTTCTTGGATGGACCTTAGTACGCAACTTTGTCATTTTTGAAGTTAAAAGCATAAAAATTTATATATTAGTTCAAGATTAGAAATAAAATTTAAAGGTTATGTGTTTTTTTGGAAAATCAACCCCTAAAGGGTTGAATAAGATTGTGCAATTAGTATGACAACTTCGTCAGTTTTGAAGTAAGAAGGGTGATAATCTGTATATAAGCTTATAGTTAGACATAAAAAAATAACTGTATCACAGTTTTGTTGAAATTCATCCCCTAAAGATAGGGGTTGGAAGTCATTTACATACAAATCAACTTCGTCAGTTTTAGAGTTATAAATATGAAAATTTTTATGTAAGTTTATTGTCATGAACAAAAGTTAAAATTTAGCTGAAAATCATGCCTTATAGGGTTAATTTAGGGGATGGAACTTACAACCCAACTTCGTAATCTTTGAAGTGAAAAACATAAAAAATTATATATTAGCTCAAGATTACAAACAATCAGTAATGTGTTTTTTGGAAAATCCTCCATTGAAGGGTTAATTAATTAAGGGAGTGCAAGTTAGTATGGCCACTTCGTCAGTTTTGAAGTAAAAAGGTTGAAAATTTGTATAAGAGAGAGGTACAGGGGCAGGAAGCGGGAGAGGGAGAGGGAGCGGGACAGAAAGCGGGAGAGGGACCAAGTGTAAGAGAGGAACTGGGAGCGAGAGCCCTAGGGAGAGGGAGAGTGACAGGAAGCAGGAGAGGGACCGTGAGCGGCCAAAGGAGATGGACCGTGAACGGGCAAAGGAGAGGGACAGATAGCGGGAGAGGGAGAATGAGAGAGAGAGAAGGAGGGAGAGAATGAGAGAGAGAAGGAGAGAGAGAGAGAGTGAGAGAAGGAGTTTAAGTGGGAGAGGGAGTGGGAGCAGGAGAGGGAGTGTAAATATCCGGATGGAAAGATATTTACTGTTCATGTTGACATTGTAAAACCAGTTCATCATTGATTCATTTAGGATCTGGTGGTGTTACTTGGAGACAAGATGTGTAACTCCTGTATGGATGGAAATAACGGAACCTTTTTGATTTTTTAATAAAATTCAAGAGCCAGTTTTTCTGTACATTAAATATTTTTTCAAAATTTCGGTTAGGGGCACTTAGAGCACCAAAAAATTTGTTTTTAAAATTATTGTCTGTCTGTCTATCTGTTTGTCTGGTTGTCTGTCCGGGCATCACATGAAAACTCTTGAACTGATTTCGACGGAAATTAGTTAAGTTGTTCCTTATACTTTGGATCACGTTTTAAAAAACTTTTTGTCCCGATAAAATTAATAGTTTTCCCCGGAAACAAGATGAAACTTAGTATGGAATATTTTAAAAATATCAATGATTTGCTTTAAATAAGCAACAAAGGTTTCTCATTTATTTGATGGAATACATGTTTTCGAGTTTTTCAAAATTTTTCATGAAAGAGAAAAAACTAATTAACATTAATTAATGTTGTTTATTTTTCATAATCCGTTCCCGGAGGAATGATTTATGTTTCAGTATATAAATTCCTAAATATAAGTACTTCAATATAAATTAACCTGTTTTTAAATTTTCTTCTGCAAGGGGTATAAATATGATAAGCATAATTTCCGCACGCGAAGCTGCGGGTAACAGCTAGTACTAATATAAAGCTGAAGAGTTTGTTTATTTGGTTCGAATAAAATTATTTTTGTGTTTGATAGTCCATTTATCAAGAAAGGCTATATAACATCATATATTTAAATAGTTAGTTTTTTCCACAAATTAACGCTGGTAAAACCGCGGGGTACAGCTAGTTCAATTATGTATATTTTGAAAGCTTAGTTAAGAAAGCTTATAATAATACCACGAAACTTCAAGAAAAAATAGGCAGAATCGTTCGTCTTAGCTGGGGCACTCCCATGCCTCGAGATGTTCCTTTAGTGCGGGCCTCCAAAGCCTTAAGTTAGAGCGGATTATCAACGATCGATAGAGTTTAGAAACGTTAGATGAGTTTGTTGTCAGCTGGATGACTGCTTATTGCAAAATTTGATCGCTTATCGCTTTAATTCTTCCATTACATAAGTACTATTATTTCTTCTGTGGTATTACAAAACAAGATGAAAAACAATGTATGTCTATAAAATTTACTAGGTATTGATCGCCAACAGTGCAGACTAGCTTTAAAATTATGTTTTAAACATTAATTTTTGATAAAGAATTTAGAAACAGTTTTGAATGCACAGGCAGAACATTGATCTTTCACCATTATGATCCAAATTGAATAAACTATAAAACTGTACTATGTATGTACATATATCGGAATAGTTTATCGAAATCCATAGCCTCGTAATATGAGTTTCGAGAGGCGTGTGGCGGCAACTTGCGGTTTGAACTTCGAACTAATCCGCCGCTGGAAGTTCTGCCAAGCGCGGCATGGACGATAGCTCAAGGGGCTTATTGTTGGGAAACCACGAGCTATTTTTTTCCACTGCTATGAACACAGATAAACTTACGATAAACTCACGAAATAGACTAATATTTAATCGAATATAGGTAGTGTTGTTGGTGATGTAGTTGGTCTACGCAGTTGGTTCACGAATAAACCGTATTTTCTAGGGATATGGATAAACAATTTGGCAGAAATATAAAAATGGCAGTAAATAAAATGTTATTGGCATTTTCAAAATTATTATGTGATGAAGTAATAGTTTAAATGTCAGATTCTACTACTGAGTTAAATACAAATCGAGAATTTAAAGCAAGTTAATGCTCTTCGAATAACAAAAACTAAATTAGCTAAAGTTATGGGTCAGTTGATTTGGATACAAGAACACCAAGTTTGTAAGACCCCATCCCAGACTATAAGAAAGTCTTTCAAACAGAATCGAATAATCAGAATTACAGTGGAATTTTAATGGAAGCGAGGCAAGAACTGGGACAGTTTATTCATAAATTTTATTTAAGGATAAATAATTTCGACTATTACGAAGAACAAATTCTATTACAATAAAATTGTAGACTGTAATCCAGTTTGGAGTTTAGTTACTTTGACGTTATATTATATGTATGAGTAAAATAATAATAAAATGTATAAAACTTTTTAGTTCTCACATTGTGGAAGGCGCAAGCTCAGCTTATGTACATGTGGGGGTTCATGATGAAGATAATGATTAAACGCAGCTTCCCTGAATCTTTGGGCATCGGGATGAAAATTCGATACGCCGTAAATCCAAGCTAAACCAATTGCTTCCTTTCTTCCTTGTTTTTCTTGACATTTAACGCTCCATACCGTAGGAAGTTAAAGATGTTCTACACGCTTGGTACACATTATAAATTGTCTGATATTTACAACATCTGAATAGTATTCAGCTGTATATTCGAAGAGTTTGCAACTGCCTCGAGAATAAAGGTAAAACTACGGTAGAATACATTTCTGCACGATTTGAAGTAAATATACTGGAGCGTTCAATAAAGCTTGAACTGCAGCGTTTCTGACTGTGAGTGCACAATTTCCTCTACATGAAAAATGTGGTTTAAATTTCGATGAGGGGAATTTAATCTTGTAAACATTTTTCATGTGTGGTACATATTGACACATTTGATAATAATTATTAGTAATGGGCCAACTATGGGTTGGCCAAAGGCGAACAACCTTACTTTGATTAAATATTTATGAAAATAAAAGGAACCGACTACTTCCTGATAAACTTAAAAGACTGACGTCACCATAGTTTAGCTCGATCCAATAAAATTAAAATAATCTTCATAAAATTTAATTGAAAATATAAGTACAAAGTTGTTAATTATTATTGCTACATACATAAAATATTTGTTTTCGTTATAATCGGGTTTATTAAAATAAATCTAGTTATGCTAATTTTCTATATAATGTGCTCTTATTTTCAAATATTATGTGCGTATTGGAAGTTAATTATCACTTGCTTCGGTGAAGGAAAACATCGTGAGGAAACTTGCACACCGGAAAGTTCTCCAGCTGTGTATCTCAGAGCTGTGTGAAGTCTACCAAGTCGTACTTGTCCAGCGTTTTAGACTATAATATTGTGAGAGGAGACCTCCGACCCCAGCAGTGGGACAATTATGGGTTGTTGTTTTGTGCTAATTTTATAACTTTGTAATTTTCTTCATTTCTTTTATTTTTTGTAGCGAAAATAAATGCCGAATATAGCCGAATTTTCGCCGACTAGTCGCCGATTAGTCGCCGACTAGAAAATATGCCGAATAGTTGGTTTTCCCGACTAGTCGGCGTGTAGTCGGCCCATCTCTAATAATTATGTCTAAATTATGTAATTTGGCATTGACAAGTCTAATTAGTTACAAAATGTATCATCTGTTATATTGTATAAAACATATAAGTTTAACATTGCTGATTGTTGGAGGAATTATTTATTGTAAGTTACTTTTGCCATCAGATGGCATCCAACGGGTTTAACTACTGCAGTTGTCTAATGAATAATGATAAAATAAGAAGATCGCCGATTTAAACATTCAATCGTACCGTACAGAAGCGCTTTATGTTAATTTTATTGTTTAATATTCAATTCCCATTTGTTTCAAATAAAGGTAAGAAACAAATGCCTTATAATTCTATGTTTTACTTTTAGGTTAAGTTTTAATAAACGTTCTCTACCTGCGTTAAGTTAAATCGAGCATACAAACGGCATCAGATCAATTTTATTGCAAGAGTAATTGGAACATTTTTTTTCGTAATGTGATTCGATCCAATTACATTGGGTCTCGAGTGTGTGTTATAAAAGCTGCAAACTACGTTAAGTTATGAAGGCAGTCGTGAGGGGTTTCGATTTCCAGTAGATTTGTCTCTGGATCTGGTGTTCTGCGAGAGTTTTGGCTCGCTTCCAAATGCCGCTCGATGATTCCCACGCCCTAATTTACTTTCGAACTAAAAATTATTAAAAGTCGTGACAAGATTGAGAAATCTACACTTAACTTGTTTTTCTACTTGATATCGAGCGATAAAAACTTTAGTTAGTTACGTTATTTTAATACTTTTTGATTGTAATCACTTTCTCCATCGCTTTACACGTGTCATCACTGGCCGCCGCAACGAGGTTTTTTCAAAATGGCGGACTTGTAGGCTGGGGCGGCTCATGGAGGATAGAGTAGAAGGATCTCATATAAGGGGAAAGTTAAAAAGTGTCCAACTGTTTACTGAAAATAGAGGTTCTAATAATGGCCATTCCAGAATGGCGCTAGTGTCTGAGAAAGAGCGATATGAACATAGGTGTTGTAGACGGAGTGAAGTTTGCTGAGTTTAAATATTTAAAAATGTTCAGGGTATGCCAGTATTGTCCATGTGCAAGGGAGCCAAATATTGGATTTTTGTGATGCTTTGCATTCTCTAATGAATGACGTCACTGATTTTTTTTATTTAAAACAGTACACAAGCGCAATTTTTCTTTGTGTTGTACGTGCCAGGTTATGGTAATCGACCATTTGTAAAATAAGTACATTTTTAGAATCCATCATTTCGATATAAAAGGTTCGTCGCTATAAATAAATTTACATCAGAAGTTTTATTAATGACTTGTTTTAATTTTGTTCGGTAAAATAACTAAAAATAATCGTTTCGAGTATTTTCAGATTTGACCTCCGAAGCTGACCGACATTTTATACATATTAACATATTAATAACAAGTCTTGTTAAAAAGTATTTGTTCCTTTATTAAAATAATCCCTTTATTAAGAATAATAATTTTTTTAAATACAATTAGTCGTTATATCTCGTTTTTAGGATTCCGAAATAAAATTGGAACCCTTATAGTTTGTCATGTCCGTCCGTCCGTCTGTCCGAAGCAAAGCGCCAAGACCCTTAGTGCTAGAAAGCTGTAATTTGGCATGAGCATATGTATATATTTATTAAAATTCCAAAATCGTAGAATAAAATATTAAAAAACAATTTTTAGGGTACCTCGCGTACAGATAACGTGAGGATGAATTTTTTATTCGTCGCGTACCCCTATAGTGTGGGGTATCGTTGAAAAGGTTTTTCAAAAATAGTATGAGTCAATGTCCCCCCCCTGCCGGCTGAACGGTTGGAGTTGGACAAATGAAAAAAATTCCAAAAATAGTTTATAATATTATTAATTTACAAGGAAAACTATCACGGCTATGTTAGCTAAAGTAGTAAATGAGTAATAGCCGATAAACTTACTTCGGAACCCTACATGGCGCGTGACCTGACACGCACTTGCCTAGTTTTTTATGTACTTCTTGTATGTTGAAGTAACGAAATATCCAAATGACAGCCAGGGTCGGAGGAATCATTTACAAGTCTCAGCTTGGCCCTAGTTGATTTGCAAATACTTCAATGTAGATAATTGTAGTACACTTTATTGTGTTCGTAGTATTGAAGAACTATTTTTTTTGTGTATATAGTAAGAGCAAGATAATGTAATATACATCAAGATCCATCAATAATTCAATAATTAAAAAAAAACATTACCGCATAAAGATTACACAATAACATCTTTACGCCAACTCTGAGTTGGTTAGCCTAGATTAAAATCAGAAGTGGGTTCGTATTAAAAAACTTTTCACAACCGATTGCGAAAATACTTTTCTAGTTCTGGTTTTTATTGTTTGACCCTCTTAACTTTCTTTCGATCTGTGGTATTATTTTCTATTCTAACAAGTCTCACATTTGACGCCTATATACTATGCCGTTGAAGTTAGTAGTAAGACTAGTAAGTAATCCATTTTGATCCAAGTAACTGGGTCGAAATATCGTCATACAAAATACATAACGTGAGTAGGTACCCATATTCTAATAAAATGTAGTTAGTCCACGATCACTTACGATTAAAATATGTGTTAATCGTTCGTAGGTCATCCTTCGGGGGAGAGAATTTAATCTAAAAACTATAAGCTTCTATCATTTGAAAAACTTAAATACACGATAGAATATGAGAGTTTTAAAAATTTTGTAAATACCTACGTCACAAAAAACGGTATAATTCTGAATTTTAAGTACCCGATTAAATTGAAATTAGTGCTAACCGTTACCTAGTTACGTTTAAAAAATTTGGTTGCTATACTAGACATAAGTCGGCAACGACAGCGTCTGCCAGTAGATATTTTTATATATTAATCCCTACGTCAAAACAGGGAAAAATATTCAAATAACAAAGTGTGGGGATGTTATTTTCCTAACACGTAAAAGCTTCCACCGTTATTTGTGTACTTGAGGAAAAATATATGAACAGTCGGTTAAAATAACGGAAGTTATATGTATAGGAATTATATTGGAAAAGAAAGCTATCGCTGCTCATCTTAGCAATCTCATGTTAATTTCATCAAACCGGTCGTGGAAGTTACCTACCATTGGATTATATGAGGCTCTTTCCATAATTGAAAATCGAAGTCTTTGTATCTTCTGTGCTCCTGGTACTCTGATGAACTGAGAACGCTTATGGCTCCTGTTGAAGGTGACCGGTCTTTGTACCAATCTAAAACACCATAGCACTCGTAGACCGTAATCATATTTTAAACGTATCTCGTTGATAGCTGTGATCCTGGACTCGTTAAGATGTGGATACCCTGCCTTCTTTTCGAGTGGCAACATAGTGATGACGCCTTTGATGTTTGATACAGATTTTCTTAAGCAATAGTGACTATGCCGTGACTGTCACTTGGACACGGACGTAAAAAAAAGACGGACGTAATCCTAAGAACAAATTCAGTGAAGCACCCATAGTAATACCAACTCTCTATTCGTACAAGTACACACACCCACACATTGACACCATCTTGATACGACATTGACACCATCGCGAATCAAAAATTACAAAATTACGCACACATGGTAAGCGAGCTGTCAGCTTCACTCTCGATTAGACAAGGTTACGTCCGTTCTTTTTTTACGTCCGTGCACTTGGATGACAGTCGTCGGCGTTATGTATGTAAATCCACAATATCAGAGACGTGACCAACGCATTGTTAGAAGAATGAGATAAAATGAGAGCAGGTTATTTTTTTAAATATTTTATCTTAAAAGTGTAAAAAAGTGTGATTTTAGAAGTGTAATTGGCTGATTGAGTAGCTTGGCAGATAAAAATGCTTGTCATGTCAGATATTTTTTATGTGCTGGATAGAGCTTATCGATCCCTTACAGAAACGACCTGGCACCATTGTCTAGCAGTTAATGCGTGCCGGTGCAATTTCACGCGTGCATTTGACACGATTATACGAATAATAAATGGTATTGAAGTTTCATTGGAAAGTACTACTATAAATAAAGCTGCGTGTTGTATAGATCGGTTTCGAAAATATCAGCAGGCGCGGATGTATTCGTACGAATGTGAAACAAATCTGTTATACAAATATTGTCTCGTTCGTTGTGTAACTCTGTGTACTTCGCGCTCTAAAAAAATACAGTGATTTTCATAAAATCAGATGAAGTTCAAAACTATTCGAGCTTGAATATTTGACATTCAGATATTAGTATAGTTGTGCCTGTGATTTCGTTCGCGTGGGAGATTTTCCCACATAAATACGGTCCCGTGGGTATGCTGAGATAAAAGACTAACTAGTCTATATGTTGCCCTATAATCTCCTGGTAAAGTCCTAAAATCTGTTCAGCTGTTCCAGAAATTAGCCCGGACAAACAAAAAGACAGACAGATACAAATAAAAAAAAAATCGGCCAAGTGCGTGTCAAGCCACGCGTAATGTAGGGTTCCAAAGTAACTAGTAAGTTTATCGACTATTACTAATTGCTATAACTACTTATGCTAACATAGCCGTGATAGTTTTCATTGTAAGTTTATCATATAACCTATTTTTGAGAATTTTTCACTTGTCCAACTCCAACCGTTTAGCCAGCGGGGGTTGGGACACTTAACTCCAACCAAAATTAGCAATTTAAAACCAATATTTCGCAAAAGGACCCCTAATTCCAAAAATTGTCTCAGAAGACCTATACTGTTTTTGAAATACCTTTTCTATGATGCCCCACACTATAGGGTACGCAACGAATAAAAAATTCATCCTCACGTTACCCGTAGGGAAGGTACCCTGAAAAAAAACGTTTTTCAATATTTTATTCTACAATTCTAGACTTTTAATAAATATTTATAGCTATGCCAAATTACAGCTTTCTAGCACTAAGGGTCTCGGCGCTTCGCTTCGGACAGACGGACGGACGGACGGACATGACGAAACTCTAAGGATTCCGATTTTTCTTCGAAAACCTAAAAAAATCTGTTTTAGTATCGTGTAAATATGTAACTTTCAACACAGTTATTTTGAAGTCTGAGTTCGGAATGTCTGGGCATTCCGATTTTGTAAATATATGTAGATTAACTTTGAAACTTTTAATTAGTCATTTGTCTTTTTTAAGTATAATTGTATATCAATGAAAACAGATGGCGTTTTTTCAGCACGTCCAAAATAAAACTAAAGTAAACTTACTTCGTGTTCTACATTTAAATATAACCACAGAAGACATGATACTACTGATATTCTAACAAAATATGTAGATACTACACTTTTAGTGGAACATGAAACGGTTACACGGTTATATGGTCACCCGTACGCTTGGCTATTGTCAGTACAGCGCTTTGTCGCCTGAACGTCGACGGTAACGAAGTGAAATAGTTTACGACAATGGTGCATTGTCATAAACCGTTTTATCTAACTGCACAGCTATGCCAACTGTACTTAATTTTCAATTTACTGGAAGACTTTCAATACGAAAAAAATTTAAAAATTTTTTTTATTGTCTGCCTGTCTGTCAACCCCGTTTTTCTCAGGAACGAGTGGAGGTATCAAGTTGAACTTAATACCTATCAAATAATCACATCTGATATACCTTGGAGCTGTGAAACATCATTTTCTAAAGCTGCGTATCCACTTGAGCAGCCTCGTGACGACCTGCCTCATCGTGAGCGTGCCGCGGGCTGCAGAAAGTTCATGCGCCTCCACTTGAGCCACATAAAAGAGCATCGAGGAAATAAGCCTCAACCCGAGCCACAGTTCCCGCCCAAGTAGCACAAATGCGCTGTATAACAGTATTTCAACAGAGCACAATGGAAACGCTAGCTGATAAGTTGCAGTATAGTAGCGTTATAAGCGCTTAAACAGCTGATATAACTCTAATTTGGGCACAAATTTGACAGCACATAGCTGTATAAGAAATCCCATTACTAAAATAATTGGGTTATATCAGCATTATAATAGCATTTTATGTGGGTAACAGACATTACAAGAGCTGAACGCTGCCTGATTAACAAACCACATGTTACCCTATAAACACAAAGTGAACATTTCTAATGTTTTCATAGAGCTGAAAGTAAACGTCGAGCGAACTTGTGATATGCATTATCTTTATTTTCATTAAAACTGTCAGTATAGTGTCAATCCTTAAAACTTGTTGATCCCATGGTGCCATTTTGTGACATGAAAAATATAATTTAAGGTAAGTAAAACTTCGATTTCTTACTAATATATTTGAAATCTTATTGGGAAGGTAACTTTATCGTGAAATACCACATATATATCGTTCAAAATTTTCACGCGCCCTCATAATAATACAGAATACGAAAAAAAATGTAACTTAAATTGATTGTAAACAAAATAAAATATATTGTTTTGGCATATTTATATGCATGAAGGGCTGTTTATGTGTTATTTAGTAGTATCTTATTTAATTGTTGTCGATATCTTTTAAAATAAACCAAACCAAAAGGGCTAAAATTTTATAATGATACACAGTCAGGTAGTAAATATGGCGGATAGGTAAGTGAATAGTTGTAATCTTAACATAGTGCTAAGGGCTGCATGAATGCTCGCATGTGGCCTGTTATTGTAGGCTGTATATTATTTCCCGCATCGGCCATATCATCATGAATAATCTTCAAGTACTCTGCATTAATTTTACGTCGTATTCCACCAGTTCTTTTTTTATCTTTCCACATTTTGTAAAACAACACTCACTAGTTCGGAAATTGCCACACGTTATAAAATAATAAAATTCATGATTACATATAACTCAATCAGCAGAATAGATGACCACACAAGTTCAAATATTCTGCTCAAACAAGAATTACGAGCTTAAAAGTGAACTTTTTTAAGGCAGCGGGCTGCTATGTAACTGCATAAAGTTCACAATTTAGGTCTGACATGGCCTAGACAAATGCTGTTATACGAGTATATACTGACACCTGATTAATAGAGTAAAAGTCCATCTGTGTGCAGCGTGAAGCATTTAATCATTGTTAAATAACTTCACAAAGTAACTGTTTGCGTTAAAGTAGTTCACAAAGTTCTCTCTTAAAATGCAACAGTTTTAGAGCACACTCGTGGCTATTTATTCAGAAGATTGCATTGCTAGTGTTCCACAGCATACGCTCATGCAGCAGATAGAAGAAAATAGTACCAAACGCTGCATAACAGTGACGTCTGTGGCATGTGTGTGGTGCCTAATAGAATCACAAAACAGAATAAAGCATTTTAATTAGCCTCGCTTCTTTTTATACAGCTGTTACGGATTGAAAGAACTCTTATAAGTAATTACAAATGCTTAGATTGACGATGTGGGCCTTTATATTGCTATTTTGTGCTACTTGGGCGCGGCTACCTCAAATGGATACGCGGCTTAAAAATAAGTCAACGTAATCAAAAGATACGGCCATTTAGTTAATCAAAACCTATAAGTTACTTCTCGTTGACCTATAATCATAAAATTTGGCAAAAAGCAATGTCAAAGTAATCTTAAAAAAAGCACAAAAAAATTATACAGATGACGACAGTTTACAACGGCAAAGTACTAGTTACTATCGTGAGTTAGTCCACCTTGCACTTGGCCGGTTTTGTATTTCCCTATGGACCCAAATCTCAAGATTTCATAATCGTAGTCACCTGCAAATGTACGTCATAAATATAAACAATAATGATGTATTTGACTTATTTGTACAAACATGTGGTGGCAAATAGTGTCAAGAAAGGCTAACGATTCTTATCTGTGAAATATTAGGTAACAATAACTTTTCCCCTACGGAAATAACAATATAAGGGTTGTGATAGGTTCTAAAAGTTTCTTGAGATGTTACTCCCCATACATCACACTCGCCGCGTATTGACAAGTTTTCCGATAATTCTAACACATAAATCTATCAACGAATGGATTATCACATCCAAGTATACATCATGTAGAATATCTGTAGATAACTTTTTACACAAACATATTTTAATACAATACGAAAATATACTGTTATTTGGGGGCCTCACAAATTGCATTGCATGCAGACCTGACGACTTCCAGCCTCCCGAATAAGCAGGATTCCGAAAAGGCTACAGAACCATAGCATAGACCATTTGCACCCAATGCGGCAGATTATACAAAAGACCGATGAGTATAATATACCTTTATGTGTTGCCTATGGGGATTATGAGAAAGCCTTTGATTCTTGACTATTCTATACTATTCTTGTACACGACACAGCAACGAACCCCATCCAACTGCAGAGAGGTATCAGGCAAGGGGACGTCATATCTCCAAAACTGTTCACCGCTGCGTTGGAAGACGTGTTTAAGCTGATGGAGTGGAAACAACGTGGTGTTAATATCAATGGCGAATATATCACACACCTGCGATATACCGACGATATAATCATCCTGTTAGGTTCCCTGGAGGAACTTGGTTTTTAAGATGAAAATGGTCCCTTCTCGAAGTCGTAGACGAATACATTTACTGGGACCAGTGATCTAAATGGGTAAGTCCAACTTGGAGAGAG
This sequence comes from Thymelicus acteon, assembly GCA_951805285.1. Classification (NCBI taxonomy): domain Eukaryota; kingdom Metazoa; phylum Arthropoda; class Insecta; order Lepidoptera; family Hesperiidae; genus Thymelicus; species Thymelicus acteon. The sequence continues at coordinate 6,007,184 of OX638213.1, read as the reverse complement.
AAATCTCTCGTAGAAGAAACTCGTAGAATCCAACTCGGATGGGCTGCGTTCGGGAAACTGCGTCATATCTTGTCGTCCAAAACATTACCTCAGTGCCTCAGTGATGACATACGGCTCCGAGACGTGGTGCTTTACGATTGGCCTAATCCACAAGCTCAAAATAGCGCAGCAGGCTGTAAATAGCAATTCTTTGTGAAAAAAAGTGAAAAAATGACTGTGCTATTCATTGTTGAGGAGTTCCTCTGTCTGAAGCCAACCCTGGGAGTGGCAGTCAAGTTATTAAAGAGTTTAGAAGGTGTTTATCTTAATTAAATACTTATCAAAAAAAGTCTGTGTTCTTTACCGTTAAAGAATTTCCTGATCTGGAGCTAACTCTAAGGGTCATATCAGGTCATAATACCCTGGGTGGTACAGAAATCAATTTTACAAAGATACTGTAATTAATTTACGTACTTAATATTGAAGAAAAGTACCTATTGATGTCTTAATGTTATTATTTCTTATAGGCAGAGAAATATTATAAGGCATACGAATAAGTTACAGAGAATGTCGAAAGCAGGATAAATTTAGCGGAAAATCTGATTACATACGAGACTTCTTCTGAATGATTCAAGTAAAATCGAGGCCGGACAAATCTTTTCACGTAAAAGAAATGTAGTTAATGTTGAACTGCTGTACTTATTGGCAAATTTACCTTCGTATGATAAATATATAATATTTCAGTTTTAAAGTATTATAGGGTGGTCTCTTACATAGAATGATAATGTGGCAAATAAAAGTTTACATCTAAATACCAATATTAAGCGTACATTCGATGGGATAAAACCTTTTTTTGTTTAATTACATATACACTTAAAGCATGTTACTGAAGAGTCTGTGGCCAAAACAAAAAAGCGGAAAATACCTGTCTGAATGGGCTCTTGACAATGTAATAGAAAAAATGAAGGTTAGTGAGGAAAACTTTACCATCGTGTTAGTATGCCGTCGGGATTAAACTAGGCGATACACAGCTCCAGCCACCTCCAACAATAAAAATATAGTTTTAATCGATAAAGGTTTTTTTATGTAACTAGCCGCTGATTAGGCGATGAACAAGCTGATGATCCACCTGATGGTATGTGATGACCCATGGACATAAGTGATACCGAAGGCATCACGGCGTTAGACGGTAGGCTTTACGGAAACATAATACCAGTAATAATACTAATCTCATTAAAAATATACATGTGAAATGAGAGCCAATTTCAAAAAAAAACGAATTGAGATCTAAATGGGTGGGTTTTCACGTACCTATCTAGGCTATATTATAACTATATATATATGTAATACCTATGTTACTTTTTCAAAATTTGGTTTATTGGTTGCTAACTAATGAAAACTAGCCAAGTCAAATGTAAAGCTCGAATTACATGTTTTTGTGACTAAAACTTTAGGCTTTTCTACACAGAACTTGGCACCCATTTAGATCTCAATTCTTTTGTTTTAATTGGCTCTCATTTCACATTTGTGTTTTTGATAAGATATCATTACTTTTTGTCTAGAAATTATAAGTGTTTATAGATAGTGAATATACCTATTGTTGTTTGTAAAATTATTCTACACAGTGAACAGCTAATTCACTAGTTTCACTAATTAAATTTTCAGTTTTTAGATTTTTTCCTTTACATACATCTAATAGTCTATCTCGATGCCAAATATAAAGTTTCTAGGTCATCTGGAACTGGGTTAGAATTTTGATCTATAGGTCAGTCAGTGATAAAAATGACGATTTTTGGACGTTAACATCTAAATAACAGTTTGAGGTGTGTTTATGAAATTTGGAGCACATATGTATTTCGCAAGTCTCAATAAATAAGCCACATATGACAGGTTTATGTAGAATAGTTTTTGAGTTATGCGGGGGTTAAAAGTGGCTAAAATGATTCGTGTAATATGTGCTGCTCGCCAGTTCTGTTAGCTTGAAGTTGGCTTGAACGCTACCGCGTCTCTAGATTAGTAATGTCATTATTGACTTAATAACATTATTGATATAAAATTCTTATGATAAGCATTTCCACCAAACAGGCCAGCTTCATTCGCCTTTTACAACATCCTGGTATTCGGGCATGGGATTGGGATCAGTATTCTAAGCTGCCCTAATACGGCTAGAAAGAGGTATACCTATTCCTTTTCCGTTAGATCTAAAATACCTACTAGATATATCGTTAACATAGAAAAATAAGAGCGGATCCAGAATTCAAATTGAATTTTCAAGCAACGCGTTCCCTCTCGGCCAAATGAGAAACGAAATATTATTATAATCTCACGATAGCCTGCAGAATATTTCTTTTTTAATTTAAAAGGAAAATATGAAGTCAGGAAAGGGGAAAGTTGATTTGGTTATTCCAGAATACTTAACACTATAATTTTACTGACTAAATATATTATCGTAGAGCTGCGGTATAACGATGAGGCCGGAAGGTGACCTTATGAATTTTTACGAATGTATTCGACGAACAAATACAATATGAAGTGGAAAAAGTATTTTATGTATATTTTATGTGCAGATTATAAACTATTCGTATGCCAAATCTGTTCAGTAGTTTGCGCGTGACAGAGAGTGTAACTCGTCACAGAATTTGTTAACTGTTAGCTAAACAGATTACGGCAGCTTTGGACACCGTAAAGGCGTGAAACCCATCAAAAGATAACTTCCATTTATTTCCGCATTATCTCTCTTTCACCTTGCCTCATCACTCAAACACAGCGTAACTCATTTAATTATATAAGGTGCTGATCTACATATATGATGTATCTATCTATTACGTGTGCGAGTTGTGTTACGTTATATTATTAAGAAACCTGGTAAGTGGATATATGACTTGTTATGAGATATGGTTAACGTTCCAGGGATCTTTAATCAACGAGAAAACCGCGCCCTTTAGGGTACCGTTAATAAATTTAAATTACCTGTGTTAACTCTACAGGCTCTTAATTATTTGTTTGGCCGTTATCATGATTTATTGACATGATATTTTAGCTTATATTATATACACGAATTCCGAATAAGTTAATTCGAATAAGTTAAAGAAAATTTAGAGTATCCTAAAATTTTAATGAACTTTTACAAATAGTATTCGCTTCAGAAACAAACTTTTACGAATACATTGAAATGACCAGAATTCTTTGTCCAGATAATAGACTTAGGCCCGTAATTGTTCCAATCCTAGGCTTGTTCTATCTACATTCGCAATGAATGGGTTAAGGTTATCGTACGACACGCTATTCCACGATGAAATGCAGATTGAAGACCTCACGCACTTTTGCGAACATTAGGCAGAATTTTCAACACGATAACAATATGATAGTAGAGTTATAATATCTATACATGTTAATTAAAAAAATCTCGGTATGTCGTAGTTTTTGAACTAAACTCATAGCCTATCCTAGGACAAATCGCAAACCTTGATTAAGTGGTTTTCTGTACGACTAAGAAGCATAAATTCGAACAAAACCAGTCAACATCGATGAAAAAGTTTACATAAATATATAAATTATTCAAAAATATTAGATGCGCAAAGTCAGTTCCGTCCAGTTCGGTAAATTTTTATGCTAAGTTAATGTTCGTCTGATGATGACAATAATACCTTTCTTTCCGGGCGAAGTGCAGTTGCTCTTGTTGGAGGGTGACTTGTTTTCGGCCGCAGCCATTTTCTCCTTTTCGGAGGACATTCTCACTCTCAGCCGAAAACTTCCGAAACTACGCGACGCTCGCGCCACCGGACATTACTGTCTAAATTTAAAAAAGGAACTCAAAGACGCGCCCAATTCCAAAACCGACCACTCCCTAAGACTGCGAAGGCTATTTTAATAGATAATAAGCATGATGACTGATGACTAACTACGAGTGAATTGGCAAACACCCAGCCGACACCTTATTGACTTTTTTAAATATATTTACGGTAAAATTTGAACACGGATGTGATGGAAAACAAAATACGATCCTGCGGTTATTTAAGTGTATGCTTAAAACTCGTCATGCTCAATATCTTTAAAGCTGTTTTTTAAGCTGTTGACGAGACAATTGAAATCACAGCAAATATTGCAACACATCATAATGACAAATGCTAATATGTGGTATAGTTATAGTTAGTCATATTATAAAGTTTTTTAAAGTCCTAGTAGGTAATTACACGAGGATATCTGTCACAGATCTGTTTATCTATGTATGTTAACAGGTATTTGGTTGTGATAATAATTACTGTTTGATTTAAGTAAATGTTTTCGCAAAACGGATATCTTTATTTGCTTGTTTAACTTACAACTTATTATCTTAATTATTGGTAAAAGTTCTTAACCCATTTCGTTTCAAGTTTTCTTATCAATTTTGGCAAAATAAAGTTAACAAAGAAAATATAAATTCTATGTTCTATGACTTCTTCATTTTATTTCACTGTTCATGAGTGAAGTAGTGATCGGCAGACCAAATAGTTCGAGGAACCAATTACTGAGTGATAGGAAATGAAGATGGTTGAAAGATGGCTCAGAGAAAGGAGTATAGCATTAGATACCCTTCAGTCAAGTTGACTATTGATCTGAATAGGACGAGTATGATAATATAAACTTAAGATTTAAAACCCATGTATGTGTACGCTTGCAAAAAACAGGAGGCTGATTAAGATGGATAAGACTTTTGATGTACATTTAAAAAATGTCACAAATTAATTTAAATAAAATTTAAATGAAAAAGTTTCTATTTACCTATCGATTTAAAATAAAATATAAATATTAACGTATAGATGATGAAAATGAATTAATGAAATAAAAACTTTATTTCTATAATAAAGCTAAAATAAATTACTGAATGATTACGATGATAATGATAATGAGGATGATGATTGTTGCAACAATGAGTGATAAAGTAAATTTCAAACAAAGTAATGTTCTCGAAACTTGAAGTTGCAATAACTATAATATTATGATTTATATCGTATATTTGTCCAGAACAAAGAAAATAATTTTATTTCCTTTTATATGGTTATAACTACAACAACTCATTACATGTATATAATAACATGAGTGTCTCTCTCTATACAGTATTTTCTCCTTTATGATGATGTCAAAAGTTAAAATCACTTATGGTGGTATATGATGGTAATAATAAAGGTAAGCAAGAATAAAAAAATTCAAAGATACGTTATCTAGTATGATATAATGATTTCTAAGATGTTTGATAAAGTAATGTGATAACAATCTATGTCACTATGTAAATGAGCTTTTAAAGTTTTCAAATGTATGTGAATGGTATGAGCAATGAAACAACAAATAAGGATGTATTTTCTTTCATTACATAAAATGATTTACTACAATGAATAATAAATTTTCACAACCGATGGCGCCAAATCGAAATGGCGAGTGAAGTATGTTTTTCAGCCGCGTCAAGTGATCTTTATGGTATCGTCGGGCTTTCGTATTATAAACTTTAGAACTTTACGATAAGAGTGCTTATCGAACGAAAGTAACCCGAAGCTACGGCGCGGAGGCTCTTGCATTTGTAGGGTATGTGTGCGGAACGGCGGTCATAATCGCCATAACTTTCTGACATTGTATCTATATCACGGCAGCGGTGCACTAGCTCGGGCGCGAGAGAACGGACCGCGGGCACCGGGCCAGTCAGCCAGTCGGCGAGGATGTCACGCCACTCACACACATAACCTATCAATACGGATGATGTCGGTTACGTAAGCGATCGTAACCTGCACCGGAGTAGCGTGAACGGTCGGGTCGGGAGTCGGGGCTGTCGGGCGGTCGGCGTGTCGCGAGCGCGCTCGGGCGCGATGAGCGCGCGGTGGTGGCTCGCCAGCGGTCCCGGGCGAGATCGATGCGGGCGGCGGGCGGCGGCGGAGTGCTGCACCCGGAGGCTGCGCCGCGATCCCCGCGCCCCCCGCGCCCCTAGCTCCCGGCCCCCCGCCCGCGCCCGCCGAGCCTCCGCTACCCCCCGCACATACCGCACCGCCGCGGCCCGCGCACGCGCTGCCAGCTCCGCCGTCGCCGCCCGGCCGTCGCCGCCGCCCGCAGCCACCCGCCCTAGACTGAGAAAACTGTAGACGAATGATTGACGTGGATATCCGTAGCAAAAGATGTGGCTTAGATTATTACAAAAACTATATTTTAAAATAATATGTTTTTGTAAATTTATGATTTAAAAGTGAAACTATAATGATATCGTTAAGAAATTATAACGGTAATAATTTAGCAAATAAAAAAACGATACAGATACTTATTTTGTAATAATGGCTTTTGAAAGGGTGTTGAAAAATAAACTTTTGTTTTACCTCAAGGCAAGAAAATTCTTTCTTGCTCGGGTAACATGTTCGTCTCTTCTATTTTCTATCTACGCACTCGCTCGACGTTTCAATTCCCTCTCCTACTGATTTACGATACGTTCCCGCTTTATATCTGCTACTTTTTATCTTGGTATCATCAGGGGCGCGATCTTTGCTGATAAAGTTGAATTGTCTCTTGAAGAAAAGATTCACATGTTACGGGACCTTAAAATATTTAAAATTGTAATGTAATACAATCTTAGAGAGGCTTAAGATAGTCGCCATGCCGCAGGGAGGTTATTTTTAGAACAAAAGCCGACTGAGACGGTTACGAAGTGTAAACACACAGAAGGCTTAGTGTGAGTTTTGACTCCGTCTAACTATTCACTTGTGGTATAATAAAAATATATTCATTGGCGATAAATGAATATATTTATGTTTTTTATGGCATTACGTTAGTCTAATGTAATCTACTTCTAAATGTTATGAAGCAATTGATAATAATTTTACTCATCTCGTATCGTGTTTGCTTCAACTAGAGATACGAATCTTGAGCTTCAGTTAGAGCCCACTAGAGGCGCTGTTAAATATACTGTTCACACAAAATCTTGCAAAAAGGCTTTCACGTAAATTAATACTTAGATACATATCAATTAATATGTAACCATTTAATGGCTACTTTAGCGCGAATAATGGTGGAATGGTGCCAATTCATATCATAACTCTAGATATCTACGAGTATTGTCGGCCTAAATTACAGGTCATGTCGCCTTTGTTCTCGGTGAAGGCAGCGCGTGTCATTAAATTAGTATAGTTACCTATCTCAGCCCTTGCATAAATCATTCGGTCCGACCGTATAGTATGTGGTAGTTACGTTAGAGAATGATTAAGTTACGACCTATGTTATTCAGAGATCGTAGGACTGTTTACGTAATGGGGGATTTTATTTATTGCTTTTGCGTAACTCGTCGTTTTTATGCCTATAAGTATTGTTGAAGGGTATGTCAGTGATCGTGTAATTACTGAACTTTTATAATAACCGTCGGTATACGAGCAGTGGCTAAGTGGTGGCGAGTGATCAGATCATGGTTGCCCAAATGCTCATGAAACGACTACATTAGGCGTTAAAGAAAAATCTGTGTAATGAAGTTTCTTCTGAGGTATTCTCGGAGCGGTATGAAATGGGGTTCTTCAAAAGAGGTGTAAAAAGAGAAAAGAGGGAGAAGAGAGGTGTAAAAGAGTTCTCCTTCAGGGCCGGTGTTGCACTGGCGATTTCTCTGGTATTGCTCATGTCCATAGGCGAAGGTAGCCACTTACCATCAGGTGGCCCGTATGCTTTTTCATCTGCCCTTCAGGCTATAAAAAAAAATGCCTGCTTATAAGGAAGCGGTTAAGACAGAGGCTTAGAAGGTACTGTGACCTCTTTCAAATAAGAGCTTTGGACTCAACAATGGAAAGAGTCTAATGTCTCACAACCAATAACTTGACGGAGATGACTTCTGATATTGACACGGGAACCAGAGCTAACCGTGTTGTCATGTCATTATTATATTAATAAATCATTGTCAACGAATGCTCATAACTTCTAACCCCTACAAGAGAATCTGTGTAGCCGTTATCATGTAATATGCCTTAGGGAAATTATGAAAAGCAAGATTTAATCAAATCCCACAGTGATTTAGTGAAAAGATGAAACCTTGTTTTTGATGCGGTTTTTATCATAAACACCCTCGTCCCGGGAACAAACATTTATGTGTCACATTAATGTCTTCCCGGGAATCAAACCCGGGCTTCCCGCATGGCAGACTCGGTCACAGTTGTCGATACATGTATATGAGACTACGAGTGTATTATCTAATCTCTTCGAACGAATCACCTCACATAATTATAATAGAACTTCGATTACAGGAAAGTTCATTTAATCATTAATTATAGAACCCAGAATCACAGACCCATTAAAAAATAGAAGTACCTATGAGTTACCGCATCACCAAAAAAGTCTTCCCGCCAAACCATACACACAATAAAAAATAAAAAAACCGCTTGCTATTAAGAAACGTATCATAATTATACCTTTTTGAAATCCTTATGGTGAGCTCTTTAATTTGACACCCATATTGCATTATTCGATTTATTTTTATTTTTTGATACTTCAAATAATGGCATTTCACAGCCACCATATGTGTTTTTTTTATTTCACTTATCTAAGAACATTTGGGTTATCAAGTCAAATCTAACGATATCTTAATAAAATTATATTAATCCGTTCAGCGGTTTGGAAGATACGAGGTAATAAAGAATATTACACATACTCGTATACATATGTACAAGATACGCGCGAAAAACACAACCCTTCCTTGGCAGTCGGGTAAATAGTGTTTCATTCATACGAAATAGAACTAATAAATCGTGTTTTCTTTCGCGTAGCTCGTTGAGCCATACATTAGGCTCCGCATCAATTTATGATATCGTAGGTAATTCGGGAAAGCGAAGTTGGAGACGATCGTTTTTATGAGAATTTCAGTAATGCCTTTTCTCATTTGCAGGCACGCTTCTTTCCTCTTTTCTTCCTTACAATACAACCGACTGATTACGGGTAGGAATTATTGTTCTCAAACAGGAATAGGTACTTATATTAATACTAGCTGTTGCTTGTGACTTTGTAGGCTTAAAATAGTATTTTTACATTTGACTTTACGTATAGAGTCCGCGATAATAACACAACAAAGCAAAGCAACAACCCATAATTGTCCCACTGCTGGGCTCGGGGTCTCCTCTCACAATGTGAGGGGTACAGGCCATAGTCTACCACGCTGGCCAAGTGCGGATTGGTAGACTTCACACACCTTTGAGAACTTTATGGAGAACTCTCCGGTGTGCAGGTTTCCTCACGATGTTTTCCTTCACCGAAGCAAGTGATAATTAACTTGTAATACGCACATAATATTTGAAAATTAGAGGTGCGTGCCAGGATTTGAACTCGGGCCCCTTCGTTCGGGAGACCAACGTTCTAACCGCTAGGCTATCACTGCTTCGCCGATGCTGTCCGCGATAATATAAGATTAAAATCATTAGTAAAATCGATCGCAACTTAATACGCTTATTGTGGGAAAGTACAGTTTATTTATAATCATAGATTAAAATTCCCATTATAATATGACAAACTATCGAAATTATTATTTTCCTAGCCAAGTCTGATTAGGACTAAACTAAATCTTTGCCGCAGTCTAGTCCTATGCTCCTATAAAGGAGCTTTACCTACTCATCTACAAGAAATAACACTATAACATTAAACCAATACATCATGATAAATAATCAGGCTACTAATGAAGAAGTGTCAAACAAAGCTCATTTATAGTGAAGTAGACTATGGTAACTCTGTTAGCGGGAAAATTAATTAACTTAGCGTCAGACAGAGTACGAAGTTCGTGCGTGATTTGTATTCGAAATAAAATAGGATACAATACCTATTCGAACGTGCTCGAACGCAGGCGATGAATATTTCTCAATGATTAAGGAGAGCGAAGCAGAGAATTTTTCGAAATATTACGAGTTCAAAAATCAAATGGCTGCGTTAAAATTGAAAATCGGATCGTTTAGAGTTATCTGAAAGCAATCGCTGAAATAAGGGTGTGTTTATAATGCAATTGTGTTGTAGGTGTGCAATCAATAAAGAGGTAAATAAATAAAAATACGGTAGGTACCTACACTTTCAGATTGCTCCTATATTTATCGATATGCAGTTCTGATGTTAGGATTTATGAGGTACTACTTTTTTGAGGGCGGTATTTTTTGGTAAAATTTTGATTATCTTCTTAGTGAACAGAAATAATAAATAATTTCTAGTTAATAATAAAAACATTAATTAAACAGTGTAACATTAGAACTAGGATACGTCGCTTTGAGCCGTTAAATATTTAAAAACAAAGATTCCAAAACAATAAAACAATCCAGATCTATAATTAGATTCAGAAGCATAATTTACATGAACAGTAATTCGATTTTCATTCGGATTGCGATCCTTTGATGTTAGTAAATTACGGTGTGAATCGTTACAGGGTTTTTATCTACACCGTTACGCAATAGGCCCTCTGGAGCTTATTCTACCTCACTCCTTTGTTCCGATTGGCTGGAAACAAAGCTATTGAATAAATGAAAATAGGTTTAGTAATAAAATAAACAAAGTAGGATTCGGTTCTGAAGCCGCACACATGAACTTTAATAGTTATTGGGGCTGTATTATCTTTTGTCCTCTTGTCCGGGTAAATTATGACCGGGTATGGATTTCAAGTTCCCGCCAAACTAAATTCGGCTTCTGTGTGTCTTATAACAGTAACGTCGTGTGATGTGAAGACTTAGGTAAATACAGGTCTTGTGGGAGGCGTCGGTGTGTAATAGAGTAAGAAATACCAGGTAATGAAAATCTGGGAGTTGTGTGTGATATTTGTACCCTTGGGAAAGACGGGAATACTGAAAGTGGATTAGCATACATAAGACACATTTTTGAAAATGTTAGCTGAACTATTATTTGACTACTTAGACTTACTTATCTATAATGAATTCTTAGCAATTATTTTCTGTTTAAGAAATCTATAGAATTAGATTTAAAAGCTATATTAGCACTCTGTTCACGTGAATGTGGGTTATCAGCCGTATTTTTTGGTGTTAATATAATTTTTCACAAGTGAGTACATTTTATTTTATTAGGACGTGAATAAAATCAACCGAATATAAGTATTTTTTGAGAAATTAGTTTTGATAATTATAACGGGTGTCTCATTACAGAAAACATCAAGTAATCTGACATGAAATTGAACACAAAACAATGAAAATTAAAGTGGGAGAATAATTTAATAAAAGCCAGGTAAATTATGGAAACCTCCCACAAAAACAGTAGATATGCTTTAATATTATATCAGTTCTTTGGAATCGTAAGCATCCTGGCGGCAATCCAATTGATTTACTCAGAAAGCAATTAACTAGATGTAAAGTTATTTTAACGATTGTATCTCAGTAGGAATTTACAGTGGTCCATCGAATTTGATGTTGAACTTTTAGACATTGCGTAATTTCCGTTAGGTTATTACACGAATAACTAGATACGCCTTGTTCAGTTCACCCCTGCCCAGGTTTATATATTTTTAAGAAAAGTGCCGTAGTGGTAGTACACATTATCCTCAAATAAAATATTAGTAGGGATAAATAATGATAGTGTGTATGTCACATTGTAGAATGTGCTAAGCCTTCATGACAAATTCTATTTAAGATCTTCGAATTCTTCTTTCTATTCAAGATATTCGAATTCTTCTCGCGGATTGAGACGCGCTTTGCGTTTGCTTTGACAGTATGAAAGGATTCGTTAGGCTGTATTTTATCTATGAACCATCTTCCCGAGTTACGTATTGCTATTGTAAAGGAATTCACTTATGTAAGTTATTTGTAGACGTCATTACATGAAGAAATTCGACGTCTTGATCTATGTACTATATTTTAAGGCGGAATATTGGGAAACTGGGGCTAGATGATGTGTTAGTTAGTAGTATTGAGTATCTTGGCAATCTTGGTATTGAGCATCTTGGTAATTTATCATGGGCAATTATCTAGTTTAAAGGGTATATTCTTTTCTACAACACATGCAATAGTGACACGATAAAATGGACAAGGTAAACGTCACGGACCTGAAAAAAAGACGGACGTAACCTCGTCTAATCGAGAGTGAAGCATAGCAATGGCCGCCTGCTTACCATGTGTGCGTAATTTTTGATTCGCGATTGAAGCAGTGAAGTGTCAATGTGTGGGTGTCTGTACTTGTACGAATAGAGAGTTGGTATTACTGTGGGGCTTCACTGAATTTGTTGTTGAGATTACGTAGTCTTTTTTTAGGTCCGTGGTAAACGTATAATGATTTTTCAGATTAAAGCATAGTACTATTCAAACAGGCGTCAAAATGTCTGCTATATTTTAACAATATTAACACGTTAACACTTGTTACTTTGTTTTGTCGTGTTGTTGTTGTCACGAGGCTGTAGTGCTGAATAGACACTAACGCCACAACTCAGAATCACTAACGGTTACTTAAATTGCTCCTTAGTACAGAATTTGTATGGTGATTCGTTACTAAGGAGCGATTAAAGTAACCGTTAGTGACTCTGAGTTGGGGCGTATAAGTTCTTATCTCACGATACCTGGCGATTAATGAACGAGTTTTCTAAAACACGAAATGCTCAACAACTAGTTATGAATTATGATACTTACAATCGACAAATCTGTCGTGCGCTGCCATAATTACACTGACTTTTATATTAGCACGCGAATTCGTCTGTGTGAACTTGTAAAAAGCTTAAAGCTAGTACCTAAACATGAATTTTTAATCGATTTGCAGAACTTCCAAACTAAATTATACCTGTTACCCCATGAGAATTGATCCATTTCCCGGGATGAAAACTTATTAATGTACCAAATTTTATCTAAATCCGTTCAGCCGTTTTTGCGTGACCGAGTAACAAACATCCAAATTCACGAGCTTTTATGTTAACATGACGTCATTGCGTAGCTTGACATTTAATATTACGTAACATATTAATATTTGTTCTTGTGTCTCGGATGTCAGTGTCTTGTTTTGAACGAGCACGGAGAATACACGATTCACGCCGTCTGTAACACAGGGAATTTCATAAAGGGACGTTTGAGTTACATACATTTTGTACATGCATACTTTAGAATGCGTACTTACTACTATGTAACTATGTGTATCTATGATTGCAATACGTGTTATGAGGTATGACCCACATCTTACTTGAATACACATTCAGCAGCTGTTTATTGCAATAAATCAGTACGTAGGTTAGGTATGGTCTATTTAACTTTTAAGTTAGGCTAGTTATTTAATTTAGGTTAGGAATTACTGTTAAAAAAAACGGTTAAAGGTCTGAGTTATACTCGTATTTCTACAGGAGACTTAATATATAATTTATTCCATGGAATACTATTAAATATCACATCGAACTGAACTGGTTTACAAAAACTTCAGATTATGTCTGACAATAGACAGAGTCTATTATTCAAATAATTGTGAATGTTTGTAAATATCGCGTGCCCTTAGATAAAAATATAGGACATAAAAATAAAATCATTCGTCCATTTGCCGCGCGATTCCTCGAATTTGGAACTGACAAATGCTGAGACCGGGAAAACAATTTTACTTTTACTGTTGGCAGTTGCTAAAGAAAATTTATAACGGAAACAAGAATAACAAAACTCGAACGGTATTCATTTGAGTATTTACAAAAATAGACAGAAAGGCATTGTTTAACAGTGAGTGAGTAAATATGTTTTATTTTTTTATAGAAAATGTTGTTTAGTTACTAGTTTTATGGACATAGCCGACAAACAAGCTGACGATTCACCTGATGGTAAGATGGAAGTAAGATGGCTAACATCATTGAAGTATAATTTCATAGAACAGACATCTCGAACAAAATGTGTGTCCCGCCGGGAGGTTTTATTTTAAAAATTGAGCCCCCGTTCTCCTTTCAAAATTTAACGAATCCATTGAAAATTGAAGCCGATCGGCGCCAATTCATTGGGACATACATTGTGTTCGCGGTGTCGGTTCTATATGCTAGTAATAATATTTCAATTACCAACATCGACATCAGCAACGCTGACGCCAAAGGCATCATTGATGGGTTGCCGGCCTGGGACGAGGGTAAAAAAGAACTGGCTCTCAAGCCCCACATCAAACACGACGAGTTCTTGGCGGCTGACTCAAGCAAGAAGTGGTAGCTACCCAAGCAGCCCCCACAGATAAATAAAAAGTGTGTGCGTGTAATCTTTACGCGCGATTGAAGTAAAACTTCTTTGACGTTGGTGATACGTATTACCAAAAAAATTAACTTAATTTAAAATAAATATTATTTTACAGTAGACGCATATTCAGTAACAATATACTTTACAAAAACGAATATATAGCTATAAAGTTAATATTACCGTTACCGTTAATAATACCGTTATTCGTTACCTCGTGATACTTATTTAATCTATAGACTTGTCACAGATACAATGTTTAATTAATAGAATTATGTATCTCTGTTCTTCAATTTTGTTATTGTTAATACTTAATATCATTGTTCCTATATACAGGTACCTGGGTACCTACCTAGGTACTAATAATAATAAGTCTCAGTGTTACAGTAGCAGTTACATTCAGGGGTACAGTTACTGGCTACTGCAGTTACTAGTTGCTATAAAAGGTATAGTTAGTTATGGTTTTGTTTTTCATTTGACATTCAACAGACTATAGACTATAGAGCCTTACTTCCGTCCGAAAAATAATTCGCGCCTAAAGATGTTTTACTTCAATAATAGTAGTTAAGGTAGTAATGAATTATTAAAATCAATATTACCAACATAATCCCTACGAGAAGCCCTACTACCAGCGGGCCGAGTTCAGATGCTTCATACGACACCCATGCAGTGTGGGCCGACACGACTTTAATTTATGGTTATATTCGAATATTGATTCAATTAACAAAAGGTACCTTATTAAAAGATAGGCTGAGGAGTTTCATTCCCCGTTTCTATTCCTCTTTCATAAGGCACCTTTTTGGTAAGGTGGTGTAATCAAAATATTTTAGGTTCATAATATAATTAATACCTACATGAGAGAAATGAAATGTGTTCGAATTTGTGTGAGTAATACATTTTGAATCATAAAAAAGGTTAGGTAATGTGCAGAAGAGTACTAAATATTCTGATGCTTAAATAAACATTCATCGTATTGAAATTAAATGCAAAACCATTAGTACGGTTTCGGCTTTTAGTGAAATAAAATTTGGTTTCGGAAATGAAGTATTTATATTTCTCAAAACTATTCAAGCGACTGTGAGTAATAAAAAAGCTCAGTCGTTAATATTTTTGCGACTTAAGCAGAGCTCAAAGGAGCAAGTACGACAGATTTGGCATGTTGCCCTGACTTCTCAAGGATCTCCGATTTCTAGAACATATCCTTGCTAAGACTTTCAGTTGATTTGCATTGTCTAGGTCTCCTTAAATATGTAATTGTGCTAACTCTCTCCGTCCAATAGAGACAAACGGACCTAGAAACGGACATCCGAAAACGGATTAAATTTTATATCCTAACATTTATTAACAAATAGAAATAAGTACAGAACGGTTACGAAAAAAATCTATTTAATTCTATGACATCGACAAGTCGATAACATGAATTACTTTTTTACCACAGCGGCAACAAGGACAAGGGATTGGACAAAACCGACAAAACGAATACAAGTGAGACCATTTACGTATACACGAAAGTGAAACACAATGGGAGTAACTGTCACAATAAATTCCGTTTTATTGAACTAAATAGGATTCATGGACTTTCTGCCAAAACATTACAATGTAGCAAATATGTAAGCGTCCATTTCAACTAATAGGTAATACGTTTTAGTGTTTCAGATTCCTAGACCGGCCAATTACGTGTCGGTCTTTTTTATGGAAATAGCTGGCAAATGAGCTGACGATCCACCTGATGGTAAGTGGTTATCGTCACCCATGTACATCAGCAACACCAAAGGTATGAATGATGTGTTGCCGGCTAAGAAAGAGAGAAGAAAAGGAAAGAAAGAACTGGCTCTCAAGCTTCCAGCCGGAACAAGCTTCCAGTCGTTTGGCGGCTGAATCAAACAGCTTCAGCCAACCATGTCATGATAGTTTTCCTTTTCAATTCACCATATGAATTATGAAAATATTTTTCACATGTCCAACATTTAGTAGGCGGAGTTAGAAGGGTGGCGGCAAGGGGGGGGGGGAAGAACTGAATAAAAAAATTTCCTCCTACCACTTTGTTAACGTAATAAATACTGTTATTAATTACAGTTAAATTATTAACGTAATAATTACAGTTTTCTAGTAGGTACTTAGGGTCTCTGCGCTGTATATCTATTTATGTTTATAAATATGTATGTCTATAAATTTAGACGAAGAACAACAACACATTTAATGTTTTGATTAGACAGAAACAGCTGTCGTGGAAATGTGAACCATTTTTAGGGTTCCGTAACCGAATGGCAAAAAACGGAACCCTTATGGATTCGTCATGTCTGTCTGTCTGTCTGTCTGTCTGTCTGTCTGTCTGTCCGTCCGTATGTCACAGCCACTTTTTTCCGAAACTATAAGAGCTATACCATTAAAACTTGGTAAGTAGATGTATTCTGTGAACCGCATTAAGATTTTCACACAAAAATAGAAAAAAAAACAATAAATTTTAGGGGCTCCCCATACTTAGAACTGAAACTCAAAAATGTTTTTTTCATCAAACCCATACGTGTGGGGTATCTATGGATAGGTCTTCAAAAATGATATTGAGGTTTTTAATATCATTTTTTTCTAAACTGAATAGTTTGCGCGAGAGACACTTCCAAAGTGGAAAAATGTGTGTCCCCCCCCTGTAACTTCTAAAATAAGGGAATAATAAAACTAAAAAAAATATATGATGTACATTACCAAGCAAACTTCCAACGAAAATTAGTTTGAATGAGATCTAGTAAGTAGTTTTTTTTAATACGTCATAAATCGTAAACCGCAAAAAACGTTGATCAAAGTTACAACGAACTACAAGAACTTTTATATTATGTTACTTGCTGCTACGGAACCCTTCATGGGCGAGTCCGACTCGCACTTGGCCGCTTTTTTCATTCCTTTGACTCTGCACCTGTCTTAAAAACTTTTGATTTTAGAAGACCAGGACGTCACCAGAATGAGGCCACTCATTAGTCAATCCTAACGAGAATGGAATTAAATATTTCGCTTTATTTTATCTAAATTCGTGTTTATCGCGTTTAAAGCGTTCGTTATCATTTTTATTTAATAGCGTTTTCTCATTAAAACTTATTAAAATAATATTTTTTTAAGATTCCGTAGTCAAAACCCTTATGTTCGTTATGTTATGTAATCTAGAAATTTTAGAAGCTCGAAGTGGCTTAAGTTATCCCTACAGGATAATCGGTTCTGTTCAATCTGTAGTGTGTAGGCGTTCATGACCGTTGAGTGTAGGTTATTATACGAGTACACGCGTTACTCAAGTTGGCAGGCACCCAACGTGGAAGGCTTTAAGTAGGAGTGTAGGAGCTAAAAGCCTTACTAACATACAAAAGGACCCCTGAAGGAAAGGGATCTTTGAATATGATCAGCATTACTATTTTATTTTTATGTATTACTGGTAAATTACCAGTGGTAATCGCCCTCTCTTCCTATCGGTAAACTTATGCCTATGCCACACTTGATTTTCGACAAAATTTTTGTACGGAATCAATGATAATTATATTTTTGGATGCTATAAATGAATATAATAATATCTCTTGTATTTCTAAAACGATTGTACAAACAAACATGAAATAAAACCGACAAAATAATAGTTGTATTTAAAGTAGATATGTATTTAAAAAATAGTCATCGTTTTGAAATTATACTTTGAACTTTCTCAATAGGTTACTTCAATATCGTTATTAATATCGTTCATAAACCTTTTGTTTATTATTTTGTTCTTGTCACAAAAAATATATGAATTAATTATGTAGTACAACTTACTTTTATCCATGAAGTAATCTCGCAAACGTTTGTCACTTAAATCGTTTGAAATTATTAACAGACATTGACTGACCCAATTAAAACACATTATACGTACGCGGTTCCATCGTAATGGGCACGAATTCATTTTGTGTTGTCAATTTGAGCCTGAGGTAATATTATTATCATTTGTCATGTCAATATTGGAATTTGGGTTTTATATGAATTTAAACTTCACTCAAAGCTCATCGCGGAATGTGTACACTTAAATGTAATACAGGAAAATATTTTTATTAAACTTGTAGATTAGAAAAATACATATTTTTTTGTAATAAGACAAGTTATTTTGTTAAAAGAATATTGAAAATAAATATTTAAATTATTATATCTTGGAAAAAGCTTCGACAAAATTTCTTTGAGGCGTAAAATAAGAATTTTTCCAAGAGATTGCTTTTGAGGTCCGTTGTCGAAGTTGCGACGTGTCTGCTTTCACTGACAACCGAACGGATGCAAATATGTCTGAAATAGGAATATAGATGTTTTAAATCGGTTATTTTCACTTTATTTAGCTGCCTTTCATATGCATAATATAATTATTTATCTAGTGCACAAACTTAGTGAACTTTAAAAACGTATTCTACTTATTATAAATAAAAAACTCAACTCAAAACCACTTTTAACTTAACCCATTCATTGAGACCATTTAAAGCGATGGAACACGACCGAGTCACCTTTCAAACAAAAAAAAAAACAAATCAAAAAATTAGGTCACCAATTTAGGAGCCACGATGCCACAGACCTATAGATAAACTTATAACACTCCTCGTTTTGTGTCAGTCCTTATCGATATAACTTATAATTCCGAAGATAAACTAATTATATTTTATTTATATTATTTTGCAAATAATTCATCTTTAGAAAATTAGTTCCATGTTGGAGCATTAATACACATAGCCATTTGTAACGAGAGTGACTACTTAGCTGGAATTTATATCCACCTGTTTCAGACAAGAAACCATTTAACTTAAAATTTTCGTTGCAGCGATACGAAGCTCTTAGGGGAAGCTTTGCCAGCTCCCAGGATTATTCCGCCGGCTATAATCTAATTTGAAACCTGTTCCTGGCTTTACTTTGAGTTAAATGCCAAGTGAGATAAAAATATTGCAATTATTCATGTTATAACTATTCGTTTTGAAACGATACAGTACAAATAGTACAATAACCCTTCATTGAAGTGAAAATTTCTTTAGGCGCATTGGGCATTTTTGAGATGGGATGAAACCATACAGTTCGCGACCGGTAAGCGACACCTACCTACAGCGCCATCTCTAAGAGAAGTACAGAACTATAGTTGCTTAATTTACAGCTCGTATTAATATCAAGATTGTAATTTACATATAGGTACTTCACGAAATGGCGTTGGCAGCCATTGACTAAAAATGTAATGAATAAAAAACACTTCATTTAGAAGTATTTCCTGCACAATAAAATATTTCCTGACGATTCAAAACATACACACATAATTGTTCAAGTTTTCACTTCTGTCGACACTCCTGGAGTGCCACTTAATTTTTTTTATGTAGTAATTATTTTTTTCAACTATGTATGTATATGTATAATTTGATCCCGTTTTAAAAATACTACTAATTGTCTTGAAATTGATCCTAAATAGGTACTACAGCAAAGCATATAACTTGGATAGTGCATAGTCTTCGTAAGTAGTACTACCATGTACAACCAGCATCGATACAGGAGCATACCTGCGCATCGGAGAGGTCTCATCTGAGTCCGCGTGAATCTGTAAAGGCTAATATGGTCAACAGTAACTGACTATTCGAAAAAATTACCAGTGTTATCTTCGAAATGTTTGGGATTTATATCTATGTATTATCTATACTAATATATAAAGAGGAAAGATTTGATTTTTTGTTTGCATTGAATAGGCTCCGAAACTACTGAACCGATTTGAAAAATTCTTTCACTGTTAGGAAGCTACACTATCCCCGAGTAACATAGGCTACATTATATTTTCAAAAAAATTAGGGATCCTTAATAAAACTCCAATAATGTAACCCAAGGTGTATAAGAAAACCGAAGCAAAGCGAGGGCGGTTACTCGTCTATTATATAAATGAATATAATAACAAAAGTGCTTTTACAAGTGTTGACTATTGATAGTCGCACGTACAAAAAAGTTTGACACAAGTAGAACAAATATGAATACACAAGAATTACAAACTTGGCCCTCAGGCGTGTAATCTGGCTGTGTGAAAGCGAGACGCGTAATGTTCGCGATATGAGTACGCCCGAAGGTCCCAGGGCTCGTGTCGGCTGTCGCGAGACTGAAATATCTTGATTTCGTTACATTCGGTCTCTGTACGCTAACTGCCTGCGTGTAATAACACGATACGCGTGTAATGTTTCATTCTGGGAATATTACACTATGATATTACGCTATTACCTAAACCTATACTATAAACAAAATAATATACGTACAGTTGTTTACACTTATAAATAAAATAATATATGTACAGTTGTACCCGTTTTTCTCCTCGCACCCTCTCTTTGTCAAATAGTCTTTTTAGGGTTCCGTAGCCGAACGGCAAAAAACGGAACCCTTATGGATTCGTCATGTCTGTCTGTCTGTCTGTCTGTCTGTCTGTCTGTCTGTCTGTCTGTCCGTCCGTATGTCACAGCCACTTTTTTCCGAAACTATAAGAGCTATACTGTTGAAACTTGGTAAGTAGATGTATTCTGTGAACCGCATTAAGATTTTCACACAAAAATAGAAAGAAAACAATAAATTTTGGGGGTTCCCCATACTTAGAACTGAAACTCAAAAATGTTTTTTTCATCAAACCCATACGTGTGGGGTATCTATGGATAGGTCTTCAAAAATGATATTGAGGTTTCTAATATATTTTTTTTCTAAACTGAATAGTTTGCGCGAGAGACACTTCCAAAGTGGTAAAATGTGTGTCCCCCCCCCTGTAACTTCTAAAACAAGAGAATGATAAAACTAAAAAAAATATATGATGTACATTACCATGCAAACTTCCAACGAAAATTGGTTTGAACGAGATCTAGTAAGTAGTTTTTTTTTAATACGTCATAAATCGTAAACCGCAAAAAAACATTGATCAAAGTTACAACGAACTACAAGAACTTTTATACTATGTTACTTGCTGCTACGGAACCCTTCATGGGCGAGTCCGACTCGCACTTGGCCGCTTTTTTTGGTGTGATTTTATTAGTCGTGTCCTTTAATGTTATCAGGAAAAATACCTATTTGGAAATACATTACATAATAAAAAATTATAGTCGAAATTCGATCACTAGGCGTACACTAGTAAATAGAATGTTGCCTAGCGATTTGAAAGTAGGTCTTCCGATACTGGGAACTGGATTCGAACTTACTCGTACGTGCATATTCTAAGATTAGTCTTTTGTATTGCAAAATATTTTAAAGTCGAGCAAAAAAGCGGCACGGCCGTACCATCCTTTTCTCGAAGCAATTCAGGCCATTTTCGACCCCCTATAACTTCGTTGTGGATAAAGCTAGAAGCCTGAATTTTTAGTAACCAAGCAGGCATTGTATAAACACCGTATATTTCAAATTTCATTCAATTTGAACCAGTAGTTTAAGAATTATAACTAGTCAAAGTTTCTTAATTTCGTCACTCACTGACTGACTGACCGATCATCAAAACTCTAAGGCACTTCTCGCAGACATAGAAGCTTCAAATTTGGAACACAATTAGAGTTTAGTGTATAGATCAAGGAAAAACTAAAATATTTTGCAATTTCGGTCCAGTTTTCTAGATACATCAACTGCATAAATAACTTTGTAATCCCATATAAATATATAGGATTACAAAGTTACATTTGCAGTTAATGAATCAGTGTACCTGTTTATAATATAATGGAATAATAGGTGTAGATAGGTACCTAGATATAATTATGTTCAAAGGTAACTTGTAAAAGGAAAAAAGTAGAACTATCTACAAAAAGAAATGAAATGCCATCAAAAACAAAACTTGTAAAAAAAACCAAGTCTCGCAACTCAGTTCTTCTACCGTAAAAAGTTGTGAGATCCATGTAATACTAAGTCGGTTAATTTATTCAGTTCCTACTTAAGGGTCCTTCTGTCTTAAGTTATTACGTAATTAGCTAACCTAACAAGTAACAACATCTTATAGTGACCATATTATCAATATTAAAAATCTTTTATGTTTTAAATAAATAGATCGACTTGACCATCGCATGAAAACACAATGTATCTCACAAGTAATACCTACATATTATATTAAATTTGATTGTTTAGTGCGATTGCCAAGTCTATGGTTCAACTTCACATATGATTAAAATGAGACTTGCATTTTTGTAAACTACATGTTAAACTTACGTATACCTACGTATGCTCTTACATAATTAGTAGTAAATATTAGTATAGGACTAATGTTAGGGTCTAACGTTCTGCTCTGTTTCAGGCGCAAATTACGACTAGAACCGAAAAATCGACATTGGATTCCTACATTCCTGCGTTCGGACCTTATAATTGTGAGTCTTTTTAATAATAAACATAACACTGTTTATGTAAACATAGGGAAAACGGAACAACCGGCATTACAACTGTATTATAAATACAATTAACTTAATTTGCATGCCGAATAGTTATTACTGAATGAATGAGGTGACAAATAATACCTATGCTATAATATAAAACTTACAAGACGCCGATAAGGCTAAAACTGAGCAAGTGCGTTTCAGCTCACGCGCAATGTAGGGTTCCGAAGTAGTAAGTGTATCCATTAGCTACTCATTAACTACTCATTACCTACTCATTAACTATTATTACCTACTCATTAACTACTTATGCTAACATAGCCGCGACAGTTTTCCTTATAAATCATCATATAACGTATTTTTGAGATTTTTTCTTGTCCATCTCCAACCGTTTAGCGGGCAGGGAGAGGGGGGGGGGGCACACCTGACTCTAAATAAAATTAGCAACTTAAAGTCAAATATTTCGCAAACGGATCTTTAATTCCAAAAATGGTCTTAGAAGACCCACTATATTTTTAAAAGACCTTTTCAACGATATCCCAAATTATAGCTTTCTAGCACTAAGGGTCTCTCCGCTTTGCTTCGGACGGACGGAAAGACGGACTGACGGACATGACGAAACTATAAGAGTTCCGATTTTACTTCGAAACCCTAAAAAAATCCGCTTCGTTATTTATATGGAAATAATCATGCGGCAAGAGAAGGTTCGGTAAAATAGCTTACAAATTCCTTCGAAATATAATAAAATACACAAATGAAATGGCATAATTAGTTAAATGGCTGTAAAATTGCCGCTACGGTCGTCGTAATTAGGCAAGGTCATGTCATTTTTATTTTTTTTACAAAAATAGCAAAGAGACATGCAAACTCAACTTCGCTGAGTGGTTACTAAAGCTCATTGACGTGAAACTAAATAAAATTTAATTAAATACATCGCTTAACCATCATGACCTATTTATCATACTTAGATGTAAATTTATTAAGTTTTCCGTTGAATTATTAACAGATAATGTTAGATATACAGGGTGAATTTTTCAAGTGGACGTGGGTGGCCAAATCCGAGACTATGTTGTCAAAGTATTACTAACAGAAAATTATGAACATAATTGAATATTAATGTATTAATATTCGAAATAAAACTAAATTATTATTATCATTATTATGGTATAAGGTCATGTTAGTTTGAATAATTATAGATTGTCAAGTGCGTTCTTTAGAAGGACTGCTATTCACGGGGGATCTCTAATCTTAGTGCAGGATAATATTTCTTTTAAAGACCGAAAAGACATTGTTAGTTTATCTATTGAACGCACTATAGAACTGGCCTGTGTGGAACTGGAGCGGTTTATTATAGTCTGTGTATATAGGCCCCCCTCTGGGGACTTTAGTATTTTCGAAGATACACTGGAGGATGTACTTAAACGGTTAGTCTCTAAAAAAGAAGTAGTGATATGTGGTGACTTCAACGTAGACATTTTATTAGATAGTACTATAGCTACTAGGTTACTAAGTTTGTTTAAATGCTTTAATTTAAATCCAGTATTCAATGAGCCAACCAGAATAACTGAAACTACAGCTACATGCTTAGATAATATCTTTTGCAATTGTGAGACTTTAAACAAAGAGATATTCAGTAAGTTGAGGTCAGACCACTGCGGACAAAAAATTTCACTGTATAATTCTGTCAATAAGAAAAAACAATTAATAAAATGTAGACCAATAACTAAAAAAAAGATTTCAACTTTTAAAGAGAAAATTCAATCAAAACTACAAACGGCCTTAACGTTACAACAAAGAGATCCAATTAAACTGTACAACACATTGTCAAATAACATAAATAATGAATTTAATCAAATTTTCAAGTTTAGGTACATAGATATAGCTAAAAATAGTAAATTTAGTGATTGGGCTACTGTAGGTATTTATAAAAGCAGGAACAAGATGTACGACCTCTATGCCGAGAAACAATACAATTTTTCTCCAACTTACCAGGACCATGTAAGAAATTATTCTAAAATCTTTAAAATCGTTTGCATTCAGGCGAAATCAATGTACATAAAGGACAAAATTATTAACTCGGATAACAAAATAAAAACGGTTTGGAATATAATTAGTAGTGAGAACGGTAACGCAAAGTCCTGTGATTTCAATTACGAATTGTTGATTAATAAAAATATAATCACTGATGATAAAGACGTGGCAAGCGAGTTTGAAAATCACTTCCGTAATATTCCTATAACGTTAACCAGTTCATTAGCTTCTTCACCGACGGAAGCACTTTCTATATTAAAAAATAATGTCAATGAATGTAATATTTTATTTGAATTTAAACATATAACCACTAGAGACTTAATCAAAGCATTTCAGTCCCTGAAGGTAAAGAACACGGGTGACTTGTGGGGCATTTCGGTAAAAATCATACAGCATATTATAGATATTATAGCTCCATACTTGGTCATAGTTTTTAATAAATGTATAGATCTAGGTATCTTTCTAGATCTTATGAAATACAGCAAAATTATACCACTTTTTAAAACGGGCGAGAAAACCGATCTTAATAACTATAGACCCGTTTCTGTTTTACCAACTCTTAGTAAGATTTTTGAAAAGATAATATTGAATCAAATGCTAACCCACTTCAACAATAATAATTTATTACATTCTGAGCAATACGGTTTCACTAAAGGCCGTAGTACAACCGATGCAGGGGCTAGGCTTTTAAAGCATATATTTGAAGCATGGGAGTCATCACAAAATGCCATAGGTGTATTTTGTGACTTATCAAAGGCATTTGATTGTGTTGAGCACGAAACATTGCTGTTTAAACTTGGCCACTATGGTATAAAAAACAAGGCCCTTAGCTTGATCGCGTCTTATTTGAGTGATAGGATACAAAAAGTTAGCATAAATGATATTAAGTCATCGGGGTCACCGGCTGTGTTGGGTGTACCGCAGGGCTCGATCTTGGGTCCGTTTCTTTTTCTGATATACATTAACGATTTACCACATTATGTAAAGAACCAAGCGGATATTGTACTATTTGCTGATGATACATCATTAATATTTAAGTGCGACAGGAATAAAGTAAATTTCGACGACGTAAATAGTGCTCTTTCGCATGTGTCGCGTTGGTTCACTATCAATAATTTACTTCTAAATGCAAAAAAAACGAAATGTATAGAGTTTGTACTACCTAATGTAAAAAAAGTCAACAAAACTCTCAAACTGAATAATGAAACATTGCATATGGAGGAATCCACGGTCTTTTTAGGGGTGACCTTAGATAGTAAACTTCAATGGGGCCCACATATAGCAAATCTCGCGAATAAACTCGGTAGGGCTGCTTATGCTGTTAGGAAAATAAGGCAGTATACTGACGTCGAAACTGCTAGGATAGTTTATTTTGCTTATTTCCACAGTGTTATGTCCTATGCCATATTGCTGTGGGGCAAAGCAGCCAGTATAGAACAAATTTTCATACTCCAAAAGAGGGCTATTAGGGCTATTTATAAACTTAAGTCTCGGGAATCTTTGCGTGAAAAGTTCAAGGAAATAGGCATACTTACAGTAGCTTCCCAGTATATCTTTAGCAATGTAGTTTTTATACGGAAGAATATAAGCGCGTATAAACAAAATTATGATATTCATAATCGCCAAACAAGAAGAATGCATCAATTAGTTACGCCTTCGTTCCGCCTAAGTAAAGTGCAGCGATCTTTCATGGGGCTTGGTGTACATTTCTATAATAAAATTCCAAAATCAATACGTGACTTGCCAATAGAATCTTTCAAAAAACGTGTAAAAACACAATTGTTAGGCAAGGGATATTATAGAATAGACGAGTATTTAAATGACAAAGATGCATGGAAATGACCAGTTCTGCAACCAGTTCCGCTCAGATTAGTAAATATTTTTGTAATATTTTCTTTTTTTGTAATATTTTTTTTAAAAGATGTGCGAGGAGTTTCTTTCGGCTTTTCTTCTCCTCCATGACAAAGCACCCTTCCGAAAAGCTGGTAGATAAAAAATAATGACGTGCATAAGTGTATCAGTGATACCTATATGAATAAAATATTTTGACTTTGACTTTGACTTTATGAGGAACAGCGGAAAGTATTCAAAGGTGTCTCGGGCGCGATTTAGATGATAACTAAAACTGCATTATTGGATTTTTGTAAGTTCAATATTTCTAGACAGGAATTGTGCTCGTTGGTTTTAAATAAAATATGCACACAATGTGTTATAACAACATTCTATAGTGTTAAAAAACCGGAGAAGTGCGTGTCAGGCCACGCGCAATGTAGGGTTCCGAAGTAAGTTTATCGACAGCTATTACTCATTAACTACGTATGCTAACATAGCCGTGATAGTTTTCCTTGTAAACTCATCATATTATAGCCTATTTTTGAGATTTTTTTCACTTGTCCAACTCCAACTGTTTAGCCAGCAAGTAAATATCCATGCCAAATTACAGCTTTCTAGCACTTTCGGCGCTTTGCTTCGGACAAACGGACGGACAGACGGACAGACGGACGGACATTACGAAAATATAAGGGTTCCGATTTTACTTCGGAACCCTAAAAAGATCATAAACTTCAATACATGATTTTGCTAAGGTTTAATCGAGTTTAAGTTCAAACAGTTTAAGAGTGATCAAAGTCCACCTCTTTGTTCTGAGATATTAAATTTTGTTTAGTGATTCTCATTTTTAGCAGCTCCATTTGACTTGCGAGTGGTTTGCTTTAATTAAAGAAAGCGTTTTGTAGTGGAGAATTCTGTAGTACTCTCAAAGAGTTGATGTTAATTAAAGCGTCTATTAAACAAATGAGAAAGATAGTGCATGTTTGTTGCCAGGGTGTAGCCCATTCGTCTCAATAAACGATACCGTGAAGCAGTTACTGCCACTGTACCATGCCAAATGGTACACATGGTTAAAGGACGTTGAGTTCGTGAAAGGGCCACTCTTATTTTTAAGTACTCGTTAGGGAATTAGGTTACAGCCTTCACAAGAACATTTTAAGCTTATTAGAAGTAATTAAAGTAAGTTAAATATGCTTAGTAGAAAATAGCAAATTCATTCAGTTTGCCTAGTGTGTTTATTAACGTGTGTGGTTTTACAGAGGTCATTATAATTCTATCGCGAATAATTATCTCTCTTTTTGTACATTATCAAAAGATAATGTAAGGTTTAAACTTTGTAACTCAGTATTAACGAAAGTTGATAATGCTAAAATAAAATTTCTCTTTCCTCAAGACAAAGTCACTAATCATTATAGGTACTTCACTAGTATTCCAAAACAAAGTGGCAACATGGGAAAATGGATTGAAATATAAGCCTTATTCCTTCTTAATAAAGTTAAAAATTGCAATTTTCATTAAGCTCACAGGCTGCCGTTATTTCTCGAGCAGCTTTCTGTTTGTTGCTGTACTTTTATGTATTCAGTGCTGCTACCCATGTATAAAACAAAGTTGTTTTTGAGGTCGGAAATGATGTAGCTAATCACGACTAGAGGGAATGCCTCACCTATTTATGTTTCTATGGCGACGGTACACGTCATAGGTACTAGTGTTCAATAGCTAGTATGTACCATATTTTCGTTACGTATGCTGCGTGAAACATTTGCAATCATATATTCCGCGCATACGAGTGGTTCATAAAATATGCGCGGTCCGCACCCAGCCTCTTTTTACCTTACACTCAGAAGATCCTGTTAATGGATAAAGTCGTTGCCTTAACTTTTCATGGGGTTGTAACTTTCACGAGATAATTGTGCTGTACTCTAATCTAAAGTTTAATGATAGACAAAAGTTTCCTACTTAACCTTGTTAGCCCTAATCTATTATACAACCAAAATAATCTATACTAATATATAAAGAGGAAAGATTTGATTTTTTGTTTGCATTGAATAGGCTCCGAAACTACTGAACCGATTTGAAAAATTCTTTCACTGGTGGGAAGCTACACTATCCCCGAGTAACATAGGCTATATTATATTTTCAAAAAAAATATTAAACTCCAATAATGTAACCCAAGGTGTATAAAAATAAGAAAACCGAAGCAAAGCGAGGGTGGTTACTCGTGTTTTATAAAATAAAAGGAAAATACTTCTTTAATTTTATACAAGGACGTAGCATTATTATACTCTTATGGAGATTATCACCTTATGAGTATACAATTTGACGTTTTTATGACTATTTCATATTTTAATTACCTACTTATAGTTACAGGTATTGAAATGTTTGGCGGCTACTCAATCGAGAGGGTGGTAGTTTCCCTGGCTTCAAGGGACGATAATGCCACTAAAATTCGTAATTTATTAATTACTGCTCGTATACGCGAAGGCAAACCACCAAGTAGGGCTTCGGCCTAAATACAATGTATCTATTCGTAATTCCCTTACCACTATGCGGATTACTCGAGTGTTACCTTCATTAATAAAATGGCCACCGGGTAAATATCATTTGGGATTCGTGTCATAATAAAGTAACAGTACCAAAACGACAGTAAAAACTGATGCATATTTCAGAGGACGTACGGCGCGGTTCAAATATTTAAAAACTGGCGTTTAGGGCATACTTCTTTCCCTTTGTAAACAAAACAGTAAAGGTTAGAGGTTAAAAGGTCAGGTGGCGGAGCGCGACAGTTATGGGCTATTGTTCTAAACATAAAAAACTTCTAAAAGTTAACTATTAAGATATTGTACAGCGTGTGGTTTACAATCGTAGCCTCAAGCACAGAATACATATAAGAATGATAAATAATCTATACTTCTATACTAATATTATAAAGAGGAAAGATTTGATTGTTTGTTTGCATTGAATGGGCTCCGAAACTCCTGAACCGATTTGAAAAATTGTTTCACTGTTGGGAAGCTACACTATCCCCTGGTGACATAGGCTATATTATATTTTCAAAAAAAGTAGGAATCCCTAATAAAACTCCAATAATGTAACCCAAGGTGTAAAAAAATAAGAAAACCGAAGCAAATCGAGGGCGGTTACTCCTATTATATATATAATGAAACACGGCAATCATTTTACGAAAGTATACTTTGTAACATTGCTGTCATAATGTTTTTTTAACCCCCAACGCAAAAAGAGTTTCTGCCCCTTACCTTCCACTTCGTAGTTCACAACGCATCGGTAATGTTACCATCAGTGAACGAATATACTAGTTCATTTGTTACCACCAGGTGGCTCGCCTGCTCTTTTTTTAGCTATTTCCATAAAGAATTACCATTTTAAATAAGCAACAGAAAGTATGACACATTGATCAGTTTATTGCCCTATAAATTTTGCTATACTCGTAAAGTGTAATAAATGATGTTTTCGGATAGGCGGCGAATAACTATCGTAACAATGTATTGCTTTTGCCCCTTGCGAGAAATAATCGTCTAATCTTATCATAGCTACTGAATAAATTTTCGTAAAGAAGATACCAAATTTTCTTCTTCACATAGGTATTTTATAATATAGATTACCAATATTTTATTCCAGGTTTAAATATGAATGAAAAATACTCATAAACTTTGCTGAGCAGGAAACCACTTTATGGAGTTACTCGGTAGGTTTAAAACGAATCGTATGTTAAATTCTTTGGCTAGATGGACCAAACTTTTCCCTGGTCGGATGCTTAAACTATTTAAAGTTCAGCGAAGCATTAAATGATA
Organism: Thymelicus acteon; assembly: GCA_951805285.1. Lineage (NCBI taxonomy): Eukaryota > Metazoa > Arthropoda > Insecta > Lepidoptera > Hesperiidae > Thymelicus > Thymelicus acteon. Next base: position 5,977,073 of record OX638213.1, on the reverse strand, counting down.
GTAAATTTTCGTATTTTGAAGAGGTATAACGGATTATTCGTATGCGAAAAAGGTATTGAAAAGGCATACGGTGCGATAAAAATTTCTGATGCTAGACAATTTACCTTTGCTGAAGAAGAATACTTCTTATAATACATATTTTATTTATCTCATAGATGATCAGACAACAATGACATCTGTATCACCAACGGGTCAACTGTAATCTCTCACTGTAATAATAATAGGTATAATATGTTTTTATAGCCTTGTAAAGCAGTCTAGTTATGATGATATGAGGTACCTACATTAGGAAAAAAAAAATAACCTTATATTTTGGTCTCCTTGTTATAGGTCCATATAAGGGACGATTACATTGTTTCTACGAGACAAAAAAAATATAATAATAATAATAATAATAATAATAATAATAATAATGGAAAAGTAATGTAAAATATTAAACAGTTTCTTTGAGAACTTGCGATCAGTGAAGAGCACACAGAGGAAACTTGGTATTTTCTTATTCTTCTTGTAGTAAAGAGATTTAAGCAATATATCAAGTAATGCGTTCTAACGTATTTTTATGTAAGTTTTATGTCACATAAAAACTTCGCGTTGATTAATAGGATAGGCGTGATCGAATGACAAAAATTTCACGAAAAATTACGTCTTAGAAAATGGCGTAAAATTTTTGGAGCTTCGGAGAATATAATGAGAAAGGAAAATAGAGCAAGGTCGATCTTAGCGAGATAGATAGTCTTGAATTAGTCTTACTCACCGAGGGAGGAAGTTTTTCATCGCTATGAAAAAATACAGAAAATAAACTACGTGTTTCTTCGTGTAATGTATGACGAATAAAGCTCAACAAAGGACCCAGTACGCCATAACTTTATACTGGGTTATAAATAATAATATACTTTAGTTGTATGAGCATGTTTAGTTGGGTAGTAGAAGTACTATTATGGCTTCTGTGGTAGGTAGTAGTCCGAAGGCTTCTGGTAACGGTATGCCAATAACTGATTGATTGACAGCGCAACCGGTTTGCAGTTGTACGTTAACTAGGAGCAGAATATCTAAAGTGCTTTTGTATATCGAAGGATACTTATCGTCGTTGCGACTTTAATACCTCTTATGTGTAAAAATCAGCTTTTTGAGAAAATCTATAAAAATCGATAAACTTTTGTGCAAGCACGTTTTTGTTTAGAAGCAAGAAATGACATGACAACATTGAGGTACATACATAGAGAAGACATCTCAAACAAAATGTGTGTTTCACCGCCGGCTTGCCCTCCGTTCTCTTTTCAAACTAGAAGCCTCGTTAGCACACTTGCCATAGAGTAACTTTGTATATGACACTTGCCGAACCAAGACGGCAAGCATAAGCAAGCTTAGTGGCTTGCCAAGTTCAAACGCTCCTTATGATTTTTTCATTCCAAAATGGCGGGAACATTGCACAATAATTTAATTAAATTCGTTTTAGCTGATTTAAGTTAATATTTTGTTTTCTTACCGATCATATTATGTGATACCATTATCTATTTTATTTTTTGTCGTGCAATTGTGACACGTTCTTATTACACACGACGGCATTTTTTCAGTTTTTTCATAAACAATTTTGGCATGCGGCCGCCAGCAGCGCAGCCGAGTGACAGCCGAGTGACAGAATGAAATGCAGCCGGCCGGCTGCAATGCACACCCCCGAACCCGATGTTCGCGGTGTCTATTCTATACGCTAGTAATAGTAGTTCAATGCATGACATGAGAGTTTTTGAATTCGATAGTGCTTCAAATGTAGAATCGTTTGACGTAAAAAAGTGATTTGCCAAATGTGACATAATATAACACATATGAGGTCTTAAAGTCGCAACGACGGAATGCTGCTTGTCCATCCTGTTACTGTACTGTTCTACCAATGGTAATCAGTTAAAGAGAGAAGCCTTTATTCTATAGCCATGTGATTGCGGTACAGTGTTGCCAATGCAAATTTTTAGGCGGCCGTGTATATTAGATAAAAAAGCCGTGCTTATATGGAAAAAGAAGGACTGTGGGCCGTGTCCAAAGCTGCCAATTTGCGAGAAGCCGTAGAATTGGCTACGGCCATAGGGCGTAGGGCAGCCGTAGGCCGTAGACTTTGTGATTTTTTTGGGCCTGAAAGCAGTAGAACACGGTAATTGCCGTAGCATTGGCAACACTGTTGCGGTATAATTAGCCAATATGTCAAAACTACCTGACATATAGTTTTATCTGTATAAATGTTTAATTGGTGGTTATTTCGCGCAATTAACTACGAATAGGCAATTAATTTCGAGCTGACGTCACGCTTGCGTCATAGTTGGTTTACCTCGTGAATTGGCTTAGTTATCTGTTTATATTTAAGTAGATAATTTACGGCTAACAATTTTCATGTTATCGATGAAATTGTCTCCTTGTTCATGTTTGTATGCAAGAGTTAAGTGTTCAAAAATACACACAATAACTCGATAAATTAATTATTAGTTAAAACGTGCAACAAGTAACATAAAGTAAAATAAATTTGAATAAAAAATGTTGCCCTATTTAATCAATGGGCGATAGTGTTGCCAATGCTACGGCAATCACCGTGTTCTACGGCTTTCAGGCCAAAAAATCACAAAATCCACGGCCTACGGTTGGAACCTTATGGCCGTAGCAAATTCTACGGCTTTTCACAAATTCTACGGTCTTTTTTTATTTATTTTTTGCAAGCATTTAACGAATGTTAAAACCCTTAAAACAGCGCCACTAGGCTAATGTTGATGTTAATCTAGGCTAATGAAAAGTGTGTTTGAAATGTTGTGTTTTTTTTAGTCCGAGCTCTGAACCGATGGTATATATTGGCATAATTGGATATCATAATATATTGGCAGCTCTTGACACGGCCCACAGTTGATCTTTTTCGATATAAACAGGGCTTTTTTTATCTAATGTACACGGTCTTCCAACAATTTTCATTGGCAACACTGATGGGCGATGCCGCAGTCTACTTGTAGAAGCCATAAATTGACGTGTTGACGTCGGTTTCATTATGGTAAAATAATATTTTTGTTTCCGTACTAACGTGACGACATCCGAAATACGATTAACATGTAAATTATGGAAGGTTATCGAAAGCCATGAATAATGTAAGTACAGAGTGTTTGTACAATGTACATACATAAGTTTTATTTACCTGAACTTTATAAATTTGTTTATTGATTTTATTGTATAATAGGTAAGTCGTGGTACCTAGATAAATAGTATTGTACCTACTTACACTTATGTAGTTTTTAATTTGCTCCTCAATGAAGATTTCAGACATACCTGTAAAAATAAAAATATTAGATAAGCACCGTCATCTTTGACCAATGAAAACAACATACAATGCTTGATTATATAACGATACTTAATCTATATATATATATAAGACACAAAGGATGTTTGTACGGATATTCTTTATAGACTCTGAAACCATCCAACCGATATGCCTCAAAATGGTTTCATTTGAAAGGAAATAATCTGAAGGTGGTTTGAAACCACTAAAACATTAGACATTAGACACATTCGGTCCATTGATAAAGTCGATTTTCCAGTTTTTCCATACAAGAATTTGAAGATATTGTGCGAAGAAAGCGCGTAATACAGATTGTCAACACTGATCTGTCATTGTCATCAGAAAATTTTTTTGCGTACTGGAACACGCTGGGTATTCACTAGTTAAAAATATTCACCTCATGGCGAGTTTTGCGACACTATTTGCTGAAATTTTATGACGAATAAATCCATAATAATTTTACCATGATTCCAAAACATACATTCAACATTCAGAAATTCCAACATTTGACATAATATTTGTCGTTCGATTTTATTGAATGTCAGCTTTGCAATGAACTTCCCTCCTCAGTATTCACAATACTAACATTTTATTTATTTATTATACGTTAATTATTGGTGATTTTTTTAATAATTGTGTCTTAGTAGGTATTCACTACCCTTACTCATAAAAATACTGCTAGCTTTTCTCAAGTTACTTTGTATCATTTCTTTTCAATTAGGTAGAGACCTTCGCTAAAACCTGTTTTTTGTCCTAACCGTGTGAGAAGTGTTCGATTGTGTAATTGCCCAACCTGGATTATGGTAGTTTGCGATGAAAAAATGTTTTTAAACCCAAAAAATATGGTAGGCAGTCAGACATTTTACTCAAATAGCGAACTTAACTGCATTCCACTTGCATACTCCCAATAGACTTGTATTATGCAACCAGAGAGTTGAGAAACTTTATTGCGCGGAGCAAAACTTTCATAATACAGTATACAGTGCTGTTGTAGTTTTGCATTAAGTTCTTTAGCTTAACTTAGCCATTTAGAACGGATTTTGCCAATTAAATTCTGTTCTACGACATTTACGCAAACTTTAGGGATCAGGATATATATATGTATATTGGCTTTTCAGGTACTTTAACCCGAAATGTAGGGTTTGAGGGAGAACCCATGTCATAAATCAAAAAGCCATGCTTGTAGTACACCATGACCGGTGTCTCATATTAAAGGTGACGAGATTCTCTACGACCCAGTGTAACTGTATTTTGTATATATACATAGGGAGAAATAAAACGATCAACTAAATTATCAAAAGTCTCATCGGTTTTTTTAGTTATTTGTGACCATGTTTTTCAGTGGAAATAGAAGATAAATGTTTTCCCGAACCTTAAACTGGGGTCAAAATAAATAATAATAACGCTTCACTTTCATAGCCCCACACTAGGATTCCCTGTGTTGTGGGTGCCATGGACAACACACTAGACAAGGACATTTACACCCAGACCGAGAACAGAAATTCAAACTCATCATTCAAATTTCCGCCTCGCTGGGAATTGAACCCAGGACCCCCGGTGCGGCGATCCGGCATGGTAACCATTGCGCCACACGGGTCGTCAATATAGTACACAATATAGTACGTAAAACGCACAGTACAGTACGTCAATAGTGTAAACAACGCTGACCACATACGAGTAGAAGCTGCGACGCAACTAGCTTTTGTCGATAGGATGTATTGTGGCTTGTGGTTAAATCTATATTTAATATTGGAAGGCTGGCTGGCTGGAAAATAATAGCATACAGTTATGCTGATACTATAGATATAAACAACGAGTAGGACCACCAGGGGCGTAGCTACCGCCGTATCAGCCGTATCAATTATACGGGGCCCCGGGGCTGAGGGGGCCCCCAATGCGCTTTAGAAAAAATTCGTGAAATGATCCGGAAATTAATTATTATGATTCGAAAAATGTTCCGAAAAGCATCGATACTTCATTGAAAAGTGAAATCAACAATAAAATTTCTTTCTGGACCATCTTTCATCGTAATAATGCATTAATTACTTTGTTCTTACGTGGTAAAAATGATCGGGAGAATCGGACCGTATAAGTTCTAATACGTAAACCGTAAACTTCAATCGGCCATGAGCTTTGTAAAGCAAGAGCAGGTGCCTCGCTCACAGTGAAGTACTCCTTAGCCCTGTTTAGAACATCAAACTTTTTGGAAGCCAACTTAGCCTTGGCTTCCAAATGACACTGATACTACACATCACTCGAGATGTCAACTCCCAGAATCATACGCTTACAACATTTTTAGTGATGAGCGTGGTACCCTGGAATTGAGGCACTATGAAAAATGGGGTTTTCTTAGTGGTAAACCCGCCAACTTGTGTCTTCGTGGGGTTGAACACGACTAAATTAAGTCAACCCTATTCCGAGACTTGCTCCAGAGAGTTCTCGACTTCAGACACAATTTTAAGCCTGCTATCCGCCACTTACAAGTTTTGCAACTGAGAGGAATTAAGAGGGGCTGTGTAGTAGGCATCCTCTGTGCTGTCATCTGCATAGCAACAGATGCCACTCATGCCATGTCATTGATATGCAGAATGAACAGCGTGGGCGATACCACAGACCCTTGGGGAACACCAGCATTTTATAGGTTTCATATCTGAGCAACAACCATCTACTACATCCTTGATATATCGCTCAGATAGAAAGCTGACTACCCAACTGCATAACCTCTCACAGCGACCGTAAGATGTTAACTTCGTGAGACGTCCCTGTGCCAGTCCTGGTGACAGGCTTTAGCGAAATCTAGGCTGACTGCCAGTGCTTCCCCGTTACGATCAATAGCCTGATAAATTTGATGATCACCAGCTGAACGACCGTCGCAAAAACCGTATTGTCGATCACAGATCAGCTGATGATCTTCCAGATATCCCAGTAGCTGCATGTTAATCACGCGCTCCATTACCGTTGCAAGCAGGGAGGCTATTAGTATATTCGTTCACTGGGCTATAGGCTTATCGTTATAGGCCTGTAGTTAGCCAGATCACTGAGATCGCCCATTCTGTGGATGGAATGAAAAAGGGTAACCTTCCTCGAAGACGTATCATGTGGCATAAGATAGAATAAGAATAAGCACGTTAAGACGGGAAATCAACCAGCCCCGGATCTACAATTTTTTCGAACCGGGGCAGAAACTTGATAGTGATAGAGATAAGATAAAAAAAAACTCACAAATAAATAATAGTTGGCATTTTTAGCGAATGGGACAATAAGAAATCTTTTTTAATAAATTTATTTATTCTCCCAACCAGGCTTCCGTATGCTAGGCGCTTTGTACAGCAAGTTTTTATTTTTATTTTAATCATACTATATTATGATTTTTCCGCCCCCTGAATTGCCGCCCGGGGCGGGTGCCCCGGTTTGCCCCTCCCCCCCTAGATCCGGGGCTGGAATCAAGTCGGAAGCACACATCTTTAACACCACTGCGTGAATACCGTCTGGTCCTTTCAACTTCTTGGTATCAAGCTCTCACAGGTTTTTAGGCGGAGGCGATCCCTCTATCATGAAGAGTTGAGTTGGCGGCAAAAGGATGTCAAGAAGTTCGGCATTCCCCTTTGCCGTATGGACCACGGAGTCGTTCGATTTACGCAGTTGTGGAAGAGACGACCGTCAGAAGTTACCCTCAGCAGCTTGAGCTAGCGACCAGAATTCTCGACTACCAGAGGGGTAATCGTCCATTCGCTAGCCAGTTCTGCCGGTGAACTTTAAATTGCCTTCCTTTTAGTCATTTGCTTCTTTGCTGACCAGGAGGCAGCGTTAAACTTTTGTATTAAGCCCTGAGGTGGATAGATCTATAAGCGTGCACGCGGATGACCATGTCGTTGATAATGACCATGATGCCCTGTCGTATCACATCGGCTAGTGAGTCTGCGCTCGCGTTCGGATCTCCCGAAACGAAACAGAGCTGCCCCCAGATTAAAATTTTGGAGTATTGATTGTATGTGGTTTATTAATCGATGTTAGTATATTATATTTGTGTTAATTCACGCTAGCTTTTTTATTTCTTTTGAGAAAGATCTTTACCCTCGAGTCGAGAGGGGGCCCCCGGAAAAATTTTGATACGGGGCCCCGGAAGGGCTAGCTACGCCACTGAGGACCACCCTCGCTTTGCTTCGGTTTTCTTATTTTTGACACCTTGGGTTACATTTTTGGAGTTTTATTAAGGATCCCAAATTTTTTTGAAAATATAATATAGCCTATGTTACTCGGGGTTAGTGTAGCTTCCCAACAGTGAAAGAATTTTTGAAATCGGTTCAGTAGTTTCGGAGCCTATTCAATGCAAACCAAATCTTTCCTCTTTATATATTAGTATAGATAATATTGTATAAAAAAGGTAGATAGTCAAGAGGGCGTTGAAATTGAGGCAGTCGAATTTAGTCAGGTGTAGTAGCGATTTCACTAAGACATTTGACAGCTTCCTTTGAGTGATTGAGTCTAAAGTGTTCATCAAAAACTGATCCTCCTAATGTATGAACATAACATATAGAATCTATAGTAAAATATCTTTGGATACAAAAGATATAAATACATGTCGTTGCTGTTAAAATTATTATGATGAAATAATAGCATCACTAAAAGAAGCAAAATAAATAAATAAAAATATCCTCAGGAGTCCTTGTAGGTAGATGATAATAAGTATTTACGCGATAATAAGTATTTACATGTATCACACAAATATCTGCCCAGGCCAAGAGTCGAACCTGAGACAGTTTGCTTCGGTGTAGGTGTAACTTCTATTCGTCCGCAGGGTAACTATTAATAATACAGCGTCTTCAAATTTTTCATTTCTCTATAAAATTTTTGATAATTTTGATTGAGAAAATTAGATGTTTTTGTTAAATTCTCCAGTGATGTCTGATTATGCAGGGGATTTAAGTGGATGATGTAAGGGGATTTAATTCACTAGCGCTCTGCCCGCTGCTTTGCGCGTTTTCCGGGATAATAAGTACCCCATGTCCTATTCCAGATCATGGTCTATCTTTGTGCTGAATTTCATGAAAATTTGGTTCAGTATTTTTTGCGTAAAATATTAACAAACATACATCCTCAAAAACTTTTACATCTATACTTAATATTATAAAGCTGAAGAGTTTTTTTGTTTGTTTGTTTGGTTGAACGCGCTAATCGCAGGAACTACTTGTTTGAATTGAAAAATTATTTTTGTGTTGGATAGTTTACTTATCGAGGAAGGCTTTAGGCTTTATAACATCACGCTGCGACCAATAGGAGCGAAGCATCAATGGAAAATGTTGCAAAAACGGGAAAAAATATTCCTTATTGAGAGCTTCAATTGCATGCCCTGCGTAAACGGTTTAAGTTACGCAAAAATCATGTATGAGGAGAGGAAGAGGGGGAGAGGAAGGGGAGGGTAGTGTGAGGGAGAGGAAGAGGGAATTTAATGGTCTCTGATTTGTTAAACCTACCACAACTATTAAATAGCTTTAAGTAACAACAAAGTACATTCAATGATTGTTAGGCGATATGAAGTTTGCCGGACCAGCTAGTATATATTGTAATATTAGTTGGATTTTGTCAAATAAGCCACCAGTTCACCTACTACTGGTAAACAAAGCGAATTAATTCTATTAAAAACGTAGCGAACTTCATCGCCGTTATAAAGTCAAGCCGTTAAACAGAGTTGTTGGATGTCGGCTTAATTAACTAATCCTTAAAAACGAAATGCCGACTCACGGCTTTTCAGGCGTACATCACTTCACACAATGTTCAAGTGGAATTTTAAATTTTGTTTTATGAACGTAGTGTTCGAATTTCAAAAGTATGACGGACTAATATTTGTGTGTGTGTGAGTGAGCGTGTGTTTGTGAGTGAGTGTGTGTGTGTGTGTGTGTGTGTGTATGGGTGTGCGTGTGTACGTACTGGTTATAATACCTACCTAAAATAATCGTTGAAAAAACTATAAACACAATTTTATCAGTAGTGGCCTGGCAAATTAATCCGAACTGTAGTAAGTAACAACGAATCGTAATAAAAGTTGAAGAGTTCAACTGTCCACCTCAAGTTAAATAATCGTATTTTTGTAATGTCACTGAAGCAGGCCTGGCGCACTTCGCATTTTTGGTATCATGTATGTGCCGCGTTCGACGTGTCGGGCCAATTTCAGAAGGGCTGCCACGCGCCGGCCGTGTCATACATTCGTAATCTATCACACATGTTATTACAAAAAAAAGACAACCCTGACGTTGTCAGAGAGGATAAGAGTTATGATTAGAAAGAGAAGCAACGTCTAGATGTCAACGTTTGTTGACGATTAGCATTGTGCGACCTGAATTACACCTTATTATGTCAGAGCAAGAGTCGCTATTTATTTAAATGATTTGTCGGAGTGACTTTTCTGTACCAATAGGTACTACTATATATTCTGTGACGGAAGATCATGGTATGTGCAAAAATTCACAACTTTTTTTTTTATTTGTCAAGCTAAATAAAAACGTTTTTAAAACAAGTTATAGGTAAGTTAATCAGTTCAGTTGACTGAACCAGTGAGCACTTTTTCTCAGTAATTCAGTTGAGTGAACGCAAGCCAGAGGCTGCTATAAGCGCTTAACCGTAAATATCAAAGCTAAACTTATTGGTCGCACAGTCAGCACCGAAATGGACGATCATATCATCAAAATATCAATAGTACTCAATAAACTACGGAAAGCAATTTCACTCTGCAGAGAAACTGAAGTTGTGGTTGTTAGATGTTGTTTTCACAGATTTTGTTATTATGCTTTTGATTCTGACTGTACCTGCCGACGCTACGTTGTGAAACGTGTAAGCCACCGAGTTTTATGCGTCTTTTATGGCACAAGTCTGCCACTCACTGCCTTTTGCAGGCTTTGAGCGAAATATGTGATGATCAACGAGAATCTGAACATACTTGGCTAGAGTTTTCTTATTTATTTGGATATACGTATTTTTCGAGAAAAAACTTTGATGTCTTCTCATAAAAAGATTATCAGTTTTTTTCATTTAAGGAAAAGTAGGAAAGGGTTTGGCTTTATTGGCTACTGAATCCAACGGATATTTGTAGTAATATTGGTAAGTTATATATTTTTGTTACATCTCCACCAATCCGCAGAGGAGCAGCGTGGTGGAGTATGGTCTAGGCCAGCTATACTCAACGTGCGGCCCGCCAGGGATTTGTAAATCGTCCATCTGGGGTTACTTTATTTTCGCATAATCGCGAAAACCTAAGAAATCAATTCCATTTTTATTTTATTTCTTTGTTTTGCGGCGACAGCATTACTAACACTTGTTTGTGGCCCATATGAAAAGAAAGGTTGAATACCACTGGTCTAGGCCGTCTTCCGTACTCAGTTATGGGCTGAAGCCATTATTTAGTAGTTGGCAAAGCGGCAGGGTATTTTTATTCACCTGGCTAGTACATTTCTCTAACATCGTATTGTATCAAACGTGAAATTTTTGTACTAGAGTAGGTCGGTCTTTGGTTTCTAGTTAAAATTGGACCTCTCATTTGCCACATTTAAGGTAAGAGACGTTAGTTATAAACAGAGCAAAGTAAAAAATAAAAAAATACCGACACGTTTGTGGTAAGATGTAATTTAGAACGCTGTGGAGGGTTGAACGTTGTTTTTTTGTCTGGTGGCTGCCTCGCAAGCTGTTAGAATTTCTTTATTTTGTAAAATATCTTCAAAATATGCGGTGTTTTGCGCGGTAGCTTTAATATGTAACTAACGTATTTCTTTTGAAACCCTGTTTTGTTCTTAGGGTGACGCCAAACGAGCGTATTTTTTGAGCTGTTAGATGCTAAAAATGAGTCACGTGCATTAGGTTTCGGTGCATAATAAAAGATCCTGTTTGTACCACACGGCGACGCAAAATGAGTTTGGACTTACAGAGATTTACTATTTAGGATAAAGAATATATTCACTTAGGTAATTGTATCAGAAATGCAACCTGCATAGTTATAACAACCTGATAGTGTAATACTGTTACTGAATCTTCCAATATCGCTAGAAGTGCTTGTGCTGCTCACATGACTATATACTATCTGCTCAAACCAGGCGTTATATATCACGGGATTTGGCTGCGAGAGCGTGACGTGATGTGCCCATAACAATAGTGTGAGTCGAGAATAAACCTCTTTTATTAATGCATTTTCTCGGGTTACGTGACGCGAAAGTAATGGCACCCGACGGCTCGAGAAGTGTTTTTGTCCTTTCCGTCACGCGAGAAATGACGAAATTATTAAAGAAATGTGAAGAAATAAACAACGTGTTTTAAAAATTTTCTTAAGAAAATCTGTTCAAAATAAATCTGTCCCACTGCTGGGATTAAGACGACTCCGTTTATATGGAGGGAACTATTAGGGAATATGTGATGGGAACTAGCATTAACTTATATATTAAGGATGATCCTGTTCTTGTCCGCTAAAAACGTATGGTATTTGACCGATTGTCGAACTGGACCAATGTTCAACACGTATTATTTTGTAGTCTGCAAATTCCTCACTAAGACAGCGTGCTAGATTCTGGCCTGAACCCAATGATTTCAAAAGAATTCATATAGGCCTGTGTGCGTCTGAACATTCATACATATTATGTTCTTTGCACGATCATAAAGTACCGCCCTTTCTTTCTCTTTCTCTTATAAACTGAGTGAGATACGCGTCTCATTCTCTGTTGTAGCATCCCAATGCTACACTATCCCCGGGTGACATAGGCTATATTATATTTTCAAAAAAATTAGGGATCTTTAATAAAACTCCAATAATGTAACCCAAGGTGTAAAAAAAATAAGAAAACCGAAGCAAAGCGAGGGCGGTTACTCGTACTATATAAAACACAAAAAAATGTTTGCACGAATGTCCTTAATAGACAGTGAAACCATCCAACCGATATGCCTCAAAATGATTTAATTTGAAAGGCAATAATCCGAAGGTGGTTTGAGACCACTAAAACAACGCATTAGGCACATTCGGTCCATTGATAAAGTCGATTTTCCACTTTTTCTATACAAAAATTTGAAGACAGTATAATAATAATCGCTTACACACTCACATCCCCGCAGTAGGTTTTTCCTGTGTCGCGGGTGGCATGGACGACGACACATATAACACATCACAATAACACCCATGACCCGAGTACAAATATTTGTCTTCGATTCGCAGGCAGGGTCGCTACCAACTTGACTACAGGGTCGTCATATGTGAAGATGATGCATAATACAGACTGTCAACACAGATCTATCATTGTCATCAGAAATTTTTTTAGCGTAGTGGAACACGCTGGGTATCCACTAAGTAGTTCTAAATGAAATAAAATGAAAATATTTTGACTCTAGCCAAAAATGTTATATCTAATGATTTCTGGTACGATTCGACCTGTTCTTCCTTCTAAGCCTTCTCGAATTCTAAAACTGAAAAGCAAATCTATTTGTATTGAAACCACCACTCCCATAGTAATTTTATGCCAGTGGAATTACAACATCGGTAGGCATTCAATGCATAATTGGACGTAGGTTTTAAAATATTTTACTGATTTCCTGAGCTAATATTTTACTGATTAAATTTATTTGCTTGATAATTATCGCAAGTTTTTTGGATCTTGGCTTCAACCCATTAATGGCCCACAAATGAGCATCTTGAGGAGACCCAGAGTATATTAGGGCCCGTAGGCAGATTGGCAGAGGGGATAGTGGCCAACCGAATGTCCAATGTTTTCAAGCCTCCTACATGGTCTATCGATTATTATCTTAAGAAAAAAGATATTACATATTAGCGATAATTCACTTTACTCCCGACAGTACTCCTGTATGGTGTCAACGTATTGTAACCACCAATCTGTACCACCCTAAAATCAAGCGTGAAATGTTCTACACTCGTTTCGGTGGTAATTTCCTGAAGCAATTTGTAAGGTCCAATTCCTTTTTATTAAGAAACGTTTCATTTATGTACTTGGTAATATTATGTTACGTCACTAGTGTAAATAGCCTGCAGAATTAAAAATGTATTGGAATTTTTGTTTCTTAAACACTGTAGCAACGTCAGGTGTAAACGAGAATAGTGCTATGTCCTAAGAAGGTGACAAGCGAAAAGTCTTTAAGCTTAAAGTGCTAAAGAATGTTTCAGCAAAGCTCTTTAAGCGAGCAGTTTTATCAGCAAAATAAAGTCGCGCGAGGTGTAGCTTCCTGCTGTGCCTTTTGACTTAACGACGACGATACAAGTTTACTATTTATGTTTATCGTGTACCAACTGCTTCACTGCCATGATTGTAACAAATATAAAAAAAAACTTGAGAGGTGTCAAGGGACACCCGGATGGAACGAAGTTCCTTGCAGTCAGTACTAGTAGCCAGTAGTAGTAGCAAGCTACTAGGTGAACAAAGCCGATGAGAAATTTAATACCCCAGATTTGTTTTGCCACACTTGCTGCATGTTTTTGCTATCCTAGTACTTACTGCAAGAAACGAAAATATCTGGCTTGCTTTCTATAAGAGAGAGAGAGAGAGAGACAGACAGAGAAACATGCGCACGCCGCACGATATGTAACGACGCCGCACGAGTTGTAACGACTAACGACGGCAAAAAGTGTCGTTACAATTTTTCGTTACCAAATTTTTCGTCTAGCCCCCTTTCACAACGCGCGATAAGGAACCTCGTTCCAAAATTTCAGAAAATCATCATATAAGCGTAGTGGGTGATCCCTTGATCTTTGGGAGCGATCGGATAATTAGATCTTTAGTGCTATCCATGAACCAGGGTCGCTGTTTATATAGACACAGGCTGTCAGCCTGTCGCTATTTCCGTTGTTAGGTATGTTGTAGTACCCTATATAACCTATAACATTTAAAAACTTAGATAGTCGTAACCATAACGAGATGGCCAATGGATAAAATGAATGGATGGCTTAATCTAGTATCTGGTATCCGACACGGCTTAAAGACGATAATCACCGGAACCGATGGCTTTACGTTCCCTCCGAAGCACGGAAACGCTCAAGTATCGGGCGGCCATCCATCCAAGTACCGACCGCGCCCACTGTTGTTTGACTTGGCCAATCACTTAGGATATGCAAGTCACCGGGCTATGAGCGCTTCAAATAAACAAAACGTAATTTACAAAATGTTTGTAATATAAAAGCACCTAAATACACTTTCGTCGTTTCTTTCAATTTGACTAAAAGCTGTATACAAAACAACACGTCTAAAAATAACTCTCTTCGACCACGGATTCAAGAACAACTTCGAAACTTTTGTTCAAGCGCCTCTGTTTGTTTGTGGAGTCTGCAGTATAAGCCCGAATTAAATATACCTATATACAGAGGCTTCATCGGCGCAAATATTTGGTACCAGTATTATTCGACGGAAACGTTTTTTCGCGATACTCATAATGAGTTATATATAGTTGTCGTAGGTGCCCCGTCGTGCTACAGTATCAGCCGAGGTAGGTCGGTGCTTGGCCTATATTTGCTCCCTTTCTCGCATTTGCATGTCATCATATTCTATCCTGTTCATCCGTGACGTCATCACGCAACCCCACCGATACGTCTGTGTGTGTTAAACGCAGCGGTGAGCCTGTGCGCTCGTTTCGGTCATTATTGCAATGGTTCAATCAGATTATGTTTTGCCTCTATGAAAATAGAGCGAGATAATGCGGGAACTTTGCGCGGGGGATAAATAAATCATGAGTGGGATTTGGAATTGTGAACAGAGACATTTTGCATTGACAGAGGTAGGGATGCGCAGAATTTTTTCTGCGCGTACTTGTTTACGAGTATTTGTTATTTATAGGTAGGAATTTCCCGTGGGTTTCATGACATTTGTCAGGATTCAGTCGGGAATGTATAAAAATAGAAGATATTAAAATATTTTACAGATTATATTAGAGATCTTTGAGAATTTTTATTGAATTTTAAAGTGTGAAATCTACGTTTTCATCTTTTCATCTCTACATTTTTTGCGGGACAAGCTGTTTCCTTGTCTATGAATTATTGTCACAAAATAATGTTGATCTTCACCTAGACCTTAGTTACAGCGTTTTCACAAACTTCATTATCCATTTGCTTAAATAACTTTTCTTTGACGTCAACATTAAGTACTTAATGTTTCTCGACTCATTAATATTAATTTTGCAACTCCTTCTAAAGTGACGTAGTTTTCCGCAGCGCTTCAACACTTTTGTACGCGACTTTATTTTGTGGAAATTTCAAAGTGGATACCACTTAACTAGCTTTTGTCCATTCGACATTTACGAGTTTTAGCTAAAATTGGTTCACGAACTATTTCGCGAACTATTTTATTGCGTATCTTTTTGTTTATGTCTCCCGGGAATCTGAGTCGGTAGTTTCCGTTCTGTTTCCGACATATTATTCATATAATCATATTTGAATACCTCGCACAAATAGCAGGAGGAAAACCAAGACAAACTAAGTTTTCTGTGACGAATTACCTAATAAAGAGGACGCATTATATTTTCTATGAGCCGTATTTATTTATATTAATTTAATGTATTCAACACATAATGCAAACAAATACATTTACACTTAATTCAATTAGCAAAAAGCAAAGGATGGGTATGTGTTTATTTTGTAATAGTACATACCTAACAGTTTCTGTACATCAGGTTTTTGTAGAGTGACAGGATTGTATGTTATGAATTTGTTAATTTTAATAATATATATTGCATTACAATAAAAAAAATTGACATTGAGGTATTCAGTCCACGTATGATTCCAGTGTTCAAAATTAGCAAGTACTGGAAATAAAAGACATTAGTGAAGAGTTTAAATCCAGTAATAAGGGTATTACTGAGAATAAACTAGTAGTACCTAGCATCCCATAGCATAGCAGTGTTATTGCGAATGAACTTGTAGTAGTAGTATCGTAGCTCAATCAAATGAACCCGACAGAGGTTGTGGAGCTGTATGTGCTCGAAAATGAGGACAAACTCGTAGGTATTATGATCACATAGTGCCTGAAAGTGTTTTGAAGCATACATAATATATGTTGGCCAATAAGCTAATTAATGCCGATTAAATAGCCTTGTTTCGGAAAATGATAGAATTTTAAACATAACTTTCATAAAAAGAATTAAAATTGTGTGTGTCAGCTCCGACGCATGACTGGAGTTTAACGCCATGGTGGTGATGATGATGATGATGATGATGATGATGATGATGATGATGATGATGAGAATGATGTTTCACATCCTCAGAATAGAATGTACCAAGATTATCATTATTTCTCCATGGGGTTCCCTTGGATAGCTATCACCCTCGAGCATGAGTCAGCCACCAAACGATTCGTCATGTTCCGGCTGGGGCCTTGAGAGCCAGTTCTTTCTTTCTTTTTCTTCTCTCTTTCGTGGCCGGCAATTCATCAGTGATGCCTTTGGTGTTGCTGATGTTCATGGGCGATGATAGCCACTTACCATCAGGTCGATCGTTAGCTCGTTTGCCGGCTATTTCCATAAAAAAATAATATTATTATCATTAGATGGCGTTGTTACCGATCAGCCATCCAACGCCATCTAGATTTAGTATTACGAATTACAAACATAACACACAACGTATAACGTAACGGAAAAAGTTTCATTTTACTCCCCATATAATCTCATACCGCGGGCTTAACTATGAAATCGATACATAAGGAGTTAAACTCCAAAAAATGTATACCACTTACCATATAATTATAACCCATTGTTTTAAAAGTAGACCAAAAAGATTCGAAAGGTTTTTGTGGTGTCCCCGCATCCGTAAGTCAAAATATACGTAAATCTTTTAAAATAACAAAGTTGTTAATCAAAGTCGGTCTGGGTCTAGACGGTTGAGTTTTGTTTTATTACTTTTCATATTTAAGTCTTCCGAAGAGAAAACCTCTGTACTTCTTTAAAAGAATAATGCACGCTCGTAGGAGTCTAGGATTTGGTAGAGTTTTAACATTATTTAATATAATGTATATTAAATATCAGTCCTACTACTATATACCTACTCTAATGAGAAAAAATACAAAAGCCAGTACATTTAGGAAATAAAATAAAATGCTCAATACTGTTACCATAAAAATAAATAACTGACAATATTATAAAGTATATTTGAAATAACTTAAATAAACAAAAATTATTTCATCCCTGATACACTAAAACTGCGTAAAAATAGAGTAATATATTACCTATATTATTATTTTTGTTCTTGTGCACGAACCAATGGAGCTTTACTCCTAGACAAGACGCTGATTTTCAGTGTACTCGTTTAGCAGCTTAGATAATGCAACAGCTACTTCAGTCTACGAGAGGTGAGGATTGCCATTAACCTAAGTCTTTCTAAGCGCTTGCTCGTAGAGATAAAACCTAATCCCTATAAAGGACGGAAGAGGACGGCTTATGCACTGTGGGTTAAACGTCTTATTGACCCACCGACACTAGCCGTTTGTCGAGGACGTCCTACAGTTTATCGTTAAACAAATCGATTTCAGACCAACATAGAACATCCACGTTCACGTTTTAGTTATTGCGTCCACCCATGGCCCACTACAAGTAGAAAGCAAATTCTAAGCTACTTACAAAATTTATTACTGGAATTTTATAATTTTATTTAGTAGGTAAGCGTTGAGTAGACTCAGACGTTATATTCAATCTGAGTTCGCGACCTTTTTCATAATTATAATCAAAAGCAGAAATGGAGGGCAATCTCTGGCAATTAAGGGTACTAAAAGATTAAGCTTATTATTCAAGATTTTCATGAATACCATATAAATTTGAATAACCCATTCAAAGTTTTAATGAGGAGCGAAAAAAATATTTAGGATTATATTTAAAACAAACTACCAACCTGCCCTAGCTACGTTCTAGCAATACTTTTGCTTATAAATAGTACCCGAATTGGAAATGATTGTTACTAATTTTTTATCAAGAGTGTTGCTCACTGCATTACCAAAAGGTTGTTTGTTTGTCGACTATATTATATAACCCTAAAAAGCTCACTCGCATAATTTTACGTAAGATCCGAGGATTTTTTTTATCGAGCTATCAAGCAAGCTATAGAGGGTCGTCAAAATTGAATAAATTTCTATCACTGGCATACAAATAATTTGTACGATAACATTAACTTAGTCTTAAACTTACTACTTCGGAAGCCTACAATGCGCGTGGCCTGACACGCACTTGCCCGGTTTTTAGTGCATAAAGTCGTAAGTAAGATAGGTTAAGATCGAGCAGTGTGTGTTGCATGTAATGAAATCATTATCATCCAAAGTTTTAAATCAATTCAATTTGGCCCTAACCCCATGCCAGTGGACAAAGATGCCCGTTTGTAGGTTATTTATATAAAAAAAACACTAACTTGGAAGAAGAAGACTTGGATAATTTATTAATTTTCTATGCATATAAAACAACATAACTTTATTAATTATTGATTCTTCCGGTCCACTTGCCGGAAGGGACGTTTAAATAAAGTTAAAACTACGCTTCGTTAAAATATTGAGGTAAAATTCCGGCTTAAAACGCCGGAAGGGACGGGGAAATCTTTTCGTTCAGGAGAGCCATAATATCGAACTTAGTTATAGAATATAGGTAATCCATAATCTTAAATCTCTACGAAAAATATCGACAAAATGTCTACTGTGTCTAAGCTGGGCATAGACATTTTCTCTACCGCGATGTCCCAAAAATAACAAAATTATGTTTCTATAGATAATGGCCATTTTTTTAGAGATTTGTTGTATTCGAGATAATGTCTATGGCGTGAAAATGGGACACCTGGTCTGTTGTTCTACTGAACAAGAACACTGTTCTAGTGATAATACTAGGCAAGAGTTATATAATCTAAATTTTACTAACAAAAAATAACCGACTTCAAAGTCTCAAAAACTACTTTTCAGATCTCGTTCAAATTTATGTGGGACCACATGACAAGCACCTGCTTGCGATTAAAAAAAGAATCATCGAAATCGGTTGGTGTGATATTGAGTTATTCGTCAATTTGTCGCGCACATCTTAACACAAATTTACGACTTATGTGGTTTTTCTCATGGATGACATTGTCAGATCTCAATAAAATGTATGTGGGACCACATGACAGCCACCAGCTTTCGATTAAAAAAACAATCATCAAAATCGGTTCACCCAGTCCAAAGTTCTGAGGTAACAAACATAAAAAAAATATACAGTCGAATTGAGAACCTCCTCCTTTTTTTGAAGTCTGTTAAAAACTATTGGTATTCATATAAAAGCAACTGACCTGCTAAAAAAGCCACTTCAGCTGCACCACCGTCCTTATCTTGTCCAGATAATAATCTCATTTTTATCAACAATCGTAACACATTGATGAAAGATCTTTAACTATTCGGTGCGATCATACAAAATCTTATTTATACGAGTGAATCTAGGTTATCCTTTAGTTATCGTAGTGCATGTTACTGATAAAACAATATACTCAAAACAATAATATTATAATAGGTGGTTAATATTACATGCAGTTAAATGGTAGCAATGCCCCCACTATCTTTTGGCATTATGTATATAAACATTCGTCATTCAATTATGCTGTAAATACTTTATCGGTCAATTCTTATTGGGAAACATGTGACCTGGCCATCCCTAACGCAAAAGTTATTTCGGCTTATCCATCTAGCCTTTGTAGCCGTGTAGGATGCAGATTTCATCCGGAGGAATTGGTCTGTTCCGTATAGAAACTAAAGCTTAGTTATGAGGTTAGTAAAAATTACTAGGTAATACTTTAGTGGGGTTAGGGTTGTAAGGAGTATGTTTTCCGAATGAGGGCAGGTTTCGGATACGTAGTTAGTCAAGTACTATGTTTTAACTACTATGTGAAAATACGAATACAATTAAATTTATTTCAACTTTTAGCACAACCAAACTAAATACGCAGACGTTTTCATCCTCAAATGAAATAACAGTTGTTAGGGAAAGGAAACTAAGAGACAATATTAGGACTACATTATAATTTTGTTGTTTTCCATTATTTATTTTCAGTATTGTTTTAAATGAAATAAAACATTGCAATTGTATTCCGCGAAGTTGCAAGGCCGGGCACTAACTTGAACAAACAATGGTTGTGTCCATGCGGATGGTTCTTCAATTTAATTATATTTACACTTGTACACGAGGTTTGCTAGAGTGATCTAAATACATAGAAGTTCCTTTAAATCTTAGTTATATATTCACTTATATGATATATATTCTAGTAAATTCGGTTTTATTTCAATCGGCTTAAAAAAAGATACGCGAATTTATGTAATTCCGTAAATTTTCCTTCAGGCCAAGTCTTAACGTGACCAAAATGTGATCGACAAATAAAAGTTGGCGCTAGCTGTTGATGGAAAGGAAAACTTCAAAAAATGAAACATAATTTGGTAAAATTTTGACCCATACCATAATTTACCAATACATCAATTAGTCGAGTCAAATCTAGAGTCAAGCTCAAGTTACATGTTCTTTCAAAATTGTAGGATTTTCTACACAGAACGTGGCATCCATATAGATGTAAATTCTTTTGTCGGCGAAGTCGACTTCTTAATATTGAAATTTTGAAGGGATTTCTTCTTACCTGAAGCATCGGTGATTTCTTTCGGGTGTTACGGAAGTCCATATGCGAAAATGAGAACCTTTTCATTCATATAAAAAAGCGTATAGTTCGAAGGACGGATTTTTGGAAGAAAAGTTCTCGAATGGCGCCCACGTCTCGGAAAAAGGAGCATAGGACGCACCCAGACCAGGTGGACTGACGACCAGAAGAAGACAGCGGGCATCCGCTGGATTCTGAAAGCTCAGGACTGGTCAGAGTGATGCAAGTTAGGGAAGGCCTATGTCCAGCAGTGGACCTCCAAATGTTGATGGATGGATGGATGGATGGATGGAAAAAAGCGTATTAAAAAGGCAAGAACATGAGCACACTGGCTTCCAATTGTAAAGTGGTCGCAGTCGCCTTGTCTACGAGTAAATAGCGCGTCGGTTTAACGGAGTAAATGAACTGTTACGTTATCTATACTGTATGCATTGTAGGTCATTGATTTGTTTTGTCTGTACGCGCATTTATCTTACGATGAATGGATGACTTGTCACGGGACTTAGCAATAGTACTATTAACATGAAGGAATATCAATAAAATATGATAATATAACCCATTACTCATACACATAATACACAGTCATAATATAACCCGAAACTCTATCATATTTTAACTTCAATCAATTATTATCTACTGGGGTAGAAAGGAACAGAGGAAACAACATACAGAGGAAAAGAGGAAACGACGATTAAAGTCTACCAATTCACAACCTACTCTTCAAATTATGACAGGAGATTTGGTTTGGACTGTCACGAGTTAAAAAAAGGACAAAAGGAATAGCAGTATTATGGCTTTAAAAACCTAAAAGTGAGGTTAGACCAAAATAATTTACGAGCTAGAACAAAAGCGTTGTTAGAGTGAATACAATTTTTTATTTAGCTTAGACAGAAAACAGATATATAACAATGAAAGTATTTTCTATGTCTGGACACAAACATTTGATAGAAGAAAGCACATTCGTTCGTTTGGTCTAAACCTGATAAAACATATTATGCGTTCCATTTTCATATTTCTGGCATCTCAATACTTACAATTAGTTTAGTGATCGACGTGATTTAATTTGGTAGTTTTCAAAACTACATTCAGATTTAATTTTTTTATAACGAGATCATAAATTAGCCATGCATGTACAGTTGACAAAAGAATTAAGTATGTAGGGCATGATTCTAAAACCCTCTGTAATGTTTAATATTACATATTGTTTGCGTTAGTATCAATGTTAAATCATACCTTACGTATACAGGTATCATTTAACATTGATAATAACACAAACAAACTGTAATATCAATAATTACAGAAGGTTTTAGAATCATGCCCTGCATACTTAATTCTTTTGCTGACTGTAAATCAAGATCAACCTACTAATCCTACTAATAACTAAATAGGTCTAGCAAGTTCATGAGTACGACTATGAAATCCTACTATGGAACAATTATGGAATACTACTATGAATTGTAGCTATTTTACAAATACAAAAATAAAAGACTACGATTTTTTTACTGAAGTAAAATATTTTAGCAAAATAAATTACAGTCGGATTTCAAACGCAGAGAAGGTGTCAATGAGAAGACTGTCGCAGTATCTATGTTACCGGATATCTGTATAATGCGGGTATTCAACACAATTCCTAGGAAATGTGTATAATACCTGGGTCGTTTTGGCAATGTATTAAATTATATGAATATTATTCACCATTACATACTTTGCCTTGGTAATGTATACGTTTCCCAACTACTGTACAGAATACCTGCAGGTCCACCGGCAATGAATAAAGTTAGATTTGGGTATATGTAGTCAACTTGGATGGAGGTTGGAATTAAGAATTTACTTAAAAATACACTCAAAAGGAATTGTAACCTGCATGAATAGATATTTTTTTATACATTTTAAATTAATGCTTGACCGAAATCACACTTGATGGTAAGGAGAGATGCAGTCTAATGGCTCCTACACTACACTGCTCGCCTACGCAGCTTCGGATTTTTCAAAATTGGTGACAGAACCGACTTGGTCAACCCCGACCCCACGTGGTACTAGTCTGCCCTACCCCTAGAGTGAATATAAACCCCGGAGGCGCGGAGGGAGAGCAGTCCCCGCCCGCTGTAACCAACTGCAGGCACCATGTGAGCCGAAGCGGCTGAGGCTGGTCGCCGCAGGCGACCAAAAAGCCGAAGCTGCGTAGGCGAGCATAGAGTGCCTGCAGTTTGTTACGCAAGGGCGGAGGGGCTGCACTTCCCGCAGCGCCGGAGACGTTTGGAAGCCTGTTTGTGTATCAAAAACCCCTAAATTCTCCTAAAAGTGCATATGTCACCGGAAGATAACAAGAACCGCAAATTTACAAACCTAGGTTTATAAACAATATACAACTAAATGAATATTACTCTAACTGAAACATTCGCTACTTGAAAGTTGGCCTTTTGAAAAGTGTCGTTATAAAAGGCAGACCAAACGTACAGTTGGCAACTGTTAGGTTGGGAAATAAAAAAAAAATGTGATAAGTTGGCAAATGATTATTCGGGGAAATAAAATTCTGCGAAACGTTAGTTGGCAAGTGATAATCGGCCAAACAATTTTCGGCGAAAAGGCAGAGAACCGTCTTTTACACACATTACCAACTACGCATGGAGTATTCTATAGAATGCCTGGGCGAAGTATGAAATAAATAATATTCCAAACGTTACCTGAACGTTTTGGATATTCTATACATTGACTAGGTATTGTATAGAATACTGGTTTATACAGATTTCCGGTAACATCTATATTACAAAGGAATTGTTTCTCAATCCAAAGTATTAACGTATCTACACTTATCATTAATAGCGTATTTGGGCTCAATCAACACGATTAAAAACACAAGATAATCACAAGTTATCCTCATTCCTTCGTCTGATATGTATGTGAGCATAGCCGATACGATGTTAAGGGGTTTTAAAAAACCGATAGCTGAAGGTAAAGTCTGTAAAACTAAAAGACGTCACTAATGCGTTGCTGGGGAACTGGCGACAACTTTTTTATTTAAATAGCTAACCAACGATCAGACGAGTTATCTGAGGAGGTGTGGTAAGTGGAAGAAGTCGTCCGTAGAGGTCAATAACACCGAAGGTATCACCGATGCTTTTCCAACCAAAGCAAGTGGTGGACTGTTAACTAAAAGCTAGTTATTCAGCGAAACGAAACATGACAATGTGTGTCGCCTAGTTATTTCTATAACAATTAGGAGGCGAAACTTGACGCATTTACTTTCGTGTCACCTGTCCTACCTATTTATGGAACGATGTCAGCTGTTTAATGTAGCTTCAACCGGCTATAATGGCCTTTGTTCTACGTAGAATCCGATAATTAAGCTTCGTCTACGGTCTCAAAATTTAGATAATAGTAAACAATAACAATAAACTTACCTATAACAGAAACAGGTTCATAAAAGATGCCTCGTGTTTCAATTTCGCCGTCCTGACTCATAATATCACTGTAATTTCTAGGGACGCCGTTTACGGCACCAATAAAATTTTATTAAATGAGATACCGTTACCGCTGACAAACAATAAGAGACTGGGTCTTGTAAGATAAATAATTTCTAATATTGTTTGTATGCACCATAAATTCCTTGCACTCGAGATTACTGGGTATGTGTATTGAGTCAGTCGCTATTTATTTGGTTAACTTTTTCTTATCATCATTTATCAGTCTTCACATGTTGTAACATTTTCTCATTTGGAAAATAGATTTTGCCAGCGCAATTTTTCTCGATATGGTTCTTTATTTAAAACAATGTTTCTATGTTGCGGGGATCAAATCATAATTACGCGTTCGATTTCATAGAATATAATTACGAGTACAATGTGTAGCAATGTCATAGCAGACTTTAACTTCAATCTCCACGATGCGGTTCTGAGTTGAGAATCTGCTCATCAATCTGGTAGATTAAAAAAATGACGTGCATAAGTGTATCAGTGATACCTACGTGAATAAAATAAAATAAAAGATTATTTCATTTCATTTCATTTTAATCTGTTTTTGCGTGAAATAGACGAGTTAAAACAAACAAAGATAAGGCAGCATTAGGAAAAACGTGAAGCCTGTGTGACTATCTCAATCTTACAATTGGTGCCCTATCTTTTCCCGTCAGGGGCAGGCATCAATATGACTGATAACTCAGATAAGAAATTGTATCCGCGTCTCGGTTGTTTCTGGTATGTTGTTTAATGATCATTTCAAACCAGCAAAAAGAGTCATTGTGGAGGAAAGTACTGTGTGAGCATTTAATATCATATTGGCTACATGCCAATTAACAACATGGGCCAGTGTTGCCAATGCTACGGAAATTACCGTGTTCTACGGCTTTCAGGCCAAAAAATCACAAAATCTACGGTCTACGGCCCGAACCCTAGGGCCGTAGCAAAATCTACGGCTTTTCCGGCTTTTCGCAAATTCTACGATCTTTTTGTTATTTATTATTTTTGCAGAAATTTAACGAATGTTAAAACCCTTAAAACAGCGCCAATAGGCTAATATGAAAAGTGTTCCTTGTTTTGTGGACATCAAATTCACTGCCAACGACCTTTTTTTTTTTTTTTGTCTCAGCGTCCGAGCGTGGTATATATTGGCTTAATTGGATAGCATAATATATTGGCAGCTGTGAACACGGCCCACAGTTGATCTTTTTCCATAGAAACACGGCTTTTTTGTCTAATGTACACGGCCTTCCAAAAAATTTCATTGGCAACACTGACATGGGCCAATCAGCATGTCCATTTGCTATTCCTGTGGTCTCATACCAACACAACCCGTAAGAGTCCAAACCAAATCTCCTGTCATAATTCGAAGAGTAGGTTGTGAATTGGCAGACTTTAATCGTCTCGTTTCCTTTGTATGTTGTTTCCTTTGTTCCTTTCGACCCCAGTAGGTAATAATACATTGAAGTTAAAACATGGTAGAGTCTATGGGTTATATTATCATGTTTTATTGATATTCCTTCGTGTTAAAATTACTTCAAAAAACCGTGTTTGTATTGTTTCCTTATATAGTAAGTTTGAAACACTACGTTATTAAATCTACAGTTGTTTAAACAAATTAATTATCGTACGAAATGTTCGTAAAATAATTCATTAATTCCAAGCAACATGTTTTCCATTAACATTATTTGATTTATTTCGATTCGCATGACCCAATTTAAGACGAACAGAACAAATATCACTCGACAAATGCCATTTGTATCGCAGATAAACCAAATAATCCGTGGATTCTGTTTGGTAATGCGGAATAATACAGTTAATTAATTCAGCACTCAAAATGGTAGTTCAAAACGCCGCGCCGGTGTGGAATTATACACGGATGAAACGAATCACAGGCTTGGCTTGCAATTGGATTAACTGCAAAAGCATTAGAATAGTTACAAACTATTACAACGATTTGTAATAGAAAGTATGTTTTTGTGAAAGATAAAAATTGTTTCGAACCTCAAAATGACCATAAATTTTGGTACGATCTCATATGGTTTGAGAAAAACTACTATTAAATAAGATTTTGTTATCATCTTGGTCCGAGACATGATTATAATAAATCGTTACCATAGAGAACTATAATCATATTAATAAAGAACGTGTGTCTTTCATGATGTGGGAACAAAAACATGCACTAGGGTCAACAGTTTAGAGTAGGACACTCTGTTTAAGTACTCAATATGAAATTCATAATTATCTGTTTATCGAGTTTTCGAAGCGATCCAAGAATAAAAAATTGAAATATAAAGTAAATGCTGTAATAATCATAAAAATAATGATATTTTATACCAACAGTTGTACCAATAAAATCTTTTTAATATGAATTATACTTCTAATATGAATTATAAAATAAAAAATATGACAGATTAAACATCCTCGTACTATTACTACTCTTAAATATCGTAATAATGTATTGTAACAGGAGATCGATGTCTCTACAATACCTCGTAAAACCTTAGAATAATAACGCCATTATTCTAAGCGTAAAACTAACCCTATAACGCTGCGATCGTGCAAATAGTGTCCATTGTAATTTATCGCATGCAGTATTTCCTGTGTTTCCTCTTCACGTTCCATTATATCGGCCACAAGATCCGGTGAAATTTTGAATAGCTTTGGAAAGTACGAATAACGTCCACTTGGACGGAATTTAATTATTGTAAGATCTAATTAATCATCACTCAGCAGATTACATTCCTGACGTCGATACAAACTGGCCAGATTATTTAAAAAAGGTTCTTAAACGCTTATTTTAATTGTTCTACTTAACTTAATTTAGCCTCCTAAATTTGAATTTAGATAAGTAAGCCAATTAAAATCTTTTGGTCACTTTTTTTATTAACTGAATCATTTGGCACTTAAAGTGCGACGAGGTCGGATGTGTTGAGTAGCTTCCTACGAGGATTCAAGATGTCTTCAGTACCTACTATTGAGACACCAAATAATTTCCCTTGACACAGCTGTTGGCTTAATCAAAACAAACAAATCATAAAGTAGCTATTAGTCACTGAACAAAAGAAAATTATACTAATATGAATTTAAATTAATTATTTAATTAGGGAAATAGCTTGTGTAAGCTGAATTAAAATAACTTGATTTATGTATGTTTTAGTACTCAGTAGCCACAAAGTGCTTGACTCAATATGTTACTGAATTAAGTACCTAGGCTCTTTGCAAAATCCACTTTGGGTACCTACTGTACGGCTTTCGGTAATACTGGAGAAATTTTTGATATAGGCCGACATGCGGACAGAATACGAATGATACTGCGGAGCAAATTGATTTATATTGGTCTGGAGTTCTTCCATTTTACACAAAGGAAGAAAAAATATCTTTGTTGCGCAACGCTTCGTACTAGATATAATATGATATATAATAATTTATGATAGATATTGAGAAATATAACAAAGTTTAGTTATTAAATCAGTAATCTTAATCAAATTACTGTAGAAAACTCCATTGTCATTGCCAACGTAAATAATCCGACAATGGCATAAGATACTTATTAATTCATTTATTTAAAAATCAAGTTCTAAGAAATACTATATACTTACCTACCATCAAGTGGGATAGTAGTGAAGCATTAAGTTATAAGTTATAAAAAAATATATATAACAACATCTTTTTGATCATATTTTTTGATCCTTCAAACAATGGCATCTCACATACACCATATTTGTTTTTTTATTTTAGTTATCTAAGAACACTTGGGTTATCAAGACGAATCAAACAATATCTTAATTATATAAATCCGTTCAGGATTTGGACAACACGAGGTAATAGAGAATATTACATGCATACACAGTTACATACATACAAACATACATACACACACAAAAGATACGCGCGAAAAATACAATATAACCCTTCCTGGTAGTCGGGTAAAAAAGATTAAATTTTAATTTATTGCCCGTTTATTGTTTCTCTATCATTAATCAGCCGCACAAGGATTACCGATGATTTACAAATGTGAGCTTAGCCGTTATCTAGCTTGGATTTATTTTATCTATACTCGTAATATAACGTTATATTATTTTTTATCTCTATTTTATCACAATTTTAGTTCAGCACGACTCTTTAGGGCGTCAAAATGCGTGCTTTCTTTTTTGTGGGCTTCGTATTAGCAGCTGTTGCTGGTATGTTATAGTATGTTGTATGTAGTTGTATATTTATTATATGCAGGTTACATTACACATCTGTCATTTAAGTACACCTGTAATCCAATTTTCCATTGATCGTCGAGTTGAAGCCGGTTTCCTATAGTGCATCGTTCACGAACAATCATTCGTTCTTACTCGTATAACTCTCATCTAGTGTTTTAGGGAAAATGCAAATAAAATCGTGAGATTTTCATAAAACATTTTTATTACTGGAAAGTTAGGTTCGGTTACGTTGTACAATAAAACGAGTTTCACGGATTTTGTGGAAACCGGGTATTTTTATGAAAACACAAATAACGTGAATTTTATAATGCGGCAGTCAACGCGCTACTCAGATTGTTTAACTTAATAAGACGTCATGTTGGCCAAGATCATTACTCTGATGTGACAGCTAATGTGATAGATTTAACTACGAGTATATGTAACAAATTATAATTAGCAAGAAATATGGTAGGTATATTGAAAAAAATAAAATTCTACTGCATACGTAATAATTATTTCACAGAGAATGTCTAACTTGTTTAAGAACCTTGTAGTAAAACCGATTGTAAAATGAGCAAGTTATATTATATTTCACAAATAACTTAACAAAATTTTCTGGAAAAACCTACTTAAATACAACATTTTTTTATTAAAACATGCTTACGTAGAGTGATTCTAAGAAAAAACTTTTTGGATTCTTGGTTTGGATATTCACAAAACGAATCGTAGTTAGAATTAGTTCAGTAACTAATAAAACATAATTGTTTAATCTTCTTTCATCCTGCGTAAATTACAGCTATTGCGATACTAATTAATCATCATAAAATTTTCAGCTTTCCCTTCGGAGTCGGGTCGGATCGTCGGCGGATTCCAGACCGTGATCGAACAGTACCCATTCAGCGCATCCCTGCTTCGCCTCGCATCGGGAAATAATTTTAGAGTTTCATGTGGTGGCTCTGTTATCAACAATAGAGCTATTCTTACAGTCGCTCACTGCTTGGAGTAAGTCTATCTTCGACAGTTAATTTTATTGTATTAGCTACTGTACTTTAATAATGCACCAAAGTTAACCTTAAGAAATGTTGTTTACAAAACGAATTTCATGTATAAATTCTGTTTGAAGATATTGACTACTTAAATTTATATTTCCAGAGGCGTCCCGGCTTCAGCCTGGCGCATACGAGTTGGATCTGCAAATGCACACAGCGGCGGTACCGTTCACAATGTCAACCGTGTTATTATCCATCCGAACTTCCGGCGCCAGACAATGGACAGCGATATCGCCATCGTGCACTCATCCAATTTCTTTGTTTTCGGCAACACTATCAGACCTGGTTCCATTGCTGGAGCTAACTTTAATGTGGCAGACAACACGCCGGTCTGGGCAATAGGATGGGGAGCACTCGCCGTAAGTTATTACATTTTTTTTAATTAGATGGTGAAATAAATGGTAGGCACTTTTGCCCTTGCATATGCGTAGCACAAGGTTCCTATTAGTTATTGATCATAATGTGTAATAATACGTTAGGTTTCTGATGATCACAAAAGATCTTATTTGGACTTCAAGACATTTTTATAACCGTATGAAAATTTTAGGTTCCAAACTAAAACCTTGAATAGACAAAATAAGATAATGTTTTACATATACACAATTACATGAATACTAAGTACAGGTAAGTTTTATAGAATGTAGCTTACCAACATTCAGTACTTATTTCAAATGAAAGGCAGTAATCAATGCAGAAGTATTGTGATAAAGTAACATAGAAGAACCAATATGAGATTTAAACGATTTTCCTGTAAATGAAATCTCGTATCATAGACGTTTTTAAAATATGCGTTGATACAAAGCTGAACATTTGTTAGTGAGTAGAATAAATTAAGAATGTTGTTAATTTCTTCTAGCATATGGGCAACACAGTCGAGCAACTGCGCCATGTCCAAGTTAGGACAGTAAACCAAGCTGTGTGCCGAGGGCGTTACGTCGAGCTGGCTCAGGCCATCACTGACAATATGATGTGTTCCGGCTTGCTGGACGTCGGCGGTCGAGGACAATGCCAGGGTGATGCTGGCAGCCCTGTCCTCCATGGCAATATTATCATGGGCGTATACTCTTTTAGCTTCATGTGTGCCCAGCCGCGCTATCCTTCAGTCAACGTTCGAGTTAGCCGCTTCACATCTTGGATTATAGCAAATGCATAAGTCTGCATTTACATACATAAATCTAGTGCTAGAAGGTGGATGTTGAGAGAATCGATTAAATGTTTGATGTCCAGTTGAGTTTCTTTTGATGCTGATTGTATCTTTTATACTTTTATGTTTTCTACCAACTTGTGGAATTGAGCAACTACCATTGGTTCGCTGTCTTTGACATTGCATTGCCAAGTGCGGATTGGCAGACTTCACACACCTTTGAGAACATTCTAGAGAATTTTTAGGCGTTCCCCAAGTTTCTAAAGTAATTCAGTTTTCTTAGAGATGGATAAATCGGAATACTTGCTTGCTATAGGCTATATCAGCTATAGGTTTCTGTAGAAAACGATACCAGATCGATTGTGTCATAATGTAAAACTATTGAAGTCACCCTAGCTGGATCACCTCAAGAAGGTTTTTCATGACTTAACGTGACGAAAGGGTGAAGACTACATGGTCATTTTCACCATAAGAGACAGCAACCTTGAAAGAACAAACCCCGTAGTGGCGATAGGTCGTCTGCTGCCGTGGCCAGTGGCAAGGCAACTTAGATGGTCCATGCATTATCATGGTCGGTGTCTATGCTTGAAAGTACTCTTGATTCCCTGGCGTCAATGCTCGCGTGCCTCACCATATAAATATGTACACAAGATGAGGTATATTAAAATATGGTCTTGATCCGTTGGTCTTGATGCTGTACAGCAATAACAAGGTTGTTTAAGATTTAATTATACGAAGCATAATCATTAACTCATTTTGATTATTATAATGGGTTGATTCACAGAAATACCTAATACAGTACCTAATTTTGATTATTATTATGGGTTGATTCCGTTGATTCATAGAAATCAATGAATAAGTAGATATAAAGTTATTAGTCAAATTCTATCTGTAATGCGCTTTTCATGGAAAAGGTAAGTTTAGAATAGTAATAATATTTAAATATCAACTTATATAATTCCTTATCAATATGCTAATGCACCACTGGGCTTACCTCCGTGTTTTATTATGAAAATGTTTTACGATTTTTTTCTACAGTGGTGTGGAGGAATCATCTTAAATAACAGATCTATCCCATCAGCTGGCCATTGCTTCCTGTAACATTTTTTAATTATAATATTTCTTACGAATTTTTATAACATTTAATCCGAAATTCAGAGTGGATTCATATAAATAAGTTTTTGATGGTAACGTTCTTATATTTCATGTTTTTTCAGCATCGAATCTCCTCAATATTTCCGTTCTCGAGTGGGTTCTACTCATGGCAACAGCGGCGGTGTTGTTCACCTTACTCAGCAAATCTTTCAAAATCCTTCATTCGTACGTTCTTAAACAATTATCAACCACACCGTCCGCCCTGGTTCCATCGCCGGGCCCAACTGTAATTTCCCCGATAAAACACCTGTTTGGGCTTTAGGACGGGACCAGCTTTATTTAAGTACTCAACATTCTTTGAAATTGGCTTTATCGTTTTCACGGTTTTTTTTTCAATAGCGTTTCAAAAACTAAGGACATTGATCTCTTTGCTGAAAACATTGTCAAGTTCAAGGGAAGTTTGTAGTTGTTATTTGGTTATACGAGTATATCTGTAAAAAACAATTGTAACATAATCAACATTCTCTTTAAATAATATAGTTTTAGCCATTTCATTGTGTTTTTATTAATAATCTAACTATTAATATCTATTGAAACAATAAACCCAACATAATACAAAAAAGGCAAAATAAATACAACTATTTACTTATTTTATTTTATTTTATTGAACGCCAACCACGGACGTAAAAAAGAACGGACGTAACCTTGTCTAATCGAGAGTGAAGCATAGCAATGACAGCTCGCTTACCATGTGTGCGTAATTTTGTAATTTTTGATTCGCGGTGGTGTCAATGTCATAGCAGTATGGTGTCAATGTGTGGGTGTGTGTACTTGTACGGAGAGTTGGTATTACTATGGGTGCTTCACTGAATTTTTTCTTGGGATTACGTCCGTCTTTTTTTTACGACCGTGCAATAGCACAAATTTTTATCCTTTTATTCTTTCATCTGAGTTTTTATCCATCTTCCATGTTGAGTTTCTCGGATTGATTTGAAACTCTCTCTCTCTGAAACCATCCAACCGATATGCCTCAAAATGGTTTTATTTAAAAGGCAATAATTCGAAGTTGGTTGAGATCACTAAAACACTGCATTAGGCACATTCATTCCATTGATAAAGTCGATTTTCCACTTTTCCCATACAACAATTTGAAGATAATTTGTAAAGATGGCGAATCAACGTCAACGTCAACACATCTGTCATTCTCATCAGAATTTTTTTAGCGAAGTAGAACACGCCGGGTATTCACTAGTTACGTATAATTACTGTAAATTTTAACTTAAAAATCCCCCGACACTTATTTTCACCAAAAAAGAGCTGATGACCTTGAAACGCCTGAACAGATCTTCATAAAGCGTCAGCTTTCCAATAAAAAACCGCAGACTAATCGATCCATTCGTTTAGGAGCTACGATGTCACGAACAGATACGTTAAACTTTTTTCGTCGGGAATTAAAATTGATCCTTAATAATGATTGATTAGCAACTGCTTCAATTAGGTATTTTTGACTGCGCTGATTATTTTATTCTTCGTAAAAAAGCCCGTTTTTTGATCGGGGTTTTTTGACCAATATGCGAGCTTCCGCACAGTCAAAGCCATGGCACTGATATTGAGTTATCTCAGATTTTGTTCTTTAATCTGAGTTGAATTATATATTATTTGGGAGAGTTTAGGTAGGCTGCTACTGTTTTGAGAGAAGATAGTTTTTATGTTGCATTTCCTGTTATGGATCTTATCAATTTTGTTCATTACCCCTTTTACACCTTTTACTCAAATGAACCGGTCAGTAATGGCCGTGGTCTCAAAGTAATCAATGAATTTGTTGGTAACAGGCGCAACAGGGACGCCCGTCAACGCCTGTCGTAGCTACACCGTGTCGACCCGGAAAAAATCCCCTATCTAAGAATTAATCAGAATTGAGACAGTTTTCCTAATCTATACTAATATTATAAAGCTGAAGAGTTTGGTTGAACGCGCTAATCTCAGGAACTACTGGTTCGAATTGAAAAATTCTTTTTGTGTTTGATACTCCATTTATCGAGGAAGGTTATAGGTTATATAACATCACATTTTAGTAGTAATTTTGTTCCAAAAATTAACGGCGGGTGAAACCGCGTGGCATAGCTAGTAATTAAATATATTCTTTATGCATATAATTGTCATATAAAAAACTCGCTAATAGGAACGATTGTGAAACTTACCATTATTTCCCCTTCCTCTAGCCTAGAATCTCGTAAGTATTACACTTAGATATCAGTACCTGTAACAATACGACAATAAATCATGAGTACCTACTACAGTTAAAATATACAGTTCTTGGAATGCTTCTTTAGGAGGAATTTTGAAAGATCGTCAAAGTAACTTTGCCACTTACTATCAAATCCTTTCTTTAATCTGAGTATCAAGTGGGATTGAAGTCAAGCTTTAACTTAAATTATAAGTAAAAAATAAATATTTCAATGTATAAAAAAGCTCACCCGCTCAATCCACTTTTCCTTCTATCCGCGCTAACCCTACCTAACGTAACGCCTAATTAGCTTGAATTCGTAAATAAATAGAATATTAT
The DNA here is from genome assembly GCA_951805285.1 of Thymelicus acteon. Lineage (NCBI taxonomy): Eukaryota > Metazoa > Arthropoda > Insecta > Lepidoptera > Hesperiidae > Thymelicus > Thymelicus acteon. The sequence continues at coordinate 5,942,671 of OX638213.1, read as the reverse complement.
ATTGAATACTGGTTGAAATCCTTTGGGAGAAATAACAATTTAACCTTGAATTTAAAAAGAACGGAATGCGTCGAGACAGCAGATCCAGACTGATTATATTTTTTGCGTGCTGTACCGAGTGTGTGACTAAAGTCAGGACGTGCGAGTGAGCGGGAAGGATTTTAAGGCGAGAATTACCGCCATTTTAGCTTCGATCACTTATAACAGCATTTTAGATTTGTTTTTTTAATTGCGCGAGTAATACAGTGCGTCGGATAAATGTGAATATATGTATTTATTATAAGTACCTACTATTATTTCTTCTGTGATACATGTCAAACTTTAACAAACATAAAAATCTGGTAGAGCAACATTCTTCTCTGAGATAGGGTAAGTCGGGGCAAAATATGACAGATAAGACAAACTATTGCAACTGTCATGTTACATTTATGTGTCATGTTGTCATGTTGTGCCCCACCTTGCTCTCTTACAGATAAAGGAGATGCCGTATCTGATTTTTAAGAGTTTATTAAATTTTGACATATCTTCATCCGACGTACTACATATAACATTTTATTATGCTTATATTTAGCAAATAACACACATGTTACTAAGTAGCAATAGGTCCATTGGCCTGCTCCAGAGCAGCTCGTGTGCTACTAATGAACATGTTTATCGGTATCTACTATTAAGTTATTAATCCAACTGTATCGTAAACCGCTTTACACGGAAAAAAGATAAACAGCTTTCAGGAATAGAAATAAAATCCTACTCTATAAACTTGTATCATTTCTTATCTTAAATGTTACAATAAAACTTGTTATTATTAAAATCATATTTCTGCTCGTTAATTTTAGTTTTTTGGATGTTTCTGTTACGAGTGTAATTAGGTAATGTTAGTGTAGAATTAGGTACCTACTTATAACCATAACTTACTTAACTGTTACGAAATTTGCTATACAGGGTGTCCCAGCGCCAAGTGACCACCCGGCGTCTGTTGATTATTTGGACAAAACTATTAACAAAAAACCAATAAAGTACAGGTCTAATCGGTTTGGTTTTTTTTTTATTCGCTTTTTGATTTTTTTGGAAAAATACCTGAGTCGCTGCACTATTTTCGACATATTTTCTTTGTTTTTACGTTTATTTTCATTCTGTTTCTTTTATTTACCAGTTGTTATCGTAGTTTATCTATTCGAGGTATAAAATCTGCCCAAAATTAAATAGAATATATTTTTTAAAGACATTAACTGAATTTTTTTTGAAAAAAATTACCCTTTTTTATTTAAATTCGCTAAAAAGTTGAAAAAATTCCCCATGAATATTATTATTTTATCATTTATTAATAAATTACATGATATTACCTACAAAATCTCGAGAACATGTTTGTAGTTATCTTAATCATTTACCGAACTACAAACTCTTGAACTATGCACCCTATTTTCGATAATAATAAGAGTAGACTTTTAAAACCAGGCTAGTGGAACATTTAAGTGTCTTACTATCAAAAATACCTTTTGCCCTTTGATAGAATAATTTTCAATATAAGGAAACAATAAAAACAAGTGCAAATTTAAATCATTTATTTAAAAAAAATAGTAATTAATTCATAACATTTTCGAAATGACCGTCATTGGCGTTAATACAGGCTAAGGCTCTAAATGACATCCTTTCAGTCGTTCTTTGCACTTCCGAAAGGTTTTGCTCCTATTTCTGTAGCAACAGCATCAATCCTCTGTTTCAATTGTTGTCTCGTAGCTATTGGCACAGCATACAGTTTTTGTTTCATGTAGCCCCAAAAATAATAATCAAGAGGCGATAAATCAGGAGGCCGAGAGAGAGGTGGTCCAGTAGCATGGTCCTCCAAGGTCTCAATTGAAACAGAGGATTGATGCTGCTGCTACAGAAATAGAAGCGAAGCTTTTGAAGTGCAAATAACGAGTCAAAGGATGTCATTTAGAGCCTTAGCCTGTATTAACGCCAATGGCGGTAATTTCGAAAATGTTATGAATTACTGTTTTTTTTTAATAAATGATTTAAATTTGCACTTGTTTTTATCGTTTCCTTACATTTAAAATTATTCTATCAAAGGGCAAAAGGTATTTTTGATAGTAAGACACTTAAATGTTCCACTAGACTGATTTTAAAAGTCTACTCTTCATATTATCGAAAATAGGGTGCATATTTGAAGAGTTTGTAGTTCGCTAAATGATTTAGATAACTATAAACATGTTATTGAGATTTTGTAGGTAATATCATGTTATTTAATAATAATTGATAAAATAATAATATTCATGGGGCATTTTTCAACTTTTTAGCGAAATTAAATAAAAAAGGGTAATTTTTTTCAAAACAATTTCAGTTAATGTCTTTAAAAAATATATTCCATTTAATTTTGGGTAGATTTTATACCTCGAATAGATAAACTATGATAACAACTGGTAAATAAAAAAAACAGAATGAAAATAAATGTAAAAACAAAAAAAATGTGTCGAAAATAGTGCAGCAAGTCAGGTTTTTTTCCAAAAAAATTAAGAAGCTAATAAAAAAAAAACTAAACCGATTAGACCTGTACTTTATTGGAATTTTGTTTATAGTTTTGTCCAAATAATCAATAGACGCCGGGCGGTCACTTGGCCCTGGGACACCCTGTATATAGGTTTGAAATAAACAAGTAAAAACAAGTGCTAAGTTGATACAGCATTTGAACTTAATACAGCTTTTTCTGTAATATCATAATCAGGTCACACACAGGACGCAAAATTCATGTGTTATTTTAGAGGTGATCACGTTATGATGAAACGCATACGAACAAGCACAACAGTCCCGAATCTATTTTTGGTTTGTGGTTCATTTATTCGGTAGACGCCCACATAATAATTGTGCATCTATTTGAAAAACATTATTTTATCATGCTATGTCTATCATTTTATAGACAGCGTGCACCTAAAATTATTATCGTAGATTGATATAAATATCCTCCATCAATCCCCATAGGAGCAGCGTGGTGGAGTATGATAGGCCTCCTCGAGAGGCCTCCCCATGCTTACTAGTGGGCCGTTAATGGTTGAAGCCAACCAATATAAATCTAAACTATAAAAACTGCGTCAAAAGTTATGAATCATAACGTAATGATAATTTTTAATATCTGAAATTACTAGAATACTATCTGAATCAGCAATGAGTTTAAAGCATTGTTGATTGTGGAGTTTTAGGTATATAAAGTCAAAAAATATTACAAAATAATTACAACAAAAACAGGACGTGAACATGAAGCTATTTTTATTATTAGCCGTTTGCCTGGCTGCCGCCACAGGTTTGTATTATATTTTATTTATGTCTGTTCTCCGATTGATATTCCCGCTTATATTATTGATATTAAAACATGTCTTCCAGCCTTTCCCTACAGCTCTCAAAGGATTGTTGGTGGTTCTATAACTAATATTGGAGTATACCCCTTCGGAGTATCTATGCTGTACGGTTCTGGTACAAGCTTTAGGCAGTCGTGTGGTGGAACCATCATTACTAACAAAGCTGTTCTAACCGCTGCCCACTGCTTCAGGTGAGATGTTGAATATTTTTTTTATTTACATTTAATTACCAACCAGTAGTAGGTACAATTTGTGTCACAAATAAAGAAATGTCAATCAGAATCATCAGTCATAATAAAATTATTAAAAACGTGGGCGTCTTTGAGGGGCCATGTACTTAATCATAAAATATGTATGTAAATGTTTGTTAAATATGTACGCCATCAAAAACATAAGTTGTTAAAAAAACCAAGTCTCACAACTCAGTTCTTCTATCGTAAAAAGTTGTGAGATCCATGTAATACCAAGTCGGTTTATTTACTTAGCCCTACTCAAGGGTCCTTCTGTCTTAAGTTATTACGTAATTAGCTAATCTAACAACATCTTATAGTGACCATATATATCAATATTAAAAATCCTTTATGTTTTAAATAAATAGATTGACTCAGGCTTCTAATTTTATCCACAACGTAGTTATAGGGGGGTCGAAAATAGCCAGAACTGCTTCAAAAAAAGGATGGTACGGCCGTGCCGCTTTTTTGCTCCACTTGGCGGTGGCATTGCCGTGCCCCCAGATAAAAATAACAAATATCGGCTTCCAAATGAACACAAAATGACTTAAAGTGAAAACTAATTGAATGAAAAACTGAACTTCTTATTATTTTACTTAAAGTATCATCATACACTGGTACGCTATACCTGAAATGTTTTCGATACATTTGTTTAGGAGCTACAATGTTATAGACGGACACATAAATATAACAGCTAGCATGTTTGAGGTATTACGCTAGGTTGTGGCCCCCCTGCCTGGAATTTACCCAGCATTTTTAAATTTTTAGGCAGAGTCACATAATTGAAAATATACTCACATAATTATTTAATGAAGTCGATAAAATACATGTATAATGATTTTGTGGATCATTTTGATATTAACCTTTGCATTTGATATTCTTTCAGCCTTCCTCAACCAGCAAACTGGCGTGTGCGTGTGGGTTCTACTAATGCTAACAGCGGCGGCGTTGTTCACAATACCCAGAGAATTCTTAATCATCCCCAATACAACCCCAATACATTCGATAACGATGTTTCCGTCCTTCGCATTACCAACACCTTCTCCTTCAACAACAATGTCCGCGCTGCTTCCATCGCCGGAGCTAACTACATCGTCCCTGACAACGCACCTGTCTGGGCTATAGGATGGGGTAGGACCTATGTAAGTGCTTTTGCTATACGTTAACACAACATTCATGATTTTATTACTACTTAACCGACTATATTAATTGCATACCTATATTTGATGTTAAATTTATTATTTCAGTACGGCGGTCCGATGTCTGAGCAACTGCGTCACGTTCAAGTTTGGGCTATCAACCAAGCAGTTTGCAGAACCCGCTACGCTGAATTACGCCGCACTATCACGGATAACATGCTGTGCTCCGGCTGGTTAGACGTCGGCGGCCGCGACCAGTGTCAGGGAGACTCTGGTGGTCCTCTCATCCACAACAACATCATTGTTGGTGTCTCCTCCTGGGGAGAACAATGTGCCCTACCGCGATACCCTGGAGTCAACGCTCGAGTATCTCGCTTCAGTACCTGGATCCGAAACAATGCATAAATTTCTTTTATCTTTTTCCTGATTAATATTTTCTTCATTTTTTGTGTTACAATAAGGAAGTAGCTTAATAAAATTTGTTTCACTAGAAATTATATTTGAATTTTCTCATGTGGCTTTCCTGTTGCTCCTGAGAGCGCTCACAAGTCGTATTGCACGGAGGCCTAAAGACTTCCGGCGTTCTGAACAAGCAGGATTCCGACTAGGCAAAACAATCAGTACCATAGATCACATATACACGCTACGGCTGATTTTATAGATAAGACCGAAGAGTAAATATACTCGTATCTATATGAAGAAAAATGAGCTGCGTCGTGATGTGGCCTTTTATCTGTCTCCTTTATAATCTAAATTTGTAACGAATAATATTTATGTGCATGTATACTCCCAAGTAAACAAACAAATGCATCTAAGAATTCCTTTTCTACCTCAATATTTTCTTGCTTCCTTCACTAAATCCCAAAAAAATTGTTACTCTTTTGACTACAATAGTGTCTAGTAGTGGTGAAAACTAATGTTTTCTCGCACTCCTAATTTATCTGGTTACTGTTTACTTCAGCCTTTTTTTCAAGGAGATAATCGAGATTCTATAAATAAGAAACAACTAAATTTTCGTGGATAAATAAGTATAGGAGAGCACCTAAAATATTATATACCTTTTCTACGAAAACAAATAGAATATTCGGGATAAATAGCGTCATATATGGATTTCTTTGAAAAACGCTTTCACAGATAGCTTTGGGTTAAATTCTGCCCTCATCTCTAATTTTATTCTTATTAAATAATATTACTAATTTACGAGATTATATAAATATACTAGATCAGCAAACGTTGTTCTGCAAAAAAAATCTGGATAGGAACACTCTAATCACCTAGCGATATGAAATATACTTTACGAGCTATTTTCATATCTACCAAATACTTATACACATAAAATTTAATAAAAAAGCTGCCAAGTGCGAGTCGGACTCGCCCATGAAGGGTTCCGTAGCAGCAAGTAACATAATATAAAAATTCTTGTAGTTCGTTGTAACTTTGATCAATGTTTTTTGCGGTTTACGATTTATGACGTATTAAAAAAAAAACTACTTACTAGATCTCATTCAAACCAATTTTCGTTGGAAGTTTGCCTGGTAATGTACATCATATATTTTTTTTAGTTTTATCATACTCTTATTTTAGAAGTTACAGGGGGGGGGGACACACATTTTACCACTTTGGAAGTGTCTCTCGCGCAAACTATTCAGTTTAGAAAAAAATGATATTAGAAACCTCAATATCATTTTTGAAGACCTATCCATAGATACCCCACACGTATGGGTTTGATGAAAAAAATATTTTTGAGTTTCAGTTCTAAGTATGGGGAACCCCCAAAATTTATTGTTTTTTTTCTATTTTTGTATGAAAATCTTAATGCGGTTCACAGAATACATCTACTCACCAAGTTTCAATGGTATAGCTCGTATAGTTTCGGAAAAAAGTGGCTGTGACATACGGACGGACAGACAGACAGACAGACAGACAGACAGACATGACGAATCTATAAGGGTTCCGTTTTTTGCCGTTTTGCCATTCGGCTACGGAACCCTAAAAATCGGTCGAGCCGTTTCGGAGTAGGAGGAGTTTTTAAAGATGTTAGTAGATCCTAAAACTAAAATATCATCTATATATATAAAATTGAAAAGCGACACACCGCTGATTAAACAAAAAATCTCAGAAACTGCCAAACCGATTAAGATGAAATTTGGTAGGTAGATAGTTCCTGCTAAGGAGACGTCCACTAAGAACGGATTTTAGGAAATTCATCCCCTAAGGGGTACAAATAAGGGTTAAAAGTCACTTTCATACAAACCAACTTCGTCAGTTTTAGAGTTATAAATATGAAATTTTTTATGTTAGTTTATAGTAATAAACAAAAGTTAACTTTAACACATTTTTTTGGAAAATCATCCCTTAAAGGGTTAATTTCTTCAATTTAACTTAGTACGCAACTTCGTCATTTTTGAAGTTAACAACATGAAAATTTACATATTAGTTCAAAATTAGAAACAAAATTTAAGGGTCATGTGTTTTTTTGAAAAATCAACCCCTATAGGGTCGAATAAGGTTGTTCAAATTTGTATGGAAACTTCGTCAGTTTTGAAGTTAGAAGGGTGAAAATTTATATATAAGCTTATAGTTTGACACAAAAAATAACTGTATCACTGTTTTCTCGAAATTCATCCCCTAAAAATAGGGGTTGGAAGTCTTTTACATATAAATCAGCTTCGTCAGTTTTAGAGTTATAAGTATGATTTTTTTTATGTATGTTTATAGTAATAAAGTTAACTTCAACACGTTTTTTTGGAAAATCATCCCTTAAAGGGTTAATTTCTTCAATGTAACTTAGTACGCAACTTCGTCATTTTTGAAGTTAAAAACATGAAAATTTATTAAATATATTAGTTCAAAATTAGAAACAAAATTTAAGGGTTATGTGTTTTTTTGGAAAATCAACCCCTAAAGGATTGAATAAGGTTGTGCAAGTAGTATGGCAACTTCGTCAGTTTTAAAGTAAGAAGGGCGAAAATTTGTATATAAGTTTATAGTTGGGCACAAAAAATAACTGTAACATGGCTTTCTCGAAATTTATCCCCTAAAAATAGGGGTTGGAAGTCTTTTACATATAAATCAGTTTCGTCAGTTTTAGAGTTATAAGTATGAATTTTTTTATGTATGTTTATTAAACAAAAGTTTACTTCAACACATTTTTTTGGAAAATCATCCCTTAAAGGGTTAATTTCTTGGATGGAACTTAGTAGGTAACTTCCTCATTTTTGAAGTTAAAAACATGAAAATTTATATATTAGTTCAAAATTAGAAACAAAATTTAATGGTTATGTGTTTTTTGGAAAATTAACCCCTAAAGGGTTGAATAAGGTTGTTCAAGTTTGTATCGGAACTTCGTCAGTTTTGAAGTAAGAAGGGTGAAAATTTGTATATAAGCTAATAGTTAGACACAAAAAATAACTGTTTCACTGTTTTCTTGAAATTCATCCCCTAAAAATAGGGATTAGAGGTCTTTTACATATAAATCAGCTTCGTCAGTTTTAGAGTTATAAATATGAAATTTTTTATGTATGTTTATAGTAATAAACAAAAGTTAACTTCAACACATTTTTTTGGAAAATCATCCTTTAAAGGGTTAATTTCTTGGATGGAACTTAGTACGCAACTTCGTCATTTTTGAAGTTAAAAACATGAAAATTTATATATTAGTTCAAAATTAGAAGCAAAATTTAACGGTTATGTGTTCTTTGGGAAAATCAACCCCTAAAGGGTTGAATAAGGTTGTGGAAGTTAGTATGGCAACTTCGTCAGTTTTGAAGTAAAAAGGATGAAAATTTGTTTATAAGCTTATAGTTAGACACAAAAACTAACTGTATCACGGTTTTCTCGAAATTCATCCCCATAAAGAGTAATACTAAGGGCTGGAAATATCTATTTAAGAAACTATGTCATTTTAAACTCAGTAAAGTGAAAATGTATATGTTAACTTATAATTAGAAACAAAAATTAATTGTAACAGTTTTTTTTTGGAAATTCATTCACTAAGGGGTAAAAGGGGATGTAAATTTATACGAAACTTCGTCAATATCGAACTCAGAAATGTGAAAATAAATCAAAAATTAACTGTAACAGGTTTTTTGGAATTTCATCCCCTAAGAGGTAAATAAAGAGGTTGCAAGTTTTTCCAGAACTTTGTCATTTTCGAACTCAGAAATATGAAAATGAATATGTAAGCTTATAGTGAGAAACAAAAAAATTGTGTAGAGGACTTTACGGACGGTAGGGGGAGGAGAGAGGGACATGAAGCGCGAGAGGGACCGGGAACGGGAGAGGAACAGGGAGCGGGAGAGGGAGAGGGACAGGAAACGGGAGAGGAATGAGAGGGACAGGGGCAGGAAGCGGGAGAGGGAGTGGGACAGAAAGCGGGAGAGGGACCGAGTGCGAGAGAGGAACTGGAAGTGGGATAGGGACAGGAAGCGAGAGAGGGACCGTGAACGGGTGAAGGAAAGGGACAGGGAGCGGGATAGGGAGTGGGAGAGAGAGAGAGTTTGAGTGGGAGAGGGAGTGGGAGCGGGAGAGGGAGTGGGAGCGGCAGAGGGAGAAAGAGTGTCCAGATGGAAACAACAGAACCGTTTTTAAAAATATTTGTACTGTTCATGTTGACATCGTAAAACCAGTTCATCATTGATCCATTTAGGATCTGGTGGTGTTACTTCGAGACAAGATATGTAACTCCTGGATGGATGGAAATAACGGGACCTTTTTGTTTTTTTTTCTAATGAAACTCAAAAGCCAGTTTTTCTGTACATATAATATTTTTCAAAATTTCGGTTAGGTTACATCAATAACGTGTTAGAACACCAAAAATTTTGTTTTTAAAATTATTCTCTGTTTGTCTGTTTGTATGTTCGGGCATTACATGAAAACCCTTGAACTGATTTCGACGGAAATTAGTTATATTGTTCCTCATACTTTGGATCACGTTTTAAAAAACTTTTTGTCCCGATAAAATTAAAAGTTTTCACCGGAAACAAGATGAAACTTAGTGTGGAATATTTTGAAATATCAACGATTTGCTTTAAATTTGCAACAAAAATTCCTCATTTAATTTATGAAATACATGTTTTCGAGTTTTTCAAATTTTTTCATGAAAAAGAAAAAAGTAATGTTAACTAATGTTGTTTATTTTTTAAAATTCGTTCCCGGAGGAATGATTTGTGATTATATCGTACATTTCAGTATATAAATTCCTAAATATAAGTACTTCCTTATAAATTAACCTGTTTTTAATTTTTTTTCTGCAAGGGGTACAAATATGATAAGCATAATTTCCGCATGCGAAGCTGCGGGCAACAGCTAGTTAGGTAATAATTACGAAAAATTATTCAAAATTTGTAAAATTGTTCCTGTAGACAAAAAAGTAAAGTTCACTATCATCACTAGAACAGAACAGTATAGTAACGTTTAGGAAACTTCAAAAATATACTCGGCCGAAGCGCCAAGTTACACAACGAAAGAAATACTTTGAACTTATGGTTAAAAATCATTTTTGTCGGCGTACGCGTAAATGGATAACTCCACCTTTGTGTAATGAGATGGCGGACATAGACGACGAAAGCATATCTAAGGCACAACTAAACACTATACTGCGGAAGCACTACAGTACTTGTCGTTGTGTCCATAAGATTATTTGTTTTTGTTGTTAATTGAAAATTAATTAAGTTATCAGGCTGAAAAATGAATAAATAAATAAGTGTAATATAGTATAATAGCATACTGTAATTTATAAGTAGTGAATTAGAAGATTGTAATATTATATCATATAACACATTTACATACAAATATATTTATACATATATAAAAATTGTAATAGTAGGAGTGTGAAGCGAGAAACTGTTGCAGTTGCCGACAAACTGGCTTGCAGTTTGGCATACATGGAAATGTGGAACATGTACACATGTACACTCATTTGTTATCCTATGTAGAAACTGTAAGCAAAAAAAAATCTCAGACATTTGAGATCGGAAAGAATTAATTGGTAAACATTCTGTAGTATTTAGTGTTAAAAATACGTTCCAAAAAGTTGTAACAAAAATTATTTCACTGGACTTCCCGGTTAATAAATCTTACGGAACTCCACTAAAAGTATTATTGTTGTATAATTAATAAAAAACCCATTTAGCATAAGAATTTAATAAGAGTAGGTAAAATTTTGTAGTTCACATTGTGTTTAAGCATTGCTTGTGATCCAGCTACTGAAGGAAGATACACGAGCCCAGACTCCTGGGTAACGAGCCAGAGCGCAGGATTCTCCCCAGGAGGTAACACCAACGACGACATTGTTGTGGACGAGGGGTCCGCCAGAGTCGCCCTGGCAGGCGTCGCGACCGCCGACGTCGAGCCACCCGGCGCACAGCATTTGTTCGGTGATTGTGCGGCGGAGTTCATTGTAACGGTTTCTGCAGACTGCTTGGTTGACCACCCAGATCTGAACGTGACGCAGTTGCTCAGAGGCAGCGCCATTAGCCTAAAAACAGAAAAGTTATATCAATCAATTTATACGAAACATATTTAACATTATGTCACATCAGAACAATTCAATTTCTCTATTTAAAATAATATTGGATAGCTTACAGCAGTCCTGCCCCATCCTAAAGTCCAGACAGCTGCGTTATCGCCAGGTCTGAGGTTAGGTCCGGCGATGGAAGCAGCGCGGACGTTGTTGTTGAAGGAGAAGGTGTTGGTGATTCGGAGGACGGCAATATCATTGTTCAAAGTCGCTCGGTTGTATTGGGGATGATTAACGATTCTCTGGGTGTTGTGAACAATACCACCGCTGTTAGCGTTAGTGGAACCCACGCGCATGCGCCAGTTTGCAGTTTGAGAAGGACTGAAAAACAAATATAAAATAAAACATAAAATGTTCTACTGAATATTTTTTAGCGTCGCAGATTTCATAAAAACAGTTGTTGTTACTTTCAAACATCATATGAAGTGCGTATTCACTAATTTATTATTGGTAAAAAAATATAATTCAAGTCTTACTTGAAGCAGTGGGCGGCAGACACGACAGATCTGTTGTTGATGATGGCTGCACCACAAGACTGTCTGAAGGTGTTACCCCAACCGTTCAACATAGCCACCGCATAAGGGTATGTCCCAATATTGGTTATAGAGCCACCAACAATCCTTGGTTTGTAGGGAACGGCTGAAAACATAAGTATGACAAAAATCTCGTATTATATTATGTATTACATTAAACTGAAAGTTGTTGAACTGATTCTGCGACTCACGCGTGTCACGCCACGCGCAAGGTTCGTTAGTTGTAACTTTTAAGTAGTTAATCGACTAGTAATCGATAAAGTTCGATAGTTTTTTTTTTATAAATTAATATAGCAAAGTACCCTGAACTTTTTTCACGTTATGTCAAACCAATTCTTGTCAGAAGCACAGACTTGATTGTAATTAAAATTAGCGCTAATACTGAAAACTTTTTTTCTTGAACCTGTTCCGGTAAACCCACAACATTTTTGAAAGAACTATACAACAATACTCCCGACTATGTGATAAGTTAGAAACAAAAACATATGTTTTTAATATTTTATTGTACCACTTTGTTGGTTACAATGATTCAAGCTAAGGAGAACAGACATCAAGTATAAAGCACATAATTTATACTGAATGTGAGTACAATAACATGAAACATACCCGAGACGGCGGCCAGGCCGAGGGCCAACACTAACAGCAGCTTCATCGTCATGTGTATTGTCCACACCGGTATCTAACGGTGTATGTTTATTGCGCCTTTATATATTACTTTAATCTCTAATCGCAATCAGTCAAATTACCTTAATATGTGATTAGAAAATCTTCAATATCCGATAGTTTACTTCAACTGTCAACGTGAATTAAAATCCGTTAAATTTTATTGTAGGAATTTCCAAGTAATCAATCAAGGTAAATTATAATATTGTACCTACGTCATAGCTTCTGAAGTTGGGTGTTATTAAAATGTAACACGTCAACTGGTGTATATCGATGGGTCCTACATATAAGGGCCAAAATGCAACATCATAACATTACAGGAGAGGCTCCGAAAGTTTAAATTTGGTATAATTTTAAATTGGTAAAACCGAAATGTATGAAACTTTGCTTATTTACTAACTATGCTCCTTATTTATACAATAGTGCATATTATACATTGGCCCTTATACGTTAGTTTTTGTTACGTTAATCTTTTTCCAAAAACATCCTAAAAAGGCCTATGTGTCACTTTGGCTTTTATACGCATAAATAGAAAGTAAATCCTTATGGTTCTATCTGCAATCATTAGTTACTCTTGGCACTATAATATTCATTTCCTAATACTAAATTATCTAAATTTCGGTCTCGATTAAACTTAGCATGATATTATCAACATCATAATCATCATCATCATCATCATCATCATATTGTTAGTTTGGCCCATATACATAGGACCAACGATAATTGAAGCCATCTTTAACTTATTTTTCTAATGAACGTATTACCACATTATTAAGCTTTTGTAATCATCGCAACGCGAACGTTGCTCCATTTGACGTATAAGTGTCAAACAGCAACGCGCAAATAAACAAAGTGCGGTCGAACTCCCCGCATATAAGTTACAAACAAGTTTCAAATGACTATTTGGACCTTGTACGTTTAAATTTATGCTAGATAGGCCCTTATAATTTAACAAAAAGTAGTGTTTCTATGCAATACCCCCCCCCTGCATGCTAAACGGTTGGAGTTGGAAAAGTGAAAAAATTCTTCATATGATGAATTTACAAGGAAAACTATCACAGCTATGTTAGCATAACTAATTAATGGGTAATAGTCGATAAACTTACTACTTCGGAACCCTACACTGCGCGTGGCCTGACACGCACTTTCCCGGTTTTAAAATTTAGCGGATTAATCCGCGTTGACAGTTGTAGTAAACTATCAGATATTGAAGATTTTCTAATCACATATTTAGGTAATTTTACTGATTGCGATTAGAGATTAAAGTAATATATAAAGGCGCAATAAACATACAACGTTAGATACCGGTGTGGACAATACACATGACGATGAAGCTGCTGTTAGTGTTGGCCCTCGGCCTGGCCGCCGTCTCGGGTATGTTTCATGTTATTGTACTCACATTCAGTATAAATTATGTTCTTTATACTTGATGTCTGTTCTCCTTACCTTAAATCATTGTACGAACTATTCTTTTTATGTCTACGTAATTGATTCCTCAAAAATCGTGTATATAATTAATTCTAAGTAACCCTTACAGGTTACTGTTTCGTCACGTCCTTCTGTGCGTCCGCGTACTAGGAACATGTTATATTATAAGGCATAGATGTATATAATTTTCAAGCTGACAAAGTTTTATAATAAATTGTTAAAAATACATGTTTTTGTTTCTCGCTTACAACATAGTGGGGAGTATCGTTGTTATAGGTCTTTTAAAAATGTTGTGGGTTTACAGGAACAGGTTCAGGAAAAAGTTTTCAGTTTAAGTGCTAATTTTAATTACAATCAAGTGTTCGCTTTCGACAAGAATTGGTTTTAGATATTACGTGAAAAAAGTTCACAGTACTTTGCTGTATTAATTTATAAAAAAAATCTATTAAACTATTATCGATTAATAATCGATTAACTACTTACAAATAAGGAACCCTGCGCGTGGCATGACACGCATTTGAATTTTGTCGGAGTCACAGGATGTGTTTGTTTGCAACAACTTCCAGTATAATGTAAGGGGTCAAAAGTGGCACCAAATGGTTCGTGTAATATTACACTCGGCGCTGTCTGGCCAGTTCCTTTGCTTGAACTTGACTTGACACGCTGCCGCGTGTCTAGATAATATAATATGTGATTTTTGGCTTACTTGTTTTCAGCCGTTCCTTATAAACCAAGGATTGTTGGTGGCTCTATAACTAATATTGGGACATACCCTTATGCGGTGGCTATGTTGCGTGGTTCGGGTAACAACTTCAGACAGTCTTGCGGTGGAGCCATCATCAACAATAGATCTGTCTTGTCAGCCGCCCACTGCTACACGTAAGACTTGAATAATATTTTGTTACCAATAAATTTGTGGTCTAAGATCCATCTTAAGAAAATTAAATTATTCAATAACGGTTTAATCAAAATTATCCACAATATATGCTACATAATATAAATATCTATTTATCGCTGATAGGTTGCCTAGTAAAATCGCGTAAAGACAATGTTAATTAATAAAAGTGTTAACACATATTTTCAATCTACTAAGCTATGAGGAATAGCGAAAAGTGGTCAAAGGAGTCTCGGGGCCGATTTATCTGTCGAACACCATTCGATAGTATCTAAAAAAATAAAAAAAAATATCAAAAAATCAAAAATTGAAAAATCTAAATCTAAAAAATATCAAAATGATGCAATTTTAGTTTTCATCAAAATCGCCTCGAGACTGCTGTGACCACTTTTCGATATCCCTCATAGTTTAAAATCAAATTAAAATCAAATCAAATTAATTTTATTTGCTCGAATATGGGTTAGTTACATAGGTATTAAATTTGTTATGTTCGCCATATTCCGCCTTAATAAGGCATGCAAACTTTATAAACAGAATGTCAAAAAAATTATATGCATTGTCTCATCCTGTTATCTATTACAAAATTTCATCATCATTCGATAGTATCTAAAAAAATAAAAAAATATCAAAAAATCAAAAATCGAAAAATCGAAAAATCAAAATCGAAAAATCAAAATCGAAAAAATATCAAAATGATGCAATTTTAGTTTTCATCTAAATCGCCTCGAGACTGCTGTGACCACTTTTCGATATCCCTCATAGTTTAAAATTAAATTAAAATCAAATCAAATTAATTTTATTTGCTCGAATATGGGTTAGTTACATAGGTATTAAATTTGTTATGTTCGCCATATTCCGCCTTAATAAGGCATGCAAACTTTATAAACAGAATGTCAAAAAAATTATATGCATTGTCTCATCTAGTTATCTATTACAAAATCTCTTATTAACTATTTCATAATTAAATTAACTATTAAATAAATATAGGTTCCATAATTTACTGAGTACAATACAAAAAATATTAAATTACATTGCATTAAATTCAATTTAGATTAATGTCATATTACAAAAAACGTATAAATATATATTATTATATTAAGTCAATTAGAAAATTACATTATAATCATGCCCCAATTAATAGGGATGTTGACACTCTCAGTAAATTAAAATAAATTTATGTTTAAAGTATCAAGAAAAACATTTAAACAACTAAAATATTCTTCTTTTGTCGAAATTAGTCACAATAAATTAAATATAATTATTTTAAAATGTTAAAAATAGTACTCATTGTCACGTGACCTCAAACGCCATTTTGAGCTTATGACGTCATTGTCCGTATTTTATATGCAAGTGCAACTAACTTCAGTCTACAGATAGTATTGAATATCGGCTAGTGACGTCACGTGACGTTTTTGGTGGGAAATTTGAAAATGATTTTTATTTATCAATTTTTGTCTTTAAATTGAAGATTATTATTTTTATAATATTTTTTTCATGAATCTTAAGGTTCTATCTATAAAATCAAATTGAATCCTAAAATTAGTCAACATCCCTATTATATTACAAGGCCCATTGCTGCGATTGTTTCAGATCTAATAACTCTTTAACTGAATAAAACAAGTGACTCATTAACTATTCCTTTAGTTTGGACTTGAGTGGTCTCTCTGGCAGATTTCGTATAATACGAGGTATAGTATTAAATATTTTGATGCACATTCCTACACAGTACTTTTTAGTAGATTGAAAAAATTTAATTAACTATTTTATTAATTAAATGTTAATTATAAAAAAAATTAGTTAAGTACTTTCAATAATATAGTCTGTACACGATTTAATTAGGCAAATTAGGCAACGTATAAGCGATATATATATGTATGTATATATATATATATATAAGCAGTGATAGCCTAGCGGTTAGAACGTTGGTTTCTCGAATGGAGGGGCCCGAGTTCAAATCCTGGCACGCACCTCTGATTTTCAAATATTATGTGCGTATTAGAAGTTAATTATCACTTGCTTCGGTGAAGGAAAACATCGTGAGGAAACCTGCACACCGGAGAGTTCTCCATAAAGTTCTCAAAAGTGTGTGAAGTCTACCAATCCGCACTTGGCCAGCGTGGTAGACTATGGCCTATACCCCTCACATTGTGAGAGGAGACCCCGAGCCCAGCAGTGGGACAATTATGGGTTGTTGCTTTGCTTTGCTTTGCTTTTATATATATATATATTATCTAGCATTATATTGTGGATCATTTTTATAAACGCATGAGGGTTTTCGTAAGCCAGATCTTGCACTATAGCGAATACTATTTAATGAAAATTATTCAGTACAACATTTTATAGTTGATTTTGAAGTAAACATAATTTTTTTTCCAGTCCTTCTCAAACTGCAAACTGGCGCATGCGCGTGGGTTCCACTAACGCTAACAGCGGTGGTATTGTTCACAACACCCAGAGAATCGTTAATCATCCCCAATACAACCGAGCCACTTTGAACAATGATATTGCCGTCCTCCGAATTACCAACACCTTCTCCTTCAACAACAACGTCCGCGCTGGTTCTATCGCCGGACCTAACCTCAGACCTGGCGATAACGCAGCTGTCTGGACTTTAGGATGGGGCAGGACCGCTGTGAGCTATCCAATATTAATTTAAAAAGAGAAATTGAATTGTTCTGACGTGACATAATGTTAAATATGTTTCGTATCAATTGATTGATAATTTTTCTGTTTTTAGGCTAATGGCGCTGCCTCTGAGCAACTGCGTCACGTTCAGATCTGGGTGGTCAACCAAGCAGTCTGCAGAAACCGTTACAATGAACTCCGCCGCACAATCACCGAACAAATGCTGTGCGCCGGGTGGCTCGACGTCGGCGGTCGCGACGCCTGCCAGGGCGACTCTGGCGGTCCCCTCGTCCACAACAATGTCGTCGTTGGTGTTACCTCCTGGGGAGAATCCTGCGCTCTGGCTCGTTACCCAGGAGTCTGGGCTCGTGTATCTGCCTTCAGTAGCTGGATCACAAGCAATGCTTAAACACAATGTGAACTACGAAATTTTACCTAATCTTATTAAATTATTTTGTTTAATTGGTTTTTTATTAATTATACTACAATATTACATTTAGTGGAGTTCCGTAAGGTTTATACAGTTTCTACATAGGATAACTAGTACATACAATACTGTCCTTGAAGTATATTTTTTTATTTATTTCCAACAAATGAGTGTACATGTTCCACATTTCCTTGTATGCCAAACTGCAAGAAAGTTTGTCGACAACTGCAAGTTTCTCGCTTCACCCTCCTACAATTTCAATTTTTATACAAGTATATATGACGTAGAAAGGGGTATTCTATGGTGTTGGTTATTCGATAATATTCCTTTTACTTTGCATCATAATATATTTCCAGTACTCCTAACGTTCACATCAATATTCCAAAGTACTTCAACACTACGTGATCAATAATCATCTGTTCTCTCTTATTGACCATTCGTCAATCTAAATATGACATGACATTTCTTGTATGCAAACCTCTGCATCGGACAAGCGTTGTAGAATAAAGAGGACCGTTCCTGGACCTTCACTGGAGATTCATGGCCTCACCGACATATATATAAATATATAAATATATATATACGTATATATGTACATATAATACACACACACACACACATATATATATATATATATAATAATTATATATGTATATTATACATAATATAATATTACAATCTACTAATTCACTACTTATAACACCTTATTACAGTATGCTGTTATACTACTTATTATAAGTACTGTTATTTCTTCTGTGATTACACTATATATATTACACTTATTTATTTATTCATTTTCAACCTGATAACTTAATTAATTTTCAATTAACAATAACAACAAGTAATTAATTTTCAACGCTATGGACACAACGACATGTAGTGCTTTCGCCATAGGTTTTTTATATAGTTTATACATATTGTTACCGACGGATAAACGGTCCTCCGGTTGAATACCTGAAACTAAAAAAATAACATAAAACATATTTAAAATGTACCTATTATAACTATGTGTCACTAAAATAATAATAAATTGTACTTACCTGTTTAGAACCTGTAAAAATATAAAGAGTTAACTAAGTTCGTTAATAATATTAAGTAAATTAAATAATTACTTACGTTAATATTACAATGTAACCTTTGTCTGAATTTTCAATAAAGAAAATACTAGCCGAAAGCTACTGAGAAAAAAGATGACATACCAGTCGACAAATGACAAGCCCTATATCCGCGAACAAAATTTTTCCCAATATTTTTCGGTTCGGCTTATTCAACCAATATCTCGCCTTTTCTTATTTCGCACCACACTTGACCAGCACCATCACCAACATAGTGGTCCTTCGAGCCGGATCAAGTTAAAAATCGCGAAACAAACATGTCGTTGTTTCAAACCCCGCCGCGAGTGAAAACCCGTGCACAAACGAAAATTGATACAATGACGAAAACGACGGAAGGCGATAAAATCGAATGCAAATCGAACAAAACGGGATTATCGGAGACGGAACACAAATCGGACATCGGGCCGCCACGTACTGTGAAAAAAGATGGCGGCCCCGTCCCAAGCACTCGCGAATCTTGCGCGTCGTCGTGTTCATCTGCCGCACGTCGACTACAAATTGAATACATCGCGGCACAAAAAAGTGCAGAAATAGAAATTAAAGAAGCTGAGATAGCACTGGCGGCAAGTAAGGCTCGCATTGAGAAAGATTTAATTAAGAAGAAATTGGCGGCTGACTTGGCCGTGATAGAAAAGTGCTCACAAAAGTCAGAAAGTTCATTCAACAGTAAGATTGAAGAATGGTTAGAAAAGTCGGTAGCCGCCCCCGGGTCCTCATTGGAACAACCGACGGATCAGCATCCTTCTCACCCAGGGGCAGGCTTGGATACCGCCATCACCGCCCTTACAGCAGCACTACGAGATGCCATGGGCACCGGAAACTCAAGAGGCAACCAGGAACTACTGACACGACTGGCCACATCAAAAGATCTGCCACTTTACTTTGGAGACCCCATGGAGTGGCTACAATTCAAAGAAGCCTTCGAGTCCTCATCGCGCTTGTGTGGCTACACCGACACGGAAAACATATGGAGGCTAAGAAAATGCCTCCGAGGAGAAGCCAAGGAGGCTACAGCTGCACTGCTGATGAGCGCCCCGGCACCTCAGGAGATAATGGACACCCTGGAATTAAAATTTGGACGCCCTGAAGTCATAATGAATAAAATCACTACGCAGTTGAAGAAACTACAACCGTTATCTGGTACATATCATCACGACCTGGTCAATTTTTCTATAAAACTGAAAAACTGTGTTACGGCCACTCGGATGATTCATCAATTGGATTATTTACGAAGCCCAGAACTAGTTACAATTGTTACTTCGAAGCTGCCCCCTATACTAATCGCTAAGTGGGTAGAATACCTATACAAAAACAAGCAGGACACACCAAAATTGGAGTTACTTAGTACATTCATACACGAGGAAGCCAAAATGGTAGCAGCAGCAGGTGTGAGTAATATTCATTACTACAGTAATAATAAGAAGAGTGATGGAATGCACAGATTTCATAAACACCAAGATGGTAGGGAGCCAGTATTGATGTGCACGGAGGTCAAGGCCAACACTGTCTCAAGAAAATGTAATTTTTGCAAACGTGATAGTATCCACAGTTTAGCGGACTGCAACAAATTTAAAAGAGCCCTTCGCAAAGATAGATGGCGATATGTAAAATTTAATAAACTGTGTTATAAATGTCTCGGACCTCGTCACGAACCGCAATCACCATGCACAGCTGAAAATTGTGACATCGATGCCTGTGAGAAGCCACATCACCATCTGCTGCACTGGGTACCGCCGCAGCAAGAACGCCAGCCAGCGACTGACAACAGTTGCTCGCTTCCCGACCACGACGATAAACTAATTGCCAACGTGACAGAACAGCAACGCCCCACGCCTGGAACCCCGCGCGCACCAATGATACTTTTGAAAATAGTGCCGGTTACCATCCACGGCCCCCGAGGTGACGTAGAAACGCACGCCTTGCTTGATGATGGGGCTACAGTGAGCCTCATAGCGGCGGACGTGGCCGATAAGGCCGGCCTGCATGGTGAGTGCTTTACCATGCGAGCGACTAGCGCATGGGACTCCAAGCTGGTATGTAAGACTGAAATAATAAATGTTAATATTAGTAATAATAAAGGTGATAAGTTTAACTTAAAAGTTAGAAAATTAAAAGAATTAAATTTACCTGTACAATATTTCTCTAACGTAGATTGTACGCATTATAATAATTTGTGTAGTGTTAATTATGACCCCTGTAAATCTGTAATTAAACCGAAATTGTTAATAGGTCAAGATAACTATGATTTAATTGCGCCAATTGTTTGTAAAAGGGAGATGCCGGGCGGACCGTTTATCACGAAGACATTACTAGGCTGGTGTATGCACGGAGCCTTACGCTTCGGTGAATCTCGAGGTAAACAACCCCGCAGGCCGCAGCACAGCGGCGCGCGCGTCAGCAACGCGTCGGCGTCGCACGAGCATGCAGGTACGTTACACGAACATACACACTGCATCTCTCACTCAGACAGCGTACACACAAGCGCGCACATAAACACTACCTATTTTGATGAACATAACGACTCATTGCATCACTCAGTCCCTAACACGTTATCAACTACAGATGAACATTTACATGAATTAATAAAACATTCTTTTTCATTGGATTCGATTGGGTTATGTAACAAACCTCGTCCAAATATTGATGAGCTGAAAGCCATTAATATACTTGACGAGTCGGCCGAATTGGACAACGGTCAGTGGTCAGTCTGTCTTCCCTGGAAGTCCGAAAAGTCCTCTATGCCAGACTCATACCATTTAGCATTAAATAGATTTAAGTCAATTGAAAGAAAAATGTTATTAAATTCGGAATATGAATCACGTTATCGAGAACGTATCGATCATTTATTCAACAACGACTACGCAAGAAAACTCAGCGACTCTGAGTGTAGCAACGCGTCGGCTACTCGCATATGGTATTTGCCTCATTTCGGGGTCGACAACCCGAATAAGAAAAAATTACGATTAGTTTTTGACGCCGCAGCTAAATGTAACCAATTATCACTTAATGACTTTTTGCTTCAGGGACCCGATTTATTAAAGTCATTGTATGGTATAATGTTTAGGTTTCGTGAAAATCCTATTGCAGTAATTGGAGATATAAAAGATATGTTTTTGCGAATAAAGATTAAAAGTAACGATCAAAATGCATTGAGATTTTTATGGAGGGAAAAGGATAGCAATAAAATAATAATATGTGCTATGACGTCACTGATTTTTGGCGCGAATTGTTCCCCGTTTGTAGCGCAGTACATTAACCAGACCAAGAACGCTTCTCGATTTCAGTCCCAAATGCCCGAGGCTGTTCATGTCATACAAAACAATCAGTATATGGATGATTACATTGACAGTTTCACTAATCACGATGTAGCTACAAAAATTGTAAACGAAGTTACCTATATTCATAAGCAGGGTGGATTCGAGATGCGTAACTGGTTGAGTAATGTTCCTACTGTATTGTGTGACCTACCGAAAGAGAACCTTAACGACAAGGCTGTAAGGTTGGATAACGATAGTCAACCGGAACGCGCATTAGGGCTTTTATGGTTTCCGCGTACCGATATGCTAGCATTTGACTTGTCGTTCAAGCGTATCCCGGAGGATATTTTACTTTTAAAAAGAATACCAACAAAACGTGAAATGTTACGTATTGTCATGTCCATTTTTGATATTCACGGTTATTTAGGACCATTTACGATTAAAGGGAAAATATTAATGCGTGAGACTTGGAGAAGTAATATTTTGTGGGACGATGTACTCAATGACGAGTTATACGAGTTATTTCAGGGTTGGATAAAGCAAGCTAATGAAATAAATAATATTAGAATCCCGCGATGGTATTTTCGTGATAATAATAATATAATAAATAATAGCGACAACGCGGAGTTATTGGAACTTCATATTTTTTGCGATGCATCGCCGAGCGCGTACGCAGCTGTCGCGTATTGGCGTAGGGAAAGTAGCGATGGTCACGCGTCTATTTCTTTTATTGCTAGCAAATGCAAAGTAAGTCCTATCAAACCGGTCTCTGTGCCACGGCTCGAACTGCAGGGCGCCGTGTTAGCGTGTAAATTAGGAGATAGCATTAAAAGAGAACATCGTTTACAAGCGAATTCGGTGTACTACTGGACCGATTCGACTACGGTTTTATATTGGATAACCAATCAGTGTCGAACATATAAGATTTTTATAGCTAATAGGCTCGGTGAAATTGACGAGTACAGCAAGGCTAGCGAGTGGAATTATGTACCCAGTGGTTCGAATGTCGCCGATTTAGGAACAAAAACTAACGATCACGTATTGAGCAATGACTCGGAATGGTTCACCGGCCCGTCTTTCTTGCACCAGCCGCGATCTCAATGGCCTACGCGTCCTGGAATAAAAACAATTAGTGACGACGTATTAGAGAAAGTAAACACGGTGTGCGAAAAAGATAACATGTCAGACCGTTCCGGACCCGAGTCGTTTTTCGAGTTGGTTGCGACTGTTACGTACTACTGCTACAGTTCTTTTGTTCATTGAAAAAATTAAAAGAAAAGTTGTTAACGGGATAGATGATCAATTAATGCGTAAAGCGGAATTACTCTTGCTCCGTCACTCGCAGTTACAATCGTTTCGATATGAAATAAATTTATTAAAATTAAATAATGAGATTCCGCGCGATAGTCGTTTGCGTTCACTTACCCCAATTCTGGATGAGAACACCTTACTACGCGTTGGTAGCCGCATTGTTATCACGAAGGACGTAGCCGAGTTAACCAAGTTTCCTGTCATTTTAGATGGTAAAGATCATATCGCGCGACTTATCGTGATGCACTATCATGTGAACGCAGCTCACTCATCTAACGAAATGGTTGTAAATGAGTTGCGACAAAAATATTGGTTACTCAAACTAAGACCAACAGTTCGTTCTGTTGCTAAAAATTGTTTAGTATGTCGCTTTAATAAAGTTTTACCTAAACCCCCGCGACTAGGTGACTTACCTGAATGTAGACTCACTCATCATCAGAGGCCCTTCACTATGTGTGGCGTAGACCTGTTTGGACCGATGGAGGTGGCTGTAGGTAGGCAGAGATCTCGTAGGTATGGCGTATTATTCACGTGTCTCACAGTGCGTGCCGTACACATTGAGATGGTGCCATCTCTAACAACTGATTCCATGATAATGGCACTGCGGCGTATGGCCGCTCGACGAGGGTGGCCACACACATTGTTCTCTGATAATGGGACTAATTTACGGGGCGCCGATACGGAATTAAAAAGCGCATACCAGGAATTATTATTAAGTAAGCAGCATATAGTGTCTGAAGCACTAAACAAAGGAGTCCGGTGGCAATTTTTACCTCCCATTAGCCCACATATGGCTGGAGCGTGGGAACGTCTGATTCGTAGTGTTAACACCGCCCTTAGGGTTGTATTAAGGGAGCGGGCTCCGAGGGAAGAAACTTTAACTACTTTCCTATGTGAGGTAGAAAATATGATAAACGGACGTCCATTGACACATGTTTCAGTCGATCCACATGACCCAGAATCCTTGACACCTAATCATTTCTTACTCGGTTCATCTTCCAACTTACCAATAGCAGGCATCTTCGACGATGGCGACCTTTACCTCAAGAAGCAGTGGCGTATAGCACAGCGTCTTGCGGATCTTTTTTGGTCTAGGTGGATGAAGGAAGTTTTACCATCGTTGGCCCCTCGAAAAAAGTGGGACCGCGAGGGCACGCAGCTGAAAGTCGGCGACCTTGTTGTTGTTGTGGATCCAGCTTCGCCGCGCAATGTTTGGCCGAGAGGAGTCGTTCAGAAGGTGTATCCTGGACCAGATGGACGGGTAAGAATTGTTGATGTTAAAACAAACAATGGTGTTAGGAAACGTCCTGCGTCGCGTTTGGCATTGCTTCTTCGTGATGAGTGTCGCCATCACGACACTGAGGGGCAGGATGTTACCGACGGATAAACGGTCCTCCGGTTGAATACCTGAAACTAAAAAAATAACATAAAACATATTTAAAATGTACCTATTATAACTATGTGTCACTAAAATAATAATAAATTGTACTTACCTGTTTAGAACCTGTAAAAATATAAAGAGTTAACTAAGTTCGTTAATAATATTAAGTAAATTAAATAATTACTTACGTTAATATTACAATGTAACCTTTGTCTGAATTTTCAATAAAGAAAATACTAGCCGAAAGCTACTGAGAAAAAAGATGACATACCAGTCGACAAATGACAAGCCCTATATCCGCGAACAAAATTTTTCCCAATATTTTTCGGTTCGGCTTATTCAACCAATATCTCGCCTTTTCTTATTTCGCACCACACTTGACCAGCACCATCACCAACACATATGTATACCTGTTTATACATAGGTATTTCAATTGGTTGTTTTATTTTAATCGGTTCACAAATTAATAACATAGATAGTTGTGTCAGTATAAGGACCAATAACCATACATTTGTTCGAGTGTAGGCTTACCGAAAGTTTTAGCGAAGCGAAGTGAGTACTTGTACATATTACAATCTTGAATGATTACTTCGAGATTTCTGCAACGTATCATAATACTCAATCCTACTGTCATTTTATTGCTTATTATTTATAAATACATATTTATTATTGTACTGCTCGATATGATTAAGGGGTGTAGTAAATTACTACACCCCTTAATCATATCTTAAATTAAGAAAGGAATAATTTTAATAAGCCTATGTCGTTTAGGTATAACCTAACTTAACTAATAGGTTGGGTGAGGTATATATATTAGGTTCTGGTTATTTGCAATTTATTTCAGAAACAAAAAATACATTTCTAGTAACAATTACCTAAAATAAAAAATAAAAACTTGAGAGGTGTCAAGGGACACCCGGATGGAACGAAGTTCCTTGCAGTAAGTACTAGGATAGCAAAAACATGCAAGCGAGTGTGCCAAAACAAATCTGGGATATTAAATTTCTCATCAACGAACAGTGCAAGAAACGAAAATATCTGGCTTGCTTTCTATAAGAGAGAGAGAGAGAGAGAGAGAGAGACAGAGAAACATGCGCACGCCGCACGACATGTAACGACGCCGCACGAGTTGTAACGACTAACGACGGCAAAAAGTGTCGTTACAACTTTTCGTTACCAAATTTTCCGCCTAGCCCCCTTTCGCAACGCGCAATAAGGAACTTCGTTCCAAAATGCAAAATCTTTGCATCTTGTTTCGACTAACTATATGAACGGTTTTATAATGTTATTGTAGGAACTAAAGAACAAACAAATTATGACCATGCTGTTAACCGTTAAGGAGTTCCCTAGTCTGGAGGGAACCCTAAAAATATTATCAGTCATGTTTATCATTAAAATGTATATGCAAAATTTCAACTTGGTAGGATGAAAGGAAGTAGTTCTAATTCAGCTCGCAAGATTTGACCCAAACAATCAAACAGGGCAAGACAATCAAACAGAAGCTAAATGAAACCAAAAATGTGAAAGTTCTATTTTCCGGCGCACACCTACAAGAATTTTCGTTTCTTGATGAGGTGATGATTTCTGTAGATGTAATAGAAATAAAGTAAACATACCAGTACAACTATTGTGATTAGCCCCTGTATTTAAAGCTAATAATATTCACGTTGACAAGTTGTAAATCACTAGATATCGAAGATTTTCTATATCTCATATTTAATTCTACCGATTAGTATTTCAGGTATATAAGAGCATAAAATATAGATTATCATCAGTTACCGGAGTGGACATTCGACGTGACCATGAAACTACTGTTGGTGTTGGCCCTCGGCCTGGCCGCCGTCTCGGGTATGCCTCATTATATTCTTTATTATACGTGATGTCTGTTCTCCTTACCTTAAATCATTCTACGAGTAACCTTACAGGTTACTATTTCGTCATGTCCGTCCAAGCATCCGTATACTAGAAACCTAGTATAAGGCATAGATGTACATAACTATTTTTCATGCCGAGTGGTATAGTAAAATGTTAAAAAGATGTGTTTTTGTTTCTCGCTTACCACATAGTGCGGAGTATCGCTGTATAGGTACATACTGTACACGGATGTGGGTTTTGTCAGAGTCACAGAATCAGTTTGCAATAATTTTCAGTTTAATGTAATATATGAGATGAATATAATATGAGATTTTTGTCATACTTATGTTTTCAGCCGTTCCTTACAAACCAAGGATTGTTGGTGGTTCTATAACTAATATTGCGACATACCCTTATGCGGTGGCTATGTTGAACGGTTGGGGTAACACCTTCAGACAGTCTTGTGGTGGAACCATCGTCAACAACAGAGCTGTCATCTCTGCCGCCCACTGCTTCAAGTAAGAGTTGAATAATATTTTTTAACTCATAATAAATTATATAGTGCTAGTCTAAGATCCAGATTAAGAAATACATATATACACCATATGTTTAATAAAAAATTTCCACAATATATTTATCACTGAAAGTTTGCCTAATAAAATCGCATACAGATGGTAATTAATAAAATTGTAAATAAATATTTTCAATCTACTAAGCTATGAGGAATAGCCAAAAGTGGTCAAAGGAGTGTCGGGGCCGATTTCGATAAAAATTCATTACATTTTTGAAAAAAATACGTTGATTTTGAAAAAATCACACCCTGTATTATTCAATAGTCTAAAAAAAAATCTAATGATGCACTTTTCGACATTCCTCATAGTTTAGTAGATTGAAAATATTTAATTAACAATTTTATTAATTAACATTATTTGTACACGATTTTATTAGGCAGCCTTTCAGCGATATATCTAAGATATTTGTATTATCTAACATTATATTGTGGATCATTTTAATAAATGGGTTTTCATCTGGTCTTTATGAAAATTATTCAGTATGACATTTTATGGTTGATTTTGAAGTAAAATAAAAAATAAAATAAACGCTTTCATACTCATACTCCCGCAGTAGGTTTCCACCTGTGTCGCGGGTGGCATGGACGACACATATAACACGTCACAATAACACCCATGACCCGATTAAAAATATTTATCTGTCACATAAATATCTGCCCCGGCCGGGAATCGAACCCGGGACCCCTCGCTTCGCAGGCAGGGTTGCTACCAACTAGGCTACAAGGTCGTCATAAAACAAACATTTTATGTTTTATTTTATATTTTGTTTTTCAGCCCGTCTCAAACTTCAAACTGGCGCATGCGCGTGGGTTCCACTAACGCTAACAGCGGTGGTATTGTTCACAACACCCAGAGAATCGTTAATCATCCCCAATACAACCGAGCGACTTTGAACAATGATATGGCCGTCCTCCGAATCACCAACACCTTCTCCTTCAACAACAACGTCCGCGCTGCCTCCATCGCCGGAGCTAACTACAGGCTCAACGATAACGCAGCTGTCTGGACTATTGGATGGGGCAGGACCGCTGTAAGCTATTCAGTATTATTTAAAATAGAAAAATTGAATTATTCTGACGTTACATAATGTTAAATGTGTTTCGTATAAATTGATTGATACAACTTTTTTGTTTTTAGGCTAATGGCGCTGCCTCTGAGCAACTGCGTCACGTTCAGATCTGGGTGGTCAACCAAGCAGTCTGCAGAAACCGTTACAATGAACTCCGCCGCACAATCACCGAACAAATGCTGTGCGCTGGGTGGCTCGACGTCGGCGGTCGCGACGCCTGCCAGGGCGACTCTGGCGGTCCCCTCGTCCACAACAATGTCATCGTTGGTGTTACCTCCTGGGGAGAATCCTGCGCTCTGGCTCGTTTCCCAGGAGTCTGGGCTCGTGTATCTGCCTTTAGTAGCTGGATCACAAGCAATGCTTAAACACAATGTGAACTACGAAATTTTACCTACTCTTATTAAATTCTTATGTCTAATTGTTTTTTTATTAATTATACAACAATAATAGGTACATTTAGTGGAGTTCCCTAAGGTTTATAACCGGGAAATCCAGTGAACGGATTTTTGGTAAAGGTTATTGGAACGTATTTTTAACACTAAATACTAGTGAATGTTTACTAATTAATTCTTTCCGATCTCAACTGTCGGAGATTATTTTTTTTGCTTAAAGTTTCTACATAACGTAACTAATACCTACAATACTGTCCTTGAAGTATATTTTATTTATTTATTTTCAACAAATGAGTGTTCATGTTCCACATTTCCATGTATGCCAAACTGCAAGCTAGTTTGTCGACAACTGCAACAGTTTCTCGCTTCACACTCCTACTATTTCAATTTTTATTTATTTATTTATTTAATCATTTATGCACGCCATACAATTATATACAGAAAAATTAAACATAAGAGACATTCGGACATGGGTACTACTTATTTCGAAACGAAATCTCTTCCAGTAGCCCGGCAAAAGGAAAATGAATATTTGAGAGGCAAACTTAGTGCACACATGAAAATATATATACAAATTTATGTACATATAAACAAATATAAAATTAATATACATAATATTTAAAACAATAATAATACATACATACATACAATAGCTATTATTAAAACTAGCATTAACGTATCATAATAATATACTCACTAAATAAATGAATAAGTGATATTTAAAAACTAACCCGAATAAGTTAATTTTCTGAGAGACGGTAAAAACGGGTATGTATCATAAAAATTGTTATGGAATGTGCATCCGTATTTACAATAATTTACCGGAAAAATTTAAAACTTTACCTCTCACGAAGTTTAAAAAGTTACTGTTTGACTGGCTTTCACACAATTGTTTTTATTCACTTAATGACTATATTATGGAATTTAATTGCACATATCGACCGCGAAATTATATTGTAAGGCTATTTTATTGACGTACCTATTATTTGTATCCGTATTATTTAAGATGATTATTGTTTAAGTTAATTATTATTATTATTGATTATTATAACTTACTATTAATTATAAACTAAATATGATTCTAATTAGTTATTGTACGTAATATTGTAAATTTTAATATTACCAAAATGTTGCATGCCGACATCGGCCAAATATGTTTGAACGCCTGTTAAATTACCATCTCTTCTACTTGTACCATATTTGTGGCAATGAAATAAATAAATAAATAAATAAATAAGCCCATATAGACGGTGAAAATCAATTCAATTATAAGCAATAGACAGATAGTGTAATTTGACAGATTTTTTAAAGGTAATGATTGTTTTACATCCTCTATCACTAGGGGGGAGACAATTCTACAGTTTCACTGGACGAACAGTAAAGTAGTGAGATCCGTGGATTGGGAATTTAAGGAGAAATTTGTTATGGGATCTGCACGGAGCAAATGAGGGGCGAGCGAAGGAAAAGCGTACACGTAAATATATAGGAAAGGGATTATGTAATATATTGAATATAATCTAAATTTTACTAACAAAAAATAACCGACTTCAAAGTTACTCTAAAACTACTTGTCAGATCTCGTTCAAATTTATGTAGGATTACGTGACAAGCACCTGCTTTCGACTAAAAAAAGAATCATCGAAATCGGTTGGCGTGATATTGAGTTATTCGTCCATTTGTCGCGCTTACTTAATACAAATTTAAGACTTATATGGTTTTATCATGGATGCCATTGTCAGATCTCAATAAAATTTATATGGGACCACATGACAGCCACCAGCTTTCGATTAAAAAAAGAATCATCAAAATCGGTTTGCCCAGTCCAAAGTTCTGAGGTAACGAACATAAAAAAATACAGTGGAATTGAGAACCTCCTCCTTTTTTTGAAGTCGGTTAAAAAGAGATAATATTCGTGTGTTCCTATGAAAACGGATAGGGAGCCACTTAAGTTGCTTGCGAAATTCAGAAACAGTGTCATATTTTCTGACACCAAAAATAAAGCGAATGCATAGATTTTGCAAGCGTTCTAGTCTGTTAAGAAGCTCCTCCGTGGTATTCAAAAAGCAGGCGTCATCGTAGTCAAGAATGGGAAGGAAAAGAGATTGGGCAAGAATAATTGCTACAGAAATAGGAGCGAACCTTTCGAAGTGCAAATAACGAGTCAAAGGATGTAATTTAGAGCCTTAGCCTGTATTAATGCCAATGGCGGTCACTTCGAAAATGTTATGAAAGTAAGTAAAGTAAGGAAAAAAAAGACGACAAGTATTGAGGTTTCCTTGACTTGACATCCCTTTTGATTCACATCAGCTGCCGTAAAAATTACACCCGAACTGGCACCATTAAAAAGATGTTAGGCAGGCTAAGACATCTTTATCTAATGAAGAGGCAGGGCCGTCGCAGCTCAGATCTTCTGTTCCACCATTCGAATTTAAGAATCATTGTTTTTTATGTATATGTTGCCTTAATGAACATATAAAAAAGCCTTTGAAGAAAAGGAGGGTTGTACATTCAGTTGAGACTAACTGTAAAATATCGTATCAAGGAGGTATGTTCCCTGAGAAATGATGCCTGGGGTAACGAAGTTCTTGGTCGTTTGTCCTGCACTAACGAAATTGTTGCTGAAGAAGCAAAATATCTCAAACACTGCTATTACTCACTTGTGAAGCTTGAGATGTATTGAATAGATGTGTTAACTATACAAACAGACTATCTATATACACTATGTAACCTAGTTTTATACTTATTTAATGGATGATTTATTGGAAATAAAGTCAGTATTTACTCAGCAGTCTTGGCTTTTCATTTCTCTCTCAGGGCACCACTTTACATGGCGACCCTGCCAAAAGTAGATTCACGCGCGCGAGTATTCTGACACCGGTCGCCGCCGACCGATTTTACGTATATGGGCCGTGAATTATAAACATCGTGTTCTCGGGACAATGCAATCATCGAATTATAAAATGAGTCCTAACAAAAGTTTTGACGTCGACGGTATTGTGCTGAAAGTGTGTTTCAATTCAACAATTCAAAAATGGGAAAACAGCAGTCTAAAGAAGAAAACATCGTGATAGCGCAAAACGCTGCAGGGGGCACGAATGATGCGCCAATTGAGGAGTTCCGATTCCATATGAAGACATCGAGCGTCCTGTTATGCATAATAGTACTTTGCCTGATTTTGGGGGTCCTGTATGGAGCATTCCGGATGTACCGGAAATGTCATCTGCGTTGGATACGACAGGAGAATGAGCTGAATGCGATTGGCAGCAGGGTGCGTCGGCCTTCCTTTCGACGGCGCCAGGTTTACCCCGATTTGAAGATCGATGATAGAAAAGTGTGAAAGGGTTAAAATAAAAGCGTATAAATAGTGTCGTGTGAAGTGAAGTGCGGTCACATAAATATGAGTTTTTTTTTTGTCATACATCGGAATTTGGAGTTGATGGACATTATTTAGTGGACTGTAGCCTACTGTAGACTGTATCTACCTATATAATATATAATCAATGCTATTATTATTATAATATATATATATATATATATATATATATATATATATATATATATATATATATATGTAATCAAATAGGCATTGAAATTCATATAAAAATATAATAACAAATAGGTAAATAATAATAATTAAAAATAATAACTTCGTGTACCTAAATATGTGTACTCGTGTATTAAAAATGTTACAGTTCTTGTTATGTCGCTGAGGATCTGGCGTTCCAAGCTTATACAGGTATGTTAATATTTTATTATGCACGTAACTATTTTTAAACTATATGGCGACATTTTTAAAGAAATTATATGATGGTTTATTAGTTGTAAGACAATATTTGATTAAAATAGGACCTGCTAGACGACAAGATAAAATATTGCAGATAAAGTTAAACGAAGCTAAATCTGTTATTGCGCAGTATAATAACTATATAGAAAGTATTGATAAGGAAAGCTTAAGCGAGGACGAGCTTCTTCTTTTTGAAAAATATTGTGAGGATATTAAGAATTTGTTTGAGGAAATTACTGAGTTGTGTCAATTTTCAGAGAGTTCTAGCAGTGTTTCAACAATGGATAAGTTCGACCCGAAGGTAGCTTTGAGCTTATTGCCAGTTATGAATGACGAATTTTCCAATTTACGACAACTTATCGATGGCATAGAGTACTACAGTTCGGTTCTCAATGCTGAGTCACAGACAGATTTAATTTCTTTTGTTGTGAAAAGTAGACTGTCGCAGTCTGCTAAGCTAAAATTAGCAACAAAATACGATACTGTGCCTAATCTTTTAAATGATATGAAAATGTTACTATTACCAAAGAAATCTACGAGTGCGTTGCAAAAACAATTTTTAAATTGCAAGCAAAATGATATGTCTATTGATGTATTCGGAAAAACCTTATCTGAATTATTTGTTGATCTTAAAATTTCTCAATCTGAAGGAAATGCTGAGAAATTTAATATTTTAAAATCCATAAACGAGAAACAGGCGATTCGGCAACTAAGCGACGGGTTGAGAAATCGTAGAATTGGCACGATTATTACGGCTCAGAGATTTGAAAATTTTAAAGATGCGATTCAAGCCGCAATCGATGAAGACATTTCAGGTTCAAGTGCAACAGCTGAAGTGTTAACACTAAGGCATAATAATAATGGTTTCTTTAAAAACAATTCCAGGCTGCCTCCTCTTCAGAATACTCCTAGAGGTGCGTACAATACTGGTCGTTGGCGAGGCAACCCTAACAACAACTAGCGTCAGCCGCATACCAGCATCCACGTCGTAGGCTGGCGGGAACGCCGACGCAGGCAAGTTATTCCAGTCCTTCGCGGTGCGTATAACGAATGACGAGGCAAACCGCGTCGTCCGTACCGGCGGGATGTTCACGACAAAAGGATGGATACCCGCCGTGCGTCGTGTCGTTCGATGGAGAAACGGAGAGGGGGGAATTGTCTCAAACAATTCCTGCGCACACTCTCCGAAATGTGCCCTGTAGAAAACCGAGAGGCTGGCTACTCTGCGTCTGTGCTCGAGGCTTTGAAGATTGGTCTCAGCCAAATCTGGGTCACCAATGAGCCTTTTCGCACGCCTCTCCATCGAGTCCAAAGCAGAAAGGTGACAATTGGCTGCGCCTGCCCAAATGTGCGAACAGTACTCCACACACGGCCGAACTTGAGCTTTGTATAAGCTTAAGAGTTGCCTGGGTGTGAAGTACCGTCGCACCCTTGCAAGGACACCAAGTTTCCTTGCAGCAGCCTTAGCTTTGGTCTCGATGAACCGCCCAAAGTTGAGTTTCGAGGATATCTCTACTCCTAACAACTGAAGGCAGTCGGTATAATAATCCAAGGACACATTCCGAAAAGTAGGAGCCAAGGTGAACGGGCTCTTCTTGGCGGTGAATAGACACGTCTGCGTTTTAGTGGCGTTGAATCTCACAAGATTGGCTTAATTATTAATTTTTAATAATTATTCTAGAGGTCGTAGACCGTTCAGAGGACAGATTCGGACAGCAGTGAATGATGAGACACAGCCTCAGTCGAGTGCACCCACTCAGAGTTTGCAACCTGAAAATGACTTTTTTCGTGCCTATGACATATAGTATTTTAGCCAGCGATAGTAGTTATTACATAGAGTTATTTTATAAAAACAGACACTCATTTAATTGGCTCATAGATACCGGGGCTTCAATTTCGGCTATAAAATATAAGCATGTTTTAGATTTTGATATCCCAATTAACAAAGAAAATATAACTATAAATGGGATAGGTGGAAAGGTACAGGCTATTGGATATGTATGTTTACAGTTGACAATACACGGGCAGTCTATTAGTCATAAGTTTTATGTATTTGAAACGCTACCTTGTAAATCGCACGGTATTCTAGGACAGGACTTTTTAGGAAAGTATGGAGCGGTGATTGATATGAAACGTAATAGTCTATCATTATGGTTCAGTGAATCTAAACAAATGACTTTGCAGCTAATAGGCTCATGCAGTAATTTATTATCGTTACCTGCCAGATCAGAATCCATTCACTATATCAATACTAGTTTAAAAGAAGAGTGTGTGGTATGTACGAAAGAAATATGCGAGGGCGTGTTTGTTGCGAGTACGATAGTAAATCCAAATAATGGTAAAATACCGGTTAGAATTTTGAATACGACCTCAAGAGATATAACTTTGTCCGAAATAAAACTTGGTATACAAAATTTGAAGGAATACAGTATTTGTAACTTTGATAAAACCGAGAAAAATGCATCGCGAGTTAAATCATTATTGTCAAAGTTAGATTTAAATAATTTAAATAAAGAGGAAAGGTTTAATATTCAAAATTTATGTGCGAAATATCCCGATATCTTTTATTTGGAAGGGGACAAATTATCAACCACCGATATTTATCAACACACAATTAAAGTGAAACCAGATATTCAGCCAATTTTTTCAAAACCTTATCGATTGCCTCATGCTTTAAAAAATGAAATTAATAACCAAATTCATCAAATGTTGAAAGAAAATATTATTGAACCTTGTCAAAGTGAATGGTCCAGTCCAATCTTGCTGGTGCCAAAGAAAAGTGACCAGAACGGAAACAAAAAATGGCGTTTGGTCATAAATTATAGAAAACTTAATAACATTATACATGATGATAAATTTCCTATTCCAAATATAACGGAAATTTTAGATTCGTTATCCGGTTGCATGTATTTTTCTCATTTGGATTTACATCAAGGTTACTACAATGTAAGCTTAGACCCAGACAGTCGCAAGTATACTGCTTTTTGTTCGGGACAGTTTCAGATGACTAGGATGCCTATGGGCTTAAAGACCAGTCTTAGCTCATTTTCTCGTATGATGACTATGGCAATGACAGGGTTAACATACGGAAAATGTTTAGTGTACCAAGACGATTTAGTCTGTTTCAGTAGGGATTTAGCTAGTCATATAAAAAATTTACAATCCATTTTCGAAAGATTACGTAAAGTCAATCTTAAAGTTAAATCCTCAAAAGTGCATTTTCTTACAGAAAGAACTGCTTTATTTGGGTCATATTGTGTCAGCAGATGGCGTTATACCTGATTCTGATAAAATAGAAGTTGTTTAAAAACTACCCAGTTCCTACTAAAGTCGACGAAGTCAAAAGATTTGTGGCCTTTGTGAACTATTACAGGAAATTTATCCCTAATTTTGCTACAAAAGCACATGCATTAAATAATTTATGTCGGAAAAATGTGGCCTTTACATGGGATGAGGAATGCCAAAAATCGTTTGAGTTATTAAAACAAAATTTAATATCTCATCCTGTACTACAATACCCTGATTTTTCGGAATCTAATCAATTCATTCTACAAACAGATGCATCAGGATATGGCGTGGGTGCAGTCTTGTGTAATAGCGACGGTAGGCCTGTAGCCTTTGCTAGTCGTAGTCTCAATAAAGCTGAAAAAAGGTACCCGACAATTGAAAAGGAATTGCTTGTGATTGTATGGGCCGTAAAGCACTTTCGTCCATACTTGTATGGAAGGACATTCAAAATTCAGACTGATCATAAGCCACTTGTCTACTTATTTGGCATGCGAGATCCTTCAAGCTGTTTAATTAAATTTAGATTAATATTAGAAGAATACGATTTTATACTTGAATATTTGAAAGGGAAGAATAATTCTGCTGCTGATGCACTTTCACGTTTACATTTAACTTTGGAGGAATTGAAAGAGATGAATCAAACGGTGATGAATGTAATGACGCGTGGCCAGAGGGCTAGGCAACAACGGGATGCTACTATTTCTGAAAACGATTGGCCTGATCAACCAAAAGTTGTAGAAATACATAGCAAACCGAAATATTTCACGGAATTACGTTTCATAAGCGCTTATGAATTAAATCGATATCGTAAAATGAAAGAAATAACGCATGAGAAGGGATGCTTGAGTTATATTCCCTCAATAAACACTATTTTTCTTAACTTAGCTTCTCGATCGCAACTATCGCCAGGCGAATTTGTGAGAGAGCTAAATATATTTTGTGGGAAAATTAATATAAAAGAAGTATACTTCATTAAAACTGAGGAAAATAATATATTCGTGGGAAAATTAATAAATGAAATAA
The DNA here is from genome assembly GCA_951805285.1 of Thymelicus acteon. Taxonomy (NCBI): domain Eukaryota; kingdom Metazoa; phylum Arthropoda; class Insecta; order Lepidoptera; family Hesperiidae; genus Thymelicus; species Thymelicus acteon. The sequence continues at coordinate 5,905,815 of OX638213.1, read as the reverse complement.
ATAATATAAGTAACTGGTCTGGACCACGTATATGTATTTTAAATGGAACAAAAAGAATAACTAATAAAGACGATCAGCGTGTAATTTTAAACGATTTTCATATATTACCCACAAGTGGCCATGCTGGTATAACCCCGGTCACTCACATGCGCGCAAATGTTTGACATTTTTACGAATGTTTGCACATATGTGAAGGGCGGTCAGGCAAATTGGTTCGCATATGAGTATACAAGCCCATTTCCGCTTCCTCCTACACTTTGTTCACGATTGTTCAATCTTGTTGTTGTTAAGATGTTTTTATCATTCAAATCCATTTTCAATACAGAAAATAAATGGTAGTACGATTAGACGCCACGAACCACGAAACATTAAGACATACGTCACCTTTTTAGTCGTGTGCGCAACTGGTCGCACGAATGTGTGGGAGACTACACGAAGGTTCGAGGTTCGCGCGCTTTGATGTGCGACAAAAGACCGACACAGCTTGGAAAACCCCGAATGCCTCAAAAACTTCGCATAATCATTCGCGAAGGTCGTCCCACACTTGTGGGTTCGCGTATTCGCGCGAATGTGAGTGACCGGCATAAGACGAATGATTAATAACATAAAGAAATATTATTTTTGGCCAAAGTTAGAAGCTGATGTTACAGAATTCATAAAAAGGTGTGACAAGTGTCAAAAACAAAAATATTCCTCACATTATACTAAAGAGCCTATAAAAATTAGTTCAGCTGCAAATTCGGCATTTGAAAAAATATACTTGGACATAGTAGGGATAGATAGATAGAGATTACGATAATTATGTATACATTTTAACTATAAAATGTGAGTTGAGTAAGTATATTGAGGCTTATCCATTAATGTCAAAAAGGTCAAGTGAAGTAGCTAGAAATTTTGTTAATAATTGGATTCTCAGATATGGTATTCCGAAGGAGATAGCAACAGACAGGGGAACGGAGTTTTTATCGGACACAATGAAAGAGGTTTGTAAACTTTTGCATATTAACCAGCTTCAATCTACAGCATATCATCATCAAAGTATCGGTCTTGGAGAACTCTCACAAACATTTAGGTAACTATTTGCGAATACAGACAGGAAATCATCCAGAAGCGTGGAGCACGTGGCTTCCATTTTGGTGCTTTTCCTATAATACTGCGGTACATACAGAGACTAAGTTTAATCCCTATGAGTTGGTGTTCGGTAAGAAATGTATTTTACCATCAAATTTACAATCAGGAAAAGTTGACCCTTTGTACAATTTTGATAATTATCCTTTAGAACTCAAATTTAGAATAAAAACGTCACAAAAAGAGGCTAGAGATAATTTGATAGCTAGTAAATTAAAAAGAAAAGAAAAGTATGATCGTAATATTAACCCTGTGACTTATAAACCAAATGATTTAATTTTAATAAAAAATGAATCTGGCAATAACTTCCAAAACATATATTCAGGTCCATACAAAGTAGTAAGGGAATGTTCACCCAATGTAGAAATCATCAAAGATAATAAAAACTATGTTATTCATAAGAACAGAACAAAAATGTATTTTAAACCAATTACCTAATAATATCTAATTTTCTGTACTAAATATCCATTGAAAAATAAAAAAGTTTGTAAAAACATAATATAATAATTATGATAAGACATTATACTGTGTTAATATAAGCTAAAATAAAATAAATTGTTAGCATTTATTTTATTTTCTTTATTGCGATGGAGATGAGATGTATTGAATAGATGTGTTAACTATACATACAGACTATCTATATACACTATGTAACCTAGTTTTATACTTATTTAATGGATGACTTATTGGAAATAAAGTCAGTATTTACTCAGCAGTCTTGGCTTTCATTTCTCTCTCAGGGCACCACTTTACAGCTTATTAGTAACCAAAAACTCCAGAAAGCTGAGATCTCTACAGATCTCTAGAGATACCCATTTTCCCACGATGAGATACTCGGTGTTGTAACCGGTGCTAAACCCCAGTGGCGAACTATCAAGGTCGAGTTGGAAAATAAATATGGGGATCGAATACTATGATCACACCAGGGATCAAGCACTCATCACTGAGGAGGGCGAGGAAGAAGATACTACAGCAAACGAAGATTTGCCAGGACCCTCGCGATCTAAGAGGATAAAAATATGATTCACAGAATTGGAATCGGAAATGAATATTTGAAAAAAAAACTTTTTTTTTGTAATTTTCACTTTTCCAGAGCTACATAGTTCAAAAACGGATGTGAACATGAAAAAACTGTATAGAATTAATGTTATAGAGAAATTTATAAGCTTTCATTTCATCACAGAACATTTTCGCTACAACGCACCATTTTTGAGATATTGGCGAATAATCTAAAATTGAGACCTTTGTCCCCCCCCCCCCTCCCTCCGGCTCGCCTCTTATACGTCAGGATTTTTAGTATGTTTTCTCCCTAAGCACCCTGAATAAGTTTCTGAAGAAATCGCTTAGGTTCCCGCTCACGCACTCTATACCCTCGTTACCGTCATTCCTTAACTGGACTAGTACAAGAACTTTCGTTTCTTGATGAGGTGATGATTTCTGTAGGTGTAATAGAAATAAACTACACATACTAGTACAACTATTGTGATTTTGATTGTGATTGTGATAAACACACCGGCATATTTAGCGGAACACAAAAAAAGATCCATAATTAAAAAAATATGGTTTTATTTTAAAATCTACTTACTTCTTTTGTTATTTAAAGTTTCATTTGTTTTACTTAAAATGAAATCACATTAAGAACAGATTTTGCGAGTAAAGGCTATTTGTGAAAAATGGTACATTTTTGAACTTTTTGAATCGGGAAAAGTGAATATTAATATTAAAATAACAATTAATTAAATTAGAAAAATGGTGACTAATATCGCGTATTTCCTCCACATGCTCTTATTAAAGTTTCTACCCGTCTAGGCATACTGAGAATGATGTTATCGATGGTCTCCTGGGATAGTCTCCGCCATTCCTCAACTACGGTGATTCGCAGTTCACCCACGTTGGCAGGAGCTGGAATTCTGGACTTAACTTTTCTTTTCAGCAAGTCCCAAACGTGCTCTATTGGGTTCATATCCGGTGATCTCGCCGGCCACTCCATAACAGTGATATTCATATCATTAAGACAAGCTTGAGTTACCCGAGCGGTATGCGGCCGAGCATTATCCTGCATAAAAACAAAATCATCACCGATATATGGGGCAAACGGTACGCCTTTTCTTCTAAAACTTCTCTGATATAGCGGTCTGCAGTCAGAATCCCTCTGTCAATCACTACCAAGTCTGTGCGAGCTCCCAAACAAATGCCCGCCCACACCATTATTGATCCAACACCGTATGCAAATGTAGTTTCAAAATTTGTCTGAATGTATCGTTCTCCTTTGCGTCTGTATATTCTTTGCCTGCCGTCAATTTGATTTAAGATAATTCTGCACTCATCACTAAACAATACCTTACTTCATTGGTCCGCGTTCCAAAGTCGATATTCCTGAGCAAAAGTTAACCTGTTTCTACGATGATTTACCTCGAGCCTTGGAGCCTTGGCGGGCACAAATGAACCCAAACCAGCTTCTTCGAACCTCCTTCGTATCGTACGCTCACTTACGGTTACACCTCGCACTGCTTCTAACTCATGTCGGGGTTGGACGGCCGTCAAACGGGGGTTCCTACGTACACGAAGCCGAATGAAATGATCATCCCTACTCGAAGTGTGTCTTTTTCTGCCTTGTCCTGCTCTTCTCACATAAGTAGCGGTTTCCCTGAACCGTTGGATACTGCGATGGATCGTTGAAACTGGTCGACGAAGATCTCTGGATATCATTTTGTAGGTTCGACCATTTCTTCGCATTTCGAGTGCCCTGGCAATCTCCATCGGGGCTAAGTCAGGCATAATTCAGTCCTCAACTCCAGAAAGATACGCGATTAAAAATAACAAAAAACAGTATTTCAATGAAATTTTAAATCAAACTCAGAAGGAAGAAATACTCGAAGTTCGCTCCAGATAAGGTGTATTTGAATAAAATTAAAACAATTGCATAAAATGCGATGTTCAGTTGTTTTCTTAATTTGAAAATATTTCTTTTTAAATTAAATGACGTATAAACCAGCAAGCAACCTTATAATATGATACTGATATCAAACCTTTATTTTATGTTCCGGTAAATATGCCGGTCTGTGTATTAGCCCCTGTATTTAGCTAATAATAGCTAATAATATTCGCGTTGACAAGTTGTAAATCACTAGATATCGAACATTTTCCATATCCCATATTTAATTCTACTGATTAGTATTTCAGGTATATAAGAGCATAAAATATAGATTATCATCAGTTACCGGAGTGGACATTCGACGTGACCATGAAACTACTGTTGGTGTTGGCCCTCGGCCTGGCCGCCGTCTCGGGTATGCCTCATTATATATATCCTTTATTATACTTGATGTCTGTTCTCCTTACCTTAAATCATTAACAAGTAACCTTACCCGTTACTGTTTCGTCATGTCCGTCCATGCATCCGCGTACTAGAAACATAGTACAAGGCATAGATGTACATATTTTTCATGCCGACAAAGTGGTATAATAAAATGTTAAAAATATATGTTTTTGTTTCTCGCCTACCACATAGTGGGGAGTATTGCTGAATAGGTTCTTATATCGTCTGTAAAATTGTTGTGGGTTTAACGGAACAGGTTCAGGAAAGAAAGTTTTCATTTCTAGTGCTAATTTCAGTTACAATCAAGAATTGGTTTTAGAAATAACATAAAAAATTCGTTTATTGCCACTTGTCCTGATGAGTAGTCCTGTTGACAGGACTAGTGGGAAAAAAATCCCACTAGTCCTGTTAACATGACTAATGGGAAAAAAATTCCCACTAGTTCTGTTAACAGGACTAGTAATTAAAATTACAAGTTGAAAACGATGCGATGATCAGAGTGTCGCAAATGCAACTTACCTTTGTTTTTAGAAAAACTTCGTTAATATTTTTATACTGTTTATTGAATACGAGTAACCGCTTCACAGTACTTAATTGTATTAATTTATAAGAAAGAACTATTACACTATTAGGCAGGCAAATATTATTAATTAATCGTCGATTACCTATTTACAACTAAGGAACCTTCGCGTGGCGTGACACGCATGTGGGTTTTGTCGGAGTCACAGGATCAGTTTGTTTGCAATAATTTTCAGTTTAATGTAATAATTATGAAATGAATATAATATGACATTTTTGGCATACTTATGTTTCCAGCCGTTCCTTACAAACCAAGGATTGTTGGTGGTTCTATAACTAATATTGGGACATACCCTTATGCGGTGGCTATGTTGCGTAGTTCGGGTAACACCTTCAGACAGGCTTGTGGTGCAGCCATCATCAACAATAGATCTGTCGTGTCTGCCGCCCACTGCTACACGTAAGACTTCAATAATATTGTTTTACCCATAGTAAATTATATACATATAAGATCCAGCTTTAGTGGGAAATGTATACATCATGTGTTTAATAAAAATTATCCACAATATATGATACATAATATAAATATCTAATTATCGCTGATAGGTTGCCTAATAAAATCACGTACAGACAAAGTTAATTAATAAAATTGTAAATAAATATTTTCAATCTACTAAGCTATGAGGAATAGTCAAAAGTGGTCAAAGGAGTCTCCAGGCCGATTTCGATAAAAATTAAAACTCATTAGATTTTTGAAAAACTCACGTTGATTTTAAAAAAAACACACCCTGTATAATTACACCATTGGATAGTCCATAAAAATATAAAAACAAAGAAATAAAAATCGAAAAAGAAATCTAATGATGCAGTTCTGGGGGCACAGTAGTGCCCCCGCCAAATGGAGCAAAAAAGCGGCCAAGTGCGAGTCGGACTCGCCCATGAAGGGTTCCGTAGCAGCAAGTAACATAATATAAAAGTTTTTGTAGTTCGTTGTAACTTTGATCAATGTTTTTTGCGGTTTACGATTTATGACGTATTAAAAAAAAACTACTTACCAGATCTTATTCAAACCAATTTTCGTTGGAAGTTTTCATGGTAATGTACATCATATATTTTTTTTAGTTTTATTATTCTCTTATTTTAGAAGTTACAGGGGGGGGGACACACATTTTACCACTTTGGAAGTATCTCTCGCGCAAACTATTCAGTTTAGAAAAAAATGATATTTGAAACCTCAATATCATTTTTGAAGACCTATCCATAGATACCCCACACGTATGGGTTTGATGAAAAAAACAATTTTGAGTTTCAGTTCTAAGTACGGGGAACCCCCAAAATTTATTGTTTTTTTTTCTATTTTTGTATGAAAATCTTAATGCGGTTCACAGAATACATCTACTCACCAAATTTCAACAGTATAGCTCTTATAGTTTCGGAAAAAAGTGGCTGTGACATACGGACGGACAGACAGACAGACAGACAGACAGACAGACAGACAGACAGACAGACAGACATGACGAATCTATAAGGGTTCCGTTTTTTGCCATTCGGCTACGGAACCCTAAAAAGCGGCACGGCCGTACGTATGGTACTTTTCTCGGAGCAATTAAGGCCATTTTTGATCCTCTATAACTTCGTTGTGGATAAAACTAGAAGCGTAAATTTTCAGTAACCAAGCAGGCATTGTGTGACCCCTCTGACTGTGTGGCCACTGTGACAAGTGTCTTTTCAGAGCGACAGTGATAAATTTATTCTATCCCTTGCGCTCTTCCGCATATTAATTGGCATGACAAGAGAAATAGCAATAATAACTTAATGTGCATGATCGTAATATAGATATCCCTGTTGTGCCTATGCTAAATACCGAAGAGTAAATAAGACAGCCACATACTATGATTGTACTGTCGAACCCTCGAAGACTTCTGGTCGCCTAGTAACTCGCTTTAATTAATAAACGACGGCAAAAAGTGTCGTTACAACTTTTCGTCCCAATTTTTTCCGCCTAGCCCCCTTTCGCAACGCGCGATAAGGAACTTCGTTCAAATAATAATATAGAAAGTAGTGTACAAGTAGCTACTATTAGTACTAATGTATGTTTTCTTGTGTTGTTTATCTTGTTATTATTAATATTAATACCATATAATACAAGCTAATTGGTCTATAAACATTTGAGGTGATCTGTGTTAAGCAATTAATGTCTTTCAACAGCTGATATGATATTAATGATTGTTTTGTTTATAATATGATTTATGTTTCAGGATGTCTAAGAATTACATAAAACAAACGAAAATACTTCAAAGATAAAAAAACAATTATATAATAAGCTCATTTTACTGCAGGGACAATAATTTTGTCGTTGCGCCATAAAAATTTTGAAACATAATGAAACTACAAATCTTTAATTTAATTTGAACAAATCAAAGGTTTATTTTCAAAATACTTATAATTTTAATAAGGACCGTAATTATATGATTTTGTTGTTTTTTTCTTCATTATAAATGTGCTAAAATAAGAATAAGTTTATTCCCGGTTCAGATTGGCGAAATATAAAATAAATGAGCCGTCCATACTTATGCAATTCAACATGAAATATAACACAATAACTATGCACTTTTGTTTCAATGTGTGTTACATTTCATTAGGGTTCCGTAGCCAAATGGCAAAAAACGGAACCCTTATAAATTCGTCATGTCTGTCTGTCTGTCTGTGTCTGTCCGTCCGTATGTCACAGCCACTTTTCTCCGAAACTATAAGAACTATACTGTTGAAACTTGGTCAGTAGATGTATACCGTAAACCGCGTTAAGATTTTCACACAAAAATTGAAAAAACAATAAATTTTGGGGGTTCCCCATACATAGAACTGAAACTCAAAATTTTTTTATTCATCAAACCCATACGTGTGGGATATTTATGGATAGGTCTTCAAAAATGATATTGAGGTTTCTAATATCATTTTTTTCTAAATTGAATAGTTTGCGCGAGAGACACTTTCAAAGTGGTAAAATGTGTGTCCCCCCCCCTGTAACTTCTGAGAATAATAAAACTAAAAAAAATATATGATGTACTTTACCGTGCAAACTTCCAACGAAAATTGATTTGAACGAAATCTAGTAAGTAGTTTTTTTTAATACGTCATAAATCGTAAACCGCAAAAAACATCGATCAAAGTTACAATGAAGTACAAGAACTTTTATATTATGTTACTTGCTGCTGCGGAACCCTTCATGGGCGAGTCCGACTCGCACTTGGCCGCTTTTTTTCAATTACCTGTACCGGGCATTATTGACAAACCAAGCAGTTGATTCTAGTTTGAAATGGTGTAGATCGGGTGCCGCACGCGCCGGCCTCTTTGAATCGATTTGGTTTTCCCATCTCTAAATAGTCCTTGTGAGGCATTGATTTACCACTAGCCGTTGTGGGGTCATAGTAGGTAGTCAAAAAATGGCACGCTTGGTTTTCATACAGATCGTGAGACTTGCGTTATCTAGGTCTATCTATATCTGTGCCTGACACGGACTTGCCCGGTTTTAAAAATATTTTTAATGTGCACGTTGAAATTGTAAAACCAGTTCATCATTGATCCAATTAGCATCTACACTATATTCACATTCGTATCAGAATTTACGTAATCACTGTGTTGCCTAGCAACCACAAACAAACAGGTGCATGAAACTTTTGGTCGTATAAAATGCGTTTGAATTAAATCTGGAGTTCGAAAGTCGCGTTCCATTCCACTCTTTATAATTTAATTTCTTTTTAAACATAATATTTATTTTGCAAAAGTTTAAAATAACACGGAATAGTTACGCATAAAATCGATATAGACTGTTTTAAAATACATAAACATAAATATAAAATGTTATTCGGCTTTGTTTAATGAAATTTAACTTATAAATAACTTTATGCTCATGCATATTGAGTGGAATGAAATATCTGTATAATCTATACAGTGCCATCTCTGAAGAACTTATTTGTGCCGTGGCGAAAATTGGAACTAATGCCATCCCATTCATAATTTAATAATAGCCGCACTATGATTGGTCCAATGCGTCCGGCAGCGCCCTCCTTAAGGTCACAGATAAGTTGATTTCACTGTATTTCGAAATATAATACGACCAAGTTGCAAAGCATGTAAGCGCCATTATAGCTGTGAGGTTTTCGTAGTCATTTCTATTTATAGTCATAGGCATGCGGACCGTAAATAATATTTTTTTGCAAAGGTTACAAGTCGCTTCACGAAATTAAGGATGTGCGAGCGTGAGTTATTCAATGATGAAAATTGTTTTAAGATGTTGGTTTTTACGTCGTTTTCTCTTAGTGTGTTGTTGTTATAGGTCAATAGTAAAATAATGAAGATGTCACAAACGTTATAATGATTGTTTAGTTCTTTAATAGTTATTTGGTGTGCGAAATACAAATCAGTTTGTGAAAACCCTATAAAGGAATTTTTATGATTTGTTGACAAGTATTGTGATACGAGTTTGACTCAAGTGTAGTGGTGTAACTTGGAGACAAGATATGTAAAACCAGGATGGATGGAAATAACGGATCCATATTTTTTTTTTAATAAAACTCAAGAGCCAATTTTTCTGTACCTATATTAAATATTTTTCCAAAACGGTTACGTTAGGCTTCAATAACATGTAAGAGCACCAAAAAAAATTGTTTTTAAAATTATTGTCTGTCTGTCTATCTATTTGTCTATCTATTTGTATGTCCGGGCATTACATAAACCCTTTGAACTGATTTCGACGGAAATTAGTTAAGTTGTTTCTTATATTTTGGATCATGTTTTAGAAAACTTTTCGTCCCGAAAAAATTAAAAGTTTTCCCCGGAAACAAGATGAAACTTTGTATGGAATATTTTTAAAATATCAACGATTTGCTTTAAATTTGCAAAAAACTTTCCTCCTTTAATTGATTGAATACATGTTTATGAGTTTTTCCAAAATTTTCGTGAGAAAGAAAAAACAAATTAATGTTACTGTTGTTTATTTTTCAAAACCCGCTCCCGGAGGAATGATTGGTGATTGTGTCGTAGGTTCCAGTATGTATAAATTCCTAAATATAAGTACTTCAATATAAATTAACCTATTTTTAGGGTTCCGAAGTAAAATCGGAACCCTTATAGTTATAACTCTTATACCCTTATAGAAAAAATTTCAAAAATAGGTTATATGATGAATTTACAAGGAAAATTATCACGGCTATGTTAGTATAAGTATGAGTAATAGTCGATGAACTTACTACTTCGGAACCCTACATTGCGCGTGGCCTGACACGCACTTGCCCGGTTTATAATTTTTTTTCTGTAAGGGGCACAAACATGATAAGCATAATATCCGCGTGCGCTGCTGCGGGCAACAGCTAGTTATAGATATTTGTGTTGTGTAACATTATATTGTGGATCATTTTTATAAACGCATGAGGGTTTTCTTAAACCAGATCTCGCACATGCGTATACGCACTTCATCTGGTTTTTATGAAAATTATTCAGTGTAACATTTTATTCTTGATTTTGAAGTAAACGTCATTTTTTTGACGTGATAACGTCTTGTAAATTGGTTGACTCGGGTGTCATTCACGAAAACTGTGTAAGATTTGCCGGAACGTTACCATGCGCGCGCGAGAGAGAGGCTCGCTCGACCAGCGCGGCGGCGCGCGCCTTGTGTCTCTCTTCTACGCGAGCGTTTCTGGCGTCAACGAATTATGTCAGTGAATTATGAATTTAAAATTGTGATTTTCATTTAATTCTATGTTCCAAAAACTTATACCACGAACAGACGTTGTCACGTTAAATCTCCGTCCGTATACCGACTTTACAGACAACCATTTTTTCTAGCCCTTCTCAAACTGGAAACTGGCGCATGCGCGTGGGTTCTACTAACGCTAACAGCGGTGGTATTGTTCACAACACCCAGAGAATCGTTAATCATCCCCAATACAACCGAGCGACTTTGAACAATGATATTGCCGTCCTCCGCATTCCCAGCACCTTCTCCTTCAACAACAACGTCCGCGCTGCCTCCATCGCCGGAGCTAACTACAGGCTCAACGATAACGCAGCTGTCTGGACTATTGGATGGGGCAGGACCGCTGTAAGCTATTCAGTATTATTTGAAATAGAAAAATTGAATTATTCTGACGTTACATAATGTTAAATGTGTTTCGTATAAATTGATTGATACAACTTTTTTGTTTTTAGGCTAATGGCGCTGCCTCTGAGCAACTGCGTCACGTTCAGATCTGGGTGGTCAACCAAGCAGTCTGCAGAAACCGTTACAATGAACTCCGCCGCACAATCACCGAACAAATGCTGTGCGCTGGGTGGCTCGACGTCGGCGGTCGCGACGCCTGCCAGGGCGACTCTGGCGGTCCCCTCGTCCACAACAATGTCATCGCTGGTGTTACCTCCTGGGGAGAATCCTGCGCTCTGGCTCGTTTCCCAGGAGTCTGGGCTCGTGTATCTGCCTTCAGTACCTGGATCCGAAACAATGCATAAACACAATGTTTACGACGAAATTTTACCTACTCTTATTAAATTCTTATGTGTAATTGGTATTTTATTAACGTAGTGATGTAGTCATGGGCGGTAAAAAGCATTAACTTAGAAAAAGCCTATTCACTCTTGCCTTGAAGATACTTACATTATAATCGAGTGGAAACACCGACGCGGGCAATTTATTCCAATCCTTCGCTGTATGACGCATAATAAATGATGAAGCGAAACGCGTCGTCCGTACAGGGGATCCCCCCTGTACGGACGACGTTAACGACGAAGGGATGGATACCCGCCGTGCGTCGGGACGTTCGATGATGGAATCAAATCATGTGATTCCTGCACACATTCTCCAAAATGTATCCTGTAGGATACCTAGAGGCTTGCAACTCTGCGCCTATGCTCGAGGCTCTGAAGATTGGTCACAACCAATTTAGGGTCACCAATAAGCCTCTTAGCATGCCTCTCCATTGAATCCAATGGTGACAGGTGGCATTTGGCAGCACCAGCCCAAATGTGACAGCAGTACTCTCCACAAAGTAAGTCCACACCAAGTTCGTTTCCAAAGGAGGGAAATAAAAAAAAAAATTGCGTGGTTTTATGAAACCACGATGCAAGTGAAACTTTTTTCTGTTTGTTGACTGGTAACAGATTATTTTAAATAGTAAGAAATATTTGTTTGGAGCTAAAAAATGGTCTCTAATAATCTATTTGTTGACTATTTAAAATCTTTTTAAATACTAACAAATCCTTCAATCAGTGCATAAACAACAATATCCACCGGCAGAAGATCTAATAATTCTTTCAAATTCACTATAAAAATTAAACTAACTCACCGAGAGCCTTTTTCTTTTCGCTATGAGCACGAATTCTCTCAGCATTCTTTTACGGCGTAAAATTAATTCATCGTCGGATGTTTTCGCACTTGTCTTGGTTTTTTCCTAGTTGACTGGTTTATTTAACTCACTAGCTGTATCGTTATCCATCACGATAAAGTAGTTATGAATGGTGATGATTATGAATGTTATGAATGGTGCAGCAGGGTGCGAACGAAAACTTTAAAAACATTTACATTAATATACAGATCAAAAATCAGAAATACCGCGGAACACTTGTACGAATAATTGAAAATATAAACAAGGTCAGCTGATGCGAGCTATGAGCGCCGCCATATTGGCTTGCCGCCATATTGGATATCCGGCTGTAATGCGACATGCGATAGATGGACGAAAAATTTTGGGGCGATGGAATAAAAGTTTCACTATGGAATAAAAGGGATGCACTCCGGTGTGGCAGCTCTGTAATTATCTATCACAGCCGAAATTATTTTTACCATTCAATAGCTAAAAGTACATATTACATGTAAACATCCATGCGATGGAAACGGTCTTCAACATCGAAGCTCTGCACATACACACGTGCAGTAGAGAGCGAGAGCTGCAATACTTATGCAACGGAAAAAGGGAAACAGAGCTGGAAATTCTGCGCAATGAGGAACTCTTTATGAAAACCTCACAGTACATCCCTTGATGGCAAAGCCAAAGAAGTATAACTTTAACTTATCCGTCACAAAAATATATCTGCGTCGGCTTCGAGGATCAAACCTAGGTCCTTTCGGACCAATACGGCGTTGTGGTCGATTACCATTAAGGCGCTATAATAATATTATGTTCTCATTCCCCTTGAAACGTCTAGATTTTCGTCGCAAAGTAAGCTGTATCTATAAAAACCAGAAAAAAACTATAATTAACAGAAGTGCTATAGAATACTGTTTCTGTACTTCCAGTTTGTCGGAACTATACTTATACTGTTAGGTTGATACAATACTTATGTTACTTTTCTAAAATTCGGTTTTTTGGTAAAAACTAGTAAAGTCAAATGTTGAGCTTGAAGTACCTACATGTTCTTGTAAAACTTTAGGATTTTCAATATAGAACTTGGCACCCATATAGATCTAAATTATTCTTTTGTCGGCGAAGTCGTTCTTAATATTGAACTTGGCTCTCATTTCACCTTTCTGTTTTTGTTCAGTCAAAAGATCTCAGATATGTCTAATCCAAACTTTTTACTTTTTTATTAGTGACGAGTAACCGCCCTCGCTTTGCTTCGATTTTCTTATTTTTTTATACCTTAGGTTACATTATTGGAGTTTTATTAAGGATCCCTATTTTTTTTTGAAAATATAATATAGCCTATGTTACTCGGGGATAGTGTAGCTTCCCAACAGTGAAAGAATTTTTGAAATCGGTTCAGTAGTTTCGGAGCCTATTCAATGCAAACAAAAAATCAAATCTTTCTTCTTTATATATTAGTATAGATTAACTAGTAGCTACAGACAGAAAGGCCCATTACTTGTATAGTTAACTCGTCTATTACCACAGAAGAAATAATAGTAGTTATAATTACTAAACTATCTCTATTTGGGTTACGATAATCTGTATTGCACATAGATAAATCTATTGAAAGAGGTGTTTTCAGTTATATATAATGGTTTAAAATTAATTTAGTGGCATATCGATTCACATACACGACAAAATGAAGCGACTATTCATATTGGTCCTTGGCTTGGCTGCTGTGTCAGGTATGTTTCACACTCATAATTTGATACGAAGAGAGTATATCCACTTATCTCATTAATTTATATTTATAGATAATACCAAGTAATTTAATAATATTTAATTAATATTTACGAATGCCTCTTATATTTCTGTATATAATTATATGGTGTATTTAAATTATTTAATAAATAAATATTTTTATGTACTGTGACGAACCTACGTAATATTCGTATAAATATATGTATGTATTTGAGGCACTTTAGGCGAGTTGTTGAAAAATCTCCTTGTTTTTCAGGCATCCCTCATAATTCGCATAGGATTATTGGTGGTTCAGTAACAAACATTGGAAGGTATCCCTATGGAGTTGTTCTTTTATTCAGTTCGAATGGAATTACATTCAGTCAGGCCTGTGGTGGTTCTATCATAAACAATAGATCTATCCTATCAGCTGCACACTGCTTTAAGTAAGAACTCTTTTTATATAAATAAATTATGAATTTTTGCTAGAAACAGGATCTGTTCTAGCCGTATTGGGGTGGCTTAGAATGACCTCAATCAAATCCTGGTATGCTGGGGTATCGTGAAAGGCGACAGGAGCCGGTCCAATTGGTGTTAAGGTTTCATACACAGATTATAATATTATAAATATTAATATTAGATTATCAATACTATTATTTATCTTTTCGTAAAACCTGACAAGAATTTTGGATCATGCCCCCGTGATTAAACTTAGTCGATCACTTATTAATTAATAATACTTAGTAATAATCCACGATATTACCTACTGCTTTTGTGTTTATTTTCCGTTACAATTGATGCTATATGTGAATCTATATCACCCATAACACCGGTCAAATGTGACTTGTGATTCTATTTTACAGTCAAATTATAAATTGGCGAGCTCGTGTGGGTTCGACGAATGCAAACAGCGGTGGCGTTGTTCACAACATCCAGTTAATAATCAATCATCCAGCATACAACAGCTTCACTTTAGATAATGATATTTCCATTCTCCGTATTACCGGCTTCTTCTCTTTCAACAACAATGTCCGCGCTGGCTCCATCGCCGGACCTAGCTACTATGTCCCCGATAACGCAGTAGTTTGGGCTATAGGATGGGGCATGACTTCTGTAAGTTTCTTTTAGTTATTGTATTTACTTGTCTATTATTTTTAAACGGTTTCATTTAGTTTTATTGTATGTGTGCATTGAAGTATTATTACTAGCATATAGAACCGACACCGCGAACACAATGTATGTCCCAATAAAATGGCGCCGATCGGCTTCAATTTTCAATGGATTCGTTCGATTTTGAAAGGAGAACGGGGGTTTAATTTTGAAAATAGAATTTCCCGGCGGGACACACATTTTGTTCGAGATGTCTGTTCTGTGACATTATACTTCAATGTATGTGTGAGCTAAATCTTGCAAGCCTAATTAGACCTACTTCCTCTTAGTTTTTTGAAGTTTTAAATACTACTGTAGTTCTTGATACTACTGACAGATTTTTTTTTCACGAGGGAACACCATAACAGTTAACAGCACATTGACACATTTTTCATTATCACCTACAATTACACATTTTTTAACTATTAACTTGTTATTTAAGACGTGGTTATTACTGTTTCAGTTTGGCGGTCAATTGTCTGAGCAACTGCGGCACGTTCAAATTTGGGTAGTTAACCAGGAAATTTGTAGAAGCCGTTATGCTGAGCTTGGCCATACTGTTACCGACAACATGCTCTGCTCTGGCTGGCTCGACGTAGGCGGTCGCGACCAGTGCACGGTCGACTCCGGTGGCCCTCTGCTCCACAACGATGTCATTGTAGGTGTTTGCTCGTGGGGAGAAGGATGTGCACATCCTCGCTACCCTGGAGTCAATACGCGTGTGTCTTCATACACCTCTTGGATCCAAAGTAATGCGTGATAGTATAAATAAAATTTTATGAAAATTAGTTATTTGTTTGAATATTCATTTATCTAAACGATTTGTATATTTAATATGTATATTTTTATTTGATAACCACTGTCAAATGACTAAATTTTCAGGGATTGTCTAAATATAAATATATATAATATAATAAAAAACAGTCATGGATTGAATGGGTTGGGTGTGTGATATTATCATACGTGTACTTACTGCGTACCTACCTAATAAACATATATTTTGTATAACAATACAGGACTCTAAACTGTATTATTTTTACACTGCACATAAATTTTATTTTGAATGAAATTAACAATTTATTTATAGTAATAAAGCTCAATAATAACATAGACGGTTAAACTACAGAAGGAAACATATTTTTAGTAAAATAAACGGGCAAATAGGAACATTGATGAAAATCATGTGATTATGTTAAATTATTACATACGAGTATATTTAAAAAAAGTATTGGCAAGAGAAAATTTTCTTTTGCTAAAAATATAGATATAATACCTAGTTCATAACTATCTTGGACTAATCACCTAGGAATTAGAAGATCCATCAACATCATATTTATGTATAAAATTTCCCCAAAAAATCTGATTTGGAAATATAAATATTTCCGGCCGAAATATATGGAGTCACCTTTCTTTTTTAGGGTTCCGAAGTAAAATCGGAACTCTTATAGTTCAGTCATGTCCGTCCGTCCGTCTGTCCATCCGCCTGTCCGTCGGTCTGTACGTCCGTCTGTCCGTCTGTCTGTCCGTAGCAAAGCGCGAGACCCTTAGTGCTAGCCTTAGTTAGACTCTAAGCTGTAATTTGGCATGGATATACATACCTATTTATTAAAACTCCAGAATGGTAGAATAAAATAATAATAACGCTACACACTCATAATCCCCACACTAGGATTCCCTGTGTCGTGGGCGCCATGGACAACACACTAGACAAGGACATTTACACCCAGACCAAGAACAGAAATTCAAACTCATCATTCAAATCGTAGAATAATTATACACATTTTTTTCAGGGTACCTCCCCTACAGGTAACGTGAGGATGAATTTTTTATTCATCGCGTACCCTATAGTGTGGGATATCGTTGAAAAGGTCTTTCAAAAATATTATGGGTCTTTTAAGACCATTTTTGGAATTAGGGGTTCGTTTGCGAAATATTTGGCTTTAAATTGCTAATTTTGGTTAGAGTCAAGTGTCCCCCCCCGTGCCGGCTAAACGGTTGGTGTTGGACATGTAAAAAAAATCTCAAAAATAAGTTATATGATGAATTTATAAAGAAAACTGTCACGGCTAGGTTAGCGTAAGTAGTTAATGAGTAATAGTCGATAAAATACTACATTACGCGTGGCCTGACACGCAGTTGCCCGGTTTTTTTTGCTTTAAATATTTAGCTTTAATATAACGAATAAATACAGACAGAACATTTGGTATAAAAAGTATCTCTTTTTTATTACCAAATTGTAAGATTTATATTTATATTTATATATAGAAATTACAATATTAAAATTTATTTCATTTTTATTAAACCTACGAAAGCACGGTGACTCGATACTTACGAGTATGTCCAGGAATATTGAAAAAGTTAATCATTTCATGAAAAAGAAATTCAGTAATTTTAAATAAGGAGTTTGAGGAAGTTAAAATATTTTTAACTTGATATCAAAACGCTAATAAAGGAAACTATTTATTTTCAATATTTTTCTTTGCAATGTGTAAATTGTTACGTTAACAGAACAATACTCATTGAAACATGTTTTCAACCATTGACGTTGTTCCTATTGTAAAATTTTCAACCATAACTTTACAGAGATTTACCTGAACATTCACAACTGTCATAAAAAAGTCCAATGAAGAAGGGGCCATTATCTCGTAATTTCCTGTATGGTTTTTCACTTCAAAAATACTAACACAAATACACGGACGTAAAAAAAGACGAATCCCAAGAACAAATTCAGTGAAGCACCCATAGGAATACCAACTCTGTATTTGTACAAGTACACACACCCTCACATTGACACCATACGGCTACGACATTGACACCATCGCGAATCAAAAATTACAAAAGTACGCACACATGGTAAGCGAGCTGTCAGCTGTCAGCTTCACTCTCGATTAGACAAGGTTACGTCCGTTCTTTTTTTTACGTCCGTGCACAAATAATGTAACATAGAAGTGTGGAAAAAACATTGAATTTGTGAAAACTGCAATTATTTTATTTGTACTAGCACTAAACGATACACATTCATTACTTAGTTTCTACAGCGTTTTCAATTTTATTATATGAAAATAATTTTCGAAGATTAAAAATATTTTACCTAATGTTGACTTAGTGATCGAGAAATAGTATATTATGGTATGTACCTAGAATAAGTAAAAGCGGCCAAGTGCGAGTCGGACTCGCCCATGAAAGGTTCCGTAGCAGCAAGTAACATAATATAAAAGTTCTTGTAGTTCGTTGTAATTTTGATCAATGTTTTTTGCGGTTTACGATTTATGACGTATTAAAAAAAACTACTTACTAGATCTCATTCAAACCAATTTTCGTTGGAAGTTTTCATGGTAATGTACATCATATATTTTTTTTAGTTTTATCATTCTCTTATTTTAGAAGTTACAGGGGGGGGGGGACACACATTTTACCACTTTGGAAGTGGCTCTCGCGTAAACTATTCAATTTAGAAAAAAATTATATTAGAAACCTCAATATCATTTTTGAAGACCTATCCATAGATACCCCACAAGTATGGGTTTGATGAAAAAAACATTTTTGAGTTTCAGTTCAAAGTATGGGGAACCCCCAAAATTTATTGTCTTTTTTCTATGTTTGTGTGAAAATCTTAATGCGGTTCACAGAATACATCTACTTACCAAGTTTCAACAGTATAGCTCTTATAGTTTCGGAAAAAAGTGTCTGTGACATACGGACGGACAGACAGACAGACAGACAGACAGACAGACAGACAGACAGACAGACATGACGAATCCATAAGGGTTCCGTTTTTTGCCATTCGGCTACGGAACCCTAAAAAACGTTCTAAATTACTTGTAAAACTTCTAGATTCGATTTCCCTACTATTTTTTAATCTACGAATAGCTACAGACAGAAAAGCAAACCGTTATTTTAATAAGAATTATCTTAAATAATTATCTTATTATGATTTTTGTTTCGGATTTCGATAAAAAGTAATCTTATGTGTACATAGATAAATCTAATGAGGTTTTCTTATATATTGTTGTAACATTGATTCAGTAGCACAAGATACACGAACACAAAAAAATGAAACTAGTGTTGATATTAGCCGTTGGCGTGGCTGCAGTTTCAGGTATGTAGGGTACATACGTTCATACCTACTAAATGTACCTTCGAAGACAATTATCTCTTTAGCTCAGTTCATCTATTCTATCTTTCTTTTTATTATCTTTCATTCTATATTTAATTGATTTTAATTTTACCTTCAAAAGTTAATAATAGAATATAATATAATAAAGTTAATAATAATTTTTTTTTTAATTTTTTTTGTATGGAAATAGCCGGCAAACGAGCTGACGATCCACCTGATGGTAAGTGGCTATCGTCGCCCATGGACATCAGTCATCAGCAACACCAAAGAAAAAGAAAGAAAGAACTGGAAGTTATCAGTTTAGCTCAGTAACTTTTATCTGTTTATGTATTCATGCGTGATCATCATTGTCTTCGTAGTTTATAAATTTGTCATAATATATTTTTAGCATTTTTTTTGAAAAATTCCACAAACATAGATAGATTTCAGTATTATATAAAATTTTGCACTTTACAGCCCTTCGTGATACTCGTGTTTCTCAAAGGATTGTCGGTGGCGAGATAACAAACATTTCACAATATCCTTTTGCAACCGCTCTTCTATTCGGCTGGGGGACCTTTTTCAACCAGGCCTGTGGTGGGTCCATCATAAACCACAGATCTATCCTATCAGCTGCACACTGTTTTAAGTAAGAATGTGTTCTTTTATTTATTCAAATATTACTTAACTATTAATTTATTTATTTAAACGAAAAAAATAAATTAATAGAAAACCTTAACTACGAAAGGTACTATCAATTGATAGGCACAATACGGGCAGCCTTATCGCTTACAAGCGATTTATTCCAGCCACTAATATATAAATTTATAAATAAATCTCCGTAAAGTATGACGTTTTTCATTAATGGCGGAGGTACATGTTCTCGAGTCATGTTTGCTTTTACTAACTGAGTATGTTTGGAGCGTACTTCAACTCGCTGCTCTCAGCCGGATTGTTGCGAGGAGAAATGAAAATGACGGGAATGTGTATGTGATGGTAAAACGGCCAAATAAAATAACCTTAGACCACTCTAAGATCACCAAGAAGAATAAATGAGTTCTCATAATTTAACTACGTTAAAAGCTCCGAAGTGGTCGTGTATATTCCATATGGGTTGTAGTGTAGTTTTACTGTACAAAAATATTATTGTTTACAGTGCCAATCATGCTCCATTTTGGCGTGCCCGTGTTGGCTCGACAAATGCTCATAGTGGCGGCGTCGTTCACGAAATCCAGTTAATAATAAATCATCCCGCATACAACAGCGCAACTTTAGATAATGATGTTTGCCTACTCCGCGTTACCACGGCTTTCGCTTTCAATGACAATGTCAGCGTTGGTTCCATCGCCGGTCCTAACTACAATGTTCCTGATAACGCAGCTGTCTGGGCTATAGGATGGGGCAGGATCTCTGTAAGTTATTTTTTTAAGTTGTTTTTTGGGATAAACTGCTGTATTTATTTTTCTTTTGACGTATTTCAAGATGGGGTTATTACTTCAGGTTGGTGGTCCACAGTCAGACCAACTGAGGCACGTTCAAGTGTGGCTTGTGAACCTTGGTGTTTGCAGAAGCTGTTATGCTGAGACTGGTCGTAATGTTACCGACAGTATGCTGTGCTCTGGCTGGCTCGACGTGGGTGGACGGGATCAGTGCCAGGGTGACTCTGGTGGCCCTTTGCTCCACAACAATGTCATAGTAGGAGTCAGCTCTTGGGGAGAAGGGTGTGCTCATCCTCGTTTCCCTGGTGTAAACGCTCGTGTGTCGCTACACACTGCTTGGATCCAAAATAATGCATAAATAAAATGATACCAACAATTTTTTCCAAGTTTTATTTAGTATTTATTTATACTGAATTTCATATGAAACCCAACCGTCTAAATAATAAACAGCTTTTGTGAAGCATTATTATTTTTATGTCCTGACCTGATGATAACTATTCACTGTTGCTCAATGACTTTAACAATACCAAGATGTGACATTAGTGCGGGTCTAGAAGGAAATAATGAACCAGCTTCTTGAAAGATCTTAATGATTTAAGTCTGTGAGTGAATGAGTACTATTTGGGCAATTCATTCCACAGATTTCACAGACTAGGTAGCACATGATATGAAAACCGACCTGTAGACAAACGACATGTATGCATATTATGTAAATGGAACCCAAGTTGTGAGTTGTCTTGAAGCACTAAGCTGAACAGTTCTTCAGAACATTTCACATTATATAGATGTTAAAAAAAGTAGAGAAAGTTATTATTCTCTGGCACTTGCATAGATTATAAACGATCTGTAAGTATGAGATAATCGATGAATTGCTCGCCATTGGACTCGTTTGAGCAGATTCACTTGACTAGTTGAAGCTTTTAAATCTATGTTATACCTACAATCCGAACTTGTGAATTCGTTGAAATGCAAACATTTGTGGACTGCGTTACGTTCACCAGTTAACCACTCGCCACATGAATAAATAATACGGGTTCAAACCACAAGAAAATAAAGGAAATTAAAATTAATCCGTCAACTTAATATCAATCGTCTACTTAATATCAATGTTATAATATCATATGTTGGCTTCAACCCATTAATGGCCCACTACTGGACACGGGTCTCTCCTTGTGAGGAGGCCTAGAGCATACTCCACCACGCTGCTCCAGTGCGGATTGGTGGAGGGGTTAGTGGCCAACCCAAGTGTCGGAAGTTTTCTTGCCGCCCGAGGGCCTCCGACATGGCTTAACGACAGTTATCTTACGATAACAACCGGGACCGACGGCTTTACGTGCCCTCCGAAGCACGGAAGCGCTGAAGAATTTTTTGCCACTAGCGGTCACCCATCCAACTACCGACCGCGCCCGATGTTGCTTAACTTTGTCGATCGCTTAGAATCGACGCAAGCCGCCGGGCTATGAGCGCTTCATAATATCATATACCTCTCATAAAATGACCGGTACTATCTGCCTACTATCGAAGTAACATATTTACAAACCCTCATCACCTTGTCCTAAATAATGCATAATAAATATTTTAACTACCGAAACCTCCAGAGTATTTCACGAAGTCCTATTAGGTAAAAAACCAAATTCAAGCTTGAATTTGCAAACAAAGAACGTAAATTAAGTAATAATATGTAATATTCACTACACCTTTCAACCCCAATAGGGATGCGTCGTTTATATAAAATTAGCCCTCTAGGACATTTTCCGAATTTGTACAAAGTTGAAAACAAGAAAATAACAAAAACATGTATATTGGATAATTTCACCGGTCAATCCCCATCATACAATAGAAAAGAGACACTACATACATTTGTATTAAGATAATAGGGTAATCTTTATTGCAACGAGATAAATTTAAACATTTATCAAGGATATATAAAGCTATGACATAATAATTCAGTAGCACAACAATACGTCAAATCGTGAAAATCATTACATGTCTGTGGTGAAAATGAAGCTCCTGTTAATAGTGGCTCTTGTTTTGGCTACGGTCTCAGGTACGCCTAAATAACATGCATTTTTCCAGTCTAAGTTTGTATGGCCATCAATGTCTCCGTAGTTTTTTAGATAATCTCAGATATTTTTTTTTATAAAAGCATCCAGAACTTTTGGTAATGATTGTGATATCACCAGGATAATTCTTGCTGGTATATTAATACCAGCAAAAATTTCCGATTAATTATAATCGGAAAAACAAAATGAATTAAGATAGGAATTTTATTTTTGCTTGTTACTTGTTTATTACTTATTAATTTTGTGAGATACTGAAGTGTTAAATCTAATTTCGAATGCAATTTACAAATCGTGTTGAGTTCCCATTATGTCTATTGTAATATTTTTTATTTAATTTTCAGCCGTCCCTTACAATTTACAAAGGATTGTTGGTGGTTCTATAACAACAATTGGGCAATACCCCTTTGCAGTCGTTCTTCTATTCAGTCCTTCTGGGGTTAATTTCAGTCAGCTGTGTGTTGGTTCCATTATTAATAACAGATCAATCCTGACTGCTGCACTATGCGCTAAGTATGAATGTGTTCTTTTATTTATTCAAATACAAATTCATGCTACAAACAAAAATCATATTATAAGACGATCAATTTCTCTGTTGGAAGTGACGCTGTCCACGGAGAGTTATATGTGTTTTCAGTTTCTCCACTGATATTTTATTTTACTAACCGAATATGTCTGGAGCGCACTTCAATTCACTATTATCAGGCGGATTAGCTTTGGAGTTACCACTATCAGTCATTCATCTATCTCCTGATCATGCCCCGTTATTTAAGAAATCAATTACAATTTACACAAACTATTATGTGTGTGAACTCTTATTTTTTTTTTTGAGGACATTAACTTTGTCTATCAATAATACAGTAAATTCTATGTGCAGAGCGTATACTGTATGGTAAACTAATATTTTACTTTTTTATAGTCCCACTCAAACCGGAAATTGGCGAGGTCGCGTCGGTTCCACAAATGCTAACAGCGGCGGTGTAGTTCACCATATCCAGTTAATCATCAATCATCCAGCATACAACAGATTTACTAACGATAATGATATTTCTATCCTGCGTGTTGTTTCATCTTTCGGTTTTAACAACAATGTCCGTGCTGGTTCCATCGCCGGACCTAACTTCAACGTTCTAGATAATGCAGTTGTCTGGGCTATTGGATGGGGCTCGACTTATGTAAGTTATATTAACTTAATTATTTTAAGTTACACCTATTGACTTATTAATATTGTATTAACTTGTCTTATCATTTGCTGGGTTGCTTCTTTCACCTTTTTATATCGGTGTTGTTTCAGCATGGCGGTCCACTGTCTGAGCAATTGCGGCATGTTCAAATTTGGGTTGTTAACCAAGCCATTTGCAGAAGCCGTTATGCTGAACTTGGCCGTAATATTACCGACAACATGGTGTGCGCTGGTTGGCTCGACGTTGGCGGACGCGACCAGTGTACGGCTGACTACGGTGGCCCTCTCCTCCTCCAAAATGTCATTGTCGGTGTCAGATCTTTGGGACAAGCGTGTGCTCTTCCTCGGTACCCTGGCGTTCACACTCGTGTATCTCGCTACATACCTTGGATACAAAGCAATGTATAAGTAAAACAATATCGATTTTTTGAAGTTTTACTAATTTAATCTATATATCGACGCTAGAAAGCAAACACGTAGTAAACGACACATGTCGTAATTTTTTTTTATTACATCATTAGAATCAGAAAAAAATACCGCGTCGAATGGTCTTTGTCACGTATCCATACGACCAAAAATAACGAAAATAGGATTTCAAAAATTGACATTTTTTTCATTTTTTGGACCAATAAAACGCTGTAAGTAACAAAAAAACCTTTATTATTTTTTACATTGTTACTTACAGCAAATTCGATTTCTAGAAAAATTGTACACCTGTTACTTACACGTCAGTAATTTTATCTGAGGTGTGGGTTACTACATTTTTGCAGCTTGTAAATTTTGATAATTTGCATTTACGCCATTAATTGGATGATATTTTCTGAAATAGTGGTGTTAAATACACTTTGCACGATATGTTGTTTTTTTGGTGGTGCCGTTTGCACTATTTTCAATGTACAAATTTAATAGGTTGCCTTCTTTTACTTCACTACTAAAGATTCTTATGTTCAAACTATCGCGGATTTACTTCGTTTAACTTGGGCCTCCACTGGGGTTTTTTTGAGCCGGAGGATGTAAATGATTTGTAGTAAGGGTTTGTTTACTAAAAATCAGCGCGTTTTAAAATGAAATTCAGATGTAACAAGTACTTAAATATTTAAAAACATTAAAATTTATAGAATCATCATCGCTACATCAGCCTTTATAAGCCCTCTCCTAATACACGCTGTTTTGTTTGGTCCTAATCCTTCTGAATCCAACAATTTTTTTCATGTCCTCTGCCTCCCGGCTCTGGAGGTGTTTCATGTTTTTTTTTAAAGAAAAGAGGCATCCATTCGAGAAGACCTTGTCCTACGTGTGGTGCCGGGTCCACTTATGTAGAATAGTACCACTACCCTACACTACACTACCTACCTCACTCTGGAGTGTCGTAAAAGGCGACTAGTGAGAGATAAGCAGCGTCTCCTTGTGAAATATTATCATCTACTGCCGTCAACACCACGCACTAGCTAAACGTGGTTACTATTGACTGAAACTCTTATGATTTCCACAAGTACACTCCATCCCCTAGTCCCAGGCAGCCCTGCTTTTCTTAGCTACGGTAGCAGCTATGGTGACGGCGGAGCAAGGTTGCTACGAATCGCTGACAGAGATCGGGCTACCAAAATCGTCAACGACTTCTGTACCTGGCAATATACAATACCAGGATACTGTTAGTTGAAGAGGTAGACAACTTAAACTGGAGTATTGTGGGTTTATCTGAAGTCCAAAGATAGGGAGAGGACACGATAATACTGAAATCGGGAAACTTGTTCTATCACCGGGAGAGTGAACATCTGTCTCAAGGTTTCTTGTCCACAAGTGCCTCATCAACAACATATGCAGGTTTGGAGCGTGATGGCTGGGGTGGTGTACCTTACACTAGGAATATTCTAAACGGTATTCATTGAAAGTCGTACAAGTATACGCGCCGACTTCGACACATCCCAACGATTAGGTTGTATGTATGAGTTGTATGAGTTATGTATGAAACCTCACTTCACAGTTGTGATGGGGAATTTTAACGCAAGACTAAGCACGCAAAATGGCAAGAGATGAAGGCGGGAACCTTCGGAGTTGGACCACGGAACCACCAAGGACAATTGCTTGCAAACTTCATGGAGAAGGAGAGAGGACTTATTCATGATAAACTCCTTCTTCAGAAAGAAGCCGCAACGCAAGTGGATAAACCCTGATGGTTCAACAAAAAGCGAGATATAATTCATTGTAGCAAACAAACGGCATGTATTTAATAGTTGTATTTATTATAGTATAATATTGTATTTAATAGTGGTTTAATTAAATAGTGTAGATCTCAAGTTCTCTCAGAACAAACTCTCGGTCTTATGAGGGATCGACGGGAACTTTGTGTGCAGTCTCCAACCTGTATGGCAGAGTACCGACGGCTCAATGAACGGATGTAAATCAGGGCTCCAAATTATTGGCCAGGGATCTGTCTATTGAACAAAGTCAGCTTACGAGGTTGAAGACCAAGTCCGGCACCATAGTCTCGTCGAAACCCGAAGTTCTGAGAGACTACCTGACATATACTACGGACGGTTGTATACCTCCTCTCGAGCTCCAGCTCCCGCAGAAGAGAGCGACAAGCGAGCTAATCTGATCCGACACTACACAGAATATATTCCAGATGTCAGCCTGTATGAGATTAGATCGGCTCTTAAATAGCTTAAAAACAACAAGGCACTGGAAGATGAAGGAATCACAACAGAGCTGGAGTAACTAAGAGCTGGAGGGAAATCCCTCCTTGTGGCGTTCTAAAAACTGTTCGATGTCGTCATCGATACTGGAAATACCCCGGAAACGACGAATAGAAGTGTGGTGATTCTGTTCTTCAAGTAGAGTGATAAAGCCCTTTAAAAGAACTACAGGCCCGTTGCACTTCTGAGCCACGTTTATAAGGCGTTTTCGAGGGTGCTCACAAATCGAATTGCGCGTTGGCTTGACGACTACCAGCTCTCTGAACAAGCAGGATTTTTAAAAAGGCTACAGCACCACATACACACACTGCGGTAGATACAAAAATTATACTAAATATCGAAAGTATAATCTGCCGCTATGTGTTGCCTATGTGGACTATGAGAAAGTCTGTGATTCTTGAGAGACCTGGGAAGTACTAAAGTCTCTTCAGTGATGCTGGATTGACTACGGGTAGGTACATCGAGGTGTTGAAGTATTTTTACACATCAGCCACCGTGTCCGTCAGTGCGACGTCATATCCCCAAAACTGTTCACCTCTGCGTTGGAGGATGTGTTCAAGCTGATGGAGTGGAAACGACGTGGCATTTAACTTCAATGGCGAATACATCACATACCTGCGATATGCCATTATATAGTCATCCTGGCAAGTTCCCTGGAGGAACTTGGTACAATGCTCGGGGACTTGAACAGTGCTTCACAACGGGTGAGTCTTATAAAGATGAACATGGAAAAGACGAAAATCATGTTGAATGTCTATGTTATACCTGCATTACTTGTTGTTGACGGCGATACTCTCGAAGTCGTAGATGAATATAATTACATGGGACAAGTGATCCAAATGGTCCAACTTTGAGAAAGAAGTCACTCATAGAATCAAACTCGGATGGGATGCGTTCGGGAAACTGCGTCATTTTATCTTATCGTCCAAAACACTACCTCAAGGTGTTCGAGCAGTGTGTGCTGTCAGTGATGACCTACGGATTCGAGACGTGGTGCTTTACGTGATCGCATCAGAAATGAGCAGATCCGTAGATGAACAAGGGTAACCAACATAGTTCAAAGAATTAGCCGGCTGAAGTGGCAATGCGTTGGTCACATAGTGAGAAGGAGCGACAACTGTTACGGAAGAAAGGTCCTCGAGTGGAGACCACCTCTTGGACTGACGACCAGAGGAAGACAGCGGGTATCCAGCTGCATTCGGAAGGCTCAAAACAGGTTAGAGTGGCGCAAATTAGGAGAGGCCTACATACATATGTCCAGTAGTGAACTCGTAAAGGCTGATTGTTGGATGGATGGATGGGTTGGAATTAATTTCTAAATTACGGAGGAAAATTACTATTTTTTAAGTAATTAACATTATTTAGCTTACTTTTTTTTATAAAAGCTGCTTTTTCTTCAGCAATACTAATATAATTATATTAATGATTGTTTAAAGATGCCAAAACAGAGCATTATTTATAAAATAAAAATAATTTAAGCCGTAATTATTACACGAACATTTCTAAAATAGACTGAATTTTATTTTCTCTGATCTTACAACAATTGTTTTTACATATTCAGTTAAATTAATTTACATTTAAGACAATCCACTTTTCAGGATTCGAAATAATTATGCCGGTTACAGCATATTGATAACAGGATATTCAAAGGTTGTGTACTGTTACGACGTTGTTTTAGGTAATTTTTGTGAAAGTAACGTAGGTTACTACATTTTTGCTTTCCATAAAATAGTGCAGTTGACATCGTTCCATACATTTACTCACTTCACTTACTACATTTTAATGGTCTGTAAAAATATTTTCAATTTGTCGTAACCCGCAAAATATCGTTTTCAAATAACTTTAGGATAATTGTGATAATGTACATTTGTCTGGAAAAAAATAATAACTATTGTGTCCAAAAATGGCAACTCTAGCTCGATAAATGTAGAAGTTATGAATTTTTTTCGAGAAATCAAAAAGTTTTTCGGCTCTGGTGAACAATTTGATATTTGTGGGTTACTACGTGTTTGCTTTCTAGCGTCGATATATAAAATTGAAAAGCGACACACCGCTGATTAAACAAAAAATCTCAGAAACTGCCGAACCGATTAAGATGAAATTTGGTAGGTAGATAGTTCCTGCTAAGGAGACGTCCACTAAGAACGGATTTTTGGAAATTCATCCCCTAAGGGGTACAAATAAGGGTTAGAAGGCACTTTCATACAAACCAACTTCGTCAGTTTTAGAGTTATAAATATGAAATTTTTTATGTTAGTTTATAGTAATAAACAAAAGTTAACTTTAACACATTTTTTTGGAAAATCATCCCTTAAAGGGTTAATTTCTTCAATTTAACTTAGTACGCAACTTTGTCATTTTTGAAGTTAAAAACATGAAAATTTATATATTAGTTCAAAATTAGAAACAAAATTTAAGGGTTATGTGTTTTTTTGGAAAATCAACCCCTAAAGGGTCGAATAAGGTTGTTCAAGTTTGTATGGGAACTTCGTCAGTTTTGAAGTTAGAAGGGTGAAAATTTATATATAAGCTTATAGTTAGACACAAAAAATAACTGTATCACTGTTTTCTCGAAATTTATCCCCTAAAAATAGGGGTTGGAAGTCTTTTACATATAAATCAGCTTCGTCAGTTTTAGAGTTACAAGTATGAATTTTTTTATGTGTGTATATTATAGTAATAAACAAAAGTTAACTTCAACACATTTTTTTGGAAAATCATCCCTTAAAGGGTTAATTTCTTCAATTTAACTTAGTACGCAACTTCGTCATTTTCGAAGTTAAAAACATGAAAATTTATATATTAGTTCAAAATTAGAAACAAAATTTAAGGGTTATGTGTTTTTTGGAAAATTAACCCCTAAAGGGTTGAATAAGGTTGTGCAAGTAGTATGGCAACTTCGTCAGTTTTAAAGTAAGAAGGGTGAAAATTTGTATATAAGTTTATAGTTGGACACAAAAAATAACTGTATCACTGTTTTCTCAAAATTCATCCCCTAAAAATAGGGGTTGGAAGTCTTTTACATATAAATCAGCTTTGTCAGTTTTAGAGTTATAAATAGGAAATTTTTATGTATATTTATAGTAATAAACAAAAGTTAACTTCAACACATTTTTTTGGAAAATCATCCCTTAAAGAGTTAATTTTTTAGATGGACTTTAATACGCAATTTCGTCATTTTTGAAGTTAAAAGCGTGAAAAATTATATATTAGTTCAAGATTAGAAACAAAATTTAAAGGTTATGTGTTTTTTTGGAAAATCAACCCCTAAAAGGTTGAATAAGGTTGTGCAATTAGGTAGTATGGCAAGTTCGTCAGTTTTGAAGTAAGAATGGTGATAATTTGTATTTAAGCTTATAGTTAGACACAAAAAATAACTGTATCATAGTTTTGTTCAAATTCATCCCCCAAAAATAGGGGTTGGAAGTCATTGACTGTATTTTATAGAGGAAGAGGGACAGGGTGCGTGAGAGGGAGAGGGAGGGACAGGAAGCGGGAGAGGGCCCGAGAGCGGGAGAGGGAGAGAGAGGTACAGGGGCAGGAAGCGGGAGAGGGAGAGGGAGCGGGACAGAAAGCGGGAGAGGGACCGAGTGCGAGAGAGGAACTGGGAGCGAGAGAGGGAGAGGGTGAGGGACAGGAAGCGGGAGAGGGACCGTGAGCGGGCAAAGGAGAGGGACAGAGAGCGGGAAAGAGAGAAGGAGAGAGAAAGTGAAGGAGAGAGAGAGAGAGAGAGAGATAAGGAAACAGAGAAGGAGAGAGAGAGTGTGTGAGAGGGAGGGAGGGAGGGGGTTTAAGTGGGAGAGGGAATGGGAGCGGGAGAGTGAGTGTAAGTGTCCGGATGGAAAGATATTTATACTGTTCATGTTGACATCGTAAAACCAGTTCATCATTGATCCATTTAGGATCTGGTGGTGTTACTTGGAGACAAGATATGTAACTCCTGGATGGATGGAAATAACGGAACCTTTTTGATTTTTTTTTAATAAAACTCAAGAGCCAGTTTTTCTGTACATTAAATATTAAATATTTTTTCAAAATTTCGGTTAGGGGCACTCAAAAAATTTGTTTTTAAAATTATTGTCTGTTTGTCTATCTGTTTGTCTGTCCGGGCATCACATGAAAACCCTTGAACTGATTTCGACGGAAATTAGTTAAGTTGTTCCTTATACATTGGATCACATTTTTAAAAACTTTTTGTCCCGATAAAATTTATAGTTTTCCCCGGAAACAAGATGAAACTTAGTATGGAATATTTTAAAAATATCAATGATTTGCTTTAAATTTGCAACAAACGTTCCTCATTAAATTCATGGAATACATGTTTTCGAGTTTTTCAAAATTTTTCCTGAAAAAGAAAAACTAATTAATGTCAATGTTGTTTATTTTTCATAATCCGTTCCCGGAGGAATGATTTGTGATTGTATCGTAGGTTTCCGTATATAAATTCCTAAATATTAGTACTTCAATATAAATTAACCTGTTTTTAAATTTTCTTCTGCAAGGGGTACAAATATGTTAAGCATAATTTCCGCATGCGAAGCTGCGGGTAACAGCTAGTGTACTTATAAAAGTTTGGTACATATATAATAATCTGAAAAATCTGTATACAATACAGAGATAGATATTAGATTAGATATATTTATAACGACGTTGCGACAAACAAATCCACGCGAGTGCAGTCACGAACTTTTACTAGTATTAAACTTAGCGGCCTTACAAACCAGTTGAAAAATAACCCGACAGATAAGCTGGCTGGCATAATCATCATAAACATATTAGTTATCATTTTAATGCAGACAATAAATATGCGACGATAAGTATAAATTAACATTAGAGTTTTACTATCATAGCAGACATCAATACTAGAAATCATTTTTTAGCACCGGAGCGAGTGCTCTACTGAAACCATAGCAGTAAATCTATATGGATCAATGAGTGCATAAAAAATTTACTTACCATTGTTGGATACGGTTATGTAAGAACAGATTAGGCGACATGTAGTGTAAACTGACGCAATAAGCTTCAAATACTTTAATGTTAAAATGTATTTACATAAGGTACCCTACTATCATAGTACCTACTTAATTATGTATTTATGAGGTAGGACTTCATTTTCGTTTGATTTTTAATGCTCTTTTTTTCAGATGCAACAAAGTGCATTACATATATATAGAGTTTATTCGTTCCTAATAAACCAAACACTAAACTTTTTTTTCTTTTTGGTGTCGTTTCAACTTCTTTTTAATATTTTTTCTTTAATAGAGAAATAAATATATATTATTTATAGAAAAAGCAGGAGAAATCCCCTGAATAAATATAATTAGGTAAACATAAAATTTATCCAAAATACATGATTTAAAATAGTTCGCATATTATATTGCAGTTTTTAAGATACAGATGAACCAAAACGAAACGAAGGCTCAATACTGGTAGTAAATAAAATCCGTGTAGCCGGGCCTTTAGTCGCGGTATGAACAGATAAAGTGATGTTACTAATACGGTTATCTGACAATTTGTTGTTATCAGTTCAATTTGTCCATTGCATACACTTAAGCAATGAAATGCTGAAATACTGCCAATCGAATGATTTACGGCAGCTTTTACTACGTCTGCAACTTAGTACCTTCGATTAGCTCCTGTAATGTAAAACAAAGTGCACAGGAGCAATCCCGCAAAAAACGATCATCAAAGAGTTAAAACACGTCTTAAATAATATAATCTGTCACAGGAGTATCGCTGGATTAAAATAAATAAAAGAGAGATTAATGAAAACAGAAAGGACTTGCCCTCATTTCATGCCATTAGCAAGGTACACCACAAGCAGGGATACCAAAGATAGAATACCTAAATATTTTATTGTAAAGCCTTAAACCTTCAACGCTGAACAAGCTGGAGTAGTTTTTACTTTGTATTTATTTGTGGGAAAATCAATAAATATCTTACTCTTTGACTTTATCCCAGCCTCTATAGTTTTCCTAAAAATTGAGCAAAAGTGTAAAACGGGATAAAGTGGGGGTGGGGGAGAGTTATTTTTTTAAAGTACTCACATATAGATACAACATAGCATTAGTTTCACAAAATTATAAATTTTGCCGCTGAAATCTAGAATGAATGGACTAAAGAGTCCTGGGTATGATCCCAGCCGGGTCTCCGTATTTGAAATTGTGTGTAACAGCGTAAAATACAAATATCATAAAGTCTATACACAAGGACAAAATCGAATATTACAGATAATTATTTGTTTTGTAATTAATTGGGTAATCTTAAAAAACAAGTGTTGTAATGGTAAAGATTATGATGAACGATACAATTCTAGATAATTTTATCGAATACGATGAATCGTTAATGTAATTATTCTTGTAAATAGGTCATATTATTATTATTAGTAATTTGAAAATAACGAAAAAAATAAGGAAAACATGTATTTTGTATTATTGTAACTGATATGTATGTAATTTGTGATGTATGTATGTGATGTATATTGTAACTGACTTAAAATAAAAGGGATGTTTTCAGTTTGGTGGCAGGGCCTCACACTCATATATCACACTCATATAATCCCTCAGATTACGTTATTTTAAGTAATATTGTCTTTAATCGTTCATTAATACCAACATTACTATTATCACAGAAGACATAATAGTACTTATCTATTATTATTTCTCCGTGGGGTCCGCCTGGATAGCTACCACGTCAGCCACCGAAGTTCTTTCTTTCTTTTTCCTCTCTCTTTCTTTTAGTGTCGCTGATGTCCATGGACAACGGTAGTTACTTACCATCAGATGGATCATCTGCTTTTTAACCGCTATTTTCATGAAATATATTTTTTTAAATTTGTTACCTCAGAACTCCTTCACTTATGAACCGATTTGGAAAATTATTTTTTAAATTAAAAGATCCTTTCATATGGCGCACATCTATATATCTATACAAATAAATAAAATTGGGATAACCGCTTTTTACTAAGTGCATTTGGATGTATACACGGTACATATACCAAAACAACATTTTTCACAATTTTTGTCTCTCTCTCTGTCTGTCTGTCTGTCTGTCTGTCTGTTTGTTCCGGCTAATCTCTGAAATGGCTGGACCGATTTTGACGGAACTTTCACTGGCAGATAGCTGATGTAACGGGGAGTAACTTAGGCTACTTTTATTTTTGAAAAAAAAATGTTTGGCGATGCGAAGTTCGCCGGGTCAGCTAGTATTTTATAAAATTCAGTCGTGATGCTGGGATCCATGAGGGATTGATGGAACTCTTTAAATATTTTAGGTAGGTATTTTTATAAGTTAATTATAACTTGCTTCGGTGAAGGAAAACATCGTGAAGAAACCTGCACACCAGAGAGTTCTCCATAAAGCTCTCAAAGGTGTGTGAAGTCTACCAATCCTCACTTAGCCAGCGTGGTAGACTATGGCCTGCACCCCTCATATTGTGAGAGGAGACCCCGAGCCTAGCAGTGGGACAAATATGGGTTGTTGCTATTGCAATTTTTGTATACATTTTGCGTTCGAAGACTTGTTATTTAAAGTCGTTAATTTTTTGGTAAAATTTTATGTTGATACCCAACGCGGAGGAGAATAAACTCATGGAAAATAGTAAAGTACCGCGACTCACTGCTCTCTTTTTCATTCTCACTTCGTTTTTGAAAGGAATAAAAACTATTTGGTAAAATTTTTCATTTGTATCAGTTAACCTGACCAACATCAATGAAAAGATATTTTTTCGTGTAACATAGAAAACCGTATTAGTAATTAATAACTACCAGATATATTCAATTAATCTATTTACTATGAAACAATACATGTCTATTATCATCTTCATTGATAAATTTAATCGGCTTAAAAACATATAAGAAGAGGATACCACAAATAGTAACCAGAGTTGTCAAGAAATAATTAGTGGAAATGGCCATCTTTTTCGTAACCTTATTGGCTGTAGTCCTTACTTTTGTTGCAGGTAAGTTATGTTTATTTCAAATTACAATAAATAAAACTTTTTACTTAATTTGAGAGAAAGGGACAATTTACCCCTAGTGGTAAATGTTTAATGACGACCTTGAACATCAAGAATATAAAGGCTCTATCAACACGTTGGGAGTTCGACAAAGAAGTCCAAGACTAGTTTGTTACTCGCTCTTCAACATTGCACCCGAAACACGAAAGAAGGAGAAAGTAGGTAGCTCTTTACGTCCCAAGAAATAGTTTGTTTAAAACATTTTCAAAGCAAAATTTCACCAGAGATATACGTATTATTTATTTATTTATTCAAAATTATATCTAACATTACAGCTCATTTGACTAATGCGTTAGAGTAATATAAATACATTGAAATTAAATTCGTAATAAGTAACATAAATTTAATTTTTTATATATTAAAATAAAAATAATGTATTATTTAATTTCTGTTTTCAACAGCTGAGCCGCTCAGACAGCAAAGGATAAATGGTGGTTTTGAAACTACTATCCAGACGTATCCTTTCAGTGCTGCCTTACTGTACAGCAGAGATTTCATTAACTACCAACAGAAATGCGGTGGGACCATCATCACTAACAGAGCTGTGTTGACAGCTGGTCATTGCGTCATGTACGTATTATTATTTATTTATTATTACTCTGATGAAGATTCACTCAGGCTTTCTGGTGATAGGTTTTTGCGGACATTAAGTCCAACACATTAGTCAAAAGAGAAGCAGAAAATCACGGTTCTGGAATTGTTTTGTTGATTTAAGAATATGGTGGCGAGGCAGGTGATAAGAAGTTTTAAAACAGCCATAAGTAGTTGGTAGTATTTTGGGTGGCGCAGACTTAAAGAAAAGGCCTGACGTCATACTGTTATTCGATTCATAAGATTCACTTAACTTGAAGACGAATGGAGCCTCTCAAATGCTTAATTACAGCGCATAATCATGAGCGCATTCTACTGTAGCATGACCTGTGTTTTCAGTGGAGACGCGCCAATCAGGTGGAGGATACGTGTGGGATCCGTCTACGCTAACTTTGAAGGAGTAGTGACCGATAGTAGCGATATCATCGTTCACCCAAACTTGAACGTGATGACGCTGGACAACGATATTGCCATTGTTCGCTCGGTTGCTACTTTTGTTTTTAACAACAACGTTCGGGCGGCGAGCATCGCTGGAGCTAACTACAACCTCCCTGATAATGCTGTTGTTTTCGCTACTGGATGGGGTTCACCTACGGTAAGTTGAGAAAGGTGTAATTACGAAATTGTATGGCTTAGCACAATGCTTACTATCAATGTATAATTTGAAAAATGTGACATTTTATTAGTAGAAACATAGACATCACCATTAGATTTTGACATTCATGATACTATGAGGATTAGTAGAAATAAGCATGAATATGCAAACCTAAACTATAATAATATAAGTACTATATCTTTGAATTAGATATCGTTGCTTTACAGATTTAGAATATTACAATTAGTAGGTAGTAAAGAAAAAATAAAGAGCTGTTTTTTGACAATTGTTTCAAATATATATTTCAGAGTCAAGAACCACGTTCTGAAACCCTTCGCCATGTTCAAATTTGGACTGTAAACCAAGACGTCTGCAGAACTCGATACGCTGAGCTCGGTTACGACGTTACCGATAATATGCTTTGCGCTGGCTGGTTGGACGTTGGCGGACGTGGCCAGTGTGCTGGCGATGATGGAAGCCCTCTTATCCACAATAACATCATTGTGGGTGTGCGCTCGTGGGGACAAGGGTGTGGCCTCGCCAGATACCCTGGAGTCAATACCAGAGTATCACGCTTCACTAATTGGATCAACTCGAATGCTTAAGTTAATTTCAATGTTAAATTTATTAAATGTCAGTTATTGTAAATTTTAATATTCAATTTCTCAGTCTGTAATATAGACGTATAAACTAATTACAACATATATTTTATTTCATTTCATTTTTTAGCAATAATTTTATTTGACGACCGTAGCTTAATTGGTAGTTAATCATAAGCATACATGGGAATCGATGATCAATTACTGTAAAATGGTGCGTCAGCTCGTCGGTTAGCTATTTACATTAAAATCTCCCTCTGGATAATAAGTCGAAATTCGACCATAATTCGACCATAATTAATCTCAAAGGTTACTTCACAATGTATTTTTTGTTATTTTTTTAATAAATTAGTGAAATTGTAACACATAATATAACACACAAAAGTTAGAAAAACTTAAAAAAAAACTCAATACGTACAGAACTATAATATACTCGTAATGCAAAACTTTAATAATAAACGCTTACACACTTATACATAATAATAATATGATATCTATATATATAATAATTATATATATATAGATATATACATATACGTCGTTAACTACGGTCTTAAGCTTTTGCAATGTAAGAGAGTATCGAAGTGCAACTGTTATATTTACGAATTATCATGATGACTCATACTTGCTGATAAGATGTTTGCTTGGCCAGCAGTTTGACATGCTTCCTTATCCGTAACTGTGTATTTCGTTATTTTTAAAGCCAAAATGGCTGACGAGAAAGCAACGGGCCATCTGATGGTAAGTGTTAGATCGTCTAACATTTAGTTAAGATAATCTATCTGTATTAGTGTAATATAATCTGTGGCCTGTGGTCTACCGGATATGTTACTTTAAGTTTGGTATTAATATCTTGTATGGTTGGTAACAGTGACGTTGTAACACTCTCTTCCGTTTTCCATGTTCGAAGCAATAAACAAATTAAGTGGGGGTCACCAACTATACGAATGCATTCTCGCAAGATTTTAGACCTACAAAAGATCTCGCGAGACCGTAGAGCCATTGATCTCGAGCTTTTGGGTAGTTTTTATTGAAAACGTGTGCAAGTGCTATAATTAATTCCATTTACTATATATGTACAATGTACATAATATTCCTTATGAAAAATTTAAATGACGCAAATAAAAATTATAAGAATTCCTTTCATAAATAAATATTAGGTTTTGTTAGTCAGATGAGATGAAACTATAAAATTCCTATAAGAGACCTTGGGACAGAGATTACATTCTCTAGGTGTTAGTTGATGTATCCATTGTGTATGTAGTTAACTTTTAGGTATTAAGTTGATAGGAAGATGATGTTAATAAAATAAGGACCGAGATGTCGGTGACT
Source organism: Thymelicus acteon (assembly GCA_951805285.1). NCBI lineage: Eukaryota > Metazoa > Arthropoda > Insecta > Lepidoptera > Hesperiidae > Thymelicus > Thymelicus acteon. The sequence continues at coordinate 5,868,015 of OX638213.1, read as the reverse complement.
AATGGTTGTTATAGACGATTATGAAGTAATTGAGGTTTCACATAATACGGCTCTATGGTTACTAAGTGATGCCCTTAGTTTTATAGATTTACATTAGCAGCAGTGGCTTGAGTCAGTCGCAAAACGATTCGTCGTGTTCCAGTTGGGGGCATGAGAGCCAGTTCTTTCTTTCTCTTTCTTCTCTTTCTCTTGGCCGGCAACGCATAGTGATGTCTTTGGTGTCGCTGATGTCCATGGGCCATTTACCATCACTTAGATTGTCAGCTCATTTGTCGGCTATTTTGGACGGCTTTATTTTATACGAGTAACCGCCGTCGCTTTGCTTCAGTTTTCTTATTTACCCTGTGTTCCATTATTGGAGTTTTATTAAGGATCCCAATTTTATTTTGAAAATATAATATAGCCTATGTCACCCTGGGATAGTGTAGCTTCCCAACAGTGAAATTAATTTTTCAAATCGGTTCAGTATTTTTGTAGCCTATTCAATACAAACAAACAATCAAATCTTCCCTCTTTATAATGTTATTATAAAGATATAGATAATCGGAAATATAGATTATCGGCCATAAAAAAATGATTATGCAGCCATACTCGAAAAATTAATTTCCAGGAAAAGCTTAGAGGTTCTTCGGTGTCCAAAAAAACTGCCTTAGTAATTGCTCATTGCTAGATATGAAATTAGTGCTCATAGCCCGGTGGCTTGCGTCGATTCTAAGCGATCGACAAAGTTAAGCAACAGCGGACGCGGTCGGTAGTTGGATTGGATGGGTGACCGCTAGTAGCAAAAATTTCTTGAGCGCTACCGTGCTTCGGAGGGCACGTAAAGCCGTCGGTCCCGGTTGTTATCGTAAGATAATAGTCGTTAAGCCATGTCGGAGGCCCTCGGGCGGCATGAAAACTTCCGACAATTGGGTTGGCCACTAACCCCTCCTCCAATCCGCACTAGAGCCGCGTGGTGGAGAATGTTCTCAGCCTTCTCAAGAGGAGAGACCCGTGAGTAGTGGGCCTTTAATGGATTGAAGCCAGATATGAAATACAACAAGTCACTAGACATTATTTCTAGTGTCGTTCACAGGGGCACCCCCGCGTCGCAACGTCGGTAGATTACGAGTACAATGATATATAAGCCTATAATTCTCTTTATTGATAAATTGCATTGGCTTTAAAACATATAAAAAGAAGATACACCAAATAGTAAGCAAGAAATTGTTCGCGAAAATGGTTTTACCTAACCTCTTTTTTCTAACCTTACTGGCTGTAGGCCTTACATTTGTTACAGGTAAGTTATGTTCATATTTTTTTTTATTACAATAAATAATGTTTGTTATTTATTTGTCCAAATAAACCTCGTAGTGTAAAGTGTTAAACACATCACATGAACATTTAGCAAAGTCGTGTTAGTTTTAAACCTCGGAATCCAATGACTGTGAATGTATTGATGAAACTTTTTATGGCTTAGAGAAAAAATACTAACAAGTTTACAAAGTTTTTTGGCCGCCTTTGTTTTTTTATGTATTTGGATTAATAAATGTTATTTTTTAACTAAAACCCACTTTTGTTACGAGAGAGTGAATTCTAGTGTGGGAGCTAGTGGCACTGAAACTGTTGTAACGATTCATCGATTTTTAATTATTTTTTTAATTTTTCATATATAGATATAAAAATTAATGTTTTATTTTTATCGTCAACAGCTCAGCCACAAGATAGACAGCAAAGGATAAGTGGAGGTGCTGAAATTGCTATCACGACACATCCTTTTAGTGCTTCCTTACTCTACAGCAAGGATTTCATTACCTATCAACAGGAGTGTGGTGCGACCATAATCAACAACAGAAATGTAATAACGGCTGCTCATTGCGTCATGTATGTATTCATATAAATTATTGTAGTAAACGATCAGTAGGAATGTGTTATGATGATTTTACACGTTGTAGTTTGTAACAACAGGTAGCTAGTCGGATAAGGAGACTGAAAACAACCGAAAAGAAATTGGTAGGAAACTGGGTGGTACAGAGCCTAAATAGTAATTTACAAAAGAAAAGGCCTGATTTCATACTCTCGTTCAATGTTTAAGAGGAGTCTCTCAGAGGCTTCACCACAATGTTTATAATTTAGAATAGCATTATATAAGCGCTGTTTTTTCCAGTGGTGACGGGCCGATCAGGTGGAGGATACGTGTAGGATCCGCCTCTGCAAACTCTGGAGGAGTCGTGGCCAATAGCAGTGCAATCATCGTTCATCCAAACTACAATGTTCGCACGCTGGACTATGACATTGCCATCGTTCGATCGGCTACTGTTTTTGTTTTAAACAACAACGTGCGAGCAGCCAACCTCGCCGCACATAACTTCACCCTCCCTGAGAATGCTATTGTCTGGGCCACTGGATGGGGTTCTACTACGGTAAGTCAGGAATGGTTAATATCAATTTATAAAGAATAATATTGTACTAGTAGTAGGACCACATAATGATGACAACCAGGAAGGAAGAAGGACAAGGAAAGATACAGGTTCTACATGAAGATTCAGATCCAAAACCAGTCTTTAATTTTCAAGTTATTTGGATATTAGAAAGAAATTCTCGAATTCAATGAATCGTGAAAATCTTGTTAGAAAAGGGCAAACTAGATACAAACCTGTGACATTTTCCATGAAATATGCTTATTTGCGCTACCAGAGACTAGACGTAGTAGATATCATAATAAAGGAAAGGTGAACCTAGCTACTCTACTCCTATAATTCTTTTTCATAATTATATAAAATATCTATTTCAGTACAAAGGACCACGTTCAGCGACCCTTCGCCGAGTGCAAATTTGGACTGTGAACCAAGCGGTCTGCAGATCTCGGTACGCTGAACTTGGGTACGCCATTACCGATAACATGCTTTGTGCTGGCTGGTTGGACGTTGGCGGACGTGGCCAGTGTGCTGGCGATGATGGAAGCGCTCTCATACACAATACCATCGTTGTTGGTATTCGCTCATGGGGACAAGGGTGTGGCCTTGGAAGATACCCTGGAGTCAATACTAGAATGACACGCGTCAGTGCTTGGATTACCGCAAATGTTTGAATTAATTCAGTTGTTATGTTTGTTAAAAATTACACCCTTTAAATATTCCTTACTTTGTAATAAAGACGTATGTTATACATTTTATTTAAATTTATTTTACTGCATTTAATGCTAATTTTAAGATCATAGACTAATTGACCTGGACGCGTGAATTAAGGGACATCCATGGGTGACAATTACCACTTACCACAAAGTGGCTGCTCGATTTCGGCTATTTATATAAAAAAAACTAACTTTGAATATTATTTCTCTGACTATTTTAATATACACGCTTTAATAAAAATATATTTTTGCTTTCTATATCCAACAAAAAGTTATCACCTGAAAATAAGCGAAAATTACTAAAGTACAATTGGACAGTTTCATAAACTATGGGCTTAATCCTTCTCATTCAGAGAGGGAACATTTAGACGGCTTAAACTAGCAACAACTTCGTAGGTCCACGGTAGTCCGTATTACGCTTCCTACAGTAAATTATTTTTCCTAAAAGTCGCACAATACTTATCCATGTTCCAGTAATAGTCAAGTACAAACTGGAGCAAAAAGTATAACTTCAATATGGCAACCAATTTGAGTGGAGTGGAGAACTTAAGCTATAAAATGGTGATGTACATTAATTTTGACAAAAAATAAGAAGAATATAGCGTTGCCACCAAAGATATTTTACCATACAATATCATTGGTTGCCACAAAATAATAATTATGATTGAATTTATTACATTACAATTAAATACAAAATAGCAAATTGGATACAGAAATACACACTACGTAGTGAATTATGGTCTTAAACATTTGTGATATGAGAGGAGATTCGAGTGCAACGTAAAATATACATTCATTTTATAACTAGTGGATACCCGGCGTCGGGAAATCTTTTGTAAGAAAAAAATTGAAAATCAACTTCATGAATGGACAGAGTGTGCCTAATGCATTGTTTTAGTGGTCCAAAACCATCTTCACATTATTGCCTTTCAAATGAAACCAGTTTAGGGCACATCGGTAGGATAGTTTCAAATTTTATTATACTTCATAGATTAAGATGATGACCCTTGCTTGTTGATAAGGTTTTTTTAAGGTTCCGTACCCAAAGGGTAAAAACAGGACCCTATTACTAAGACTTCACTGTCCGTCTGATGTCTGTCACCAGGCTTTATCTCATGAACCGTGAAAGCTAGACAGTTGAAATTTTCACAGATGATGTATTTCTGTTGCCTTAAAACAACAAATACTAAAAACAGAATAAATAAATATTAAATTTAATATACAACATACTTATACAACAGACATGTTTTTTTCCGTTTTTTGCTTCATGTTATATATTGATATTAGATATATGTATTGGCAACAGGTAGACGAAAAGGTTATAATAATAGTGTCTGATGTTGTATAGATAATGATATGGACCCTTCGTGCGCGAGTCCGACTCGCACGTGGTCAGTTTTTTTACCTTCCTTACGAAAATTCCGTCATGTTCTATTTCTTAAATGGTTTTAATAGAGTTCAGTTGAATTGTTGGAGATACAGTTAATAAACGAATTACACCGGGGTCACCAATTTAGTTGGCTTTGCTGTTCGCTTTTGCTGGTGGCCCTGGTGGGGTATAGACTAGATAAGAAATGTTCAAAATGTCCTACAGCATGCCAGACAATGGAGTAGTTAGATATAGAAATCAAGTTTCAAGTCAGGTACACCGTACAGGGTATAAGAAAACAGACTAAGTTAGTTGATAACTGTGCCCATAGATGGCGTTAGTAAAATGAAAGCTGAAACACGCTGTTGAGTTTGGGGATTGTATAAGAAAGCCATTCAATTTTGAAGAGCGAGCTTAAGTTTTCAGTATATATAACAAAGTAGCTTCCGTTTCCATTTTTAAATTGGTACTGCTTATAGTGCCATGTTTGACAACTTCATGTAACTTTTTAATAGGTATTCCTCTATTTAAGCCTAATTGGGGGCGGCTTAGAATACTAACATTACTAACACCAGTTCCACGCTGGATGGGTGTTGTAAGAGCCGCCTAAATCCGGTCCGCTGGTGGAAGGGCCCCTGAAGGGATTATATTAGTAATATTGATTTTAATTTAATATGTAGTTCATTAAAGTCATATTTACTCATAGACCTATATGTATATACTATACTAGACAGGCTATTCAGTACTAAAAGTTTGGACACCTACGTTGACACCAAATGGTGCCAACGCATTTTAATCGGCTGCGAGCAAGCGAGACTAGTGGATGTCATTTTTGAAAAATTCCGACCGTTCCAAAACACATAATAACGCATATTGTTTATTGTGCACAGTTAAATCGTCTTCATTATTTACGTTTGAACTTTATTTGAGTTTATTTAAATCATAACTGGTAAATAACTATATTTTTACTTACATTTTTAAAAATTATTTAGTGCAAAATATTTGATATCCGCCATCTTGAACCGACCTTGACCGAACGAAGCGCTGTCACAGAGCATGAAAAATGTTTGAAAAATGTCACACGGATTTTGCACGGAACAGCCCGTCTAGTCTATATATTTAAGTCTATGTTATTACCATTATTATTTCTCTATGGAGTTCATCTGGACAAGCTACCATACCACCTTCTTGCTTGAGTATCAGTTCTTTCTTTCCTCTTTTCTTTTTCGTGGCCGGCAACGAGTTAGTGATGCCTTTGGTGTTGCTGATGTCCATGGGCGACGATAGCCACTTATCATCAAGTGGATCGTTAGCTCGTTTTCCGGCTATTTCCATAAAAAAAACCTGTACAAGTGCGAGTTAAAACTCGCGTGGAGAGTTTTCCGTTGGCTGTGAAAGTGGACAGAAACACGGGTGATCCTATAAGTGTTCCGTTGTTTTTTTGCAAACGGAACCCTATAAAACACCTAGTTTTAGCCGGGTGGATAGGCTAGATGTAATTTTTATTATTTTTTATTTTAGGCTACACTGAAATATTATTTATTAGGTTCAATTATGCGTTAAACTTGATAAACTATACAGATTAGTATTTATTAGTCCTTCCAAGTAACTATAATAAAACGATGAAATTGTAACCTATTGTTTCTGACACTAACCCAAACGGAGATAGCCGACGAGCGGCGAAGGTACACGAATACCTGGATCGATTTTCTACTTGAACTTGCCGCGGTTCATGTTAGCTACGTCGGCATTGAGAATTTTATAGCTATTGGTGGGGTACGGACTCAGTGTTGCCAATGCTACGGCAATTACCGTGTTCTACGGCTTTCAGGCCAAAAAATCAGAAAATCTACGGTCTACGGCCCGAACCCTAGGGCCGTAGCAAATTCTACGGCTTTTCGCAAATTCTACGATCTTTCTGTTATTTATTATTTTTGCAGACATTTAACGAATATTAAACCCTTAAAATAGTGTGTCACTAGGCTAATGAAGAGTGTTCCTTGTTTTGTGGACATGAAATTCACTGCTGATGACCTTTTTTTTTTTTTTTTTAGTCCGAGCGCTGAACCGATGGTATATATTGGCATAATTGGATAGCATAATATATTAGCAGTTGTGGACACGGCCCACAGTTGATCTTTTTCCATACAAACACGGCTTTTTTATCTCATGTACACGGCCTTCCAAAAAATTTCATTGGCAACACTGGGTACGGTCACGGCTACCCTGAAACATTACTATTTCTATTCAACCATACAATGTAAAGTCAATGTCACACTAATTGTAACCACACGTTTACGTTAAGAGGCTCGTTTATAACGACATTTTCAGTGATAAAGGCTGCTATAACGAAGTTTACGTAATTTAAGCACATATTATGTATTATGTTTAGACCGTAGTTTGCTATTTACAAGGCTATTATTTGCTATTTATAACGTCGTGGCCTCTGTTATAGCCTATTTGAGAAATTTATTAAATTAAACGTTTTTGTACTTAGTTTGCTTAGCCCATCATCCATCCATCCATCCATCAGCCCTTAGAGGTCCACTGCTGGACATAGGCCTCCCCTAACTTGCGCCACTCTGACCGGTCCTGAGCCTTCTGAATCCAGCGGATGCCCGCTGTCTTCTTCAGGTCCTCAGTCCACCTGGTCGGGGGACGTCCTATGCTACTTTTTCCGAGACGTGGGCGCCATTCGAGGACCTTTCTTCCCCAACGGTTATCGGTCCTTCGAACTATGTGGCCAGCCCATTGCCACTTCAGCCGGCTAATTCTTAGCCCAGTGGCAATTATTATTGAGGAGCGAAACTTTTATGTTTGTGATTCCCATTAGGAAAATATTGTATCGATCATAATCCTAAAATCTGAATAGTTTTAAAACTTCAAGAAATAATCATGTCAAAAGTAATGTAAAAGCTGTATGGTATTGTAACTAGTAATAACTTACAATAGCAATAATAACAAGCCCAAGAGAGTTGGTGAAATATTTACATGGGCGTAATTATTTATTTCACTTTATTGTACACCCAGAACTATACATTAACGTGCCAACTGACCACTGGTGTTGAGATTTGGTGATCAGACGGTCCGGAGCGATAAAAGTAGGCAAATAAACAAAAGGTAATCTTATCGTTTATACAGAAATCTCTTCCAGATAAACATGAGATGTGATCGACGAAATTGACAAAAGAAATTTAAATTATTCACGAATACACCTGTAAATAATTATAAAATATCCACCTCTACGTTGGTTAAAAAACTTATTTCGCAAGTACCTATTTATTATATTAGTTTAAAAGATGTGCAGACTGCAGAGCGAAAGGAAATCCTTTACCGTCTCTACTCTACGAAACTATAGTAAAAGCAAAAAATAACTGCACTACGTATTTACTTTGAAAAACTACATATATTATAATTAAATGATTTTTTTAACTAAAATAAGGAACTTCGTTCCAAAAATCAATAAAAAAGCGTCCGGGAAAAACTTCATAAAAAGCATGGAAACATGATACTACTACTCCGATGCTACTCTCTCCGATCCCAAAGACCTTTATGAACATTCTAAGCCGGGATTCGTGCCCACTGCCCATTTGATCCCCTACCGTATTCGCTATTAGTGAATTTGATTTATTTTCCAATCGCTGTATAGGACGATTCTTGAATACCAAATCTTGTATTGAGCGACACGTAGAAATCAATATGACGTATTTCCTCCTAGAGATAGATTGCAGGATAACATTACACTTAGAGCACCAATTTTTCGGATTTAGATTCCCGCTATTAAATCCAGATCAGTAGCTATATTTTCACAGAAATCTGGCACGGTAAGGATTTCTTTACCTGTTAAGATTTAGGAAAATCTTCAGTAGGAAAACCTTACTATTTCCTTTTACCGATAACGCATCAGTAACAACTCGACATGAAATCTCGAGTTGTATTTCCATTTCCATTTTGATTAATTGAATATTTCCAAACATGCAACAATGACAAGTTGTCAAACATCTATAGAAACAACGTTTTATATTCATCCCTTGCTTTCGACATAGGTATATTTTCGTCAATAAAAGTGCAGAGTTCACCGTCATTTCCTATTCTTATCTATTGGTATCATTAATCTAAGTATCTACAACGATCGACAACGCTTATAGCAATGAACCTAAACTATCATTAATGATAATGGTAGCGCGTGTGAATATTACCTTGACATTTTATTGTGTGATACGACGTCCTTCACTCTTTAGTTGTGAAAAGGAAATACATTTGTATTCATTCCGTTGATTACAAAACTATACGGAAAAACAAGGAACAACACCATCTTATGATGAGTGTTGAAAAGTAAAATGAAATGAAGTAAAGTAAGTAAAATGAAATCAGTTTTATCCGATGTAGGTTTGTAACACTTTTCGAAAGCCACTGAACGCCCATCGGTTCAACAAATCCCTACCGTGAGTGGTCCCGGGAGACGAAGCGGCAAGAAACTACCAGGGTTATTTTTTCCTACTCACAGGTACAGACAGCATTTAATTCTACTTATGGCAATATTCAAAAGAAAGAAAAATAAAATGTTCGTTGGATGGTTCAAAAATAAGTGTCGATCCCACAGATATATCGATCCCATGAAGTATGAAATCAAAATGTAATGAATATCAATGTACTTACTTCATTGTTCAGTGATGTGATTTTACAGCTAAGAATTGGGCATTTCGGATGCAAAATACAAAAATTTTGTGGGGCAAAAAACCCCTGATGATATTTTATTTGTAATATAATTAATTTTTTACTTCATTTCACATCATAAATATGTCTGGGTACGTGAGAGTTTTCATTATGTTGTCTTCTAATGGAAATAAGTTATCGACGCTCTTGGTTAGTGTTGTCATCTATTACTTAAGGTCGCATCTATTACTTAAACTCGTAAACGGAACGTAAACGTATTAACTCTTGCATTTCAGTATACTTTGTAAGAAACTCCCTACTGTAAAGCACACTTATCGGCATCGTAACGTAATCGCCTCGCCTCGAGACAAGCTCACGAACGCGGTACGGTGCGTGGACGACTTGCCGTACCCGCGCTTACGTCTCACCGTACGCTATCGTTCGACTTTCCGTTTCCTCGTGCACGCCCCGCGCCGCGGCTACCGCTGCGTCGGCGAACTGCTGTCACGAGGCAACTTCCAGTCTTGTCTTGCGTCGCCTAGCCGTAGCCGAGTCGACTCGGAGCTGCTGGTCGGTTGGTAACGCGCTTACGTTAGGTTGATGCTTGGTTGACGGCGAGGCGATCTGGTGACGATCCCTTTCCGAGTTGATATGTGTGCTACGACCTTTAATCCGATAACTCTGTGAGAAAATCTTATTAGGACGCTTATTGGTTATGGTGAAGATAATGAAATTATCGACTAGGGTTAGCAACATAGAGGAGATTTAAGCTTAGATGGGACCGCTGTTTTTCTGGTTACTATTAACAAATACACCCATTAGATTCTTTAAATGAGATCCATAGATCACAAAGTACATGTGTCGAAGGGAAATTGACCCATTTGCCTCACAAAACGTCGTACGTGTTTTCCATTTGTTATGCTCATTGAGCTCATTTTTCAATGTGAACAAATGAATGCAAAAAGTGTTTAGTTCCCGCGATTGTTTTTCAGAGTTTGCGCACATGTTGAAAATATTCATGTGCTTATATTTTATCAATGTCAACGAGTTTGCATATATTAATTGTTATTTAAATGAGTAAGTATTTGTATTCCAATTGGTCGCACACAGTGATTGATCACATTGTTTTGGGTTGGTCTGAGCGATAATCACACAAATAAAGGTTTTTTGAAAACTGAAAACTGAAAGCTGAAAACGCATCCCACATTTATTTTACTAACAGTTATCAGTGTATTAGAAATAATTGTCACTTGCTTCAGTAAAAAGCACAGCAACAGAAACTGCACAACTGAGAGATTTTACTTTCAGTCACTGAAGATAGTGATGATGTTCTAGTTATAATTAACATGGTTTTATTAGCTTCGTACGTATCTATGTAACGGAAACTTTGGAAATATGATTTTGACCTTCTTCAAAACGTCGGACTAAATCGAATTTTGGCATACTTAAAAGGGACCGATGACAATTCAATATTTAAAAAAATAGAAAGAAAAAGAACGCAGAGCGCTTAAGTTTCATTTCAAAAAATCAAACTAAAAAAGTGAAAAATAAAAAATTGTTTAAAAAAAATTTATAACACGCTTTTATAGAAAATCCAAGTAAAAAATAGAAAATAAATTTTAATTAATTTGAATTAAGAATAATGTAATTGTAAAAAAAACATGAGGTGCATGGTGTCAATGAGTAGAAGGATTATAATTTTTATGATATCATAAAAAGTATCCCACGCTTTTTTTACAATTACACTATTCTTAATTCAAATTTATTTATTTTTATTTAATAGTTTATGTACACGTATACAATTGGTTACAAAAAGTTATAAAAGAAATTTTGTACATAGGCTATGCTTATTTCTAAAAGAAATCTCTTCCAGTACACCTAGGAATGGAAAAGTGATATAAAATCAATTTAGCGTGCACTTGTTTATATAAATAATAATATGTAAGATACATATTAATATATTATTATATAATACATACATTATTAAATATATGGACAAACTATAATTAGATATTAGATAATAACTATAAATTGACAGGATTTATTCACATAAAGAAAAATAGTGTTCTTTTACTCTTTTTTTAAACGAATAAATTGTTTGACATTGACGAATACTCCGTGGTAGTGAATTCCACAACCTAACCGCATATACCGAAAAGGAATGGGAGTAGGATGAACTATTATTGCGAGGAAAATGTAAGAGTGCATTAGATGTTCGGGCATAGGAAAAACGATTGCGGAGGTACGAAGGAGTGGAAGGGTTTTTGAGGATCTTAAATAGGAGGCAAAGGATACGAGTATTCCTGCGAAAGCGGATTGGGAGCCACTTGAGATCCTTGCGAAATTGCGATACACGATCAAATTTTCGTAAACCAAAAACAAACCTTATACACAAGTTTTGCAAGCGCTCAAGTTTAATTAATAGCTCTTCTGTGGCATCTAAGTAACAAACATCGGCGTAATCTATGATCGGAAGGACGAGAGAGTGACACAAGAAGATTTTAGTCTTAGGAGGCAAAAAACTTTGAAAGCGTCGAAGTGAGTGCATCGTATAAAATACTTTACGGCTCACCTCCCCAATATGTGCCCTGCAAGACAGGTTGGCATCTAGCGTTAAACCAAGGTTCTTATCCGTATCAGCATATTTTATCGGCGTGTTATCCAGAAGCAGAGTTGGAACTTTAGAAAAATCCAAGGCATTACGAGTATGTTTGGAACCAATCAAGATTGCTTGCGATTTCCTCGGATTAATCATAAGTCCAAATGATTTAGCCCATTTACCATTTATTAACATTTATTTTCAATTTTTTAGTTGGATTTTCTATAAAAGCGTGCTTTTTAGTTTTTTTAACTATTATATTTACAACTTAGCATTGTAAGATGTAGCAGGAAAAGCGGACAGTATGAAATTTTAAACTCATATCACGAAATTATCCTTATCATTTATTATCAACAATACACGAAAATAATCCAAGCAGTCTATTAATAATTTCTAATCTATACAATGTATGGATATCTGTAATCAAGGAATACAGTATTTCAGACAGATATTTTTATAAATATAAACATAATATTGAATGAGCAACAATTTTTTTTTTGTGTAGGTATAACGTGCGATCATAATATCAGCCAACAAGAACTAAGAATAAATGGTATGAATATAGTGGATATACTTTAATTACGCTACTATTCAGAGGTTTCCTGAAATAGGTACTAGGACGTAAATCTCGGGTCGCGTTATCAAGATCTTTATAAAAGTAGCCTTACGGAGTCTCAGAAGGCTTATCTCGGTCTCAGATAAGATTTGCACAGCTTTTGTGTAGTTATATTTTGTATAATATATATTTTCTGTAGAGTTCGTATTTCCGTTGAGTAGATTTTATCATCGGATAACCTAGGCACAGCGAATACCTACTCATGGTTTCTTCGTGAATATCCATCCTGTAAAGATGATGTGTTCTGCCTTGTCATTAGTGTGAGTATCGCGAAGTACCTACTGGTTACCATCATCCAACATGCATAGTTAATTATGGGTAAGCTATGGTAAGCTAGATTCATCTATCTTTAAATTTCTGGACATTTTGAGAATTAAATTATTTCCACGTTTTGATATTAGAAATTAGTCTGTATCGATCTATCTTAAAAAATATAAGCAGTTATCAGGATTGCCGACAGAAGTGAAAATTCAAATCTACACAAACATATAAGTATATTGAATACTCACTATTCCACTTTACGGTGATTCAACAATTAATCAATTCAAATAATGATTATCGAAAACATGAATTATGGGTTGTTACTTTGAGTTTTCTGGATTTTTTTATCTTGTCGATCTGTAAAACTGGTTACTGGAGTTTCAGCAAATTCATTCCGTACAAACTGCCCGCTTCGGTTTTCATAATATTTTTTTAACATTTTTATCGGGATTTAAAAAGGGAAATTTTCAATTCCAGAATATATTTTTACGTCCGTGTTATGCGGTATCTCCATCGACTGATTGGCTAGTCAATAAATTGAGCAAAAAATCCATCCGCAAGGAGGAAGCAATACTAAAAAGGAAAACAAAACTTTGTTCATTTACTCCACGTTAACCAAGATGGAAATAATTAGATATTTTTTCCTAAAATTCGTTGCTGTTTTAGTCAGTGCCGAAATTTTTAAGTTGAATCGGAGGAACACCTTCAAGATCGTCTGGAAGGATGAAATTACGGTACCTACCTACCTAAGATTTCGTATTTATTGTGCTTTCGAACGAAAAAAGTAATTTACTTATATTTTTTATCTGTTAATAGAATAAGTGAATTAAGGAATAAAAGAACATCATTTATCACTATGCTTTTCAGATCATTTTGTCTACTCGGCAAGTATGAATTCAAACATGTCTGTAAAATTGTCTGTAAAGCATAACGACTATGCATATCATTCTCGGACACACTAACATTTCTTGTTCAAGTTCAAAGATAAAGACAAAATAATTTATTCATATCATTCATATCATTGATATCATTGATATCACTGCCTTATTTGTATGCCTTGTTTATTTTCCTAATAACATAAGCAGCCCTACCGAGTTTAGTCGCAAGATTTGTTAACTCACTCTAATTGTTCACTTTAATTTTTTATTCTACAGCTACGCAACAAACAATGAAACATAACAGGTGTTCAAAAGTGTTCAGGTGTCCGTGACAATCAATCGTGTAATCTAATGAAGGTTACGTCCTTCGGTCTATTTCTAACGAAGCGGCAGTGACCTCGAACTGCCGTCATTAAAAATTTACACCTGTATGTAACGAGCTCGCTTGCTGATCATATATGCAATATACGTATACCTTTTGCAAAATGACGTGGCTTGATAGGAGTTGATTGGAGAAAATTACATTTTCGCGTATAACCTTCACTTCATGCACTGACCGTTTGCAGTGCGTATACTCTATTTATATCTTACCATTCGATTTTATTGGAGTTTAACTCATTATCTATCGATTTTCATATCTAAGCCCGCGGTATCAAATTTTATGGGGAGTAAAATCAAACTTTTTCCGTTACGTTATGCGTTATGTTTATAACTCGTAAGTCTCGTAACACAGAATCTAGATGGCGTTGATGGCATTGGATGGCTGAATAGTACAACGCCATCTAATGATAATAATAATCTTGGTACATCCTGTTCTGATGATGGGTAACATCATCATTCATCATCATTGTCATAGTCATCCGTTGTTACTGATTTCACGATTTGGCGTTAAACTCCAGTGGTGCGTCAGAGCTGACACACACCGTTTTTTTGTAAGAACTTTTTTTTTCACTAAAACAGGCAACGCCCATTTCCGGCTGGTATCCTATCTAATGCGGTTTATATCACGCCTCACAACGAGGAAGCGTGTGAGTGTGCTCTTCTCTCAATAAGCTGGGTTGATTTTTTAGGTTTTTTTGATGTACAAACTTTATTAAGAACAAAGTTCATTTATGAGTAGTATACACTGTTTATAAATTACAGTCTTTATAAATTGGTAAAATGGTAGACAATCTTTTAGTCGATTTTATTTGTATGAAGTAGTAGGTATGCATACTGTTATTACTTGTTAAATTTAACGTGTACCCACGATTCGTATTTTATAATACTGATATTTTGAACCAGTTACATGGATCGTGGTCACGGTGAGTCGAACTGTGAGTACCCGTTGCATTTAAAATGTTCAGTGTCCGCGGTGATATAAGTTTAACCCCCGTATTCAAGAACAATACTTGTCTAAGTAAAGAAGCAATACTATGCGAAGTAAGGCATTTCTCAGTGCGTTGGTCATGGCAAGCCTTCAGTTTCACAGTCGACCCTTAAGTATCACTTGGCTATGCGGACGCACAGAGCTGTATACAGCCCTCTTATTGGTCCATTTGATGCGGCTAACTTCACTCTAGTCATTTGACATAGGCAAAAGACAAAGATAACAATACAAATAATCGATCCTTTCTTTCTATTTTGATAGAAGTCAAAGCAACACTATGCGTTCGGTAAAGTAGCTCGGCAGCTACTTTATCGATTTTGACAAACGCACAGCGAAGGACTTCAATCAAGTATTGTTTACGAAATGGTTTGAATCACCCTATGCGTCCGTGAGCACTGTGAGACCTCATAGTATTGTTCTTGAATACGGGGGTTAAATCATCTATTCTTACTTATCTTTGGCAACCAATAGATCGATAAGTCAGTTGCATGGAGTATACATAGAGGTAAATTGGAACGATATGTCAATTTCATGACATGTGCCGCTTTGTTTGTGGAAACACTGGCAGTTCTAGCGACTACTATAATTATTATGTACCCATTAGACATTCTAGTGTACACAATACTATAATTATGTACCTACTAGTCATCGTAGTGTACACAGTAGTCGTGCATTGTACACACCTTTCTATGATACTGATAAACAAGAGTTTTTCCATGCCGTTGCAGTGTTGTATACGTATTGTCGAATCACTAATCCACTGGAACAATTTGACAGAAAATAATGTAACTTTGTGGAATAATAATGCCATAATAATAGTAATTAGAGACTTCTTGGTTTCTAAAAAATATATGTTTCAAAGCAGAATGTATCAGAATCGGTTTGTCACGATACTATTTTTTTTTTTTCTTCAAAAACTTTGCCACTTTCAACGTCAAATTGGTCTAGACAGTGCAGTAGCAAATCATAAATATTAGACATGAGATTATAATCCTTTCATTTTTAAAATCTTTTCTTTTGTACTGTATACCCAATTTTGGGGACTTTCAGTTAACATAAAGTCTAATGGGCTCAATTAGCGACACTGCGCCCGAAATAAATAGCAATATTAGCATTGGCATTTGTTTATTGCGCCCAAATAAATATCGTTAATTTGTTTTCAGGCGTTTTATAATTGTTTCACGTTTATTCCATGTATTGAAACTTTTTTTTGAATCATTTTTTTTTCATCACATTTGGACAGATGACAGAAATTATTCCATTACACGGTACAAGTATTAAAGATTGAATGCAAACTAAAATTTAAATAATCAAAATTATACCTACATCTGATATCGTAGAGATATTTAAACAATTTATTCAAAAGGATCGCAACTCAAAAGATTGCTCAGTTAAATTTATTCCAGAGACTTCTCAATTCGGTTTAAAATAAAACATGGAGTCAACGCTCGAAAAGAAATAGAGCTATACAGTTCCACTTAGCTTATGAATCATTGTCCTAAACAAATTCATTCTTTGCGACATACGTATGAGTGAACAAAGAGAGCCTCACGACCTCTAGGGAAATTTTATCCTGCGCAAGGAATTTAATCATAATGGAGCAGTTCGGGCAGATTACAAATTCTTCTATATTATAGGTTCTTATATTAAAACTCATTTATATACATATTCTCTCTCTCGGAAGCGCTCATAGCCCGGCGGCTTGCGTCGATCCTATGTGATCGACAAAGTTAAGCAACAGCGGGCGCGGTCGGTAGTTGGATGGGTGACCGCTAGTGGCAAAAATTTCTTGAATGTTTCCGTGCTTCGGAGGGCACATAAAGCCGTCGGTCCCGGTTGTTGTCATTAGATAACAGTCGTTAAGCCATGTCGGAGGCCCTCGGGTGGTTTGAAAACTTCCGACACTCGGGTTGGCCACTAACCCCTCCACCAATCCGCACTGGAGCAGCGTGGTGGAGTATGCTCTAGGCCTCCTCAAGAGGAGAGACCCGTGCCCAGTAGTGGGTCATTAATGGGTTGAAGCCATATACATAATATGAAAAAAAACTTAAGTGTAAACTATTGAAATATTATTACTAGCATATAGAACCGACACCGCGAACACAATGTATGTCCCAATGAATAGGCGCCGAACGGCTTCAATTTTCAGTGGATTCGTTCGGTTTTGAAAGGAGAACGGGGGCTCAGTTTTGAAAATACAACCTCCCGGCGGGACACATATTTAGTTCGAGATGTCTGTTCTATGACATTACACTTCAATGGTGTAAACAGATATAGTTAATAGTATCAGGCGTTACTTTGCGGAAATCCATTGTTATTAAGTTAGTTTTAGTCTACTTTGCAACAATCCGCGGATAACATGTATGATGGTATATACTTTAAGACATGCGTGGCACCTCCCTCCCTCCCACAACGGAAACATGCACTACAATAATTAAAAGTATATACCAACATACATACCAGCACCAACACGTGTTTCGCCCCGAAACGGAGCATCATCAGGGTAAGTTGACTCTACGATGGTTAGTCGCAAAGTGAACATCGTTCACTGAGCGTGGCGTATTTATATCCTACTCGCCCACTGGTTATCTAATGACGTTGTTGATAATTAGTGATTCACGCAGGCAGAAACCGGGTCTGACGTAATCTGGTGATTATTACTGTTGGAAATCCTCAGTAAAGGCGAGTTGGATACATTAATTTGTTCATTCAGCAGTGTAAAACTTGGGTTATTATTATGTTTTATTATTTCTAACTGCTCTAGTATATTTAATTTAAAACCCTTTTCCGATTTATGTAATATATTGTATGTATGGTTACTATTTAAACTGTGACCTGATTCTATTAAATGTTTAGCAAAGTTAGACTTATCCGCGTGACCATTCCTATATGCGGCCATAATATGTTCCCGGTAACGTGTGTCAAAATTTCTACCAGTTTGTCCTGATTGTAATGGCGTGTACGTGGGTCAAACTGGTAGAAATTTTGACACACGTTACCGGGAACATATGGCCGCATATAGGAATGGTCACGCGGATAAGTCTAACTTTGCTAAACATTTAATCAATTCAGACCCGGTTTCTGCCGGCGTGAATCACTAGTTATCAACAACGTCATTAGATAACCAGTGGGCGAGTAGGGTATAAATACGCC
This sequence comes from Thymelicus acteon, assembly GCA_951805285.1. NCBI lineage: Eukaryota > Metazoa > Arthropoda > Insecta > Lepidoptera > Hesperiidae > Thymelicus > Thymelicus acteon. The sequence goes on along the minus strand of OX638213.1, from coordinate 5,850,002 downwards.
ACGCTCAGTGAACGATGTTCACTTTGCGACTAACCATCGTAGAGTCAACTTACCCTGATGATGCTCCGTTTCGGGGCGAAACACGTGTTGGTGCTGGTATGTATGTTGGTATATACTTTTAATTATTGTAGTGCATGTTTCCGTTGTGGGAGGGAGGGAGGTGCCACGCATGTCTTAAAGTATATACCATCATACATGTTATCCGCGGATTGTTGCAAAGTAGACTAAAACTAACTTAATAGTGTAAACAGATATTTTTGCAGATTAAATTAAAATTTGCGTTTATGTACAGGGTACTTTAAACAGTCTTCCGTTTTTTCCTCATTATCACAAACTATAAATCCTCCACGGATATTAATAAAAAATGCATATATAATGCAAAAAATAATAAATAATAAATATAATCAAAAATATTACATTTAATACAAACATTCATTCAGTTAGTTTTCTCTACATCTGTATATATCTTAATAATATACATATAAATTACGAGTCATGTTGTTTGTTCGCGATGGACTCCTAAACTACAGAATCGATTTTAATCAAATTTGCACACCGTGTGCAGTTTGATTCAACTTGAAAGATAGGATAGCTTACATCTCAAAATAAAAAACTTTTATCAGAAAGAAGTCTGTCCGAGCAGCTAGTATTATTTATATTTATTTTCAGCTATTTACATTTAAAAACTCCATAAGTCTGATGCCCAGGTGCCATTCGAAAACGTAGGTATTGTATTATGTCCACGGAGACGCACGTCATACGCACGCTATCGTCAATTGTCGCTTTGTTGCAGCTTCTTGTGTAGTAAAAGATCGAAACCAAATGACTGTGGACAATAGGCCTTAAAGGTCATAAAAATTCCGAAGCGAAGCAAAACTGATTCAGTAAATCATCGTTATTTGCAATCATAAGCACGGCGTATCGATCAGTCAGTAGGATGTCAGTAATAGCAAGCCACTATATTCTTACTCAACGTCTTATAAGCACGCAAGGTCATGGTAACTTAGTGCAATAGACTTCGACGTAGCCATCTTGGACCTTGATATAATCAAAGATATTCCGTTATAGTAGGACCTTCATTCACTATGGCAAATTAGGTAAAAATATTTAAATGTCAATATTCTAGGAAACCAATGGTTTTACTGTTTCAATCGTGGCTTTAGTTTTTAATTCAAAAGATTCTACAATATTACTTCCCTTATCTATCTATACTTTCATCTATCCATAGCGGATTTAGCCAAAATATTATAATACCCATACAAAGCTTAGTTATACTTATAAGATGCCATGGTAATGTAGATGTTCAAACATCTGTGAAAAATATATCTGTAATTATCACTTAAATCTTTATAATCACTCCAACTTAATCTTCCAACTTTATAAATCGTTATTCCCGAAGTTACGAACATAAGCTCCTAAATAAAAAATGAGGACAGTTTTAAAATTCCGCAGATTAACATACAAGAGTGCGGCGAATTGACTAAGTAAACTTCTGTTTTAAAAGTTCATCGCGATGGAACATTGGCCTCATTCGGGATTCAGGCCAGGCTTTTATCGCTAAATCAAACTTGATATACAGAAAAGTGCTTTAGTAAATGAGATCTAATGTACAATTGATCGTAAAGTTTTATTATTTAATTTAGATGTACAAGTATTACTTTTTAAATAGATTTAAAGGATAGTTTTATAAATATAAAAAGCCAGAATTTAGTTGCAAAATCCGAATTTAATTTAATGTATATTGTGAAAGGAGGCCTGAGTCTAGTAGTGATATATCCCCACCAGCTAAATAAACAAAGCCTTATGGGGATTATTATAAAAATAATCTCATAATAAGATACAGGGTGAACTTTTCAATTGCGTATGGAAAGCCAAATCCAAAACTATGAGAATTAGCGACAGGTACTCAAAAGTGTCTCGGGCCCAATTTTGATGATAGCTAAAACTGTATTATTTTTGAAAAATCGGTAATCCTAGCCAGGAATCGAACCCGTTGATTTGAAAGCAGGATGGCTATTTTTATATATGTATAGATTGATTCAACCTTCGATAACACTTTAGAGTACTCTGACATCTATTAGGTGTAATTTATTATTATTTAGCCTATTATTTTCTTGGTGAGGATTTCTGAAAAAAAAAAACTGAAAATTCCTACCGGTGAAGAGGCTGAGATATAAGAAGAGGACTTTCCCACGAAGAAAATATCCTTTTCCACAAGAGAAACAATTTATAGTTTGTAAAGACTCTTGTCTGTTGAATGTTAAATGATGTTAACGAATCAGATTATTTTAAAATGGCAACTCTCTTTGTTTCATGTCATTATTATTCGCTAGGGCATTTTCTCTGAATGAGAGTTGAGGCTTTCAGAAATCTAACTAAACGGTGACTGGCCAACTTTTTACGTACGAATGGAAAGTTCTTTCACTGAAGATAATTTCTAACACACATTTACCCCTCACCGTAATGATGTCATATGTTTCTTTAATACGAATGCAATGATTAAATGACAAGTTCGACGACTGTAATATTAATTAACTACATAGACTAGATACAATACAATAGAATCAGACATAAATAGGTAACGTCTTTGCTATTCAGCGTCAAGTGATATACACGTGATTAAATTACATTTAGATTCTAAAATACAAAGAAATGCTTAAAAATAAAGAAACATCGTATGTTTTACAGAAACCCTATCATAGAAACAACCATTTCGCGTCAGTATATTTTTTATGCAACATCCAAAATGAAGAGTAACATGTTTGTTACACAAGTAAAGATTTTCGCAAAAAAAAAATTATGTAAGATTTCAGATATCTGCCGTTGTATTAGACACGAAAACGAGATATAATTTGGCGAGCTAACAAGGCACGGAAGGCTTGGGTGTTGGGCTTTAATAAAAATGTTACGCCTTTACTACTTTGACCTTGAGCCAGTGGGCGGAAAAGGGTTACGTGATAATAAGCCTTTGCTCGATAGAAGACTTTAAGATGTAATTTTTATAGGGATTGTAGAAGGTTTCATCCAATCATGAGTCTACGATAAAAGTTCTCAAAGCCTGCCTCTTTAAAGATTGAACCCCCCTTAATGAAAAACAAAACCGGCCAAGTGCGAGTCGTACTCGCTCATCGAGGTTTACATACAACAGTCGTCACTCGTGAAAAATTCTCGGATTTTTCCTTACTTGAGCTTGACATCATTATCAATGATAAGGTCAACGGGAAGCAGGTACACCATAAAATTTGATTCCCTAGCGGGTGTCAATGCGAGTCGTACTCGCTCATCGAGGTTTACATACAACAGTCGTCACTCGTGAAAAATTCTCGGACTTTTCCTTACTTGAGCTTGACATCATTATCAATGATAAGGTCAACGGGAAGCAGGTACACCATAAAATTTGATTCCCTAGCGGGTGTCAAAATACACGGTATGAATAATATTTTACTGGGATTGGATTTGATTGCGTAGACTTAGAAGCGTTTTTTCACAGCTCCAAGGAATTGTAGACCGGAGTCTTGGATATTAATTTCAACTTGGTACCTCCACGCTTTTTTATGTCGGATTTTGACATGAGAAATGTTTTCAGTGCAAGTAATAACATTACTATATTATTACCTAAATGCACGGACCTGAAGAAAAGACGGACGTAACCTCGTCTAATCGAGAGTGAAGCATAGCAATGGCCGCGCGTTTACCATGTGTGCGTAATTTTTGATGCGCGATTGAAGCAGTGAAGTGTCAATGTGTGGGTGTGTGTACTTGTACAAATAGAGAGTTGGTATTACTATGGGTGCTTCACTGAATTTGTTCTTGGGATTACGTCCGTCTTTTTTTAGGTCCGTGCCTAAATGGTTATATTACACATTTTGTTCGTTTGTAAAGTTACAAAAGTTTTCATACTGTTTGAATGCCGTCTAAGTTTACTTGAATTTGTTTCAACATTTTCTACAAGCAACCGTGTTTTAAGATTATAAAGAAGGATTAAGCTATTATTCCTTATCTTCCTAATTTCGTTACTGTAGCTGGAGCTTATTGCAAAAGTTAATGGTGAACGAAATAGAAAGAAAGAAAATAAATCCTTCGTGTTATAATAACAAATATTATTAAATTTGAAAGTTTGTAAAGATATTTGGGTGTATGTATTTCCATCACGCGTTGATTGCGTTAATATAGATATGAGAAGAAGATGAATTTTAGCACATAGAAAGACCATTTATTGAATTCGAACATAGGATAGAGTTTTATCGGATATACGTTCTCTTGGAATTATTTAGATGTTGACATGTTTATAATTAAATCAGCCATTGAATGGATTTCAATAAATATTGGCACTGAAACAAATTAGGTATAATAATAACAATAATAAACAAGATCATTATTATTACGCGATTAATCTAACGATATCCAGATTTATCGCAAAGGAACTTATTTCCATGATGTTCCCTTTCAAACTTTAAAACTGTCCGTTACCTGAAAATCCTGGAATACCTAAAGAAATGAGCTTTGTAGAACTTTTTGAGCATTATTTACGCCCAGTGTAAGATTTGGTTATATTTTGACACTGGAATCCTAAAAAGGGAAGAAATAGTAATAGCCTTACCTTGTGATATACTGCTGTAACCATCCGGTGTCATCAACGGTGTATGTCCGGGACTTAACATGGTGTCTACTTCACTAATAGTCCTTGAAAATTCACATCACTAAACCGAAAATCTAGTCCACGTTTTTGACCTGTTTTTTATTCTATTATTTTCTTATTAAACACGATCATTTAAAAACTCTCAAGTTCTTCCCACATGTGCGAGTATGTTTGTTCATCTGTTTTAGCATAGCTTAGAAACTACTTATCATATTCAAAAAATAAGCTAGGTATCATTAAAAGCGTCTCGTTCATTGGTTAAAGACTATAATATCACTCTAATTCATTTAGTACTCGAGAGCACTCAGATCGCAAAGTAAAATTACATTAAAAGAATGTAATGTCGGATATCAAATTAAAGAGCTTAATTAGGTTATTTCCGGTAAATATCTATTACTTAATTTATTGTTTAGTATCAAATTTTCACCTAGTCGCGTTTAAGTTTTTAAATGACTGGTTTTTAAAAATTTCGCTATTAAAAAAATAAACCATCTATCACATTAAAAACTACTATAATACTAGATATAAATATTGCTGCTTAATATAAGACCTAGAAGCTGTCAGCTTTATATCTGTAGTAGTCATAGTTCTCGTAAATTATGGAAGATCGTTGACAAAGATTATTAAGTTCTTGTGAACGAAGTTCTAGCAAATCCTATTACATAAAGCTCTTTGTGTTTATTAACTGAAAGTTCAACGTCCAGTCGATACAGCTCAAGCTACGAACGCCTTTTGTAGCAATTCTTTTGCAAGAAGAATACAAGGATAGTAAAAAGTCATCTTTAAACATAAAATATATTGGAGGTATAAGCAAAATCACAATGAATAGTATCATAATTTATTTTACTTTAACCAATGCATATTTTGTTCTTATGAAACGTAAACGCTACACTATGTCAGAAATAGTTATAGATCGACTTAAGTTATGAATAAGCGCTTTAATCAAGCTCTTTAAACACAGCTTCAAAGCTCCTTAATAAACGTCCAAAATAATAAAGAATAGACGTACTATAAACAAAGTAAGTACCATAACATTTTCAACACAGTCCAGCGAAAAGCCATTGCTCGTAAATCAAGCCAAGATAGAGTTATCGCAAGCCCTTATTCAGAATTAAATATTTATCTTTTCCGCAATTTACGATCCCGTTTCAAACACGTTAATGCGAGCTTATTTAATTATATTAATGGTTTTATTAGGGCGGTTAGTTAAATAGGAGCTCTGTTTGCACGACCCTTTATACATTTGTTTTCGCTAGTTTTAACCCCTTTGCTATGGAAATGAATTTCTCTTTCCTCTATAATAGTAGGAAGCAGAATGTATGCGAATGACGTTTTAACCTACCTATTAATGTTTTATCTCGATGTTTAGGGACTTTTTTTATGGAAATAGCTGGTAAACGAGCTGATGATCCACCTGATGGTAAGTGGCTATCGTCATCAGCAACATCAAAGGCATCACTGAGGCGTTGCTGGCCAAGAAAGAGAGAAGAAAAAGAAAGAAAGAAAGAACTGGCTCTCAAGCCCCCAGCCGGAACACGACGAATTTTTTGGCGGCTGACTCATGCTCAAGGGTGGTAGCTATTCATACGAACCCCATGGAGAAATAATAATACTATTAATGGTAATAATTAACAATTACAATCAATATTATTCCTCGAGGGGCCCTACCACCTGGAGGCCGGATTTAGTCGCCTCTTACGACACCCATCCGGCGTGGGACTGGGGTTAGTATTCTAAGGCGACCCAATACAGCTAATGTTAAAAGTACCTAACTAACTGAAATCTTTCTCGTTAAGTCGTCATTTTTATTGACGTCTGTGGACTCAATTAATAGAGAAAATGTAATTATTAATGATGTAAGAAAGAAGAAAGAAAGAAAGAAAGAAATATTTATTCCGTCATAAGCAATAATGCCACGTCAAATTCTATGGTAAGGTAATACTAATAAAGTTAGTTTCATTGAGTTCGGAGTTGCAGCTACCAAATGACGGAAAAGGGTCGCACTCAGAAAATGGCGCAATAAGTGGTAGGTATTAACTTACTACGCCCTCTGATAATTCAGTGCGCCTGTTTATCGCGCGTAGATCAGCAAGCGGCGCAGCGACCGTATTATTAGCCAGTTACAGAAGTTTCCAGCTTTTGTCTGTGGCTCACAATGCGTAGGTTAAATTTTTTCCAAATTCAAAAAAGGAGGAGGTTCTCAATTTGACTGTATTTTTTATGTTCTTTACCTCAGAACTTTCAACTGTGTGAACCAATTTCGATGATTCATTTTAAATCGAAAGCTGGTGCTTTTCATGTGGTCCCACTTAAATTTGAGCGAGATCTGACGATTACTTTTTGAGTTATGCCTAATTTTGAAGTCGGTTATTTTTTGTCAAGATTTTTTTTATTAGTAGTCACTACTGACATAAAAATATTTGAATTCTCTTGAACGATTATACCAACTTACACTTGAATTCAGTAGATCTATTTGTTATATTTTAATGAAAATAAGATTTAAGTACAGTTTTTAGGGTTCCGTAGCCGAATGGCAAAAAAAGGAACCCTTATAGATTCGTCATGTCTGTCTGTCTGTCTCCGTCCGTATGTCACAGCCATTTTTTTCCGAAACTATAAGAGCTATACTGTTGAAACTTGGTAAGTAGATGTATTCTGTGAACCGCATTAAGATTTTCACACAAAAATAGAAAAAAAAACAATAAATATTGGGGGTTCCCCATAGTTAGAACTGAAACTCAAAAATGTTTTTTTCATCAAACCCATACGTGTGGGGTATCTATGGATAGGTCTTCAAAAATTATATTGAGGTTTCTAATATCATTTTTTTCTAAACTGAATAGTTTGCGCGAGAGACACTTCCAAAGTGGTAAAATGTGTGTCCCCCCCCTGTAACTTCTAAAATAAGGGAATGATAAAACTAAAAAATATATATGATGTACATTACCAAGCAAACTTCCAACGAAAATTGGTTTGAATGAGATCTAGTAAGTAGTTTTTTTTAATACGTCATAAATCGTAAACCGCAAAAAACATTGATCAAAGTTACAACGAACTACAAGAACTTTTATATTATGTTACTTGCTGCTACGGAACCCTTCATGGGCGAGTCCGACTCGCACTTGACCGCTTTTTTATATAATATGTAGGTACTTCTAACTACCTATAAGTCATATGAAAGCCATTTGAAATTAATTTTATACGCGATGAAAAAGTTCCTTCATGCGTAGCATTAAAGAATAGATTCAAAGAAATAGGGACTTTTTATTACGACTTGAGAACATTTTTATATTGTTAAAAATGCCGTTATAGTATTTTTTACCTAAACAACGAGTTAGAGCTTTTAACTAAAACTGATTAAGGCAACACAATTTAAAACATACAATCACTTACAACGTTTACTTGTCAATTATTAACACAAAACACATTAATATATAAACACACGTTTATATAACAACACAGTTACACAATATCCGTTTCATCACGTTTCAAGCCAAGCCCGCGAAACGTCGGACCGAGCGTGGTGGTACGCTGCCACTGCCACCACCCCACCACGAGCCTCATGGTGAAACCCACCATAGATTACGTAAGCGAGGGTGGTTATACGACTCATTTTGTTAACTAGCACCTAGTCGCGGCTGCGTTCACGTGGATTTAGAAATTATATTAGGTACTTTACAGAGCTTGCTTCGCTTCGGTTTTCGTATAGATCCCTATTTTTAGGGTTTCGTAGCCAAATGGCAAAAAACGGAACCCTTATAAATTCGTCATGTCTGTCTGTCTGTCTGTCTGTCTGTCTGTCCGTCCGTATGTCACAGCCACTTTTCTCCGAAACTATAAGAACTATACTGTTGAAACTTGGTCAGTAGATGTATACGGTAAACCGCGTTAAGATTTTCATACAAAAATTAAAATAAAACAATAAATTTTGGGGGTTCCCCATACATAGAACTGAAACTCAAAAACTTTTTTTTCATCAAACCCATACGTGTGGGGTATCTATGGATAGGTTTTCAAAAATGATATTGAGGTTTCTGATATCATTTTTTTTCTAAATTGAATAGTTTGCGCGAGAGACACTTCCAAAGTGGTAAAATGTGTGTCCCCCCCCCCTGTAACTTCTAAAATAAGGAATGATAAAAGTAAAAAAAATATATGATGTACATTACCGTGCAAACTTCCAACGAAAATTGATTTGAACGAGATCTAGTTAGTAGTTTTTTTTTAATACGTCATAAATCGTAAACCGCAAAAAATATCGATCAAAGTTACAATGAAGTGCAAGAACTTTTATATTATGTTATTTGCTGCTACGGAACCCTTCATGGGCGAGTCCGACTCGCACTTGGCCGCTTTTTTATGCAAAATATAGCCCAAGTTACTCAGAAACAATAGAAAATCCTTTTGGTGAAAGATTTTTTTCAGATCGGTCCAGTAGTTTATCCATAACAAACAAACAAAAAAAAATCCAAACTTTCCTCTTTATAATATTACTTTGCACAATATGGGAAAGAAACGATGTTTCACGCATTATAGCCTATGGCCACCATAACCGTGTTAACAAGGTAACTTCAGTCACTAAAACGCAATTCTACGTCATGAATAAACGAGCATCTTTCTACTTATAACTTAAACCGTCTAATTCCACTTCGGCTAAAGTAAACCTTTAAATGTAGCGGTGCGAATTATAAAGTTCAAGTAGTTTAGTAGCTTTGCAAGTTCTGTGACGTATTTCTGCTTTAAATTTATTTATTTATAGGACGATTTACTTACCAAAATAATAGCTATGAAGTTCTTCATAAGCATAAAGTAATATTGAACTTAAATCCTAAATGAACTATACTAGAATATAGTGGGAAATGCTAGAAGATCGTCACATAGATACCGTTAAATCAAAACACAATAACCCAAACACGTTAAACCAAAACATTATTATGTCAAAAAGTGAAATAGGTGTAGAGCCTTTTGTTTTATTATGTTGTAGAGATCCTCATGAATGATACCATTTTCCTACCGTGGAAATATGGCTATACTATATCTAGGCGTGGCAACAACCGTAATGGGTTAATTCATGTCCTTAAAGTTAACATACCATAAATACCTCGCAGTGTAAACTTAATTGTATAATGGATATTGCACCTTAGGAAATTATTATATATGTAATAGGAGTTTTAAAGTTGACTTTCTTGTAGAATCGGATCTTGTGAATCGGGGTTTTTTATTAGATTTGATAGCTTTTTAGCAGTGAAACGTTATGTAAATATGAAAAGTTCATGTGAATCATATACTATTTTACGTGAATTGGCGCAATGGTTACCATACCAGTAGCTCGAGCACGAATATTTGCGAGAAAGTATTCGTATGGGTAACGTAAGCAATTTGTCAAAGTATGGCATTTTAGTACCATTTACGTACGATAGGGGCTCTTTTGAAAAAACGCCATACAAATTGCTTACGTTAACCATACGAATACTTTCTCGCAAATATTCGTGCTCGAGCTACAGATCGCCGCACCGAGGGTCCTGGGTTCGATTCCCAGCGAGGCGGAAATTTGAATGATGAGTTTGAGTTTCTGTTCTCGGTCTGGGTGTGAATGTCCTTGTCTAGTGTGTTGTCCATGGCACCCACGACACAGGGAATCCTAGTGTGGGGCTATGAGTGTGAAGCGTTATTTATTTATTTATTTAATTATTTATGGTGGGATTCTAATTTCATCATACTTAGTTAACATAATGTACCTACATTGTGGAGATTCTCTGAACTATTCAAGATGTCAGCGTGAACGAACTAGAATGGGTATCATTTACATACTCGTAGCTCTAATCCTTGGGGCATTCATTCACGAAATGTTGCGAAAACGGGAACTTTATGTAGGCTATTAATTCGTCTATAATTTGTGTATCAAGCGGAAAATTGTGTTCGTCTAGTCAATTACCATGAGTAATGGAGTTTGGGCAGCGGGCAAACTTTTAATTAAATCTTTGTTCATTTTAATTCATTTTCTGAGTGCACATTATTTATGCAGTTATTCCAGTTACAGTAGTAGAAACTGGTCAGTTTTTTTTTACAGATAAAATTAGCATGTCATCAAAATTCACGAGTTTCAAGTTGAAACAATCTAATCAATACTTAGCTAAGTAAGCTTCATAGGGTTCAATCTATACAAATAAATAAAATTGGAGTGTCTGTTTGTAATATTAAAATAACCGCTTTTTATTATTATTTATTATTATTTTTATTATTATTATACACGGTACATATACCAAAACAACATTTTTCACAATTTTTGTCTGTCTGTCTGTCTGTTTGTTCCGGCTAATCTCTGAAATGGCTGGACCGATTTTGACGGGACTTTCACTGGCAGATAGCTGATGTAACAAGGAGTAACTTAGGCTACTTTTATTTTAGAAAAAAAATAGTCTATACAAATAAATAAAATTGGAGTGTCTGTTTGTAATATTAAAATAACCGCTTTTTATTAAGTGCATTTGGATGTATACACGGTACATATACCAAAACAACATTTTTCACAATTTTTGTCTGTCTGTCTGTCTGTTTGTTCCGGCTAATCTCTGAAATGGCTGGACCGATTTTGACGGGACTTTCACTGGCAGATAGCTGATGTAACAAGGAGTAACTTAGGCTACTTTTATTTTAGAAAAAAAAAAATAGTTAGGCGATACGAAGTACGCCGGCTAGTTTATATATATATAATAATATACGTAATATATAGCCTGATAATGTACATTTCAAGTGGTGTAAGAATTTTTCTAATAGGTGCCGTGGTTCCGGAGATCCTTTAACACAAAATTGTGCTAACAGAATTGTTATACTCTCTTTAATATATTAGTATAGATATAGACATTATATAATAATAATAATAATAATAAATAATAAATAAATAAACGCTAACACACTTCATACCCCCGCAGTAGGTTTTCACCTGTGTCGCGAGTGGCATGGACGTCACATATAACACACATCACAATAACACCCATGACCCGAGTACAAATATTTATCTGTCACATAAATATCTGCCGCGGCCGGGAATCGAACCCGGGACCCCTAGCTTCGCAGGCAGGGTCGCTACCAACAGTACCAACTAGGCTACAGGGTTGTCAAGTATTATAATGATGATCGAAGAAGTTCCAATTAAAATGTTGACTTTATTTATACATATTTATTTTATTTAAATAATAATGCCTGTTTCTATTTCATTAATAATAATTAATTAATTATAATTCATATTAATTAATAATAATTTAATAATATAATAATAATAATAATAATAATAATATTTCTGTTTACAGTTTCTATAACGTGCAAAAATATTGATATTTTTTCTCAACTAACAAATTTCTCTTATGACATTTAGATTAGATTTCGATAATGTATATCTTTATAGCTCATATATAACTGATTGTATACTTCTTGATGCAATATTAACGTGTATAAATGTTTCAGAATTATATTAAACGACAACATTTAAAATGATGTATTTTTTAGTATTGACGGTTTTGCTGACTGCGGCTGCAGGTATGCATTTTTATTTCCCGATTTCAGATTAACATCATATATCAGTTTTTTTTCTTTCCTTATAATTTGGTGTCCAAAGATTTTGCCTTTGAATTAGTGAGAGAATTTATCTTGTTAGTGAACGATTGCTCCTTTCGTAGGAGAACTAAGCTGGACATTCAGTTTAATTCTAACAAGTTATGAAGTACTGCCACGGACCTGAAAAAAAGACGGACATAACCTCGTCTAATCGAGAGTGAAGCATAGCAATGGCCGCCCGCTTACCATGTGTGCGTAATTTTTGATTTGCGATGGTGTCAATGTCAAAGCAGTATGGTGTCAATGTGTGGGTGTGTGTACTTGTACAAATAGAGAGTTGGTATTACTATGGGTGCTTCACCGAATTTGTTGTTGGGATTACGTCCGTCTTTTTCTTAGGTCCGTGAGTACTGCTTATTAATGTTTTTGTGTTAAATATTTTTAGCTGCTCCTTATAATTCGCAAAGGATTGTTGGTGGCACTGTGACTGATATCGCAAAGTATCCTTTTCAAGCGTGTCTCCTATTCAGCTGGAATGGAATTATCTTCCTTCAGTCATGTGCCGGTACCATCTTGACCTACCGATCTGTTTTAACGGCTGCCCATTGCTTAAAGTAAGAATATATTTTATTTTACTACTAGCTTTTGTTCGCGGCTTCGCCCGCGGTAGATATCGATTTTTTACAAATCCCGCTTGAACTCTGAATTTATACAGGATAAAAAGTAGCCTGTGTGTTAATCCAGGGTATAGGCTATATCCATTCCAAATTTCAGCCAAATTGGTTAAATAGTTGAGGCGTGATTGAGGAAGAAACATTCAAACATTTTAAAAAACTTTCACATTTATAAAATTAAATATTAATAGGATCATTCTGGTATGATTGGCACAAATTGGCAAAATAAATGCCGTTAGTATTCGTAAAATAAGCACAAATTTGTAAAGTTTCAAAATCCAGTTTAATAAATTAAGTACCTATTCATGATCAGTAGGTATTACGCTAAATTACCCACTTTATTTAAAACCTAGTCTAAAGCTTATTTGTAACGCCGCGTATGATTCTAAGGATTTTTTTAGTTTTGGGGAACACCGGTTTAACGAATGCCATACAATGGGTTTTGCTAGCCTTCATTCGTTCGGACGGTTTAGTCTACGCCAACGATCATTCACTGGCGTGCGTCAGCGTACAAAGGATAAAAGCAATCGAGCAAACGCGATGTGAACGTTGCCGAACGCGTGAAGAGCATAGCGTGCGGATAATAAGATTTAGGTACCGCAGGAACACGTCAATTTTATCAGTCAATTGTGGACAAGAAAAGAAAAAGTGTAACGATAACATGTTTTTGTTCATTGACTTGTACAAAGAAAGGCTATCTCTTTAGGACTCTACTATTAAAGAATACAAATTAAGAACGAAATTAGTACTTGCTGTATAGAAATCGCTACTTTTATATCAAAACACATTCGTTGGTGTTCATTGGGTCTTATTTTTCACCGACTTCAAAAAAGGAGGAGGTTCTCAATTCGACTGTATTTTTTTTATGTGTGTTACCTCAGAACTTTGGACTGGGCGAATCGATTTTGATGATTCTTTTTTTAATCAAAAGCTGGTGGCTGTCATGTGGTCCCATATAAATTTTATTGAGATTTGACAATGGAATCCATGATAAAACCATATAAGTTTTAAAGGGCTTCCAACATTTTTGTATGGAGCCTGGCATACCTACAAGTCCGCCATTTTGAAAAAACCTCGATTCGGCGGCCAGTGATGAAACATGTGTCAATCGATAGACTAAATGATTATGATCAAAAAGTATTCAGTGATGAAATGTCGTAAGTGGTATACTTTCTGAGATATTTGAGTTCAAAACCTTAGAAAAATAAAGTAAAAAACTTTGTTTCGGCGGATATTGATAAAACAAGTGTTAATCGATAGACTAAGTGATTACGATCAAAAAGTATTCAGTGATAAAATATCGAAAGTGATATGATTTCTGAGATATTTGAGTTCAAACCCGTATAAAAATAAAACATTTATAGTTAATTATTTTTTATTTTTATTATACATATTATATTATAAATTAAGTAAATAAATAATTATAAATACATATATAACATCTGGTTGAAGATCACGGGCGACAACATTCTAATTGCTTCAGGTAGTGCTGCCGGACTTCTTGAAGGAGCTTTTGGTAGTCTATGATTTTTTGATGTCTACAAGCAAGGAGTTCCAGAACAGTATGAACTGTATTGTGAAGGAATTCTAGAAATAAGCAGTGCTATCATATGGGTTTCCTTTAAATAAACAGGAGAAGACACATTATTCAAAATAGCATAAAATGTTGAGAGAATTCTGAAGTTTCGCCTGTATCGAATGGGTAGCCATTTAAGTTAGGAATGGAACTGGGAAATGTGGTCATACTTACGTAAGCCGAAGATATATCTAATACTTAATTAAGAAGGCGCTCCAATGTATTCAGAAGTTCCTCTGGCAAATCTGTACAACACATAACATAATCAAGGTGAGGGATGACCAGTGTTTATGGCGTATTTATGGCTAAGTGTTTATGGCGATACAGCAATTGAAGTGTACCGGTCACTTTTTTCCTTACCTCAGTTACGTTATGTATTATCTTCTCGGCCGATAAGCTCTTGACAGTGCTGACGTGGTCGTCACGTAGTAGTGGAGTTGGGGGCAGATGTAATTCGCCTCACGCAATCTCGCCATCTCTCTCTGCTGGTCGTCATCCTGGTGCACTCACATAAGGGGCCACCTATTGCGTTTTTAACCTGGTCAGTCCATCGCATAGGTGACCGACCGCGAGGTCTTGTACCATCGACCCTGCCCTGCACAACCAGCCGTTCTATGGATGCCTCATTTCTTCGCGAAACGTGGCCAAAGAATGTTAAAATGCGCTTTTGTACTGTTGCCGATAGACGCTCCTTAATGGCGAGTTCTTCGAGTATAGAGATATTAGTCCTAAATTCGGTCCAAGATACTTCTAGCATGCGTCTCCAGCACCACATCTCTAGAGCGTCTACCTTTTTCTTCTCAATTTTTCGCAAGGTCCACGTTTCAGCGCCATACAGAAAAATAGGGAACACAAGTGTACGAACAAGTCTTATTTTTGTACTTTTTGTGAGTTTTCGGTTCCTCCATATTTTCTTTAGCTTATCCATGGCATTCCTTCTCATCGCCATACGTCTTTTAATCTCTTCCATGCTTCCTCCATTATTAGAGATCAATGAGCCCAGGTAGACGTAGGATGAGACAACCTGACAGTTCGCCAGTTGCGTTATTTGAAGGTTGTTGTTGTTGAGGCGGTCCACAATCATCACCTTGGTCTTTTTTCGGTTGATTTTCAGTCCAAACTCAAGGCTCACACGTTTCTGAAGTAATTCTTCCATATACTCACAATTATAAAAATTAAAAAATTCGTCAAACAAACAACTTAAGGGTAGAGATAAAATCGCGGGATGGTACTGTTCATGCATAGTGGAAAAAAGAACCTTGTCCTGTTGTTCCCATATAATGTGCGTTATATGGTTCTTGGCATGGGCTCGACATCAGGAAACATTGCCTTTATCACCAGCGGAATTTTTAGATTCAGTGATTGTCAGACATGATATAGAAAACTAAGCCAATAATGAATTTTAACTTTTGGTTTAGAGTAATTGCCAAAGCTGTAGCCGCTGGTGGCAAATAAATTATTTATAAAACAACCTAGTAGTTTGCTTTTGCTTTGCTTCTTTTTTAAATTCAAACCTACCCGTTATTAATAAATCAAGTACCTATGCAGCACTTACACATATGGTATAATATACTTATTTTTCATTATTGACCCAATAAATTCAAAATAAGTAAATGATCATTTTTAATGCATTATTTTGTACGGTTTTGAACTCAAATATCTCAGGAAGTATATCACTTACAACATTTCATCACTGAATACTTTTTAATTGTAATAATTTAGCCTATCGATTGACATATGTTTCATCAATGTCTGCCGTAACGAAGGTTTTTTGCTTTATATTTCTACGGTTTTGAACTCAAATATCTCAGAAAGTATATCACTTACAACATTTTATCACTGAATACTTTTTAATCGTAATTATTTAGCCTATCGATTGACATATGATTTATCAATGTCCACCGAAAAGAAGTTTTTTTGCTTTATTTTTCTACAGTTTTGAACTCGCTTATCTCAGAAAGTATATCACTTACGACATTTCATCACTGAATACTTTTTGATCATAATCATTTAGTCTATCGATTGACACATGTTTCATCACTGGCCGCCGAATCGAGGTTTTTTCAAAATGGCGGACTTGTAGGTGTGCCAATTAGGTTCGATGCCCTTTGTATTAAGTAAGCGCGACAAATGGACGAATAACTCAATATCACGCCAACCGATTTCGATGATTCTTTTTTTAATAGAAAGCAGGTGCTTGTCACGTAATTTCACATAAATTTGAACGAGATCTGACAAGTAGTTTTAGAGTAACTTTGAAGTCGGTTATTTTTTGTTAGTAAAATTTAGATTATTAAAATGTGACGATTGAATGTGTCACATTTTAAGCGCGCAAATGTCCTGTCCTTATCCAAAGTATTTATGTTTATATTTCAGACATTCATCAATTTATAGTTGGCGTACTCGGGTGGGCTCTACCTACACTAGTAGTGGCGGCGTCGTTCATCTTACCCAGAAGTATTTCACCCATCCTGAGTACGACGAGGAAATTATCGACAATGACATTGCCGTTCTTCATACTGCTACTAATATTGTTTTCAATAATAATGTCGGAGTTGGTAAATTCGCGGGTTCACACTACAACCTTCCCGATAACGCTGAAGTTTGGGCCACAGGATGGGGTAGGACTTCTGTAAGTTATAAGTTTACCTCATCAGCTTCATGGAATGTAAAATTAAGATTCTCGCCTCTTTCATTCTATACTGTATAGGTACTAAATTTTGTTGACGACCCTGTAGCCTAGATAGTAGCGACCCTGCCTGCGAAGCGAGGGGTCCCGGGTTCGATTCCCGGCCGGGGCAGATATTTATGTGACAGATAAACATTTGTACTCGGGTTATGGGTGTTATTGTGATGTGTTATATGTGTCGTCCATGCCACACAGGTAATAACCTACTGCGGGAGTATGAGTGTGTTAGCGTTTATTTTTATTTTTTTTATGTACTTCGTAAAGTTGGATAACATAACTAATACTCTTTGTGTCTCCAATATATTTCCAACTTAAATTATAATGTATTTTGTAATAATTGTATATTTTAATGTACTCAACAAAAATAGTTATTATTTGGTGTGATAATAGAATCAAGTTTTAAGGTATCTGATATTTTCGGCTTGATCGGTATGATAGTGTGTTCTTGTTTAACATTGACTATTTTTCAGCATGGCGGTCCGGGTTCGGAGGCGCTCCGTCATGTTCAGCTTTGGGTTATTAACCATGACATTTGTAGAACGCGATATAAGGAGCTGAGCTTGGCTGTTACCGACAACATGCTGTGCTCTGGCTGGCTCGACGTCGGTGGCCGTGACCAGTGCCAGGGAGACTCTGGTGGTCCTCTCATCCACAACAACATTATCGTTGGTGTCTCCTCCTGGGGAGAGCAATGTGCCCTACCTCGATATCCTGGCGTCAATGCTCGCGTGTCTCGCTTCAGAGCTTTTATCCAGAATAATGCATAATGTTATAATGGTTTTCGGAAATAATTATATGAAGTCCCAAAATTAAGTCAATTCGAACTTATTGCCATTTGTGACGTAAAGTGAAATAACAAAAAAAAAAAGAAAATTGTTTATGATTTTACCCTTCCTCTTTAAAGACTTGGGTAGATACAGACAGACGTATGAACGTTCGATCATGACGAAACTAAAATGTTTCTGTTTTGACTAGGGAACTCTAAAAATTATAAAAATTTTGTGGCCACATGTCACAGGTTTTGAAAAAAATGTGGTAAGAACATTGAACAAACTTCTTCAAAAATTAGGCTGCTAAAGAAGCGACTATTACCAACTTCTAAAGTTTCTAATGCCTACTGAACCTAAGCAGTCACAAACTACGGTTCATTTAATATAAATTGGTTAACTAGTTCCTAAAATACAACTCGAGTCTCGATATAATGTAATTGGTTGACTTTATAGAATTTCCTCGAGCCATACGAGTATAGTAGCGTGGAATTCTGTTGGAATATTACTTGCCGGTATTTTAGAACGTAAACCTTGCGTATTTTATGTTGACATAAAATACAAATCACACGTTGACACAAACATGACTTTAACCCATTAATGGCCTACAGGGCAAGGCTCTCCTCTCCTATTAAGGAGACCGAGGAAAGGTGGAGTTAACTCCTGAGAAGGCAGAGGGTATTTATTGGAATTAGTACGCTCAGGATTGTGGCACTTGTGGAGACCAAGGAAAGGTGGACCTGAAGAAGGCAGGGGATATCAGCGGACTGGATTCAGAAGATCTAGGATCGGTCAGTCACAAGTTAGGGTAGGCCTATGTCCAGCAGACAACCACTGAAGGCTGATGCGGGATTGCACTTGCGCGAGAACTCACGAAATAAGTTGTCTGCAAGCTAGAGTTTTCGACAATACTCAGATGTACAAGCCGTGAAGCGTTAGGAGCACAGTCTTTATGTTCGCATGGCATAATAACCTAGCCTGGTGGGATATCTCTGACCTTGATCACTTTGCCGAATTTCTAACACCACTTCTAAAATAATGTATTCTCCTTTATTATTTTATAATGAAAATAAAATACTTATCTCTACACCTTCAATATTTGATAAGAGATTAATCGTAGGGCCGTAACAGGCCGTTAGCTTAGCACGTGCTCAAGAGACTTTGTAAGACACTTGAGTACCTAAATAACACCTGGCGATGACCTTTAACGTCTTGCTGATATACTTTTTACGAAAATTAGATGAGTACTTGTGCAATTTTCGTGGGTATTTTAGCAATAAAATGCTGTTAATGCTTTAATTAACGCTGCGAATGTAATAAGGTACAACTCAATTTGTACCTTCAGTAAATGGAGTAAAAAGGGATATGAACTTTGGTGATTGCAATTTGCTAAAAAATATGCTTGACAATGAAAGATAAACAGTAAAAACCGGGCAAGTGCGTGTCAGGCCACGCGTAATGTAGGGTTCCGAAGTAGTAAGTTTATCGACTATTACTCATTATACTCATTAACTACATATGCTAACATAGCCGTGATAGTTTTCCTTATAAATTCATCATATAATGTATTTTTCAAATTTTTCCCTTGTCCAACTCCAACCGTTTAGCCAGCAGGGTGGGGACGACACTTGACTCTAACCAATATTAGCACTTTAAAACCAGATATTTCGCAAACCAACCCCTTAATCACAAATGGTCGCGGGAGACCCATAATATTTTAGAAAAACCTTTTCAACGATACCCCATTCTATGGGGTACGCTACGAAAAGAAATTCATCTTCACGTACACGTAGAGTATGTAGCCTGAATGTATATCCATGCCAAATTACAGCTTTCTAGCACTAATGGTCTCGGCGCTCGGACAGACAGACGGCCGGACGGACGGACGGACGGACGAACATGACGATACTATAAGGCTTCTGATTTTACTTCAGAACCCTAAAAAGGTAAATTAAGAGGACCGATTATTAATTATGTTAGTTTTTAAGCAACAGAAATTACCATTACTAAGCACTTCAAATAATTTTATTGTTATTAAGAAGATAAAATGGCTATTTATATTTTGTTACGACGTTCCCGTTTCCAATTTCTTCGGAACTGGGAATTGGGTTAAAAAAGACGAGTTTTATTCGCTATAAAGTTTACGACACGAAAATTTCCGATAATATCCGTAAAATGACAACATTTTGTAGCTTGGCAGATAATGTTTTGAATATAGGGCAAAGCTGTCTCACGTGATAATAATAATAAAATATGTGTAGTAAGTATGTTTGCTTTGCTCCTATGGATCGTATTGCCAATGGAATCAGGCTTTATGCATTTAGGAAGGACGTAATCTGACGGCGTGATCAAGGGCGGATCCAGCTTTGGTGCTAGGGGGGGGGGTCACGTAGTCGTGGTCAAATCACAAGAAGTTATAATTTAATTTTGATAATAATAGATACAAGTAAAAAATAGGTATTTTATTAGTAAATGTTAGTACTGTACTTAAAAACTGTACCTATATTTAAATAACAAAATCAATTTTTCTTTTACATCTTCTCCCGAAACGCGTTATCACTTCATCTACTTCAATGGATACCTACGTTTTTATGGACGTGGAAAAGTGCCAGTCCGGTTAGACGTTCTTCAACCATTGAAGCTCTTAGCCACGATTTGATTTTTTGTAACGTAGAGCAAGATCTTTTTCTACGTTCCCAGCCTAGGGGGGGTCATGACCCCCATGACCCCCCCCCCCGGATCCGCCCTTGGGCGTGATAAAGGCCACCAATATAATTTTGTGATCCTCTGATTTTTGTACAAAATGTACTATTTTGCCAGATTACGACCCGTGGCCCATGATGCCATAACCACGCCAATTCAAGGGTTCAATTCGATTCCCTGGATTTAAATTTAAATGACAATCATACCTTTCTATTTTCAGTGTGGTCGTTTGTGTCGTGTATGTATTTGTGTTGTTAACCTAACTTTTGCTTTGCGTTATAATCAGGCGTTTAACAAATTTTTCTTCTTATTTCATACGTCATGTAAATCTGTGTCATTAAGTACGGAAAGATTATTTATTATCTTATTTGATGCTTATTTGGCTTAGAAAGACATAGATACTTTATTTTATAAAATAATTATCTATCTAATAATCGTAGGTACACTTAATAACTAATAAGTACTACGTACATAACTACATGTACATACGAACATAACATAACAGTACTACGTAAGTAAACAAAACGGTACATAAAAATTAATTTGATATTATATCAAGCAAGCGCTGCCGGTGAGTTTACAAGTTGGTAAACACCATTCCTTGTACGTTTTGGAATAATGTGTTGTCTTTCATGTAAGATGTTTGCTTTAACTTGTGAAGTAGAGATTTTCAAGTCTACCATGGTAGGTCCCTACATTAGATAATAATTTATTAGATAAACAGTATCTGAATTAATTATTATACGCAAATTAAACAACATAATAATATTTCGAATAAGTACTAAAATACGACTAAATTTACAGCATATTTTATTATCCATTTTGTTTGTTTATTACGTAGGTACTAGATCATAGTTATATGATAAACAGTAAAAAAAAATCCAAAAGAGAAACATTATTGGAGTTTAATGGAGTTTACTCCTTAAGAATCGATTTTCATATATAAGTCCGGGGTCGAGTTAGAAGAAACTTTCGGGGAGACCAGAGGAGCCCTAAATCTGAAAATTTACGGGGAGTAAAATCAAACTTTCTCCATTACGTTACGTTACGTTATGCGTTATGTTCGTACGCAACCTATCTTGTTTATGTTTTCATGACTATGTAATGTATTTGATTAATATAAGTTATATGTATAATTAATATACATAAATGTATCAAGCATGCTTAAATTATAATTTAGTTGAGATTGAAAAACAGTAGGTAAACATTACTGAAACCATAAATTACTGAAAGAGGTTAAATAACAAGACGTTGCTTTAGTTCTGTAGAATTTGCCAGTGTAGGAGTCGGAAGTAAATATAATCCGAACTGTTAGTGATTTATTTACATAAAGTATAAAATAAGCAAATAGCAAGAAGGAGTGAAAACAGAAAAGTAAAAAGGCAATGATCGAGAAAAATTGATGAGATTTTTTTTAAATCCAACGAATAAGTAACAATCTTTCTTGTTCCCAAGACGACCGGGTCTTGCCGTCCGATTGCGTCCGAGTGTGCCCGATCGCTCTCGAATTTATACATTAGAATTTAGTTAATAGATTTTTACAAAGGTATAAAATAAAAAGTACAAAATAAAAAATATAAAGTAGCTCCGCTACAGTTCTAACACCTCTAACTAACTTGAATGTCTGCTTTATCGGTATTACAACCGATAACTGTCCCACAACTGGCTCGGGTCTCTCTCTGTCCCCAGGCAAATCCCAGAATTATTGCTCTGCGCAAAAAACTTGTTCCTTCTTGTTGCACAAGCACTATAGTGGTAGTGACAGTAATGCAAGCGAAGTATGAAGAAGAAAGTAATATGCAAACTCTTGTACCTTGGCTTCGTCTCCTATTTTACACTAAGCAGCAAATACATTATATTTGCAAATTACACACGGTGTGTATAATTCATGTCAACTACGGTAGCATAATTGTGACGTATTCTGCAAATTAATATTTGTTTAAGCCTTGATATGAAAAGACGCAATTTTTTAAGGCTTTGGCTTGGAAAACTACTATCACATCATGACACGGCATAAGTTATGCATGACCCTGAGAAATTACTTGCACAAATTAACATAATCGGTGAGTTAGTTACGATACGACATAATAATTCGATGTTACTATTTAATGCTCCTGGAAAGCGAGATTGAAGTACATACGAAAGGATTAGCTTTAGCATTAAATGATAATTTAAGATTTTAAACTTAACTCATCGTGGACTCAACACATTTTGTTATATACGAGTATTCACGACATTTATTTTGTATTCCGATATTTCGACGTTTTCGATCCAGTTGCATGGATCGTGGTCACGGATGAACTGCGGTGGCGCGTATAAACTTTTGACAGCATGACAAGTGACATGTACTAGTGTCAAATGTCACTTGTCATCCTGTCAAAAGTCTCTACGCGCCGCCGCAGTTCATCCGTGACCACGATCCATGCAACTGGGCCGAAATATCGAAATACAAAATAAATATCGTTAGTACTCGCATATAGTATAAAAAAAAATATCCTTGAATTCTGTTCATCTTATGCCTGACTTATTTTTTAATTAAAAATTTCAACAAAGAGATCCTGCAAGATTGTTTACTTAATAAGTCTCGTCTCAAAGAACGGATGTAGGTATAGCTAATAAATGAAACGCATAATCAACCTGTACGATTCAAGGTGTCATAAAACACTGGGACAGGTGGATGGATGGACAGTCAGCGGAATCTTATAAAGGTTAATCTTATAAGGTCCCGTTGGCACTTTTTGGGTACGGAACCAAAAAAAATGATTTTATTTGATGGATAACATGTAACTTGCTGTATCCCAATGTTCTACATTGAAAAATTATTACTCCTCTCAGGTGTAACGTACAAAAACTCTTGCAACAGACTATTAATTAATGTTGAAATCTAAATTATTAAATATAATTTTTGAGTATCACGTTGCAATATTATTGACTTTGATATCGATTTCAGATTTTATTGCGTGTATCTGAGTGACTTGTACACCAATCTGATTTACTGTTTATTCATATACAGGGTGGAAAATAAAGACAATAGTTTGAGGAAAAGTACCGTGAATATTGATGATGGCGAATTTTACTGAATGGAAACATTCCTTTATTTTCAAAAAGAAGTAAAACTGTATTCAAAGATTTTTGAAAATTCACCTGCTTGAGCCGGGTATCGAACCGGTGAAATGTGAAAAAATTACATCCTGTATTTTTATGATGCCACAGACAGTGATGAAAACTGAAAGGGTCATTCATAAATTAAAATTTAAAACAGAATTAATTGCTAAAACAAAAATACATATTATTATAAATCTTTTAATACTTGTAAATCTAACCCCAAAAAAATGTGAAAACTTATACGAACGCTATCTAACAATAAATTAAAAACTGATGAAATACCCCCTAAAATTATATCTCAATCAATTCTATAATAATTAAAGATGGCAACAGAGTTTGCGAAGAGTTCAGCTTATTCTTTTTTACCATTGGTTCTCATCTAGCGAAAAAGATATCATAAGATAATTTGGCTTCAACCCATTAATGGCCCACTACTGGGCACGGGTCTCTCCTCTTGAGAAGGCCTAGAGCATACTCCACCACGCTGCTCCAGTGCGGATTGGTGGAGGGGTTAATGGCCAACCCAAGTGTCGAAAGTTTTCAAACCGCCCGAGGGCCTCCAACATGGCTTAACGACTCTTATCTTATACCGGGACCGACGGCTTTACGTGCCCTCCGAAGCACGGAAACGCTCAAGAAATTTTTGCGCTCGCTGTTGCTTAACTTTGTCCATCACATAGGATCGACGCAAGCCGCCGGGCTATGAGCGCTTCATAAGATAATTTAAATAACACTAATATAATTGATATATAATTACTTACTTGGAAGTGAAATAAACACAGGTGAATGTTATGAGCATGGTTCATGAAGGTGCTGAGGGCGCTGAAGTCAACGGTTAAAAATAACGTTGAAATTCAAGTTTCAACAGAATTTCCACCAGAAGAAGAAGAAAATTTTCACCAGAAGTTGATATAAAAACCGACACGAAGAGAATTCAGTCGAAGAATAAAGAGATTCCAACATTTTTGTATAGAAACTGGCATTATCTACAATTTCGCCATTTTGAAAAAACCTCGTTTCGGCGGCCAGTGATAAAACATGTGTCAAAAGACGGAGTAAGTGATTACAATCAAAAAGTATTCAGTGATGAAGTGTCGTAAATGATATACTTTCTGAGATATTTCAGTTCAAAAATAAAAATAATTATTAATAAACTCAAATATCTCGGAAAGTATATCACTTACATTTCATCACTGCATACCTTTTGATCATAATCAATTAGTCTATCGATTGACACATGTCTTATTAAAATCCGCCGAAGCTAAGATTTTTGCTTTATTTTTCTACGGTTTTGAACTCACTCAATTTATAGGTTAAATACGAGTAAGTGGACTATTTAGTTTTGATAGTAAGTAGGAACTATACACGAAAAATTTTTCAACTTACTATTTTTTCTTGGTCTTCCCTTATCCTTATAAATGACCCTTTCGGTTGGCATTATAAAAAATACAGGATGTTTTTTTTTCACATTTCACCGATACCCGGCTCAAGCAGGTGAATTTTCAAAAATATTTGAAGGCAGTTTTACTTAGTTTTGAAAATGAAGGTTTTTTTATGGAAATAGCCAGCAAACGAGCTGACGGTCAGTGGCTATCATCGCCCATGAACATCAGCAAGAGAGGGCGAAGAAAAAGAAAGAAAGAAAGAAAATATGGTATTTTTCCTCCAACTACAGTCTTTCTTTTCCACCCTATATGTATACAGAAATAATAAAACTGTCATAAAATATTGACATTAATTTTATGATGAAGTTGTTATTTGGAGTCAGATTACACTTGTTTTTGTAAGACGATATCAGACTCCTTGTTCGAATTAATTAAATAATCTTATCTGACCTCTTCTCGGCTAGCCTGGAGGTGAAACTGAGTTTTCTTTACTTTTTTCTTTGGGTCCGCCTGGACAGATACCACCTTCTTTTACTCGAGTCAGTCGCCAAACGACACATACATAGTGTTCTGGCTGGGGGCTTGAGAGCCAGTAATTCCGAAGTAAAATCGGAACCCTTGTAGTTTCATCATGTCCGTCCGTCCGTCCATCCGTCCATCCGTCCATCCGTCCATCCGTCCATCCGTCCATCCGTCCATCCGTCCGTCTGTCCGTCCGTCCGTCCGTCCGTCCGTCCGTCCGTCCGTCCGTCCGTCCGTCTGTCCGTCTGTCCGTCTGTCCAAAGGCAAAGCGCCGAGATCTTTAGTGCTACAAAGCTGTAATTTGGCATGGATATACATATTTATTAAAACTCCAGAATCGTATAATAAAATATTGAAAAACATTTTTTTCCGGGTACTTACCTCCCCTACAGGTAATGTTGAATTTTTTATTCGTCGCGTACCCTATAGTGTGGGGTAGCGTTGAAAAGGTGTTTCAAAAATATTATGGGTATTTTAAGACCATTTTCGGAATTAGAGGTCCGTTTGCGAAATATTTGGCTTTAAAGTAATAATGTTGATTAGAATCAAGTGTCCCCCCCTGCTGGCCAAGTGGTTGGAGTTGGAAAAGTGAAAAATTTTCTCAAAAATTGGTTATATGATGATTTTACAAGCAAAACCATCACGACTACGTTAGCATAAGTAGCTAATGAGTAATCTATATATATTATAAAACAGTAACTCGATAATGTCTGTACATTGAAGATATTTAAGAAAATTTGATATCAGGGGACTCAATAGGAGCAATAGATTGCAAATCTGTCATTTTTAAAAATCTTGTCTGTCTGTATGTTTGACACCGCATCACGCCAAAACTATTGGATGAAATTGAATGCGATTTTCACAGTTGTGTTGCTGGTGGTCTAACTTAAAATCTGGTGTACGTTTTATTGTGATACGTCGCTTAAAAGCCGAGATATCAATAAATAGGACTTTTTGATACGCCACATAACAGCTAGAAATTGTGAAAGTACCCGATAGAGGGATAGAAAAGACTGTTTAGTATCGGAAATATTCGTTCTTTCTTGGAAAAATCAGTGTGTACATATTTTTTAATTTATGATTTTGCAGTGAATTAGTTCTGCTAATCAACAACAGATGTCAGTTTAGGTAACTAAGTAGGTCTGAGAACAAGACATAAAGCTATTATACCCTAAATAAATATTTTATTGAAATTAATGTGTACCTATTTAAAATATTTAAAATAAATAAATAAATAAAAAATAAATAAACGCTTACACACTCATACCCCCCACAGTAGGTTTTATTCTGTATCGCAGGTGGCATGGACGACACGTAACACATCACAGTAACACCCATGACCCGAGTACAAATATTTATCTATCACATAAATATCTGCCCCAGCCGGGAATCGAACCCGGGACCCCTTGCTTCGCAGGCAGGGTCGCTACCAACTAGGCTACAGGGTCGTCAAACATTGGGGTTTTAAGTAAATATAAATATCTGCCCCAGCCGGGAATCGAACCCGGGACCCCTTGCTTCGCAGGCAGGGTCGCTACCAACTAGGCTACAGGGTCGTCAAACATTGGGGTTTTAAGTAAATATAAATATCTGCCCCAGCCGGGATTCGAACCCGGGACCCCTTGCTTCGCAGGCAGGGTCGCTACCAACTAGGCTACAGGGTCGTCAAACATTGGGGTTTTAATTAAATTTACTTATTAGACATAACTAAGTTAGATTTTGTTATCGGATTAATATAGATTCACTGTATGATGGTGTGGATCAGAGTTAAGGATAATATCTATTATGACACAATTTAGTAAATTTATCACTGTATGATGGTGTGGATCAGAGTTAAGGATAATATCTATTATGACACAATTTAGTAAATTTACCATATAATGATTATTTTTAAATAAATAAAAATCTTAAATTCCGACAAAATATTATTATCTGTATAATTTAGATTTCCTTACTGTTATGTAGAAATAGGCACATAGGAGATAATAATAAAAATACAAATCCTTTACATATTTAATAATCAAAATGAGTAAGAAATTAAAATATTTGCGAATAACCATCTACTGCGGTCACCTGCTGGTCAATGACTATCAAGACGGCCGGCATAGGCAAATTTTATGACCGGACGTAAGTGCAATACAAATAACTAAAATACTTTTGAATTTGCGAATAGCCACGTAAGAGCAGACGAGTCACCATTGTAAATAGTCACCTTTTTCCATAGAAGAATGAGTGCTGTCCGTGATCAGACTTAAAAGCATCATCCATGCGTTGTCATCCAAGAAAGAAAATAAAAGAAAGAAAAAATAATAAATTATCAAGATGATTGAATTTCCTTTCTATAAAGTTTAAAGACAGTTGGTTATGATGTAGCAAAGCTTTTAATTAAGATTTATCGAGCTATATAGTAGTAAAAATAAAATAATAACACGCTGTCTTATCCACAAACTTTGAAGTAGTTAAAAACAATAAATTTCTTTTGAAACGTTTTTCAGGAATAATATATACTTCTGGCATTTGGACCAGGTTCTTGGGCGAAAAGCTCGGCCTTACGTAGTTGGAAGTTACACTTAAAAACCCCAGAGTTATTCAGGAATAAATTCAGGAGAATAGAGTCTTCCGGTTGAGAGGCGGGCCCTGCTATTGCATAGGGGATCCTGTCATTACCGTAAATCTAGCTGTTGTCGCGGTTGCGAAACCCCCCAGATGATCGGGTGCCTCTTCTGACTTCTGAATTCCCACAGAAGCGTTTAACTCTCAAGCATTCAATTGTAGAGGGGCGAGACGTCCCTGAGCGACTCCCGTGGCCCGTGGTCGGTGCGATCAAACATTAACCAAAAAACCTAATAATATGGTACATCTCAGGTACCTGCTAAACCACCCGATATACGTGATCTGGTGAACAGAATGGGGACCGTCTTACAGACATTATTACTTAGTCAGATAAAAACAAAAAAAAAAACATAATCTTAACACACATTAAGTCAAAAAGAAGGAAGAAGTAGTGCCAAGAAAACACTTAAGTAATTCAAATGGAAGAAGAATTCGATTAGGTTAGATTTGGCTGTTTATACTTGCGTGGAAAACATTGTCGACATCTATGAATAAATAGGAGCAGTCCAGTATCCCAGTACTTGGATTATTTTTTCCAATCCAACGATGTATATAACTCATTTTCGCCAAAATGGAGCTTTAGTATTATTGCCTTTTCAGTGACGATACTGACATTATAAAACCAGTACATCGTTGACCGATTCAGGGTGTAGTCGTGTATCTTAGAGATAGAATATTACTCCCAGAATGTTACTCTAGAATGGGTGGAAATAACTTAACGTTTTTAAGAATATTTGTTATTGGTAACGTTGACATTGCAGAACGAGTACAACGTTGACCAATTCAGGATCTAATGGTGGACGTGTATATAAAATCTCACTAATATTTCTTAAATTAAGATAATTTTTAGGTAGAAATTTGGCTCCCAGTTATTTCATATCCCGCATTAAAAAATAGGTGGCATATTCGTCGGGATCGGGTCGTTCGAGTTTGAGGCTCGTGTATGGATCTACTCCTTTAGGAAAAGGGGTATAATAATTTAGTATGGAAGTTGTGTTTACAGGTTATAATTATTATTTTGACTACTTTCATGTATGTGCTACCTACTACATAGAATTTTTGTATATTTTTTTAGGGTATTGTTTTTCAAAAGAAAAAACATATCCCATAAGGGATCATTTCGTTGTTTGTCTGTCTGTATAGTAATGCGTGGAGGCATAATTCCAAACAAACTTAAATAAGTTTAAGTGTTTGGTTAATTGCTTGAATAATAGTATTTGGTTAATTTATCGCTATGTCCATGTATGGGAGTGACAGTTTTCCAGCGGCAAAGTTAAGTTTGTTACTTAATGATTTAACATTGCTCTTATGTTCGGTGCCGCCGTCGACTTTGCCTTCACCTGAGTTAATTCACCCAGGTGTCTTAAGTTTACTTTTAGTAGACTTTATTCACCAATGTAGCCAGGTGATTTGGTTCTGTAAGTTTGGACAGAACCCTCGGTACGCAACTGTATCTCGCATTTGGCCGGGATCTTTTTTGATTACTGATTCTCTTCAAGTCCACGCAGACGAAGTCGCGGGTAGAAGCTAGTATATTATAAAACAGTAACTCGATAATGTCTGTACATTGAAGATATTTAAGAAAATTTGATATCAGGGGACTCAATAGGAGCAATAGATTGCAAATCTGTCATTTTTAAAAATCTTGTCTGTCTGTATGTTTGACACCGCATCACGCCAAAACTATTGGATGAAATTGAATGCGATTTTCACAGTTGTGTTGCTGGTGGTCTAACTTAAAATCTGGTGTACGTTTTATTGTGATACGTCGCTTAAAAGCCGAGATATCAATAAATAGGACTTTTTGATACGCCACATAACAGCTAGAAATTGTGAAAGTACCCGATAGAGGGATAGAAAAGACTGTTTAGTATCGGAAATATTCGTTCTTTCTTGGAAAAATCAGTGTGTACATATTTTTTAATTTATGATTTTGCAGTGAATTAGTTCTGCTAATCAACAACAGATGTCAGTTTAGGTAACTAAGTAGGTCTGAGAACAAGACATAAAGCTATTATACCCTAAATAAATATTTTATTGAAATTAATGTGTACCTATTTAAAATATTTAAAATAAATAAATAAATAAAAAATAAATAAACGCTTACACACTCATACCCCCCACAGTAGGTTTTATTCTGTATCGCAGGTGGCATGGACGACACGTAACACATCACAGTAACACCCATGACCCGAGTACAAATATTTATCTATCACATAAATATCTGCCCCAGCCGGGAATCGAACCCGGGACCCCTTGCTTCGCAGGCAGGGTCGCTACCAACTAGGCTACAGGGTCGTCAAACATTGGGGTTTTAAGTAAATATAAATATCTGCCCCAGCCGGGAATCGAACCCGGGACCCCTTGCTTCGCAGGCAGGGTCGCTACCAACTAGGCTACAGGGTCGTCAAACATTGGGGTTTTAAGTAAATATAAATATCTGCCCCAGCCGGGATTCGAACCCGGGACCCCTTGCTTCGCAGGCAGGGTCGCTACCAACTAGGCTACAGGGTCGTCAAACATTGGGGTTTTAATTAAATTTACTTATTAGACATAACTAAGTTAGATTTTGTTATCGGATTAATATAGATTCACTGTATGATGGTGTGGATCAGAGTTAAGGATAATATCTATTATGACACAATTTAGTAAATTTACCATATAATGATTATTTTTAAATAAATAAAAATCTTAAATTCCGACAAAATATTATTATCTGTATAATTTAGATTTCCTTACTGTTATGTAGAAATAGGCACATAGGAGATAATAATAAAAATACAAATCCTTTACATATTTAATAATCAAAATGAGTAAGAAATTAAAATATTTGCGAATAACCATCTACTGCGGTCACCTGCTGGTCAATGACTATCAAGACGGCCGGCATAGGCAAATTTTATGACCGGACGTAAGTGCAATACAAATAACTAAAATACTTTTGAATTTGCGAATAGCCACGTAAGAGCAGACGAGTCACCATTGTAAATAGTCACCTTTTTCCATAGAAGAATGAGTGCTGTCCGTGATCAGACTTAAAAGCATCATCCATGCGTTGTCATCCAAGAAAGAAAATAAAAGAAAGAAAAAATAATAAATTATCAAGATGATTGAATTTCCTTTCTATAAAGTTTAAAGACAGTTGGTTATGATGTAGCAAAGCTTTTAATTAAGATTTATCGAGCTATATAGTAGTAAAAATAAAATAATAACACGCTGTCTTATCCACAAACTTTGAAGTAGTTAAAAACAATAAATTTCTTTTGAAACGTTTTTCAGGAATAATATATACTTCTGGCATTTGGACCAGGTTCTTGGGCGAAAAGCTCGGCCTTACGTAGTTGGAAGTTACACTTAAAAACCCCAGAGTTATTCAGGAATAAATTCAGGAGAATAGAGTCTTCCGGTTGAGAGGCGGGCCCTGCTATTGCATAGGGGATCCTGTCATTACCGTAAATCTAGCTGTTGTCGCGGTTGCGAAACCCCCCAGATGATCGGGTGCCTCTTCTGACTTCTGAATTCCCACAGAAGCGTTTAACTCTCAAGCATTCAATTGTAGAGGGGCGAGACGTCCCTGAGCGACTCCCGTGGCCCGTGGTCGGTGCGATCAAACATTAACCAAAAAACCTAATAATATGGTACATCTCAGGTACCTGCTAAACCACCCGATATACGTGATCTGGTGAACAGAATGGGGACCGTCTTACAGACATTATTACTTAGTCAGATAAAAACAAAAAAAAAAACATAATCTTAACACACATTAAGTCAAAAAGAAGGAAGAAGTAGTGCCAAGAAAACACTTAAGTAATTCAAATGGAAGAAGAATTCGATTAGGTTAGATTTGGCTGTTTATACTTGCGTGGAAAACATTGTCGACATCTATGAATAAATAGGAGCAGTCCAGTATCCCAGTACTTGGATTATTTTTTCCAATCCAACGATGTATATAACTCATTTTCGCCAAAATGGAGCTTTAGTATTATTGCCTTTTCAGTGACGATACTGACATTATAAAACCAGTACATCGTTGACCGATTCAGGGTGTAGTCGTGTATCTTAGAGATAGAATATTACTCCCAGAATGTTACTCTAGAATGGGTGGAAATAACTTAACGTTTTTAAGAATATTTGTTATTGGTAACGTTGACATTGCAGAACGAGTACAACGTTGACCAATTCAGGATCTAATGGTGGACGTGTATATAAAATCTCACTAATATTTCTTAAATTAAGATAATTTTTAGGTAGAAATTTGGCTCCCAGTTATTTCATATCCCGCATTAAAAAATAGGTTGCATATTCGTCGGGATCGGGTCGTTCGAGTTTGAGGCTCGTGTATGGATCTACTCCTTTAGGAAAAGGGGTATAATAATTTAGTATGGAAGTTGTGTTTACAGGTTATAATTATTATTTTGACTACTTTCATGTATGTGCTACCTACTACATAGAATTTTTGTATATTTTTTTAGGGTATTGTTTTTCAAAAGAAAAAACATATCCCATAAGGGATCATTTCGTTGTTTGTCTGTCTGTATAGTAATGCGTGGAGGCATAATTCCAAACAAACTTAAATAAGTTTAAGTGTTTGGTTAATTGCTTGAATAATAGTATTTGGTTAATTTATCGCTATGTCCATGTATGGGAGTGACAGTTTTCCAGCGGCAAAGTTAAGTTTGTTACTTAATGATTTAACATTGCTCTTATGTTCGGTGCCGCCGTCGACTTTGCCTTCACCTGAGTTAATTCACCCAGGTGTCTTAAGTTTACTTTTAGTAGACTTTATTCACCAATGTAGCCAGGTGATTTGGTTCTGTAAGTTTGGACAGAACCCTCGGTACGCAACTGTATCTCGCATTTGGCCGGGATCTTTTTTGATTACTGATTCTCTTCAAGTCCACGCAGACGAAGTCGCGGGTAGAAGCTAGTCTGAGATAAAAAGATACTTTGGTTTTGGTGTTAACCTTCATATTGACATAACACATATTGAAATAACATTTCAACACCACTATGCAATTTACAGACGGATGTGGTCTATGATTGTGGGAATTAATTTAAAAACCATTTAAATGTCTTAGATAAGACTTGGACAGTAAATATGTTATCACAAATACTAAGGTGCATAATCAATGACTGACTTTTGCAAAATGTATTTAATTTTACTGCAATTTACATAAACATCCTAAAAATCAAGCTGTAGGTGTACATTATAACAGGATTTAAGTAAAAAATTTTAATATAGTACTCATTTAAAGATAATAATTCTTGCATTCTTATTAACACAGGAAAACTTTATTTGATTGTTTTTTTCAACAAACAAATTCACGGTCACAGTAAGCTAGTTGGTTCGGGCAAGTGCGTGTCAGGCCACGCGCAATGTAGGGTTCCGAAGTAATAATACAAGTATGTTATGGGAATGTTAGGATACAATTCTTTAGAGTATAGGCGTAATTTATATTCAATTGAATATTTTGTGCAACTGATTAGAGGAAACATTATCAACCCATCAGTGCTAGAACTTATTTCGTTGAATGTTCCAGACAACTACGTTCAAGTTAGACGCCGGCGTCTTATGCTGTTTGTAGTACCAAGGTGTAGACTAGTTCTTGCAAAAGAGTCACCTCTGATGCGGGCACTCAACTTTACTCAATGGCTTAGTGACATGGTATCCGTCCATTGACATATGTATTTTGTTCACCTGTTGTCGATCTTATCAGCGCGGCAGGAAGCTACCTAGCAAATCTTTAAAAACGCATTGGGTAAATATTATCTGTCATGTTTTTATAAGCAACTTGTGTAAATAAATAAATAAATAATAAATAAAATAAGTTTATCGACTATTATTCATTAACTACTTAAGCTAACACAGCCGTGATAGTTTTCCCTGTAAATTCATCATACATATAATCTGTTTTTGAGAATTTTTTCACTAGTCCAACTCAAACCGTTTTGGCGGTAGGGGGGCGTGGACACTTGACTCTAACCAACATTAGCAATTTAAAGCCAAATCTTCGGAAACGGACCCCGTAAACGGACCCAAAAATGGTCTTAAAAGACCCATGATATTTTTGAAAGACCTGTTCAACGATACCCTACACTAAAAGGTACACGACGTTTAAAAAATTCATCCGCTAGTAGGGGAGAGGTACCCAGAAAAAAATGTTTTTCAATATTTTATTCAACGATTTTGGAGTTTTAATAATTTTGTATATCCATGCCAAATTACACCTTTCTAGCACTAAGGGTGTCGGCGCTTTGCTTCGGACACACGGACAGACGGACGGACAGACATGACGAAGCTATAAGGGTTCCAATTTTACTTCGGAACCTAAAA
The DNA here is from genome assembly GCA_951805285.1 of Thymelicus acteon. NCBI lineage: Eukaryota > Metazoa > Arthropoda > Insecta > Lepidoptera > Hesperiidae > Thymelicus > Thymelicus acteon. The sequence continues at coordinate 5,815,441 of OX638213.1, read as the reverse complement.
ACTGGTTGATCCGTTATCAATGTTATGTCTATTTGATCCAAAAACCAAATATTTTTTTATATTTTTTTTACTTCATGTACGCTTATTGAGTAACGCAAACACCGCCATCACATATACATACATACGGTTTTTTAACCACATCTGCCCTTAAGTTACAGTAATAAAGTATGAATTTACTTACCAAAGTTATGCAGTTAAGATTTTATGATTATGTTTCAAACGCTATTTGTAAGTACCTGAAACAGAAAAAGATAATTTTATTAGTGTTATTAAAAGCTTTTTTCAAAATTTGTGTTGTGTCTTATTAGTTGGTATATGAAACTACAATAATATTAAATTAAGATTAAAAAATTCCCGACAGTTTTATTTTGAATCGACTTCAAAAAAGGAGGAGGTATGCAATTCGACTGTTTTTTTTATAAGCCGTACTGGGGCAGCTTAGAATAGTACCTAACCCCAATCCCAGGCCGGATGGGTGTCGTAAAAGGCGAGTAAATCCGGCCCGCTGGTGGTAGGGCCCCTCGAAGCGATTATATTGGTAATATTGATTTTAATGCCATCTTATTATTCCATATTATTTACCATATTATTATTTCTCCATGTGGTTCGCCTGGATAGTTAACACCCTTGAGCATGATTCAGCCGCCAAACGACTCGTCTTGTTCCGGCTGGGGGCTTGAGAGCAAGTTCTTTCTTTCTTTCTTTTACTTCTCTTTTTTGGCCGGCAACGCATCAGTAATGACTTTGGTGTTGCTGATGTCTATGGGCGACGATAGCCACTTACCATCAGATTAATCGTCAGCTCGTTTGCTGGCTATTTCCATTAAAAAAATACACTAAACATAGCTAAGAACACTTTCGAAGGTAGTTCATTTCATTGTTTGCAAATATGTAGTTCAGAGCTCACTAGCTAGGCAAGAGAATAGCTTGGAGCGGCTACAACTTGCCTTGTTCTATGGTAAACAAGATGGTAGATCCAAGGCAAGCTAGTAAAACATTTGACAAAAACGTCACTTGTATTCAGAGAGTCAATTCTCAGAAAAGTTTTAATACACTCAATGTCTGCCGATGATATTTTACAGATTAATTATACACTGTTTTAATTGTACACTTTTTGACGAAAAATATAGCAGTACATTGTAAGTGATGATGATGTAACATGCTTCTGTATTTTTTAATATTTTTAAGTACACGTTATTTCTGGAAACAATTTTTGTGATATTCTTAGGACCTAAGTTACACTATGCAATATGGCTATATGTATTATGTATGTAGTATATGCTCGACGCAAGTATTAGGTATATATGTATGTAGGTATAAGGTATTACGTATGTATTATATAGTGTATTATAGAGTGGCGCAAGTTTAGGGGAGGCCTATGTCCAGCAGTGGACCTCCAAAGGCTGATGGATGGATGGATATGCTGGACACTGAAAGTTATATTTTTAGGGTTCCGTAGCCGAATGGCAAAAAACGGAACCCTTATGGATTCGTCATGTCTGTCTGTCTGTCTGTCTGTCTGTCTGTCTGTCCGTCCGTATGTCACAGCCACTTTTTTCCGAAACTAAAAGAGCTATACCATTGAAACTTGGTAAGTAGATGTATTCTGTGAACCGCATTAAGATTTTCACACAAAAATTGAAAAAAAACAATAAATTTTGGGGGTTCCCCATACTTAGAACTGAAACTCAAAAATGTTTTTTTCATCAAACCCATACATGTGGATAGATATGTCTATCTATATATATGGATAGGTCTTCAAAAATGATATTGAGGTTTTTAATATCATTTTTTTCTAAACTGAATAGTTTGCGCGAGAGACACTCCCAAAGTGGTAAAATGTGTGCCCCCCCCCCCTGTAACTTCTAAAATAAGGGAATGATAAAACTAAAAAAAATATATGATGTACATTACCATGCAAACTTCCAACGAATATTGGTTTGAATGAGATCTAGTAAGTAGTTTTTTTTAATACGTCATAAATCGTAAACCGCAAAAAACATTGATCACAGTTACAACGAACTACAAGAACTTTTATAGATAGATAGATAGATAGATGAACTCTTTATTGTTTGTACACCAAAAAAAAAAACACACAATGACATTAAACTAAGAAAAAATGTACAAATCAACAGGCGGCCTTATCGCTTCGTAGCGATTTCTTCCAGGCAACCCATCAAAAGAAAAGAACATAAATGTAATAATCAGGAGGGTATCGGCGTACAAAGTCAACATACACAACTAAAACAGAGGAAGAAAAAAAAAATTAAAAATATTAAAATCTACCCATACCTTACCCATACCATAGCAGTGATAGACAGTGGAAGACAAAAGGGAAAAAGAGTGAGGAGAAAAGGGGAAACATCAAAAATACTGTGTATTGGAAGAATACGTACAAGGAAGATTAAGGGAGAAGGATTAAATAGATAGATAATGGTCTTTCACTAATGCTTTAAATCTATTAATATTTTGTGCTTAACGAATGTGGGGTGGTAAGGAGTTCCACAATCGTACTGCTGATACAGTGAAAGACTGATGATAGAAGGAAGAAAAATGGTGAGGAGTATGAAGAAGAAGATTATGTGAGGAACGCAACAAATGACTGTGGGTGTGGCAACGAAACTCAAAGTTGTTTCTCAAGTAACTAGGAGAAGACGGATTAAATAACGTAGAGTACAGAGCAGAAAGAACATGACTATTCCGGCGAAAACGGATTGGGAGCCACTTGAGTTTAGCACGAAATTCTGAAATGTGATCATATTTACGATATTTATATTATGTTACTTGCTGCTACGGAACCCTTCATGAGCGAGTCCGACTCGCACTTGTTCATTGTTAATGTTCCTGTGACTAATGATTTTATAGAAATTTTGCACGAAGTACCTATTTAAAAAGCTACTATTTTATTTTCATCGAAAAAAAATTGAAAAACTGGGCCACGTTGGGTCACTTTGATATGTTTAAAATTGTAAGTTTTTGTTGTTTTCGACAAGTAGTATTCTAAGGCAATAGAACAGGCTTTCAGGGAAAGAACAGGCATGCAGGGAGGGGGTAATAAGGGCTCTACATTAGTTTATAAAACGTTTTGTTTGTATTATTATACTGTAAGCATATAAGAAAGACTGTAGACTTATGCTTTATAACATCTGGAATTATGAAAAACAAATCGTAAAATGTTTACACGAGATATCACACTCTACATCTTATATCATTAATGATGTTATCTGTCATTTGAAATTGTGCTCTCGTTGAAGGAACCGAGAATGATTGTGAAAGATACATCAAAAGTGAAGAAATATGAGTTGGTGGCACCTGATGGTGGTTGGGGTTACATGATTTGGATTGCACTTGTCATTTGTATGGTAAGTATCGATATTAATTTAGTCAAAGAAATTGTGAATGTCTAACATGCAATACAGTACAAGTATGCAGTATCTATGTCCAATTTCCTACGTCTTATACACAGTTCTGTAATCACGAAACCGTGGTGGAGGAGTTAGTGACGAACCCAAGTATCAGAAATTTTCAAGCCGCCCGAGGGCCTCCGACATGGCTTAACGACTCTTACGATAAAAACCGGGACCGACGGCTTTACTTTTCCTCCGAAGCATGGAAGCGCTCAAGAAAAATTTTGCCACTAGCGGTCACCCATCCAACTACCGACCTCGCCCGCTGTTGCTTAACTTTGTCGGTCACTTAGGATCGACACAATCCGCCGGGTGATGAGCGCTACAGTCTAAAATCAAAAAATCTAATCAATATTTCAATTCACCTACTAAAATTTGTCAAGTTCCAAAAAATTTCATTAACTTTCATCGACAATACAAGTTACAAGCCTTTTTTTGCTATCTAAGAAACAGACTTGGAATAGATCCTTGAAGGATGCCCAGCATCAAAACCGCGCAGGAATTTTACTACCTTTATAAACTGGTATCAACTATCTGAATCCAGTTGCCAGATAAGACTGCAGAAGGTGAATGTAACGGCCATGCGTAATATAATGAAGCTTCCTGATCAGAGTATCACGATAAGAGATAAAGATGCTTTGGATAAATCTTCAGGTCAAATCTCAATTACAAACTACCTAAAAGTTCGACACCGTATATTCCGTCCCGGTAATTCCAATGGGTTTTATTTATAATGAAGAATATATTAAACCACGCAGAATATAGTGCGTATTTTGGATTAAAAATAACAAAAATAAATGTTTTTAACGGTAGGTAATGTGTATAGAGTGATTCAGGACACTTCCTACTTACTAATAGGTATTTTATACAATTTCACCGTTAGGGAACAAGTATTAAAATTTCCTGTCGTAGTAGGGGCCTATAAAATATGTCTGGTTATGAACGAATTACAATTTAAGGGCATAAAATATAGGTACCTACTTAGACAAAAAACCTTGTTAAAGTTTAGGGAGATGACCAGACTCCGACATGTGGGTGTTTTTGTCGATGAAATTGGGTATAATTTATGCCTAAATTAACGTTAACTTATAATCATACACATAATACTCGTATTTTAAAAGGAATTTATTTTATCTAGCTTCAGTAGTTTAGGTCCTGGGATGATAGGGCATAGGTCAGTCAGGAATAGTTTTATATATTTAGATTTTTGTTAAATTATTTTCATTAAATGATTTCCAATGCAGTTGGTACTTTTTAAAAAATTAAATCGGAGAACCATAATCGGATAAACCAAATACACAAATTGATTTTTACATGATAATATTCATAGATTTCACTATATTTTTTATTTAATTGGATATACATATATTTGTATTTCGTGTTTTTTGCAGATTATGACAACATCGTTCATATCATGTATAGGAATGATATATAATGAGATATACATCCAACTTCATATGGATTCGGCGAGCATAACCCTACTTAATGGAGTTGGATCCATATGTGTATCCATTTCAGGTAGATAAACTGCGTAACATTTTAGAAAATATTAAATTAACGGCCAAGTTGTAATTGGAGGTTTCAATCCTTAAGGTATTACTTAATCATTCAACTGGATGTTTTTACGACGCAAGGATGTTCCTACAGAATTTCTTAAACTGTCTTCAAGTTGTACATAATGTTATAAAATATAATTATGTTCCCACATTCTATCAATATGTAGTATTTAGTTAGTCATGAGCTTCGTTGCCTGATACAAATAAATAAACGCTTCACATTTCACACTCATAGCCCCACACTAGGATTCCCTGTGTCGTGGGTGCCATGGACAACACACTAGACAAGGACATTCACACCCAGATCGAGAACAGAAATTCAAACTCATCATTCAAATTTCCGCCTCGCTGGGAATTGAACCAGGGACCCTTGGTGCGGCGATCTAGCATGGTAACCATTGCGCCACACGGGTCATCAATAAATAAAAATAAAATAAAAATAGCTACATTATAATTTTGTGAAATGTTTTTTTCAGCCTTCATTACGGGACCTTTACTGAATTTCTTGTCCATCCGCCAGTTGGGTTTGGCTACAATTATCATCTTGAACTTGGGGACATTCCTTATGGTATTTGTGAATTCCAAAGAAATGTTCTTTTTCGCAAACGCTATACTTCAGGTAAATATGACCTATAACTTACCTATTAGCACAGATAGTCCGGTCAATTTACACATTCGAAGGTGCATAAATTCCCAACAAGCTGAAAATCAGTACGATTGTTCAAAACATAATTATAAATAAAAAATTTAAGTTCCCCATCATTCCCGTGTATGGAAAAAAAATATTCAAGGTCAAAGGTAAAAAAAAAATGTTTTTCGCGATTTTCAGCAAAACGGTAAGTTTTATCATAAAGTACCCCGGACAAAATTTGTAGATCATAAAATTATCTATAAAAATGTGTTAATACTTTTTTCCCTACGAGCCACCGTTTTTGAGATATAAGGATTCAAAAATGCGCTAAGTATACTACCATGAGGTAGCAGGGTAAACGTGTGCATATTATGACGATAAAAACTCACAACTTTTGTGACTACTTTGATAAGAATAGAATAGATTTTTTTTATTTCCAATTCTTGTTTGTTGCTTTCTCGTGAAATATATTTTTTTTTTACTTTTTCAGTCTCTTGGGAACGGGGCGTTGGTTAACCTGACATTTACATTATTAAACCAGTATTTTGATAAGAAACGAATGCTTACGGTGTCCGTTACACAGACTGTTACAGGTAATAATGCTAATATTATTTGGTAATAAATATTTCCGGTGTGATTATAATAATAATTTAAAAACTTGTCAAATGCAACATGAGTACCTACTAAAATAGAATTATCAATTTTATCCTCCACATTGCGAAATGAAATTGCAAGAATTATGATTTTGAATATTTTAGCTATAAAATCTATTATACCTACATAAATAACGTTTATTATAATGACACAAGTATATAATTTTAACATTTGGTATGTATTTAAAAATCTATTCGGTTGGTATACTTGTCTTGCTAATAGCATCTTCACACGCAACAAATATCATTATCAATTATTAGTTGATGATGATTTATGATATTGAGGATTTATTTTTCCATGAGCTAATATAAAAAAAACAATATTGATTATTTTTTCGTAAATAATTTATATTATAGCAGCCATACGATAGTAAGTACTAAGTAGTCCATTAGAAATATTATAACACTGACCCTGGCATCGGCGATGCGCTGCCGGCAACAAATAATGCGAGGGACGATATAAAAGATAGGAAAGATATTACTTCTTTGGTTCTCTGAAAATCACTATTCAATTTTGTTACAAGGGTAATAAGTGCCTAGGTTTTTATTTCCAATTCCGCGGGATCATATGGGATTTATAAGGTTAAGAGTAGGATAGGTACTTTAAAATAATTAGGTAACAACCAGGTTTTGCAGATCCAAAAAAAATTTTTTTGTTAGTGATAAAAAGAAGTAGGTTAGTATAATTGGAGTAATTACGCACATGAATTGTTTTTATTCCTTATTATTATTATTATCAGCATTATATTAATTGTCACTAATAATTAATTTCAGCTATTACTGCTTTATTTATACCCCAGTTCGTAAAATGGTCTTCAGAGGAATACGGTTGCCGAGGAACTTTAATATTAATATCAGGCATATATATGCAAACTTTTATAGCAGTAACTCTGATGCAGCCGGTGGAATGGCATATGAAAAAAAGGGAAATTGGGATTTCATCTGAAAATAAAGATAGCGGTAATTATTTATTTCCAATACTAATTATTCTGGAAGGTTTGATTTTTTTATTTTATTATTACACGAGTAAATTAGTACACACAAAACATTACAAGGACAAAATTTGTTATACTTAATTCGACATGTAAATTTTATTCTATAAATATTTTCCATTTCGTACAAAGACCTCTCAGTAGATCCGTATTGGATTTAGGTCAACTCATAACCTACTGTGTATTATATATATGTATTATATATATGTAAAAAGATATATTATGGAACTAGAAAAAAAATTTTTGATGTCACAATAAAATTATGTTTAATCGCAATAATTATTTCATGATAGTTGGATGATAAAATAAAATACAAAATAATAATATTAAGAAATTAATAAATAGGTATATATTTTATTATATTTTAAGTGGATTCCTTCGCTTCCGGTTAAATAACCGGCTACATTAAAGATTTTCTTTAGTTTTTAGGGCTCCTTAGTCAAAACGTAACCTTTATATGTTGATCATGTCTGTCCGTCCGCAGCCTAGCGAAGAGACCTTTAGCGCTTTTATTTATCATGTTTACAAACTTGTGGGAAAAATCTTTGAAAAAGATTCTTTTTCAAGTTCTATACGTAAAGTGGGGATGATTTTTTTCTCATCTATCCCATACTGTAGGGTATTGTTGTAAAAGTAATCCAAAAATTTTATTGTCAATACCATTTTTGGAGTCAGTGGTCTTTTGCGAAATATTATATGAGCTTTCAAGTGATAATTTTGGTTTATGAAAATGTTAAAAATTCACGGAAATAGTTTATATTACGATGAATTTACAAAAAAACGATTACGACTAGACTTAGGATTTGCACGTTAACTATTAATAGTCGATCAACTTACAACTCGAAACTCTATATTGCGCGTGGCTCGAAACGCACTTGGCCAGTTGTTTTTGCAAATTACAGTAATTTTGTATTTAGTTCCTTAGTTTAAATGCAATTCGCAAGTAGGTATAATGAGGATAATTATATATATTATATTGTATGTACTTTTTGCTGCATTATGTGTTGGTATGCAATTAATTATTGTTCGTATTCAATTCCTGATTACCTGTTATAAGTTGTTAAAGGTTGCGTAATAACTAATTTTTTTTGCATATATTCTCAAGAGTTCAAAACAATATTAAAACATGACGAAGCTAAAATAGAAAAATTAAGTATAGCTGCAAAACTGTCGGATGCCGAATCTCCTTTATTGGTACAAGCAGAAAAAAAAGAACCAAGTGAAATAGACGTTAAAAAGGACACAAATAAGGAGTCTGTGTTTCGGTAAGAACATGATGTAATTATAAGCTCACGAGTAACCGCCCTCGCTTTGCTTCGGTTTTCTTAATTTTTTACACCTTGGGTTACATTACTGGAGTTTTATTAACGATCCCTAATTTTTTTTTTAAATATAATATAGCCTATGTTACTCGGGGATAGTGTAGCTTCCCAACAGTGAAAGAATTTTTCAAATCGGTTCAGTAGTTTCGGAGCCTATTCAATGCAAACAAAAAATCAAATCTTTCCTCTTTATATATTAGTATAGATTATGTAAATATTTTTTATCTGAATAGCTGACAGACAAGCAGACAGACTTATTATACAATATGTCTTTGATTCTGAACCCCACTAATATTATAATGACATTATGAAGATCTTTAGATGTTTGGGTTAGCACGCATTATCGTTGAACGGATTAAGATTAAACTTGGTATATACTTTGTATATAATGTATTGTTATCTCAATAAAAAAAAAAAAAAAAAATACTGAGGGAGTTGGGTTTGAAATCTAGGATGTGGACTAATTGTAAGCCTGAACGATGTCCTACATTGGACTGCTAATTGCTTGTTGAAGCCCCTCAATACAATATGATATTAGTTTCCTATATTAAGTGTTATAGCTGATATTAATATTTTATCCTTTTTGTGTTACAGGAAGATGTTCAGTGATTTCTTCGAAGTTCCTTTTTTAAAATCATATCTTTTATCTAATGCTTCGATAGGTTTAGCACTTATTGCCTTCTGCGATGTCATTTTCATGGTAATGCTTCCGCAAGCCTTGTATTTTATGGATTGGACTGAGGTAAACCTGATTGCATTTATCTTTATTGTTTGGTATACACATTAATACGAGAGACATAATCTCTGTCTCATTTGAGCTACTATAATTAATTTGTTTGAACTGCTAATATGTAATTAAAAATAAACATCACAAGTACGAGTTAAACTCGCTTGGAGAGGGTTCCGTACGTTGATTATGTATTTACCGTTATTATGGTATTTTATTTATTTTTGTCGTGTTTTTAAGACCAAACATTTCTTGTAGGTTTTCCTGTAATACTTAAGAAAAGAACTATTCTCTGTATTATTTTTTTTTATAATTCTAGCGTCAGTTGTTTCGGAGATAAGGCGGGGGGAATGGTCAATTTTTAGCTTTAATTTTTGTTCTTTCTTGAATAATTTTAAAACCATCCATGAAAGAACTATAACAAAAAAAAATTGAGATCCTTATAACAAGCCCTTTCATTTGAAATACCACGGTTTTGGTTTAGTTTTGATTTCGTTAATTTTTTTTCAAAGTTCAGTTGTTTCCTTTATACCTTCACCTTTGGGTCACAAAATAGTACATGAGTACCAAATTTCAAGTAATTTAGTCCATTAGTTTCGGAGTAAATTGGCTGTGAGCGGCGGTCGTAAGACGCACGAGTGATCTACGAGTATTTAATAAGGGTTCCGTTTTTCGTTTTTTACGGAACCCTAAAAATTGATAATACTCTTAAACTCCACTGCAAAAACTATAAGCTTAATTGGTATTTTTTTTTGTTGTAAATTTCTTTAAAAATAACACAAATCGGTCTTTACAAGATTCCTATTTTATTATTACCTACCTACTTATCATTTGAAAAATAAAAAAACACCGATCAAATAAAATAACCACTTTTTTAATGCGTTAAAAATGGATCAGGAACAAGATATATTTCCTTTTATGCTGAAAGAATTATTCAGAATAAAGAAAAGATTTACAGTATTAATCAATCTGTTCAATTCTTTTGTTATTTTTCCTTTATTGATAGATTGATATTCATTAACAAATCCATCAATTAATCATGTATGCAGTTCATTTAATATAAATTGATTAGGTACTTGCAGCATAAAGACATCTATCATCTGATATAAAACTAATGCAATATGCTCGTACATCTTAATATCCTACGTTTGAATTTTAAAAATAATTGCAATAATAAATCATTAAAGGATTTTACAATACACCTGTACTGTAACTGATTCTATAAATAACTATCATAATTAGGTATTAGGTACTGAAAAGAGCTGAATGTGTTTTAGAAGTTGAAATATTATTTTTAGGGTCAAGTTGCTTGGGCGATATCGCTGAGTAACTTCGGTGACTTGGTAATGAAAATAATATTTATATTATTCAACAATGCACTACTCAAATTTGGAAGCAACGAAAAGTTCATTATAGGACTCATCATGGCGTTCTTCGCAAGACTTGGTAACATTTTATATTTTACCCGTTAACTTCATATACAGAGTAACTGTCATGATACCGTTAAAGGGTGGTAACATCATGCGTATCCTACTTTATGTACCACATAATATATGCATAATATAATAACACATAAAATTTTATCTAAAAGTGTACCGTTATGACTTATGGTGAACGCACATTTATCGGCATCGTCCGCGTCGGACGCATCGCATTTGTATGAAATCATATGAGAGACATAATATGCGGCCGCATCCGCCATCCGCATCGGGCTCTCATATGATTTCATACAAATGCGGTACGTCCGGCGCGTACGGTGGATAAATGTGCGTTCACCATTACAGAGATATGTACATTTTAATGCTTTCGACAAGCATCGGATCGGTTGCTTAAAAAGTATTAAAAAATAAATTCTTACACCCTAACAAATAATTGTGAACTATGACATTAAATTAATCTAACACTGCTTTTACGGTAGGCGTCAAAACTGCAAAGGTTTTGTTTAGTAACTTTAGTTAGTAGTTAAATAATTTACATATTAACATCGACAAACATCCAAGTTTTCTGCAAAAAGTCCATGTGGTGCTATACCTGTAGATTATTAAAAAAATACTACAAATTTAAATTATACGTATGTAATTATACGTATATTTTACATTTCAGGTATGTTATGGTCAGACAATCCAACGGTGATGTTAGTCTTCATACTGATAATTGGACTGGCTAGATCTATAACAGGGATTATGTTTCCGTTGGTCATCGGCGACGCAGTCGATAAAGAGAAATTCACGTCAGCACTGGGAATATTTATGTTACTCTATGGAGCAATATTTTTAATCCTTGGACCAATAATTGGTAAGTTTAAACAACTACTGTTTAATAAGGCGAGGTGGCGTTGCCTGGCGGGAGGCCCACTTGAAAACGTATATTGTATAATAATTATAATAACAGTACAAATAAATACCATGCCATCAAATACTGCAAAAAGCATCTTAAAACTGCAATTAAATGATTAGTTGTTTTACTTAAGTTTCATTACATTTAATACTTTTGTTTATCAGGTGCTATTCGAGATCTAACAAACAGTTACGGCACGGCATTCTACATCATTACGTCGTGCTACGGAATTGTGATCTTGTTTTGGTCAATAGAGCTGCTGTACAAAAAGAATAAAAATAAGAGAGTGACGAACGAAGAGTGAAGCTGCGTGATGAATAGTATTAACTTATAAGTATATTAGAACTAGTGGACACCCGGCGTGGCTTTGCCTATAGTCAAAATTATCTAAGATGCCCATAATGATAGGTGCTATTTATTAATATGAACTAACCTTGTATGGGTGTCTTTGAGCGAAATGGAATATTCATTTACTTGACATGAATAGTTGAATAGTTACGGACAAAGGATTTTGCCAAAATTTGTTCAAAATCCCTACTCATTTTTATTGGCGTTGATTATAAATCATATTATACGTTAAAATCTAGTAAAAATCCCATAACATCATAATTTATGCAAAATTTAATAAAAATATATGACGTCGAAACAATCTTATATGAAGAAGCCTAAATCTAATCTGACGTAGGGTGATGTGACGGCTTGAAACCGTTTAAAAACCAATCATAATCGATACATTATTATAATCGAAAATTAAAAATTAAAATTGATTAATTTAATTACATTGTTAAAAATGATTTGCTTGCATTTGAATTTAAAATTAGGTACCCAATAAAACCACGACAAATTGGATGCTAACAAAGGACATTTTCCATTATGTATGGGCACTTCGCCATCCATGGACAGTAACTGCAGATAATATGTTATATGTAATTATGTATTTAAGGTTGCGGTAAACATTTTTTTTTTCAACAAAATAATAATTATGTATACATGAATCTGTCTTACGAAATAAGCAAGAATTTATTCACTGTAGTTTTTTCCTGACGCTCATAATATAATATTATGTCAAAATTACTCAAAAATTTTTTATGAAACTGAGCGGGACTTTCATTCTATCATGATCTATCTTTCTTTCTTTTTCTTTTCTCTTTCTTGGCCGGCAACGCACCAGTGATACTTTTGGTGTTGTTGATGTTCATGGGCGAATGGATTCTATATATTCTATAAAGGACATTCGTACAAATATTATTGTTTTATATATATATATATAGATTGACTAGTATTAGGTAATAAACTAATACATAAACTACAATACAATACAATAGTAGACTGTGTTTCATCCGCCAATTGTATGTTCATGTTCAAATGTATATTTTCATTTGTAATTTTATGTGTACAATAAAGATCATTTGTATTGTATACTTAGTACATGGAAGCATCTTTGACGCCTCAAAATAGCGCAACTCTACCCCGGTGGGCGGGGCTCATAAACTCCACCAAAACGCGAATCAGTCAGTTTGGTGTCACCAATGAACTAATATACCAATGTTTTCATCAAGGTAAGTTGACTCTTCATGGTCAGCCGCAATGCACGTCTAGATGTGATCTAGACATCGTGATTTATCGTGATTTTTTTTTTGTATGAGGGAGAAAGGTGCTATGTCTAAAGAACTACCATTATACTTTGTTTTTTTATTTTGCGCTCAGGATTGTATTAAAATAGTTTTATATTAACTTAATATCCACTTAAAAAGATCTGGTATTAGATTAGGAATTGGATGTAAAATAACTAAGCATGTTGTTAATATTTTAAGGACATGAAATTTTTCATCAAGACAAGTAATTTTTTTACATTTAAGAACTAATTAAAACGATCTATAGAAGATAACTCGGGCCAGTTGGATGACTGATAAGACTGATGATAATAGTTGGATAATATCTTGGTAATAAAGGCAATAAATCCGTTTTTCGTCTTATTATTATTTTCTCCCCTCTTGCTTTCTGAACGCCATCCATCAAATGGAAGCGAATTGCTCACAAATTTCACGCCAATGTTCGATGTCACGACAAAATTGTCATGTATACTTACATAATTATTTTAGTCACCGGCAGGCATTTTCCTTTCGTCATGGATTGTAAGGAGCTGTAAACATGTAATGTATGTTGCGAATTTAAATTGTATTTCTATTCATTTACTATTAATCTTTAATTAATAAAACCGTTTCTGCTTTAAAACTAAATGTAAGATTTACTACTTTTCTGATGGTTTACGATGTAGTTTTAAGTAGCTGTACTGATAACTCGGTAATAAATTAAAGAAACAATCTATAGGTGGAATATTTTGATCGTAATATACATTCCACTTGCTTTTACATCCATTTAGCAACATCACTCCTAAATTTAGAAACAATTTTATCCTAAACTGAAATGAAAAGAATTAAGGCAAATTATTCACCGAATAGTTGAAGAATGAATGATGAATGCCGTATTGGGGCGGCTGAGAATAGTAATCCCAATCCCACGCCGGATGGGTGTCCTAAGAGGCGACTAAATCCGGCCCACTGGTGGTAGGGTCCCTCCAGGGATTGTATTGGTAATATTGATTTTAATTGTCAATTAATACCATTATTACTATTATTATTTATCCATGAGGTTCGCCTGGATAGCTACCACCCTCGAGCATGAGTCAGCCGCCAAACGATTCGTCGTGTTTCCGGTTGGGGGCTTGAGAGCCAGTTCTTTCTTTATTTTTCTTCACTCTTTCTTGGCCGGCAACGCATCAGTGATGCCCTTGTTGCTGATGTCCATGGTCGACGATAGCCACTTATCATCAGGTGGCTCGTTTGCCGCCTATTTCAATAAAAAAAATGCTAAAATTATACGACAATGAATTAATTTAAGCCAACTAAAAAGTAAATACAACATACCTATTTAAAGCGCATATTGGTCGAGGTGGCACCAATTGAGAGAGGCCTATGTCCAGCAGTGGCCTTAAAAGGCTGTTAGATAGATAATTATATTCATTAAAAAAATGGGACTGGCCGCCATTACCACAAAAATAATTTAAACGAAGAATTACCACGTATTATGACAAATTGATATAAGTACCTACATTTTATTCGCTGGAAAACAAGTTTGATCAAATCTGCAGTTAATTTTACACAGTTCAATGAACTGGAAAAAAGACAAAGAATAACTTTAAATTTTAAAACGTCCCGACACTTTAATTTTAATCAAAAAAGAGATGAAGAACTTGAAACACCTTAACAGATCTTCATAAATTGTAACTAAGAAGCCTAAGAACCGTCTCGACCACATCAGCTTTGAAATAAATTCGTTTAGGAGCTAAGATGTCACGAACAGACACACAGATAGGTCAAACATATAACACCCCTATTTTGCGTCAGGGATTAAAAAAGGAGAGTGAGAATAAAAATGGCGGTGGGCTATTAACGCCTGGCTAGTCATCATAAATACAGTAGAGCCGCGGTAATCCGACAAACGTTTTGCTGGGCGATGTCAAATTATCTGATTTGTCGGATTATTGAGTATATGATTGATTATTGCATACTATGGACTGCTTAAGACCCTCTACAGAGTCTACAGTCCGAAATCTATACATCAATACATAAAATTGGAGTGTCTCTTTGTAATATTAAAATAACCGCTTTTTACTAAGCGCATTAGAATGTATAACGGTACATATACCAAAAAAAAAAACATTTTTTTAAATTTTTGTCTGTCTGTCTGTTTGTTTCGGCTAATCTCTGAAATGGCTGGACCAATTTTGACGGGACTTTCAGTGGCAGATAGCTGATGTAACAAGGAATAACTTAGGATTCTATTATTTTAGAAAAAAAAAAATTGTTAAATACCACGCGGACGAATTCGCGGGTAACAGCTAGTTTTATGAATAAGAGTACCTTGTAATTGAACAAATCGTCGTTGCGACTTTAAGACCTCTTATGTGTAAAAAATCAGCTTTCTGAGGGAATTTAAAAAATCGATAAAGTTTTGTTTAGCAAGCACATAGGTGATTTTGAATTTGATGAATAAATTACCTTGGAAATGTCGTACACACAAGAGTTTTTGAATTCGATAGTGCTTTAAAATGTAGAAACATTTGACGTAAAAAAGTTATTTTGCCAAAAGTGGCACATAAGACATAAGAAGTCTGTCGCAACGACGAAATTACAAATCATAGAATCTTTTTGAACTTTAATGAATTAAATTTTTATGTACAGTCGTGTCGGATTACAGGGGGCACCGGATTAGGCACGATCTGGATTACCGCGGGTCTACTTTATATGCATATTCTTTTACCCGGTGACGTTTAGCGTTCCTAACATCCGATAAAACATAACGCTGATCCTATCGTCGTTAACAAGGTTCTTGTATTAATTTACTCATTATTTTACTGTAGCTAATGTCAACATGTAAAAGTTAAAATGTTTCGCAAAACAAACACAAAACATGTTTGTTAAACAGCAGAATAAACCTATTAAGTCGTAGCGCGACTGATATCTGCAGAGTAAACAACAACCGAGTAAACATTGAAGTTGTTGTTTTAATGCATTATAAAGAAATGATAATAAGGAGTCAAGTATATTTTTGTTCTAGAACTTTTTAGAGAAAAGGACCTAGTGGGCTACCCCCAAAGAAACTGCCTATGAAGAGAGGGGGCCCGAGATCGATTTCCGTCCGAGGTACACAAAATATAAATCTGTGACAGATGTTTTTATGTGAGTCGTGTATTTTAGTGATACTTTATAACCATGACCTGAAAAAAGATAGACCGGGAATCACCCACAGATACATAAATTTCGGAGTTCTGAGGTAATAATAATAATTATTGACAAAAAATAACTGACTTTAAAATTAGGAATAACTCAAAAACTACTCGTCGGACCTCGCCCTTTTTAAGTAGGACTACATGTCAAGCACTAGCTTTCTATTAAAAAAAAGAATCATTAAAATCGGTTCACCCAGTCGAACGTTCTGAGGTAACAAACATAAAAAATACAATCTAATGAAAACCTTCTCCTTTTTTGAAGTCGGTTAAAAACCGACCGAATTGATACCTCCTCTTTTTTGAAGATTGATAAAAATGCGACTTTTTAAGTGAACACTTTTATCATAATTATCCGTGCGTCCGCAGCACAGCGCATAGACTCTTACTGCTAGAAAGCTGAGATTGTAATTGAAAATGAAATAACATGGACATACATATTATTTACTAAAACTAGAAAATCAAAGTGAAATGCAAAAAAAAACTGTATACCTCCCCTACAGGTAATATAGGGTTGAATTTTGTGGTTTTCAAGTTACTACATATTGTTGGGTATCGTAGAAAAGGTTTTTCAAAAATGTAATGGGTCTGCAAAGACCATTTTTCGATTCAGGTCCGTTTGCAATACTAAAGTGCTAATTTTGGTTAGAGTCAAGTGCCCCATCCCCCTGCCAGCTAAATGGTAAATGTTGGACATGTGAAAACATTCACAAAATTAGTACGTATTATGAATTTAAAAGGAAAATATGCTAGGGTAGCTTAAGTAATTAATAAGTAATAGTCGATAAACTACGGAACTCTATATGGCGCGTGGCCTGACACGCATTTGCCCTGTTTTTTTTAAATTATTATGTACTCGCTTCATTCGAGACAGATAGCATGGCTTAAAATATCTTTTAATCACGACGTAATGAATTGTTGGACACGATAACCACATCTTATGTATGTGTTGTGTACACGACCCTGACGACATTGACGACCCTGTAGGCTAGTTGGTAGTGACCCTGCCTGCGAAGGAAGGGGTCCCGGGTTCGATTCCCGGCCGGGGCAGATATTTATATGACAGATAAATATGTGTTCTCGGGTCATGGGTGTTATTGTGATGTGTTATACGAGTATGTGTCGTCCATGCCACCCGCGAAACATGTAAAAACTTACTGCGGGGGTGTGACTTAACAGTGTGTAAGCTTTTTCTTATTTAAACACATTTAAATCTCTATGCGTGCGCGCGAGTGGTATGGAGATTAGAGGTGCTGCCACATTAACAAATGTATAGTGTTTTTAAAACATTTTATAACGGCAGTGTGGTAGCACCACTTGAATTATACAGCTGTGTCGTTATCGTGTCGTCCAACCAAGAAACACGCAACGGAGATTGTAAATTGACGGAAATGTCGGAAAGTTTGAGGCCACGCGATATTTTCCATTGCAATGTATATCAATGAACTGGTGCAATCTTTGTTTAAGGAAATAAGCCTAGCTTGATTATACATTTATCGTACAAGGCTGGGTTTGAGTGTATGCTTTCGTATGTACAGATCATCTCCATAAACCATGTATGAAAGAACACTTCAGTACTATGAACATGGATCTCTCTTTGTGGGCATAGTTATATGTCAGGACTGTCAGGATACTAAATAAAACACACAATTCGACAGGCACAAGAATAATATTCGTTTATTGCCTGATAACACCCGGTTTCATCAATTCAACGTTAATTAGTTTTACTTTGATTCCGCGGTCCTACCAATCTGCCTACCGTCATAACAGATCCCCCTTTCTCCTTAATTTTGATAGATTACAAACATTAGAGTACAAACTTAATTTAGACTGCACTAACATATTTAATCTATACTAATATTATATAAACAGGAAAGATTTGATTTTTTGTTTGCATTGAATAGGCTCCGAAACTACTGAACCGATTTCAAAAATTCTTTCACTGATGCGAAGCTACACTATCCCCGAGTAACATAGGCTATATTATATTTTCAAAAAAAATAGGGATCCTTAATAAAACTCCAATAATGTAACCCAAGGTGTAAAAAAATAAGAAAACCGAAGCACAGCGAGGGCGGTTACTTGTATTATATATTGAAGAATTTCGTGGTCGCATTCTTGAAACCTGTACCCATCATGACGCAATACTACCAAGGCCAAGGTCATTGAAACTTGTACTTTAAGCGTTTTGTAAGATTTGTATGAATGACTCAAAGATCGGTTATCAACCGCTATTAAAAATAAATTAACGGATCACTGCATAGTTTGTTAAAATATTTTTATACGAAGCGCCCTCACCACTTAATGAGTCATTCAGAATCGTTTATTATGTTGGTAGCTCATCGTAGCGTCTGTAGTAATTTGTTATAGACTTAAATATATATGAACGGGCTGTTCCGAACAAAATCCGTGTCACACTTTTCAAGCATTTTTCATACTCTGTGACAGCACTTCGCTCGGTCAGGTTCGTTTCAAGATGGCGGATATTAAATATTTTTCACAATTTTTTTATGTACGTAAAAATATAATTATGTACCAATTATAATTTAAATAAACTCAAATAAAGTTCAAACGTAAATAATGAAGACGTTTTAACTGTGCACAATAAACAATATGCGTTATTATGTGTTCTTGAACGGTCGGGGTTTTTCAAAAATGACATCTATTTACTCGCTTGCTCGCAGCCAACTAAAATGCGTTGGCAACATTTGGTGTCATAGTAAAAGTTATCTGTCAAGAGAAACTTGACAGATGACAATTGGCAATAATGACAGATAAGTCTGTCTACCTTACGTCTCGATCGTTTTCCTTTCATTTCACGACACACTACACTAACGATATCTTTACGCACTGAACTCGACACTATTTTAGATTTTCTTTCACACAAGCTAATCACGGGATTCCACGAATGTCTATCATTATATAAATTTTACTAACAAAAAATAATCGACTTCAAAGTTACTCAAAAACTTCTTGTCAGATCTTGTTCAAATTTATGTGGGACGACATAACAAGCACCTACTTTCGATTGAAAAAGAATCATCGAAATCGGTTTGCGTGATATTGAGTTATTCGCCCATTTGACGCGCACATACTTAATACAAATTTAAGACACGTATGGTTTTCTTATGATGCCATTTTCAGATCTCAATAAAATTTAAGTGGCACCACATGACAAGCACCAGCTTTCGATTAAAAAAAGAATCATCAAAATCGGTTCATCCAGTCGAAAGTTCTGAGGTAGCAAACATAAAAAAATACAGTCGAATTGAGAACCTCCTCCTTTTTTTGAAGTCGGATAAAAATACAAATCGTGAGTACCCGTTGCAGTTAAATGTTTGTCGGGTTACCGCGGGTCTACTGTATTTCGGTTTTAGACTAAACATCGATCATTAAACATCTATTACTGGTACACTTACTTGTCGATCGCTAATATAATTATTCAAGCTTGGAAATAACTGCAATTTAGCTGGTTTTTCGTAGCACCCAGTAATCT
Source organism: Thymelicus acteon (assembly GCA_951805285.1). Lineage (NCBI taxonomy): Eukaryota > Metazoa > Arthropoda > Insecta > Lepidoptera > Hesperiidae > Thymelicus > Thymelicus acteon. Next base: position 5,795,531 of record OX638213.1, on the reverse strand, counting down.
GAATATTCAACGAACTCGTTTTATTCTATTGGCTGCAATTCAATTAACTTTTATCTCGTTTTATAAGGTACGTGGGTTTTACGCGCTTAGTTGAAATTAATGTACGGTATAAAATGGATCCAGCTGATATTCGTCCATTTCGTACGCTAGACTATTTTTTCAAGTGTGTAAGGAGCTACAGCGCTTACAGCTTTCGTTAAGTACGGACCAATATTACTTTCTCCTGGAGTGCCGTTGTACAAAATGGACGAAGTTGGCACTAGTGCCTCCTGTTGGAGGTCACTGAACAGGTAAAAAAAAATCTTAGCACCTAGCACGCAATAAAGCCGATTAACAGCTAGTGATTGTTACTTCTAAGAAAAAACGGTACATCAACAAGAGATAATTAATTAACTTTACGCACGCACTTATGTAAATTACTATAGGACTCGTGCAGGTAAAGACCAACTTTCAAACCGGATAGGCTATCACTGTCCAATAATTGTTAATTAAAAGAGCTTTCACGTTATGCCGCCAAGAGGGCGATGTAACCTAGATCAACAAAGTATTGTAACACTTATTATATTTGTGGTGGAAATAAACGAATTATTAAATTTAAATTTAATGTGACGTATCATAAAATAATTATACCAAAGAAACAGGGATTAGAATGAGTGTTTATAATAACCACTTAGTTTTGCAAAATAATAATGTACGTACATAAGCGAATGAAATGTGGAAAGAATCTACACGGTATATAAATAAAACTTACAGCAAATTGCTTCCAATTGTATTCTTTTTAATCTGAATGTACTGTAACAGCATCTTACATTTTTTTAAAACAGTTCCAATTCAATAGATCTGGAGCAAGTTGCTAGCTTCCACTTATTGGTGGAATAAATTGCAAAGCGCTTCAGGGAATTGAGAATTCTGTAACAGCTTCATTAAAAACTTTAGCTTTAATATAAGTAGGTAAGTACAGTATTATTCTTTCTTCTATTTCTTTTATAAAAACTTCTATTTTCATTTAACGAAGCTTCCTAGTAAACTAGTTACTAAATGTTACAAATTATTTTTATTCATGACTTGCTTTAAATGCGACTTCTTTCGCGTGGGAATCAATAAGTATTATGTTTGTTCGTAAAAGATAATTTAAGAATACCTATGTATAAGAAGTACCTATGTAACTTCCGGACTCTTGGGAATTTCGGGATAAACAGTAGCATACTTATACCTGTGTTACTCCTTAAAACGTCCTCTATTTTGCAGTGATAGTCCCTCTAAAATCTGTTCAGCCGTTCCAGAGATTAGCCCGGACATACTGAAAGACAGACAGACAGACAGGCAGACAAAAAAATTAAAAATGTTTGTGTTTTACTATTGTGTAGCACATAAGAATACATTTATTTTGAAATCATAAATACTGACAAATACTTCATAAAAACAGAAAAATCTTAGGTTTTCACCCCGATGTTTTCCTTCGCCTAAGTGATAATCAATTTCTAATATGCAAATTAGAGGTGCAAAATTCGAACCCATACTTATTTAATCCATGCCTGAGACCAACGTTTGAACCAACAGACTTACACTTAGCTAAGCCTTATACAATAACCGTAATTTAATCTTGTGTAGGGGCTTAAAACGACCGCACACAGTAGTAGAACCAACTGGATTCATTGAGATAAATATATTAATATTATGCAATGGATCAGAAATACTACAAAATAATTATTGTTAATATAACAGTAAAAATACTATTTTTTTGTCATAATATAACATGAATTTAAATTGCACGTGTGTATTAAATTTAATTTTTAAGACTGCTTCAAAATATTACGCAATAAAAGATGGACCAAAGAAAGAATTATGATATTTATGAAAGATTATGATAGACATTTATGTTAATAAAATATAGTGAGTAATACAACATGCAGGTATGAAAAAAGCATTACATAATATCATGCAATAGAATAACGAAGTTTTAGGTAGGTACCCACTAGCGTATACGTAAAGGTATTCACTTAATTAAATAATTAAAAAATCGTTAGATCTAATGAATTAAAATAACTTTAAAATGATTATTCCACTATCTTCCTTATATTTTCCGTTCGTATGCTAATTTTTTCCATGTTTTACCAATTTAGGAAACGACTGGTCAAATTATTACTAACGTATAAAAGTAGATATATCATTACACTAGCTGACCCGGTGAACTTCGTATCGCCGAACAAAATATTTTTTTTTCTAAAATAAAAGTAGCCTAAGTTACTTCTTGTTACATCACCTATCTGTCAGTGAAAGTCCCGTCAAAATCGGTCCAGCCATTTCAGAGATTAGCCGGAACAAACAGACAGACAGACAGACAGACAAAAATTGTAAAAAAAATTGTTTTGGTATATGTACCATGTATACATATACGTACACGTAAACGTAAACATTGAATGCACTTAGTAAAAAGCGGTTATTTTAATATTACAAACAGACACTCCAATTTTATTTATTTGTATAGAGTATAGATTATCATAGAAATTACTATCATTGGGAACGTGTTCAAACTCAAAATTAAAATAATAATTTATAAACACTCATTGATATCTGCACTAGGATACCCACGGAACACTGTGTTCCGTGAGGATACCCTATGTATCCTAGTGCCCCTGGTGAATATAAATAAATAACGCTACACACTTATTTATACCACACAAAACCTGGATTCCTTATGTATCGTGGATGTCATAGACAACATACAAAAACAAGAACATACTCCCAGACCGAAAACAGAAATTTCAACTCGTCATTTAAATGTATGCCTCTAGACAAATTTATTTTCTGTAAACACTCACGCCAAAGCCCAGCCGAGAATCGAGCCCTGGACACTTCACTACCAACTAAGCATCGGGGTTGTTAAACTTATGTAGTTATTTTATCAAAACGCTTTTCACTTCATATTTCGTTCCCGTTATTGGAACATATTAGAATCATTGTAAGTATGAAATATTGCAAACCAAGTCGCCTAGCTGAATATTTAGATAAAAACACACCTCTTTTAGTGTAGACTTTAGTTATTATGTTAGACGTAATTATTATTGCCTATAATGTATCAAGTGTAACCAACATTAGGTACATGTAGAAAAATAAAGTAGCCGCGCGAGTTGAATGCAGAGCTTAGGAAGGCGACTAGTAAACCGACGAAAAAAAGGAGGAGGTTCTCAATTCGACACATATATATATATATTAATGTATGATCACGCAGCAATCGGCACAGGGTGATCCGAATTTGATGATTCTTTTTTTAATGGATAGGGTATGTCTTGAAGTTGGTCCCATTTTTTTTGAAAATTTTATTCTCACCCTAAAGGTACGAAAATAGGGGATGATTGAATAATCACCCACGAAATTTATACCCGTTACCAGTCCCGGCGCACTCCGCACTTTCGTGTAATATACAAGTATATGCCGCGTTTGACGTGTCGGACTAATTCAAAAAAATTTTAAGGGCTGTCACACGTTCGTAATCCATCACACGGAAGTGTGGTTCAGAATTAATCCATATTTAAAATAAATAATGTCCCACTACATTTGAAAAAAATCACTAAACTTTAGACTGTGATTTCCTTATAACATTAGATTTTTTGTTATTTATTTTAGCTAGGACATTATTTATAAGGAGATCTGATTACAAATGAGCTAACTGATATAGAGCCATGTTCTCAAATTTCGATTAATCAGAATTCACGTTAAATATTTTGACCTTCATATCAATGATATAATTGAGCTGTAGATATTTATATGAACAAAATGGACGAGGACGAACAAAGGAAATATGAAAGGACTGAGAGACGATATGACAAGGGAATCAGTGTAGAGAACGGCTACTTGAAAATAATGGACGACAAAAAACATGTTGTGCTCCAAATAAAATTAGAAAATATGCAGGAGGATTATGATGATACTTACGGTATATGTTTCATGGTGTTTGGATGGATCAGTACTTATAATTTGAATTCCCACTAAAGTAGCTAGAATTAGTGTCCTACTTGCTAGAATAATGGCAAGGAATTTTTAATTAGGGAGACGTGGCTTGTCCATTGACATTGCTTGGGTAGGGTTAGGATCTGGATCCTTCTGGTACAATTCCAGCCTCCAACATAACTCGATTTCGATCGGAGCTGCTCAAGAGATTTTGTTATTACCGATTACCCATTATACAACTGCCCGCGCCCAAAGTTGCTTAACACGTCCGAAAGCTTGCGATTGAGACAAGTCGATAGGCTTTGTCGACACGATATTATTATGTAATCTCCTCGGCCAGTAGACTTAATTCACGTGGGTGCATAGGTGAATAAAGTCTACTAAAAGTGTCAAGTCACCTGAGTGAATTAATCCAGGTGAATAAAGTCAAAGGTACCTATTTTTGAGACCCTTTAAGGCCAAGATAAAAAACTTTTGGTACGTCGCGTTGGTCTGTTTGAGAAATCACTGAACGGATTTTAACTCTAAACATGAGTGTGAGTCAACATCTACAATTTTACATATTTCAATTCTATGAAATTTATTCCCACACAATACGAAATAAAAGAATGGAATGTTAAAAGTTATTGGTTTTTGAGGCAATTTGCAACTTTGTATTTCTAATCTATGGAACTGCCGCCGTGGGACAGAATTTGGCAATCCGTACCGACATAGTTACGAACAAGTTTGAGAACAAAATGTAAAAATATCTAGGCGTAAATTTGACACGTTTAAATATACCTACCACAGATACCTACTATGTATCCATTTGCATAATTATATACAATTCAATTGACTACTTAATTTTAAGTTCGTGTTGTACAGATTTGTATTAATCTCAGATATTCAGATATAGAGATTGATTTAATTGACACTTTTGCATCATTAATAAAAATCAGTACAACTTCTGTCAGCCATCAATTAAGATTGAAATTAATTGATATCTGAATTCACTAATTACACTAGAACATAATGAACTGCACTTAAAAACTGTGATTAAGAAATTAATTAGTAATATTACTACAACATAATCTACGTAATTATACCTTTTATACCACCTTTTTTATACACCTAGCTACGCATGGTCTGTTCGTCCGTGATTTAAATTACAAATAGACTAATTTTAATATCTAAATCTGTAAGAACGGCTGATTTTTGTAATTTTGTGGATGATCCAATAAATAAATAAATACCCACGAGAATAGATTCATCTGAATGGAAATAGTATTATAAAAAATACGCAAGATTTGAATATTTTTTGTCGTAATTTAATTACTGGAATATAAAGCACAGAATATAGTTAAATGCGGAATGGAACACATTATTATAAAGGGTATAAGGGCGTCACTGCTAGAACAGCCTTATATTTGAAGAAATAATTATTATGATCGAAACAAGTATTCCTATACCAAAATTATGTGCTTGTAGGTAGGAAACAAGCGAGTTGTGACCACAAAATTTTCGTCATTTTTAAACTTTGTTCAAAAACGAAAGTGAATGGTTTTAACATCTATTTTTACTAAACCACCAGCTGTGAAATACTTTCTTGTCGAGGGCAGTTTACCTTACAAACGGCAAATCTTTCGTTATTTGGAACATCCTATAGATCTAGGTTTACAAAGGGTTGAAGTGAAAAGATAAAGAACATAATAGAGGTTTTTATAATAGAGGGTAAACTTTCTTCAGTTTCTGGAATTATAGTCCCTGGCCTTATTAGGGACTCTATTCATGTTCTGCTTTAACTGTATTTTTGAAACAAATAAATTGACGATACATCCTGGATGTATATTTTAAATATATGAAAGTGCTTTTTACATTACAAAAACAATATTTTTTTATTTTAAATTCCTTACTTTTTATTATTAACCGACTTCAAAAAAAGGAGGAGGTTCTCAATTCGACTGTATTTTTTTTATGTTTGTTACCTCAGAACTTTGGACTGGGCGAACCGATTTTGATGATTGTTTTTTTAATCGAAAGCTGGTGGCTGTCATGTGGTCCCACATAAATTTTATTGAGATCTGACAATGGCATCCATGAGAAAATCACATAAGTCGTAAATTTGTTTTAAGATGTGCGCGACAAATTGACGAATAACTCAATATCACGCCAACCGATTTCGATGATTCTTTTTTTAATCGAAAGCAGGTGCTTGTCATGTGGTCCCACATAAATTTGAACGAGATCTGACAAGTAGTTTTTGAGATTTTGAAGTCGGTTATTTTTTGTTAGTAAAATTTAGATTATAGGTGAAATGTTTCTTCGCGATCGCATATTCCCATACATTTCGCGTGCGTGCATCCCTATAAATTTTCAATTGAACTTTTGTCTAGTGAATTTGTTGGCTTTAACGGTGAAATAGTCTTGTTTTTTGCATTCAGGAAAACAATTTCCCTTCAGACTTTATGGTAACGTGCTAATTTATGCATCAAAATGCATTCTTTATTATGAGAGAATCATTCTACAAATTCATGCAGAGGGGGGATTTTTACTACTCGTTTGTACTGGTCTTGTTTGACACTGCAGTAGGTTTTTAGTTGAATTGCGAGTGGCATGGACGACACATATAACACATCACAATAACACCCATGACCCGAGTACAAATATTTATATGTCGAATCGAACCCGGGACACCTCGCTTCGCAGGCAGGGTTACTACCAACTAGGCTACAGGGTCGTCGTTTGGGGAAATATTTGTTGTATCCCCATTCTAGAGTACAAGCAAACGACCCCTACTGGTGATGCATCCTATTATTCCTTTTTTTCATTTATTTGGAACAAAAAACCAGTGACAAAACTTTATTACTAAACATGTTAAACTCTTATTATAATAAATTTGCCAGCAGCATCGTATTCCCTCATGAGAGAGGTGATTACACGATACTTCGTAAACGTTGTGAAGCTTAATCACAAAATTGATTGCCTATGCCTAATTGCCTATGGTAAACATGTGTTGTAGTACCTTATAACTTCCGTAAAACTTGCACACCCATAATAATTTTGAAAGACCTTTTCAACGATTTTTCTCTTCTACCCTATCGTGTGGGATACACGATAGGGTAGAAGAGAAAAAACTTTTTTTTTAAGATTTTATTATAGGACTTAGTTAACGTAACACGTAATTATGTATATCCGTACATGCAAAATTAAAATTACAGCTTTCTAGTAGATCTCTGCGCTATGCCGTGGAAGGACGGATGGAGGTTACGCAATCTCTTCGAATATTTTTTTGTACGTATATATTGTATAATTTTACTCCGCATAAATAGAGACAGTGTTTATACCAACTGATATGAGCTTTATCTCACAACATGAATACTGACTATGTAAAAATAGAAAATTACATAGCTCGAATTTTATTGAGAGCATGACAACAAATATCGCGCACCAATCTTCAGTTGTTGATCGAGGGCATCAATTGTTCTTTTCTTTACTACGGTCAGCTAGAAATAATGCCAGTCTCTCTCTTCCTTTGTATGCTTCTTCGTCAGCTAAAAGATCCTTGATGGGTTCTTAGTGTAACTCTATCAGGTAAGAATACTCTTAGTGTATTCTTCTGTATGACACTACACCTGACTTCTTCTGAATGACTACTTGACAAGAGAGGCTCTGGATTCTTAACGAACGCACTAATTTTTTATCGTAATGAGGATAGCAAATGAACTTGCTGTGCCACCATCCCTTGCCGCCCATGGACATCTGTGACCAAACCTCGAATAGGAATCTAGGAGCGCCTGTAGTCGGTTAGTATAGTTAACTGCAAATAAAAGTAACCCATCTGTTTATAAACACACAGTAAGAGATGGGTTACTTTTCTCTGCAGGTCCTACAGTACCCAGTCTACAGTATCTAGGTCATGTTAGTAAACGCACTTGTTATTGCTAAGCTCAATTTACCACAGTTTTAAAAACGACAACAATGAAACTAACTTTGACAGCTTACTCGTGACTTCCTCTGTCGGGTAATATAAAAATCCCACCAAAAACATTCTGTAAAAAACTAGCCAAGTCTCGATGGAGCTGCTTGTTTATCTCTAAAAAGTAATGAAATCTAGATAAAGTCGTGCCATGTCTAAGGTTCCTTACTGCGATTTCTTTATTATTATAGTTAATGTTGTGTGACTTGGCTGTTGAAGGGTACACAAGGGTACAAAACCAGGTGCTCCATGACACCATTGCACCAATCTGTCACCAGAACCGCTACCCATTGACGATGGAAAATTGCCACTTGGAAAACGTTGATTCAATAACCAGTCAATTGTAGGCTTGGTGTCATGGAGCACCTGGTTTTGTACCCTTGTGTACCCTTCAACAGCCAAGTCACACAACATTAACTATATAGGAAATCGCAGTAAGGAACCTTAGACATGGCACGACTTTGTCTAGATTTCATTTCTTTTTGTAGAAACGTGGGGATATTGATTTATTTTATTAGATTTTCTTATTAGTTTGGTTGGGCTCTTGTGTTTTCTAATCAGGGTCACCAGGTACTCCAGATCTTCGATTATCCTAGTTTTTATAGTTTTCCCTTTATGTGGCCATTAAACTCTAACTCTGTACCAAATTTCAGCTCTCTGAGTTTATGGAAGTACTAGTTCTATTTTGATGATCATGAGTGAGTGAGTGAGTGAGTGTCATAAATGCGAAACTTTGCTTTCGCTTAACTTCGGAACTAAATGACCTACAGACTTGAAATTTTGGATTTTAAGTATGTGGTTATAGCTTACTGGATGACGAAAAATTCTGCGTTCTGGTCTTATACAGAGGTTCTCAAATAGGGGCCTGAAAATGCGGTGAAATGGTTCCAGTAAAGGATGGTACGGCAGTGTTTGCTTTGCGCTCGACTTGGCGGGGGCACTGCCGTGCCCCCCGATAATAGTTAAAAAAAACTAAAAAACACGCTTTTATAGAAAATCCAACTAAAAAAAATAGAAAATAAATTGAATTAAGAATCGTGTAATTGTAATAAAAGCGTGAGGTGCTTTTAAAGGTATTATCCCTTCTACTCATTGACACCATGCACCCCACGCTTTTATTACAATTACACGATTCTTAATTCAATTTTATTTTCTATTTTTTTAGTTGGATTTTCTATAAAAGCGTGTTTTTTAGTTATTTAGGTTTTTTTCTTTCTTTCTTTCTTTTTTCTTTATATTGAATTGTCATCGATCCTCGATAAGTATACGAAGTTTGAAAGAAATCTGACGGTTTAAAGCTAATATAAAGCGTGTAATTAGGTTTCTTTCTTTCTTTCTTTTTTTCTTTAAATATATAAAAAAAAAATATTAAATTGTCATCCGTCCTTAATAGGTATGCCAAATTTCGAGTTAAGCCGACGTTTCGAAGGGGGGTTAAAATCATGTTCAAAGATTCCATTACATACATACTAACATACGTCTGAAGCTAATAAAAGCGTAAAAAGGACCTAATCCTGAAGAAATCGCTGTTTTTTAAACTCCGTCGTCAGTTAATAAATTGCTCTTACAGCGCTTCAATACCATTAAGAAATACTACTACAAACGGGTCTTTATCGTGACATAAGAAAATTGTTATTTGAAGTAGGGAGAGTATCTTCTACCGCATGATTTATTATTTTTCATCGGTACAGTAAATCGAAGTACGAACTAACAACAAGTTATTATTTACACAGAAACGTGAACGACCCCATTAGGTGGTAAAGTTTACATTCATAAGCTACTCTTATCAGTTAAATGCACTGATAAAGCATATTAATTGCATTCAGAATTTACTATCTCCAAGCACTATATTTTTTATGGACTCTTATATTTAAGCACAAACCGTAGCGGAAGACTATTTGGCACAGGTCTTCCTTTATTAATTTGAAGATACAGGATGGTGGTGGACGAAAAAAATTACGTACATGGGCAGTGGGCACAGTTGTATCAGAGACATAGGCTTAGACTAAAGAATTAACAAGATACACGCCACCAACGACACATTCAGTATAAAAATAGAATGTCCACTATACTGCAAGTTTAGATTTATAACCTAGCAATCAATTGTTTTGATAAGGCGCTGATTGCAAGCTTAAAATATTATTTCTGTTTTTGCTTATTTTAGATGATCGTGTCACACTTCAGGGTTATTTTTAGAGAATGAGTTATACAAAATATAATATTTTTAAGTTAGTATCTAAGAAACCAGCTGAGAATATAATCGTGGTTTTAACTGTTACTACTCTCAGCTCCGCCGTCCAAGGACTTCCGCGAAGTTGACATCAATTATTATATTGCCGGCCCAGTAAGAATCGTTTAGTTCCCATGTCAAAGGCAACACTATCTGCCATATACTAAATATAACTTATATTCATAGTCATACCACAATCACATAATAATATAAGACTGCAAAAATATTACATGATATCCGTGGGTTTTTTTTATCGCAAATATAAATATAAGAATATAAAATACATCTTGTAAGACTAAAGAGATAAAGAAATGTTTGTAAAGCGTTATTTTAACTCCGACGGAAGTTATTTGCTAAAACCCACATTATCTATCTTAGTTCACAGAAAACTAACTAGCACTTACTACATTTTTAATAAATTATGAATCGATAAAATTATTTTTTAAATAAATAATTCATAAGAACGCACTTAAAAACCTGTAACAATATTTTATACTTGGTATGCAGTTCTAGCATAGTGTCAAATATCGATAACGTATGCAAAAATTCCTGTCATTAGTGGGAGTTTTACGATCTTGCATTTACATGTAGGCTCATTTTATTTGAGACCAGTCTACCAATCACTGAAAGCATGTTTTAAAATATTTGAATGCCGATCACGAAAACGCTAAGTAGATCATATGACTTCAAGTCGATCACACGTCACTATTGGAGAATATCGTAACGAAATCGAATCAGCCCTTTGATGCGATGTTCATTACATTTCGAGATGCTCCGTGGTCGGTGTTAGTTAGCACTCGTTGCTCGCGGGAATCATTTCTAGTTGTTTATCAATTTGTGTTTGTGGAAATTCCAAGTTCTGTTGACGAGTTAATGCGGTAACCATAATTAGGGTTATATAATTAAATCTTTAAACATACAGCCTCCGCGGTATTTATTTATAATGGATTTATAAGACCTCCCGCCCGGTCTTATAAAGGAAGGTTTCTTATTGTATACGTCTATTTGCACCAACATGAGTGGAAAACAGAGTCTTCAAAGTTATGATAGTGATGAGAAAAATTACGAAATGGTACCCCCGGAGGGGGGATGGGGGTATGTTGTTTGTGTCGGCCTGTCTGTGATATTCGTAAGTATTTTTGTTTATTCTCTTTGTATAAAGTAAATAAAAGTAAAGAGATCAAATATTTACACAACCCCACTAGATATTTAAAAAAATTATATAGGTACATTTGTTAAGACTTAATATATTTTATGTATGTATGTAGTTGTGTGATAGTTACAATTTTCTAATCAAAAATATTTTAATCAATGTAAATTTTTATGTATTTTTTTAAATTTATCTTGATATTTCCTAGTATTTCTGTATGTTTTTTATTTATTTAACGTCTATCTTGTTTTACCTTTTTTTATTTCAATGCATCATCTCTATTTGAGTGATAAATTATAACTTCAAACATAAGCTCCTCTTAGCTTCTCGCTCATGTCCTTAAACTTTGCGTCAATTTTCAACTCACATCCTGTTTTTAACACACATTTATAATCTACAATTGACCAAATTCGAGTGGGACAAATTCTTACGATAACTAATAATACTAATATGTACGAACAAGGCTAAACTATACCTAGCTCATCTAATTTTCACAGATTACAAATTTTGACCTCAACGGATGAAAGGTTAATGAAAAGTAACTGCTGATTCGTATATTTACACCTTGCTCTAACAGGACCTACTAACCGATTACAGTTCCTCCTACAGTTCTATTCAAGATTTGTCATAGATGTCCACGGGCAGCAGGGGTTGTGGGTGGCACTACATGCTCTTTTGCTATCCTCACATATAAAATATTAAAATTTTGAGGTATAATCCATCCATTCTTAAGTCAAAGGCAACCTCAGCTCGCGGAGTACAATGAACTACTGAACTTAGAACGAATCACATATTAAAAATGCTCGTAACTTATGATAACATACAGTTACCATAGTCCGTTTTTTAGACTAGATTTATTTGTATTATATTATTTATATTCTATTTTTGACTAGCTGTTGCCCGTGAATTCGTCCGCGTGGTAATTAATATTATTAATTTTTTTCTAAAACAATTTTTTCTAAAATAAAAGTAGCCTAAGTTACTCCTTGTTACATCAGCTATCTGCCAGTGAAAAAGTCCCGTCAAAATCGGTCTAGCCAATTCAGATAAGCCGGAACAAACAGACAGACAGACAGACAAAAATTGTAAAAAATGTTGTTTTGGTATATGTACCGTGTATACATCCAAATGCACTTAGTAAAATGCGGTTATTTTAATATTAAAAACAGACACTCCAGTTTTATTTATTTGTATACATAATTTGGTAAACAATCTTGACACTACTTTTATTGAAAGAAATATTGGTTAAAAAAAATCATTAAAAGTATATAGATATTATTTTTAGCATTATACGATAATTTATATTTTAATTCTTTTCATTTGGTGCCTTCCTTATTTTTCAATTACAAATAATGACAAAAATACCCTCTAAAAACTAAAAAACACGCTGTTATAGAAAATCGAATTAAAAAATAGAAAAAAATTTTTAATTAAGAATCATGCATACATGACGTGTACTGTAAATACCGCATTTGTACGCGATATTAAGATGTTTCAGCAATATTTGTTAGAAATGATTACTCAAGCGAATCACAGTAAGTAGTAGGCTCAATCGCGGCCTCATAACTAATTTTTCGATCTTAATTTTAAATCATTATTATTTTTTATTTCACTGATCATAATCTTAAAGAGAGGTGTAATTTTCTGATGGGATGTAAGTTAAATTTTACAAGTGTTCGTAGGTTTGTACATTTATTAATTGCATACCGGACATAATATATGACTTTTCTTAGTATAGGTACTCGTGTAAACATTACAATACAATATTCAGTGGTTAAATGGTAGATCCATTATAATAAGAGTAAAAAATGTATATTTTTTCACACAAAAAATCGTTAATCGATACTAAATAAAAGGAAACAGTTGACAGATGACAAAAAGGGGTGAAATATTGTTTATAATATTTGGCTTCAACCCATTAATGGCCCACTACTGAGCACGAGTCTTTCCTCTTGAGGAGGCCTCGAGCTTACTCCACCACGCTGCACGCTGCTTCAGTGTTGGTTGGTGAAGGGGTTAGTAGCCAACCCGAGTGTCGGAAGTTGTCTTACCGCCCGAGGGCCTCCGACATAGCTTGACGACTGTTATCTTACGATAAACAACCGGGACGGCTTTACGTGCTCTCGGAAACACGGAAGCGCTCAAGAATTTTTTGCCACTGGCGGTCACCCATCCAACTACCGACCGCGCCCGGAGTTGCTTAACTTTCCTATCACTTTGGATCGACGTAAGCCGCCGGGATATGAGCATTTTTATTATAATATTTATATTTACTCAGTAATAAATCGGATATTGTAGTTATTGATTTATTTTGTAATATATTTTATTTATAATTTATATATAGTTAACTTTAGTATACAAACAAGTAAACATTTAATTAATAAAACTAGGCAAGTGCGTGTCAGGCCACGCGCAATATAGGGTTCCGAAGTAGTAAGTTTATCGACTATTACCCATTAACTATCTATGCTAACATAGCCGTGATAGTTTTCCTTATAAATTCATCATAATAACCTGATTTTGAGAATTTTTTACTTGTCAAACTCCAACCGCGTAGCCGGCAGGGGGGGATACTTCAATCTAACCAAAATTAGCACTTAAAATACAAATATTTCGCAAACGGACAACTAATTCCAAAAAATGGTCTTACAAAACCCATAATATTTTTGGAAGACCTTTTCAACAATACTCCACACTATAGGGTACGCGACGAATAAAAAATTCATCCTCACGTTACCTGTAGGGGAGGTACCCAGAAAAAAATTATTTTCAATATATTATTCTACGATTCTGGAGTTTTAATAAATTTGTATATGCCATGCCAAATTACAGCTTTCTATCACTAATGTTCGGTTCACACGTATTAAGTAGTTAAGTAGATAACTAAATTTTAACTAAATTTTAAGTAAATAATTTTAAGTGCGCCTCCAAACGTAATAATTTTGTAAAGCTCTTTAGTTCATACAATTCTTCACAACCTACTTAATTACTTAAGCATTTTACTAAATTTTAACTAAAAAGTTCCTGTCCAAACGTGTTAAGTGATAAGCCACGCCCACCTACTTACAGAAAATAGAAAATTTTCTAAATTACTTGTTTACTTACTTACTAAATTATAACTACTACATTGTCCGTTTACACGTATTAATTTACTTAAAATTTTGTTAAAACTACTTAACTATTTAATGTAAACCGAACATAAGGGTCTCGGCGCTTTGCTTCGGACAGAGAGACAGACGGACGAACGGATATGACGAAACTATAAGTTCCGAAGTAAACTCGGAACCCTAAAAACTAATTTCATAAATATTTTGCTCCCTTTTTGGATTGGAACTTCATATTGAAGCAAAATAGGAATACTCCATACAATATGTATCTATATAAGCCATCTGAATCTCATACACAGACAGGTTTCTAACAAATATGCGGGAAGAATAAAAAAATGTCGCTGTCACACGAAATGTAATTATTAGATATTCCGAAACCAGCTTTTACAAAAGTGACGCCAATTTTGGAATCTCCATATAATATCGTTGAAATATACACATCTCGCATATTTTCACATTTTCCATTAAAATCTCTATTAACGAACAACCTGTCAAAAGGGATTCTGATGAAAGATGTTCTGTATTAAAACAAAAAAAAAAGTTTAAAATCAAGGTTTTAAAATTTTGTGTTTGTGCTGTTGGCCGCCGAATAGATTTCTGATAGGTATGGACCCATTCTTGAGCATGGCAGTTAGCTTATAATGATGTTAAGAACGAGCTATCATAATTGAATGCATAAAATGTCTATAATGTCACCCGTCGAAGCAATGATTTTATATTAAATACTAGCTGTTGCCCGCAGCTTCGCATACGGAAATTATGTTTTACATTATTTATACCCCTTGCAGAAAAAAATTTAAAAAACTCTGAATTTATGTTGAAGTACTTGTATTTAGTAATTTATATACTGAAGCCCACGATAAAATCACAAAGGATTCTTCCAGGAGTGCGTTTTGAAAAATAAGCAATATTCACATTAATTTGTATTTTTTCTTTTCTTTTGCAAAATGTTGAGAAACTGAAAAATATGTGTTCAATCAATTTAAGCATGGAAAATTATTGCAAATTTGAAGCAAATCGGTTGATGTTTTAAAAATATTCCATACAAACTTTCATCCCGTTTCCCGGGGAAACCTTTTAATTCCGGGATAAAAAGTATCCTAAAATATGACCCGGAGTATTAGTTACAACTATACAAATTTTCATTGAAATCCGTTCAAGGGTTTTCATGTGATGCCCGGACAGACAAACAGACAGACAGACAGACAGACAGACAGACAGACAGACAAACAATAATTCTAAAAAAAATATTTTTGTGCTCTAACACGTTATTGAAGTACCCCCTAATCGAAATTTCAAAAAAAGTATTAAATGTACAGAAAATTTGCCCTTTGAGTTTTATTATAGTAGTATAGATAAGATCATTGCGTCGAAGAGTTCGCTCGTCTGGTGCCAACCCTGAGCATAGTATCATGTTACCATTATCATAGAAATGCATTGTCATCGGAAGTAAAGAATTTAAAAGGAAGTAATTCTTGTTCAGCTAGCAAGATATACAAACAAAAAACAAAACAACTTAAATAAAATCTTGTATTGGTTGGATTAGTTTAAAAACAAGGTATTAACCTTGTTTTCGTAATACGAAAACGATTTGATTATATGATTGGTATACAACATTCTAAGAAAAAATACATGGTATAAGTAGGTATATTTTTATTATTACTGAACAAATTTCAATACTAAAAAAATATGATATAACTGACGATGAAAGTATTTTAAGCGTACAACCACACATCAGTATACAATTATAATTTCATAGAAAAAATTTTCGTTAATATGAGAAGCGGAACTCGTACATTTCATAACAGTAAATATGATAATTATTCAATGATATTACAACTGCTCTAAACCAGTTAAAGTGGCATCTAACTTAAACCAATTTTTATTCATGTAATCGATAACGAACAACACGGCTATTTATTGACTGACATGACACTTAAGTTGCTGTGCGATAACCTTATAACTTTTACTTTTATAATTTATTTTTTAAATAAATAAATTTAAAAGTCAGTGGACTTGATTGGGTGACCGAACTGACCGATTTAACATTGGATCTATCTTATACTTCAGAGGGTACGTTAAGCAGTAGATATTATAATTTTCTACTCAGGATCCACTTTAGAAACGCTAGAGTACTTTCATCAAACTGGTATTTCTATCTATAAAAAAAGCGGCCAAGTGCGAGTCGGACTCGCCCATGAAGTGTTCCGTAGCAGCAAGTAACATAATATAAAAGTTCTTGTAGTTTGTTGTAACTTTAATCGAGGTAAATTGCGGTTTACGATTTATGACGTATTAAAAAAAAACTACTTACTAGATCTCGTTCAAACCAATTTTCGTTGGAAGTTTGCATGGTAATGTACATCATATATTTTTTTTAGTTTTATCATTCTCTTAGTTTAGAAGTTACAGGGGGGGGGACACACATTTTACCATTTTGGAAGTGTCTCTCGCGCAAACTATTCAGTTTAGAAAAAAATGATATTAGAAACCTCAATATCATTTTTGAAGACCTATCCATAGATACCCCACACGTATGGGTTTGATGAAAAAAAAATTTTTGAGTTTCAGTTCTAAGTATGGGGAGCCCCCAAAATTTACTGTTTTTTTCTATTTTTGTGTGAAAATCTTAATGCGGTTCACAGAATACATCTATTTACCAAGTTTCAACAGTATAGTTCTTATAGTTTCGGAAAAAAGTGGCTGTGACATACGGACGGACAGACAGACAGACAGACAGACATGACGAATCTATAAGGGTTCCGTTTTTTGCCATTTGGCTACGGAACCCTAAAAAGACATTAAATTAATCTTAAGAGATATAAATAAATAGTACTTTGTTCTATTCACTTAATTATTTTTCCATTAGGTTGGAGCGACTAGCTAGGGTTGTCTATGTTAATTTATGCTGTCATGTTTCATTCTTGTAACTTGTGTAGGCAATAAAATATCAATCAATCTATGTTAGAAATCGCAATTTCAACTTGTAAAATATTACGTAATAATGTCTTTCACTCTTCACTGACGACTCCATAGCCCAAAACAATAGCATGTATTATTAAAAAAAAAACTGTAAAATTAGTAGTATATACTTAATAAATTGTTGTAAATATTGACAACCCTACTGACCTAATTGATAGAGTTTATTTTATTCAAACATTATCTTTTTATTAAGTTAACAATTTATATGTTTTATTTCTTTTATATAATTTATCTTTTATTTTATTACTTATAATTTAAATGCCAATAAAATCGTATATTCCGGTTGTCATCTAATATGAATACATTACGATGTGTTTTAATAATCGGAATTTTACTGTAAGACATTGTTATTGTTTATGAGATAATTTTGAACATCTCAGAAAATTTAGCTACTAAACATATACAATTCCATGACACCTTAAATTAAACGTAATTTATAATAAACCAACCAAAACTATTATAAAACACATAAATATCATAAATGCAAAACGTGGTTGTAAAATTATGATAAATCAAAATCTTTATAGCAAAATCTAAGAAAAGATGCAACGGAAAAATATTTCAGCACATCATTTAAAGAATTATTGTCCAATTTTTGTCTTATTTTTTGCCGCATTATCCAATAGGTACTATTATATTCTGTGCTATTACAAGAAAATTTTTGAGTTTTGTTTTACGATGCGTGCACACTTCTACCAATTTATTGGTAAAATGAGGAACTAGGAAGAATGGACAGGACTGTACAGGACATGATACCTCTTAAATCAGGAGGCCTAAATCATACTACATATATAGATATTCTAATGGTTGCGGCTAAAACTTGTTGGTGGTCTTTTGCTGAACCTTAAAAAACATGTCTTAAATAATATCATAATTTCTCCCTTCTAGAACGTATTTT
The DNA here is from genome assembly GCA_951805285.1 of Thymelicus acteon. NCBI lineage: Eukaryota > Metazoa > Arthropoda > Insecta > Lepidoptera > Hesperiidae > Thymelicus > Thymelicus acteon. The sequence continues at coordinate 5,777,258 of OX638213.1, read as the reverse complement.
ATGGTAGAACTTTTACAAAGACATTTTACCGTTTATGAGACAGTTTTGGAGATTCTCGAAGAATTCGCTAGAATTCAATTGCACCGAAGCACAAAAGCGTTCCCGATTTATGCCAGAAGAGGTCAGTCCATCGGAAGCACGGAAGCGTTCCCGATATTTTGCCAGAAGAACATAGTGTTAATGTACTTTGTGCAGAACTGAAGAGGTCAGTTCGTCCGAAGCACGAAAGCACGAAAGCGTACATACCGTTTTGCCAGTAGAAGTCAGTTGACAACGCTGTAGCTGACTGTAGTGTAGTGTTTATGTATTTTGTGACAGTTTACGATTGACATTGGCCGGAGGTATTCTTTTATGTATTCAAATATAATTACGATATATTAATGATAATGATAGGTTCGTGAACGTACGTTTAATCTAAACTCATTAACCGTGGCTCCAGTATCTATAATGTCGTAAATTCATATACAGGCAGAGAACTGTTTAATAAACAGTATTGTAGCAATCGTTAACTATTTTATATGATGTCAGAACTTTTAACCTTTTGACAACTTTGTATCGCGTGCTCTCGTGTTTTCAAGGATCGCTATCAGAAGAAAAACCGGGCAAGTGCGTGTCAGGCGTTTATCGACTATTACTCATTAACTAACATAAAATAAAATAAAATAAAAATAAAAAACTACTTATGATAACATGGCCGTGATAGTTTACCTTGTAAATTCATCATATAACCTATTTTTGAGAATTTTTTCACTTGTCCAACTCCAACCGTTTAGCTAGCAGGGGAGGACACTTAACTCTAACCAAAATTAGCACTTTAAAGCGAAATATTTCGCAAACGGACACCTATATTCAAAAATGGTCTTAGAAGGCCCATAATACTTTTGGAAGATCTTATCAACAATACCCCACACTATAGGCTAGTGATGAATAAAAAATCATACTCACGTTACCTGTAGGAGAGATACCCTGAAAAAAAATATTTTTCAATTTTATTCTACGATTCTGGAGTTTAATTAAATATGTATATCCATGCCAAATTACAGCTTTCTAGCACTAAGGGTCTCGGCGCTTTGGTTCGGACAGACAGACGGACAGACAGACGGACGGACAGACGAACTTATAGACATGACGAAACTATAAGGGTTCCGATATCACTTCGGAACCGTATAAATGTAGGTATCACGTGTTTTTATAGGTACTTGAAGCTTATTTTTAAAACTCTACATTTTTTTTAACCCACGACAGGACATCCTAGTGTAAGGATATAAGTGTGTACGCTACACTCTCCGACTTCAAATAGTTCTTTTAAAAAAATAACCGACTTCAAAATGAGGGATAACTCAAAAACTACTCGTCAGATCTCGCTCAAATTTAAGTGGGACCACATGACAAGCACCAGCTTTCGATTAAAAAAATACAGTTGAATTGAATACCTCCTCCTTTTTTGAAGTCAGTTAAAAAAATTAAAAAAGGAGGAGGTTCTCAATTCGACTGTATTTTATTTTTATTTTTTACCTCATAACTTTGCTGCTGCATAAAAAGCTGGTGCTTGTGATGTGGTTTCATTAAGGCGCTGCCGCGCCCGTTTGGTTGATTTTCTTTTGGATATATTTCGTAAAGTGTATACGCTATTAGCGTAATACTTAGGTATATGTTTTTTGACTATGTACTTTAAATCTGCTCGAAAATGAAAACACGATAACGTGAAATTTTCTCGATAGAAAAAAATCATGAAGTTGGCTCTAATTATTTACATTATAGCTTGCCACCGCGATATTTAAAGAAATTTGTGCATGGAATTCTTTTTAAAACATAGTACATTATCACATCTAAATCCATGTGTTTTTTTGTGAAAAAACATGAACTAGTTTTTAAAAACCAAATAAAAACGTTGTTTGGCGCTTATGTCGGTCAGTTTCGAGCACACGCTCAGTATTGCTGTCTCACAATTTTCATACAAGAACTCATTCCCACACTGTCTTTATGATGTGCGTTCAGTTCACTGCGGTCTTCATCGACGTCGGACGTATGTCTCTCTGCGCTATTTTTTACACGCTTTTTATTAAAGAATTTGAAGTAGCGTATAAAGTTTTTTACTTTTGCTTATGATTGTCAAAACGTTAAATGGGGAAAACTAAACAGCACAGGGAAATGGAGTAGTTTTGTTTTATTATTTATATTTTATTATTTGTACTCAAATGAAAATGTTTGATGATATGTAAGAGAATGAATAATTAAATTACTGTTCAGTTGCGTAATACATTATCTATATATATAAAAGCAAAAGGAGACTCGCCGCTTTTTATTCGGTTCGGTAGTTTCTTACATAATGAATAAAATGAAATTTTTCAAGGAGATTGCCGGGAAGACGTCAGCTAAGAACGGATTTTTCGAAATTCATCTCCTAAGGGGTAAAAATAGGGGTTGGAAGTCACTTTCATACAAACCAACTCCATCAGTTTTAGAGTAATAAATATATTTTTTATGTAAGTTTATCGTTATGAACAAAAGTTAACTTTGACCCATTTTTTTTGAAAATCCTCACTTAAAGGGAAGTCAATACATTATTTATGAAGATTTAAAACATACACCCACACTCAGATTGTAAATATACGTGTATATAGTATTAGTAGAAACTAGCCAAGTTAAATGTAGAGCTTGAATTACATGTTGTTGTGACTAAAATTTTAGGATTTTCTACACAGAACTTGGCACCCATTTAGATGTCAATTCTTTTTTTTATTGAACTTGGCTCTCATTTCACATTTATGTTTTTGATGAGATAGTATCCTACATAAAGTAAGACCAAGCAAAAAATGAGTTTTTTTCTGTCAAGTTCCTGCTTACTATTTTCACGTATGCACAGATTTATTCTTCGACTGAATTCACTTCGTGTCGCCTTTTATATCGAATTATGATGGATATCATCAGCGTCCAAGGAGTGAATTTGAATCAAGTTATTTTATCATGTACTGTATTGGTCTGACCTTTTTAAATAGGTTTCGCTTAAATTTAACTACGTTCCGATAAATTAATAACGTAATGAATATTAAAAAATATGATAATTTTGAAATTATTACAGATATTTCTTTGATGTAATGATGCAGTTTTAGTTTTCATCAAAATCGGCCCCGAGACTCCTTTCAGCATTGTTCGCTATTCCTCATACTTTCAGAGTTGGCCATCCACGCACACTTTGAAAATTCAACCTTTATATAATTTGTATACATAAAATAATCTGTTTTCTATTCAATTGTGTTTTACCTATTGCCTATTTTAAAACAAATTGATACATTACTTAACACTATGCGAGTTTTATTAATGAATAATGTATTAGGAAATTTAAGAGTAACGTATCCCATCAAAAACATAAATGTAAAGTGAGAATTAATTTAAAAAAATTGAGATCTAAATGGGTGCCAAGTTCTGTGTAGAAAAGCTTAAAATCTTAGTTACAAGAACATGTACTTCAAGCTGCACATTTGACTTGGTTAGTTTTCACGTACCTACCTAAGCTATATATTTGTATAATTATCTTCGTTAAGTCTTTTAGGTTGATGAACTATGTTACTTTTCTAAAATTTGGTTTGTTGGTTGCTAACTAATGAAAACTAGCCAATTCAAATGTAAAGCTTGAATTACATGTTCTTGTGACTAAAATTTTAGGCTTTTGTACACATAACTTGGCACCCATTTAGATCTCAATTCTTTTTTTTTATTGGCTCTCACTTTACATTTATGTTTTTGATGGGAAATCATTACTTTTTGTACAGAAATTATTAGAAGGTACTTATTCATAACGTTACTGATTAATTATTTACCTTATACATGAACTGTTATAGTGCTCTTCAACTAAATCTGTAGTTAGTGCGCCTTGGTCTGAAATACCTATTATTTCATTATTTATAAGTAATGACGTTCCACTATTGATGTCCACTAATATTGAAATAATAATTATTAATACTAAATCCCAGTTACAATATCGTAATATTAATAAATACGATATTCAACTATACTCCTATCCATACTCATATTATAAATGTGAAAGTGTGTTTGTTTGTTTGTTTGTCCGTCTTTCACGTCGCAACGAAGCTGATAAATGATATGGTTTTTGTGTATGGAGTTAGTGAGGAGGGTGGAGAGTAACGTAGGCTACTTTTTACCGCGGTAAAACATCTCCATGGGAAGATCGATATTTTGTTAGTTGCTAAATATTTAGTTCCGGATGTTGCTAATAGATGGCGTTAGTAAAATTCATTTGCAAGTTCTGAATCACGCTATATGCAACTAAATCTAACTAAGTAAAAGTAAGTAGGATTTGTAAAGAATCGATCTCTACCGCGGACGAAGCTGCGGGCAAAAGCTAGTTATATAGTTATAAGTAGTTTATGTTCGATGACATAACGTGCTACAATATATTTTGAAACAATACTTCGAATCACTTTAAACTGGTATAATTTCGGAAATAATACAAAATTTAGTCGTTTACACGCCATACAAGATTAGAGAAAAATAATTTTTCACACATTAAAAATCAAATGACGTAATACACTGGAAATAACGTCCCACACACACTTTCCCAAAGGCACTTGGGACACTTAACGTATTCCCCCCGTTGAAAGCTTCACAAAGTACTAAAACTGATATGTTTCATTATATGTTCAGCTTGAAATCCACCTAATGACCAGATGTCATCAATTTTGATTGCTACTCTTAAATTTCAGGCATTATAAGTGTTTCTAATAGAATCAATTTTTTGAAAAATAAATAAAATGATAAAAATTTACTATTTTTTGATTTATTCCTTTGTATTCACCCGATTACCTACCTGGATGCCAAATTTTAACTTTCTAGACCATCTGGAACTGAGTTAGAGTCTTGATCTATAGGTCAATCAGTGATAAAAATGACGATTTTTGAACGTTAATATCTAAATGACCGTTTGAGATGTGTATATGAAATTTGGAACACATGTGTATTTCGCAAGTCTCAATAAATGTTAAAGTTTCAATAAAATTTGACAGGTTTATGTTGAATAGTTTTTGAGTTATGAGGTGGTCAAAAGTGGCTCCAAACGGTTCATGTAATATTACACACGATGCTACTCGCCAATTCTGTTAGTTTGAAACATCGTCAAACTTTGTACAAAAATTTCTCGTTTCGTTCTACCAAAAATAAGTAATATGTCAAGAACCTTAAAAGCCTACCACGGCTATGTTGCCTCTAATTTAAGGTATGGTATAGTTTTTATGGGGAAACTCTACAAATTGCAATAAAGTCTTCATTGCTCAAAAACGATGTATACGCGCTATTTGTAATGTTACCCCAGACACTAGCTGCAAGCCTCTCTATAGGAAGCTAAAATTATTGTCATTGACAGGTATATACATATTATATGAGATTTGTATTTTTTTAGAACAAATACCTATGCACCTTTTTCAGGAAAAGAAAAATAATTGTTATTTTGCAACCAGATACCCTAATCGACTATGTGTACCATGGTACCTTCTTCTCGATCAGGGATACGTTCAAAAAATTAGACTTCGAAAACGATATATAATAAAATCCTTGAAAACATAAAAATCTTAACTTTCACTAAATTCAAAATAGAGTTACTTAAATGGTTAACTGACAAATGCTACTATTCAATGAAAGAATTTAAATGACGATTTTTTTTTATTTTATGGAAATAGCCGGCAAACGAGCTGACAATCCACCTGATAGTAAGTAACTATCGTTGCCCATGGACATCAGCAACACCAAAGGCATCACTGATGCGTTGCCGGCCAAGAAATAGAGGAGAAAAAGAAAAACAGAAATTATTAATAATTATTGTTTTCCCTTGACATTTTAAATTAAAATTTATTATAATATGATGCAAATAATGTAAATTCACATATATTTTTGTGAAAATCCATAAAGTAGTTTTAAAAACCAAATAAAAAAATAGTTTGGCGCTTATGTTGTTCGCTTCCGAGCGCAGGCTCAGTAGGTATAGCTGTCTGACAAATTTTATACAAGAAGTCATTACATTACTGTACTATCCTTGATCCGCAATTGTTTGTTTTTTCACCTGTTTGGCATCGCCTCATAATTATTTATTTACTGTTAATAATTTACGATCTTAAATTATAATACTAAATGATTTATTTTATTTTTCATTTTCAATTTTTTTTCGTTGGTTCAATTTTTTGTTAAAAAATAATTGTTTTATAATTTTTAGATGCAATAAAAATTAATGAATAAGTACTACTCCGTAGTTTTTCTGTGCTGTGCTTATGAAGTGAGTGACATGACGGAAAGAAGAACATCGAGGACAAAAGATAGTGGCCACGCCCACTTTCAGCATAAATTCCCATCACGGCCTCCTCTTAAAAGAGCGAAAATCCGACGAGTGATTTTTGAGTTATCCCTAATAATGCGTATTTAATTGACTTCGACTACGTTGATGATGTTCTCATTTTATTACTTGACCGAAGACTGTTTTATTGAAGTCGGTTTTTTTTTGTTAAAATTAATATTTTATAGTAATGTGAAATGTCACGATATATTATTATGAATATAATACATATTTTAATAAATTGACTTCTACCGCACCTTGCCAGACCTATGAACATTCCTATTAATAATCTTAGCCAAAGGTCTTAGCATGAATAAATTTGTTTCAGATCGCAGGCACTGCACACCAGCCAGTTTTCGGTTTCATATATAACGATTTCTTGGATGAATTGGGAGTTGGTACTGGCGCTGTCACTTTAATATATGGAGTGTTTCAAGTTACGCTGGCTATTGCTGGTAAGTATCTAGCAATTATACAGTAAGGTCACGGAGTAATAATAGTAATAAGCCTACAGGACAGCTTGTGGCGAGCTGTGGTGAGTAGCGACACCATGGACCCGATTGCTTCCGGGGGTTCCACCTTTTCTTATCTTCGAGTGAGGATCGAGGAACAGGAACTTCTGTGCTTACCTTAACCGGCCGACCAGAGTGGAGTCACTAGAGCTATATGATCGGGGGTGGAAGTGTCTAATGGCGTAATAACGAGGAAACCCGTTTCTATACACCCCTCTAGCTACTCACACCAATGTTGCCCCTAGGCATGCACCGGTTTACGGCAAGGACCTCTGAGGGGCCCTACGACCAGCGAATTGGATTTAGTCGCATCTTACGTTCTGTGGTCAAAATGTAGCCGTATAAATTTTTTTAAAGGGTGCTAGCAAGTCATTATTAACATCTGCATTAACCGTAAAAAAATTGTAAGTCCCTAATTTATTACATCACACTTTTGAGGTCGTTTATTTTTTAAATTAGTGATCAATTTCAAATGTTGTTCTTAAAATTTGAATAATTAGCCTCTTTCATTGGCACCAACACGTCGATTGCATTAATAAGCCAAGTCGTTGAAAATATAATTTCGCGTTTACAATGTATTTATCCCCTTAACACAACAGTTTTGCCCCTACTATATGCCCTTTCACATACATAAGGAACTCAGCCTTGCGATAACGTCGACCCTGGAATCCATAATATATATTACTTGAGATTCTCAGTAGGCCCTTTTGTAAATAAATATCAATTTATATGTTTATACTGTGCTATAAATAACGAACGTCCTTAAAAATAAGCGAGAGCGCCGTATTTTGAGCAGGACTTTCATTATATACGAATTGCAGGAATAGGCAGAATAAGGAAATAACTAAATAACACTTTCTTACAAAGTGTTCTTGCAAAGTTACGTACTTGTAGTTATAACTTTATCTTAAATTGAGATTCTAAGCTGTCAGTTACGGGATGAACCCGGCAGGTTTATCCTTTATTCATCAATCAAATGAGGGCTAAGAAATACAATTTCAAACTCGACGCCAGATCGTTGACGACGACGGATCAACGGAAATTATACTGATTAGACTTGTTTGATGTCAAAAAAGTCATTATAAGTGATCTAACTTTGCCTGGAAATAATTATCTGACTATATAACAGGAACTTAGATATATAAAGAAATCGTTGCTGAATGTCACTGCGTCAATTATGTTCCTAGATTATTTTACATTTAAATCTACTTGGATAACACTTACTATAATTTTAATTGCTTTATTAACATCCCCGGTATAACAAAAACTTTGTTATAAGAAATTAATTTAATTTCCGTAACTTGATAAAGTTATTGAACCTATCCTACACTTTTGATGTAGTATTTTATTGACAAGGAGCTTTAGTTTCTATAAATGACACTTCTTTAGCTATAAGTTACAGCGTACATGTTTCTACATGCAATATTCTAGTAACTTATATTTCTTTAGATATCCATAATATATAATATTAGATAAATTATATATTTTTTTTGTTTTCAGGATTTTCTGCCAACATAGCCTTGAAGAAGATGTCACTAAGACAAGTTGGATTAATAGGAGCATTTATTTACACTTTGGCGTCATTCCTGGCGATATTTGTAACAAGTACAACACAATTAATAGTAACAAATGGATTCCTTCAAGGACTAGGAATGGGGCTTCTTATCCCCGTTTCTTATACAAGTTTTAATAGTTATTTCACCGCGAAAAAGGTGTTATACTTAAGTTTGTGTAAGGCCTCGATCGGTCTAATCACAATGGTGTATCCATTGTTCATCAAGTTTACTTTTAGTGAATATGGGTTCAGGGGAACCCTTGCGATACTTTGTGCTATTTCTGCACATAGTATCTTTGGTGCTATAGTCATGCATCCTGTGTCATGGCATATGGTGCGGAAAGTCAAATCCTGTGAGAAGATTATCTGTAAGTACATGCAAAGTTTTAAATCAGTCTTACGTCAAAGGTCATCTTGTCTTAAGACAAGCCCAACCTGTACTACCGTTGCCAGTTATAATACGGATTATCTGCTTCTCTTTTCGCTGCTAACGCGTCAAGACATTTTCTTTGATCACTTACAATCAAGTGGTTCATTTGCTCATTTGTCGGATATTAACATGAAAAAACCTTGCTTGAAATGCATACTTGTGTCTGTATGATTTAAATAATCCTCCACATTAATTGGAACAAGTTTCGTAACTTTGTTGGAGAGCCAGTTACCAAGCAGAATATCCGCTTCCTTCCTGGCCGATAACCTGTCGATCACATCTGTGTTGTTACGAAAGTAACAGGTAACGATGACAGCCTATCAACACGTAGCGGAAAAATGTTCGTTTCCTGTTTTTTTTTTATAAAAAAAATCTGAGAATTATTTGACAAGGTTTACGATAAATATGTCATGGATGTCTCAATAGTATTGCGGTGTATTTAAAATGTATCTGCATTGTAACAAAATCTTCAAACTTTATTAACTAAAGAAATTAATTTTATTGAGAGATAAATGTATTTTTTCTAGTAATTCCACCAACGCCAGCTATTGAAGACGCCGGAAACAAATTCACTTATAACAAAGATGGGAATGGCATAAAATTAGATTTTGCTAAGTCTGTAGAAAATGTATATACGAGTTTGGGTAATCCGGCCAAAGATTCTGGACTATTGTTCATTCCAAAAATTGCTGATTCTAGAAGATTAAGCATTCCCGTTGTTCTGATCCCCGGAGACAAGAAGATTGACAGCAAATTTAACTCGAATGATAAAGTGTACATCGAAAATCTGTACAAAGCTGCCTCGGTGTCTAGTTTAGGTAATTTAGGCAACATTGCAGTGGAGCCTATGCCCATAATAAAAAATAAAGAAGGAAAATGGTAAGATATATTAATACTTAATGTATTATATTTTTAGGGTTCCGTAGCCGAATGGCAAAAAACGGAACCCTTATAGATTCGTCATGTCTGTCTGTCTGTCTGTCTGTCTGTCTGTCTGTCTGTCCGTCCGTATGTCACAGCCACTTTTTTCCGAAACTATGAGAGCTATACTGTTGAAACTTGGTAAGTAGATGTATTCTGTGAACCGCATTAAGATTTTCACACAAAAATAGAAAGAAAACAATAAATTTTGGGGGTTCCCCATACTTAGAACTGAATCTCAAAAATGTTTTTTTCATCAAACCCATACGTGTGGGGTATCTATGTATAGGTCTTCAAAAATGATATTGAGGTTTCTAATATAATTTTTTTCTAAACTGAATAGTTTGCGCGAGAGACACTTCCAAAGTGGTAAAATGTGTGTCCCCCCCCCTGTAACTTCTAAAATAAGAGAATGATAAAACTAAAAAAAATATATGATGTACATTACCATGCAAACTTCCAACGAAAATTGGTTTGAACGAGATCTAGTAAGTAGTTTTTTTTTAATACGTCATAAATCGTAAACCGCAAAAAACATTGATCAAAGTTACAACGAACTACAAGAACTTTTGTATTATATGTTACTTGCTGCTACGGAACCCTTCATGGGCGAGTCCGACTCGCACTTGGCCGCTTTTTTTTATGCATTCTAAAGGGGCCATCCATAAATTACGTCACACGCTAGGGGGAGGGGGTCGATGTAGTGTGACATTGTGTGACAAGGGGTGGGAGGAGGTCATGAAATTAGTGTGACGTAATTCATGGATGGCCCCAAAAGCTGTTTGAGAATTTTACTTGCGATTTTCGTGCACTGCATGTACCCAATTTAGAAGTCCCTTTACCTGGAATAAAAAATACATTAAATTTAACATTCATTAACATTAACTTAAACTCCTACTTCTAACTTACAAGGAATTTGCCAACTTGAAATATTTTGCAAACAAAGCGTAAGTCTCAAAAGAATATTAAACTTAAAAAAAAATTGTCCATCTTTTAGTTCCGTTTTCTTTTATCATTTTCAAATATTTTGCTGGAAACACGTTTGAAATTTAAATATCTTCATATAATTAAACTCCATGTTAATTTTGATAACGTCCGTAAGTTTTTTTAATCAACTTAAGCAGAATACGTGCCTATCGACTATTATAACGGAGAATTATGGTGACATTATAATAAAATTATGGAAATAATTTTACAGTCGGGACTTGGTATTTTTTTTTATGGAACATCTTCATATAACCGTCAGTGTTCTTATCTATCATTAGAAACCAGTCGTTAAGTCTTTTCGGAAGCCCTGGTAAAAAATCTTCCGGTTACCCACTAACTACCCTTTCCATCAATCTGGATCGAAGTCGTAGTGAATTACTGTCAGTAATTATAAGCGAGTCTTGCTTCTAAATTAAAATAAATAATGATAATAAATTATTTTTTGTAAAACCGTAAAACAACTTGTAAAATAACTTGATATAACTATTTTCCAGGCAAACTGTAGCAGAATACTTGGACCTGACCCTTTTAAAGGACTTGGTTTATGACAACATAATATTCGGGATGGCATTAACCTTCTTTTCGGACCTCACATTCTTCACAGTAGAACCCTTGTTCCTTGATAAGAACAATTTAAGTCGAGTGAGTATTACTGTATTATTTGTATTGTTTTTTTGTTATTTATTCTCTATCTATCTATCTATTTATATTTTTAACCCCCGACGAAAAAAGAGGGGTGTTATAAGTTTCACGTATCTGTGTATCTGTGGATGTGTATGTCTGTCACTGGCATCGTAGTTCCCAAACTGATGAATCGATTTTGATGTAGTTTTTTTGTTTGAAAAGTGACTTAATCGTGTTCTTAGCTATATTTAGTGTAAATGAAACTGTCGGGGTCTTTTCAAATTTAATTAAGATTATTTTAGGTATGTAAAAAACGAGCTTACGATCTACTTCTGATATTATATTCTTAAAAAAAGTGTACCCATGTTATGTACTTAAGAAAGTCGAACCATTACATATCTTAAAGCTTCTTGATATAAGACCCCAAGCCCAGCATCATCGGCTCTGACAATGATATCGACGATTTGCCGTTTATGGATCTTACCTAATTTACATATATTTACCTATGTTACCTTTATGGATCTAATTTATATTTATATTTGAAGAACACATGATAATACACGTGCTTAATCTCCAAAACAAATGGGCCAAAACGTATTTTAACGCGCGATTATGATTTTACTTATTATTATGATTGAACTTTATGATTTAGGAATAAAAATAATTGTTTTACCTGATTTTACTTCTGTATTCGGTACATCACCGGTAAAATTAATCAACAATTATTTTTAATTGAGTCTGGAATCAATTTATTTTTGTTCGAAAGTAGTCATAAATAAAAAATGCAAGTGCTTAAGTCTGCCCAAGGTAGAAATCAATTTTTTGTCATTAGGCAATTCTAGGTCATCAAAAATGGAATTCCAATTTCACTAAATGCATTCCATCGCTGCTGTCAATCACGTGTCATGTGAAAAATACTGCTTTACCACTAGGCTTTATCAAAGGCGATTACATAATTAAGGCAAGTGATAAAAGTCTGGCTTTAATTAAATAAACTAACTTTGAAATTGACAGCTATATGCTACATTAAAATTTTATTAACATTTGTCAACAATCTAACTAGGCCTCATTAGGCCGTAATCGTAGAATATGTACTGTAGATAAGTGTGGTCACAAAAAATATACAAACAAAAAAATACAATTTATCAAGGTTATTATAACGGGCTTTTAATAAATCATAACTGTAAGTCCTCATGTTCAACTTATGATTCAATTGTAACCAAATTGATAAACCTACAATCAGGAAATTATTTCCTAGGCTTCCAAAGTTGTTTCAATGAATAGCTGTGCAAATAATGACTGATAATATTAGTCTCTTTCGATTGAGAGTGAATAAAAAAAATCACTTTCTATAGTGAAGCAAACTTGACTTATAATATTATTTGTTAAACAAATGGTATTCGTGTTACGTTGATGTATATTTGTAAAAAAAGAATTTTTTAATCAAATAATGTCTTACTATTGATATATTTATTGTTATTGCCGCTATTTCCAACGATTTTTACATGAAAAGGAATTCTGATCATTAATTGAAGCCCAACGACCTCCAATGGAGCCCATTGATTAAAATTAAAATAAAGCAAAGGCAAACATTCCGATTTCTTTACAAAATATTGTGAAATTATTGTTATAAAATCTTACGCAATACAGTAAACCTGTAATAGGAGTTAACGATTCAATATTAAGTACTTTACCTGTTATATTGATTATAATATTTAAAAAGAAGTGATATTAATCATCGTTGTTATTCTAACGGCTTTGGATTACCACTTTGATATTGTGTATCAAATTTTTTTTTTTCAATTCGATTTTACTCGACGGGCGTCGCGTCGTTGACCGCTTGTAATCTGACGGAATGTCAGCTCGTTTAACTAGTTTGACAGTCGTTGACGAAAAAAAATCATGTAAATTCTGAATATTTCATCTAAATGATAATGAGCCTATGCCTACACAGTATAAAAACTATGTAAAAACAATATTTCTTAAAAGACAAATATTTTAAGTTTTCAGGTCTTACGTGTTTAGGTTACCAGGCGAATTAATGTTGTCCCGAAATAACTAAAGATCTAAGCATACGTAACGTGGACGGGACGGGGACGGCGCGTGGACGGGGCATTAAAAATATACGTGCGTGCCCCGTTCCCGTCCCGTGCATACCTCCGTGGCGTATGCGCTATCGTTTACATTTTCTATAAAACGATGTTTCCAAAACATCACGTCCCGTCTCGTCCTCGTCCCGTCCTCGTCCCGTCCACGTTACGCATGCATCGACCCTAACGTAAATCATAACTTTCTCTTTCTACCTCTCTCAATTATCACACGTAAAATTCTATATCATAGACTGTCTATAGACATCTGTATGCAAAGGAGCATCCGTAACTGATAAAAAAAGCGTATGAGAGATAGGCGTAAGAATACTAAGAATATAGTAAACAAAGATGAATACTACACAGCAGTATCAGTAAAAACGTTAACCTTTGACAATAAAGCTTAATAATTTGGTAATCAGTAGATAACCCAATTTATTTTACTTGAACTCTTCCGGTTCAAGTAAGTTTTCGCTGGTTTTTGTACTCGTCTAATGTGATTCTTTATCATTATGTTTGTTCTTATCTACAATACAATAATAAATAACAAGTCCATATACCGCTATAATTCTGTTCATGTCTGTGCTCTTACATACTCTTCCGGTTCAAGTAAGTTTTCGTTGGTTTTTGTACTCGTGTAATTTGGTTCTTTATCATTAAGTTTGTTCTTATCTACAATAATAAATAACAAGTCCCTATACCGCTATAGTTCTATTCATGTCTCTGCTCCTACATACTCTTCCGGTTCAAGTAAGTTTTCATTGGTTTTTGTACTCGTGTAATGTGCTTCTTTATCACTAAGTTTGTTTTTATCTACAATAATAAATAACAAGTCGCTATACCGCATTAGTTCTGTTCATGTCTGTATTTTTAAAATTACATCATAACTATATTAACATCATTATTTTTTAACTTTTGCCGAGTCTCCTAGAGGCCTTTCTCTTTATTAATTTACTTACGCCCCAACTCAAAGTCACTAACGGTTACTTAAATCGCTCCTTAGTACAGAATATGTATGGTGGTTTTTTTTAAGAAGCGATTAAAGTAACCGTTAGTGATTCTGAGTTGGGGCGTTAGATACCATAAAGTTTATAACACTTAACAACAAAAACCGGTATGGTTACAACATACAGTTCAAAATAAAATTGTCTTTACTGTAAAATAAGTTGCCAGACATGCTCGTCGATCTATTTTGACTTAATGTTTTGGGTAAGTACATGATATTACTCGTAAACAGTTTTATATCTATTTAAGAACTTTTTTCTACTGGTGTTCCGAAGAAATTCACGTTTTGCATCGGAAGTGTGCCTATATGTATGGGGTGAAATCAGAAATAATAACAATAATAATACGAACGTCAGGAAAATGTTTTACAATACTAAACGAGGTGAAGTTACTAGTTCTTAAAATCTATCTTTTATTCAGTGCCAGCGCTCTCCTCACCGCTTTGACCGCGTTTTATTTATAATATTAGTAGAATACTGGTGATAATAATGTTGCCCTTAGTTTTATCAGCTGTCTCAGAATATTACAAAAAAATTGCTTTCAAAAAAGTTTACTCAAAAGTCTTTTTTTTAATTATTTCAACATTTTTTTTATTATTTTAAAAACTCTGGACATTTAATTAAAATAGTTGGGCATTTTGATATTTTCACATGCGCCCTAAAATTTTACTAAGGTTTTGAGAAAACATGTACTTAGCTCTGTAACCCAAAGAAACAAAATATGGATCCTATATGTATTTACCTACATAATATATGGGACAAACCAATTTGGCCATTTTGATTTTTTTATTGTTAACGCATCTTATCGAAGTTATTAATCAGGTAAGCTTTTAAAAAAAGTCATATCTGCATAGAAACACTATTTTGTAGTTTCGGAAAAATCCGTAGACAAACAAAAATACATATACACATATTATATTAGTGAAATTGTGTTTCTTTGTCTAAAGTCGGTTAAAGAGCTTTTAAATGTGTCACTACTAATGCACCAAGTACATAATATCAGCGTTATATCAGCAGTAAAACCGGATTCTGTCATTTTGATAACTTGTTACTAGATAAAATTTACTTTGTTAATGATCTTGCTGAAACAGTTCCTCAGAAACTTCTGCATGTTTAATTTATCTTCCCACCCATTCATTTTCCTTCATTACTATGTATCAATACGAGTCTATAGATTGGCATAATGGAATGCAAGTCAATAATGACATATAATTAATTAACGGATTTATATGTTGGCATTTCAATAATGGACTGCAAGATAAAACAAATTAATTCATTCGTAACAAGATATATGTTCGCGAGTGCATAATGTTTTTTTTTGACATTTAGTAGAGCAAAGCTACCTGCATTTTGGGTACAGTATCCCAATACAGAATTGCCAAGAATGTTCCTAGAGTGGCTGAAACTATTTAGCAATGTTATGGTCGATGCATACGTAACGTGGACGGGACGGGAACGGGGCATAAATATATGTGCGTGCCCCGTTCCCGTCCCGTGCGTGCCTCCGTGGCGTATGCGCTATCGTTTACATTTTCTATGAAATGATGTTTCCAAAACTTCACGTCTCGTTCCGTCCCCGTCCCGTCCACATTACGTATGCATCGACCTTTAGCCTTTGTAATAAAAAGAACTCAAAAAGGCATGAAAGAGAAAGTTGTAGGCTAAGGATTGCCGATATTGACACATTTAAATTGTTATTACTCGTAATGCTTATTTCAAAATCGGCTTCAAAAACTTTCATCCTTATTTTACCTCCTTGAGGGTGTTTCTAAGAATATTATGAAATAAATGTATTTCTATGTTTCTAGTCACAACAAATACCACTTTTGATTATTATTAGCTATTAAATCCTTAATTTTACCCCTTTTGAGGACGATGTTTCAAAAACCTTTTTAAGGCTCACGTCCGGGGCACCCTCATTTTGTTCGAATTTAATTTTACCGAAAACATGTTTTGCCTGCTTGCATGCTGCTTGTATGCAAACAAGAGATAAAATGTGCACACTGCACTTTCTAGGCGTTTGGTGAAATGAAAATAAGGTAATTTAAACAATTGTATAATGAATGTTCGGAAACATAATACTTCGAACAAATGTTATTTCAATTAAGTGTAACTTCGGCGAAAAGTTTTCCGACCAAATGAAACGTCGGAGTAACGAAAAAAATCAAATTGACAATAGGTCAACTGATACAGTGGCAGAAGTGACTTAGATGAAGTAAAAAAAAAACGAAACAATAATAGTTGAAAAGTTTTAGGTGAAATGAAATTCGGTCAAATGTTTTCAACCTTATGATAGGTAACCCCTCACGTCGAAAATCATCCCATATGTCCTAGTCTGAGATCTAATTCAACCGGTATCTATAAAATCTATCTTAGGTATGTCTAAAGCTAGCCATGGCCCATACATGATCAAGTTTACTCGTACTTGTCAAGTTTGCAGCGGACTTGATGCGGCATCCAGTTTGCATGAGATATCTATATGTACAGCCAGATAGCCATACAGCGTCAATTTTAACAGGATGCCGCGTCAAGTCCTCTGCAAACTTGACAAGTAAACTTGATCATGTATGGCCAGTTTTAATCCTGGAGCATGGTCTCCGTGTATTTCGTGCAACGATTGGTACATGATGGAAATACAAACATCTGCACGAACTTTCACATCCTTAATTAGTACCTACGATATCAAAGAAATTTGTTCCTAAAAAATATCGAAAAACCTGTCTTTTTATGCATGTCAAATATTATGTTCCGTTTTTGTTTATCTATACAAATAAATAAAATTGGAGTGTCTGTTTGTAATATTAAAATAACCGCTTTTTACTAAATGCATTTGGATGTATACACGGTACATATACCAAAACAACATTTTTTACAATTTTTGTCTGTCTGTCTGTCTGTTTGTTCCGGCTAATCTCTGAAATGGCTGGACCAATTTTGACGGGACTTTCACTGGCATAAAGCTGATGTAACAAGGAGTAACTTAGGCTACTTTTATTTAAGAAAAAAAAATGTTAGGCGATACGAAATTCGCCGGGTCATTTAGTTGCAAAATATAATTTTCCGCCGATTTCACTTTTGCCAGTCATACCGTTTTGTCAGCGGTATAAAACTTTCCGTTGTTATCGTACAACCATAGCCTTAGAAAGGCTCCATTGACCTAAATTATAATTAAGTTTCGCAATTTAAATTTAGATTGTTGCAAATTTATGTTTCTGCGACATCAATTTATTGTTTTCTGATAAAAACAAATTTTAACACCTTAAATCAGATTTAGTTTAGTGCCATTGTTGAATATACGATTTTTAAGTTTTTTGGGCACCTCTCACGAAAAGAGTGCTTCGTAGAAAGGCTAGTGGTTCAAAGCCAGATTGAGAGTAAGCGTTTCGGCCACCAAATTGCTGGACAAATCTTATAAATGCTACTACCAACACTACGGTCGTCCAATGCACCAGAAACGCGACAAACCGAGAAAAATGGAGAATTAAAGCAATGAAATGAAATAATCTTTTATTCATGTAGATATCACTGATACACTTATGCGCGTCATTTTTTAATCTACCAGCTTTTCGGAAAGGTGCTTTGTCATGGAGGAGAAGAAGGAGATTCCCCCTTACATTCCTCAAAAAGGACTTAGGTACATTATCAGCAACTACGACCACTCTGACAAGAGTCCATGACTAACAAGAAAATCAGTCTCAGAATCAAAATAGCGATACAAAAAAATATTCACAGACGTATTGTGTAATGGCTTTTGTCAGCATATAGAAAAATACAAAACGTTTGTATGTAACATACCACAAATAGAAACTACAAGTCCATTAAACATGTTATTGACGATTCGTTTCGAGAAACGATATCAATATTAGCATAGAATATTGTATTGGTTTAATAATTTTTAACGAAATATCCAAATGTCAAGAACGTTCATAAATTTTATTGCAAAAATAATGTCCATAAAAACCTACGTCTCAAATTAGGGGGTACGATTAAGAGTAAACATCCAAAGCAATTCTTAAAAATTACTGTCCTGATAAATAATAATTCATAACTCCCATACTGCTTGTCTCGTCATTGAGATGGATTCAAAGCCATAAACGCAATCCTTTGCTGGTGGTAGGGCTTTCGGAGGGATTATATTGGTAATATTGATTTTAATTGTTAATTAATAACATTATTACTATAATTATTTCTTATGGGGTTCACCTGGATAGCTACCACCCTTGAGCATAAGTCAGCCGCCAAATGACTCGTCGTGTTCCGGCTGGGGTCTTGAGAGCCAGTTCTTTCTTTCTTTTTCTTCTCTCTTTCTTGGCCGGGAACGCATCAGTGATGCCTTTGGTGTTGCTGATATCATGGATGACGATAGCCACTTACCATCAGGTGGATCGTCAGCTCGTTTGCCGGCTATTTCCATATAAAAAAACTAGCCAAATGCATAAATAAAATGAAACTTGTAATGTCACTCAACGGGACTTCTTTCTCATTGCTTCAGTGTTACACATTAGAGTGCCGTACTGAACACACAACTTCGAAAACAGTTAGCCATAAATTACTCAAGTATGCAGGTATAACAATTATATTGTAAGGTAGGATTTGACCCTCCGATGGAAGATTGACATTCTCACTTATACATTTTTTTATACTGACACGAACCTTTATTTTCTAGACGGAAATAGCAAACATAATAGCGACAGGGGGCGCCACTGATATGGCTGCGAGACTCCTGCTCGGCTTTTCTGGCCAGTTCTTCAGAATGAACAGCCGCTACATGTTTTTCGCTGGAGCTCTGTTCACTGCATTGTTTAGACTAGGTAAGTGTGTGTAATTATAACTTAACTATGTGGGACTATTCAAAAATAGAGTGATAAGGCATTTCCTAAGTAGGCGCTTGCCCTCCTGGACTTTATCACCACTTAACATCAGGTGGGATTGCAGTCAAGCATTGACTTAATTAGAAAAAAGATCGAGTGAAAGGTCCTGGATTCGAGTCTGAGTCGGGGCACACATTTAGTTGATAATTATAAAATGCTTGAATTCGTTGATGTTTTTATTTTTTGTTATTTGTCTGTGTCACACATCAAATGAATCCTAATGCAGTTATTTTCTTTTACTTATTATAAGTTAATACAATGCCGCCTGATGGTAAGTGGCGATATCGTCTTGGATGAGCTAAGTTTCTAATTCACTATTGACTTGAAGTTCACTAACATTAGCTTGAATTATAATTTGATAAGGATAAATGTCCTCCTACTCCATTATTCTACTAATATTATAAATATCCTAATAATATTAAAAATACCTCTACCAACCCGCATTGGAGCGGCGTGGTGGAGTATGCTCTAGGCTTCCTCAAGAAGAGAGACCCGTGTCCAGTAGTGGGCATTTAATGGGTTGAAGCCATTATAAATATAAGGGTGTGTGAGGAAGTATGGATGTTTCGTATTCTTTCACGCAAAGACTACGGAACGGATTTTCATGAAATATACCTACATAGGAAGACCATGATTTGGAATGGCTTCAATCCATTAATGGCTCACTACTGGGCATGGGTCTCCGCTCTTGACGAGGCCTAGAGCATACTCGACCACGCTACTCCAGTGCGGATTGGTGGAGGGGTTAGTGGCCAACCCGAGTGACGGAAGTTCTCATGCCGCCCGAGAACCTCCAACATGGCTTAACGACTGTTATCTTACGATAACAACCGGGACCGACGGCTTTACGTGTCCTCCGAAGCACGGAAGCGCTCAAGAAATTTTATGATTTGGAATAACTTATAGTATAGGATATTTATTATCCCGAAAAACGCAGGCAAATCCGTGGGCAAAGCGCTAGTCATTCATTTAAAAATCTTCTAGGAATACTTTACTTCCCACCGCAAACTCTCTACTTTAAAATCGCTTCACATATACATCACTAAACTCCCTTGGCTTTTAACATGAAATTGCACACAATTAGTTAAACTTAATGTTTGCGTAACCTATTTTATCCGGTCGATCGGCTAAACATGAGCGCCCTAAGCCGCCAGAATGGGGCCAATCAGTGGTCACTGTGCTGCAAACGTGATTAAGTGCCTATCTCCAACTTCTACAACTATAGTATCCGAGTTCTCGGCTTACTTCAGAGTTTGGTATTACATTAATATTGTTATCTTTACAATTAAAGTTTATATCGACGTGAAAGTGTGTTTGGGGGTAATAGGACGTAGGACTGTAAAACAGTTAATAGCCTGTCTGTACTATTAGTAATTACTTTTTAAATATTTTTTTTCGATATAAATTTATCAGTCGACCAGTGTTCAAATAGCCCATGCATATTTCCCCAAATTTAGGGTAACCGATTTTCATATAAAGCTGGTATTAGTCATTGTCCATAATTATTAGTAACTGCAGTGTGAAATGTGAATGAAATGATATTAAGAATTAACAGAAATATTGATTGGCCTCATTTAATTTTTCAGTGTTCATCCAATTTACGACCTACGTTCCCCTTCTCGCCCTGACCGGGGTGCTAGGGGCTCTCCGGTCGCTGGTCCACATTGCCCAGCCCATCGTTCTCGCCGAGTATGTGCCCATCGAACGATACCCGCCCGCGTATGGCCTCTACATGCTGCTAGCTGGAGGAATCAGCTTGAGCGTTGGACCTATGATAGGTAAGTGCTGCTCAGAATATTACTACAGTGGACCCCCGGTAATCCGACAATCATTTTGCAGGGCAGTGTCGGACTATCGAATTTGTCGGATTATAGAGTACTGCCTAAGACCCCCTATGGTCCGGAATTTTTTACAAAAGAGTACCTTGTAATCCGACAAATTACAGTAAACAATGAACACACGCTAGACCGCACCGCTATCACAATATGTAGTCAAATTGAAACTAAGCTATCAGAATCAAAACAATACCCTACGCGTCGAGCACAATAGTGGTGCTGCGTACAAGTTATAACTTGTTCAATCATGCATTAGCGAAGATTGTCAAAAAAATATTCAATAATAAATAATAGACCATGTCGGATTACAGGGGGTGCCGTAATTTAGTTTAATTAAACATACTTGGCCGCCATCTGGCGTTTGAAAAAAAGCGAGAGGATCCCTCTATATCTGGCTCTCCAAAACTAAGGCTAAAGAATTCATTTATTTATTTATTACACTTTATTGTACTCCACAATCAACAGTCAAGAGACACATACTTTAATAGAATTAACGATATTTGTGTGCAAAAGGCGATCTTATCGCTAAATAGCGATCTCTTCCAGATAACCTTTAATAAGAGGGCGATAGAATCTTTATCCTTTCGAATTTACTTGAACTGTGAGTTATTCAAGAATATACGACGTAATGTATTAAATATTTCACTATTTTTATTAAAGAAGTTTCGAAGCAAAGGTATTTATGAGTTAACGTAACTAAAACAATACTTTATTACTCCATGGCAAACTTCGTCCACTCCGCGCCTGAGAGCGGTGAAAGTTACTAGGACTAGTCCCAAACTCCTTGATTAATATTTCTTCAAGCAGTTTTATTTGAAACACTTTATCTTTCCAATACCTATGCTGTAGAGAATAGTATCAAATTATATTGTTTGTGTAAGTCTTCAGAACCAATAGCTGTTCTGCTATTGAGTACGCTGACCAAGTGCGGTCAGACCCCTTTTTCCCACTGGGCACTCTGGGCACGTGCCCAGGGTCCCGTGATAGATAGGAGCCCCCTAGTTCCTGCCAGATCACTAAACGATAACCGATATTTATTACCGAAAAACTTTTTAATTCGAATAAAAGAAACCTAAATTACTGACTACAATACCTATTTGCTTATTAGCTTTTGCATAAATCTAGAGGCTTGCTTATCTACTTTCTTTCTTTATTCTAACAAAATAGTGTTCTGACAAAGTCATAAGGGCCCCATTATCCTAATATGCCCAGGGCCTCCAGTAGGTTAAAAACGGCCTTGAGTGCGGTATAGCTTTATACCCCTCAAAAAACATTATGGAAAACTGTACGATGCAAGATGCAGTCCTCATAATGCTTCGTACATCGATCTTAGCAAGGGACAATTAATTTTATTTCTATTACAAACACTGTATGAAGGTTTTGACCGTAGTGGACCGCCTCGGTTCGCTTTAGTTCGGGACAAGGAAGTATATTCACTAACAATAATTGCTATAATTTTTTGTCAGGCGTCTTATAAAAAAAATCTAGTTATTATAGTAATTTTGTCCGTCTAAGGATATCCTTATGATACTCTGTCTTTCACAGAATCCGTCCATATGTGGATAAACTAGTTTTTCTAACAAGGTTTTGTTATTATTGCATAGAAAGACATAGATTTTGTTTTGCTATGTAATCATATTCATAAAATATACTAAAATACAAATGCTCAGAGTGTAGAATGTAGTATCTTTAGTGTCAAAAAACCATTTAATATCTCCGTGGCAATGATAGTGATCTGCCTGTAGAGCGAGATATCACAGATTCGATTCCCATCCGGGCAGATGTTTAATGCTGTTTTAATGATGAGTTTAAATTTCTGTTCTTGGTTTGGTTGTGTGTGTTCTTGTCACCCATGGCACTTACGACAAAGGGAATCGTAGTGTGGGGCTATGAATGTGTAGAATTGTTAATTAATTGAATTAATTGTTCATTACCACCAGTGTAACCAGGAATAGTGTGGTGATCTTTTATATGTTATGTAATGTTTAGTAATGAACGTAAACATATGAAATAACCTTATCTACCAAGCTTACTATAAATAATATCTTTATTATCTTTCAGGTTTTATACGAGATTACACCGGGAGCTACAAAATAGCCTTCGTCATGCTGACAATGTGCAATATTTGCTGCGTCGTGCCCTGGTTCGTGGAAGGTGTTATCAGAACCATTAGGCGGAGAAGACTTGAGAAGGGACAGCCTACGTGAATCTTTTTCTAAACGGAAGCGTGGTTGATGATAAGCAGCGGTACTTAAACTTCGGTGCTAATATTAAACACTGAATCTGATTCATGATGATCCATGAGTCCTATTCAGTATGAATCGAACGCGAGTGCAAGCAATATGTGTATGTATACTACATTGTTTTTACGCGAGAGTTAGTGATTCTCTAGATATTATGTATTTTCATGGACGGCAGTGACCATTTAATTATGATAGCCTGTCTACTTGTTTTCCGAATAACTTCAAAAATAACCAGATTCACGTCCCAATTCAGAGTCAGTAACTGTTATTTAAATCGCTCCTTAGAACAGAGTTCGTAGAGAGACTCTTTAGTAAGGAGCGATTAAAGTAACCATTAGTGACTCTGAGTTGGGGCGTATATGTTATTAACTCTATTATTACTTAAGTTGTCTCAAAAACACATTAGTAAAATTTACTATAACTTCATGTGTATATTCCAGAAGTTTTTTTTAAATAGTATTATTATTTATTTTACAAAGTTGAGTGTTGCTGTTAAAAAGGGTCACTTGTCAATTTAGGATCATAGAAGGGAAAGTTTCCTTTATACATAAAGTATAACTATATTGATGTGCATAGGATTTATACATAATAAATAACATCTATTTATTTATTATATACTTTAGATGTTATTACATTTTTATAGGATAGTTTGTACATTATTATGATGTTAAAATATTTTAGAACAAAATAAATAGACGACCCTGTAGCCTAGTTGGTAACGACCTTGCCTGCGATGCGAGGGGTCCTGGGTTCGGTTCCCGGCCGGGGCAGATATTTTTGTGACAGGTAAATATTTTTGCTCGGGTCATGGGTGTTATTGTAATGTGTTATATGTGTCGTCCGTGCCACCCGCGACACAGGTAAAAATGGTCTACTTCGGGGGTATGAGTGTGTAAGCGTTTATTAGCGTCTATTATTATTATAATTTATCGTTGTGTAATTCATATTGAGTTATAATATTTTACTGCATAATTAAATTTAACAGTTTTAAAATTTTACAAATTTTAAAATAATGTTTTATCTAAAATTATTAAGAATAGTTAATCAACCTGTAAAATTATGTTTGTTTGTACATAATTACGAAATATTGTTTTAGAATAATAACTAAATAGATGTTTTTTTTTTTTTAAATCCAGCTAGCCCTTATGATCGTGATTATGTTTACAAGGCGTTATTTTACCATTTTCTCATTCCTCCTCTTAAAACAAGAGATAAGGTAAACTCCTTTAGGCTAGTTAAGTGAGGATTGGTGGACTTCACACATGTTTTAAAACAGTAAAGAGAGCTAGATTGACTGGTAGATATTGCTGTAAGCCCGAGTTTTGTATCGTATCTACAATGTTTTGTTATAAGTATGAATAGCGATAAGGTGTACATAGATAATAATATCTAAATTATATGTTTACAAGATTATTTTAGGTCTGGGGGAGAGCGATCTTTAAGCCTATTACTGCCACCACGATACTCAGAAATACGGAAAAAAAACATGTTTTAAGTAATAGCTGTGAATGTGATACAAAATAGGAATAGTATACACTCAATATTTTAACACACTGCTATAAAACTCAAATGTGGCAGACTAATTTTAAGTTATTTGCCAGATCAAAGTAACTTTATTATTATAACTGCAAGACTTTACATTTAATTTACCAACTGAGTGGGACGCCATGTCCAAGAAAATTCTTGACAAAAAATAACCAACTTCAAAATTAGGGATAACTCAAAAAATACTCGTCAGATCTCGCTCCAATTTAAGTGGGACCACATGATAAGCATCAGTTTTCGATTAAAAAAAGAATCATCAAAATCGGTTCATCCAGTCGAAAGTACTGAGGTAACAAACATAAAAAATACAGTCGAATTTAATACATCCTCCTTTTTTGAAGTCGGTTAAAAATAATTAAGATTCGTATAATACATTGATAACCCATTTATTTATACAGATATTAACTATTAAGTAATTCTCCGTTTCCTTTTTTTTTTGAGATATTTCTATTGACCTGGTTGAAGGTAAAGAGCTCCTTGAAGCGATCCAAAGAGTTATCAAATTGATTTTATTTCAATTAATTTAATATTTTCAAAAAAAAAACGATAATAAAGGACTTTGAATCATGTTTCTTGTTTATTTCTATTTAAGTCGTAATACCTAGTAGATATAGTTTCAGTGACTAAAGTGGTCTACTTCCAACGCCTATGGATATGCTCGGGCGCTAACTTTACTACTAATTAACAATACCACTTAACCACAATCACAATACCATTTAATTCACGAGTACCTGTCATTTATTTACCTACTATTTCATAGCACAATGTGAACTGAACCTGCATCACCCTCACTGTGACCTTCCTTCTTACACCTTGCGATGATGTGTGACTTAAGTTGTGTTTTTATTGCACCGCACCGTACTTTAATACAGAAACTGAAAGTCATAAGCCACCGCACCCATAGTTACAGATAGCCTTTGCTGGCTAGTATGAAACATTATTAATATTATATTTTTCCAGGTTGTAATTACATTACGTCATTATAAGAATATATTAAACGGTGGCATAAAAGACATTAAAACTCCTTCTTTGTTTAAAGTAATTTTAACCCTGCCTCATTCGCTCATCTACTGTAGGTACTATAGCAGCTACACAGCACAGTGCGAGTTACTACACGAAACTTACACACGAATAAAGACACACATTATTGTACTACACCAGTGACATTATTATAATGTAAAAAAGAGGTAGATATGTCACTAGCGTGCTGATGATGAAGAGCGTAAGTACAGGTAAGGGGCCATCCATAAATTACGTCACACTAATTTCATGACTTTTTGACCCCTCCCCCCCCCCTTGTCACAGCTGGTCACATTTGTGAGACCTCCCCCCCCTAGTGTGACGTCACATATTATGAAATTTTTCACCTAGAAATTATGAAATTAAAACAGCAGTTCCGAAATAGGTTTTATTTCCATTATTTTTTTTAACTTACCTATATGTATATACCAATTATTCGATTTTGAAATGTGACGTCACGAAATTTAGGACCCCCTCCCACCCCTTGTCACACAATGTCACACTTCATCGACCCCCCCGCCCCTCCCCCCTAACGTGTGACGTAATTTATGGATGGCCCCTAATTGAACGTTCTGCTCGCAGTCGCATTGTTAATATAAGACGATACGTATGCTTTTGTCGGTTACACGGCAGAAGTGCTTGACATTTGACATACAGCGTTAAAATGCCTACGTGTATTATATCAATGTGATTGGTGTAGTGAAACAAAAGATAAACGCTTGTGTGTTGTAGCTCTTTTTGGAACAGATTTTTTGGTTGATTTGTAAGGGTATTATAACGTATCTATATTTTTTAAATATCATTATACTACACACGTAAGTAATGTATTGAATGACAAATATACTCGTACCTAACATTTATTATCGTAACGTCGACATGCACACAACCGCATAATGTTTATCGAACTAGCGCATACACTGTTTAGATTTAGTCTTTATCAGGGATATCCGTGTTAGTTTATGCCTCACCTCCGTTCAGTTCGCATGGGCGTACCATACAATACAATACAATAGAATAGAATACAATAATAGTAGAGTAAAATACGATACAATATGGACAAGGAAAGCAAGCCAGAAAAGAAATCGCGCGTTGATTCTGAAGATGATATTTGGGGGTACGTCGTATGCTTCGGAACTGTTATTACCATTGTAAGTGATTTTTTATCTGATAATATTAAAAAGAGAATTATAATAATCCGAATTTTGTAATAACTAAGTATATCTTGGAAACAACTGCTTTTGTTTCCAGCTGGACATCATCTCGACACACAAGGCTTTCAATTAAAAAAACACAATAAAATTAGTCCATTCGTTTAAGAGCTTAAAGCACCACGCTCTTTTATGACAATAGCCGAAAACGAGCTGGCGTTCCACCTGATGGTAAGTGGCTATGATCACCCATGGACATCAGCAACACCAAAGGCATAATTGATGCGTTGCCGGCCACGAAAGAGAGAAGTAATAGAAAGAAAAACTGCCTTTCATAACCAAAGCTTGTCCGTAGGTATCTTTCTTCAGGTATTCGACAGACTCAGTTTTCACAGCTTTTATAAATCAACAAAAATAATATTTAATGCAATAAATTGTTATGAAATAATTGCAAAACTGACCGAAATTACTTTACGTTTAAATAATTTTTCTTCACAGAACTTCCTGACTAAATTTTAAATCCATTCCCCAAAATAAATAACATACACATTAATAATGATAATTATGCCATAATAAGAATTACAAAAATCTAAAGTATGATCCAAATCATTTCAGTGGTTTCGATCGAGTTAAACAAATAGACAGACAGACAAAATATAGCTAACAAAAAATAATGAAAACTTTCATTACAATTTCATACGTAGTATACTATATCATCTGCGAAAAAGGTTACTTTCAGGTAATCATGAGTAGAGGTACATTGAATTAATGTAATTGAAGTAAAATAATTAATACAATGAAATACAAGTGAATGTTAATTAGTATAATTATCACACCTTTAAACGTACTCGATAAAAAGCAAAAACACACCTATTCTTATAGACAATATAGACACATAGTATAGATACTCGTAATATAGTTCTTATAGACGTTTAATTTCTTGATGAGCTACGACTACGGCTAGTCGTATGCATTCAATTTGGGTTAGTTGATATCTCATTATGTACTAATATCAATAACCTAGTAAACTATTTACACTGCTCGATCTAATTTATTACGTATTTGGGCTAGGCTTAATTAATCACATACTTTAATTTAATTTATAAGCTTAGCTGTTTAGATCTCGATACATACTTCACGATATTATTAGTATGTTTTTTTTTTCAGTTTTGCTTCAGGTACCTGTACCAGCTAGCTTTACAAAACTCATCAAGCGAATTATATTTTTTTGTTCAGCCCATTCCTTAATAACCATTATTCTTGAATATCTCTACTTTTAGAAAAACCTCTATAGGTATATCATAGCGTTCGAAGTATGAATATAATGCTTTGTTATTATTTTATTTATACTATATGTTAATATTTTATTTTATTTGTAGTTATTTTATTTATATTTATTGAAAACAAAAAACTACGATGCAGAATACTCGTAAGTCAAAAAAATATACGTGTACAATTTTGACGTCGGTTTTAAAAAGGTCATGCCGTAAGCGTGCTGCTGGAAATATGGGTAATGGGTTTAACGAATCAGGTCTACAAAAATTCAGTGAAAAAATTTCCACACAAATTTAAATCACAATAGAATAGAAATCACATCAACAAATAAAGAAAAGTTAAGAGATTTTGAAACATACAGTGTGTACGACAAGAACGTGACCGGCATATATAAAAGTTTTAGAATGTAGTTTATAAAACTAAATACTTGGCTGAATAGAACAATCCATTGCCTAAAAAGCTTTTCACATCACGCTCTTTTCGTACATAGTGTAGGTACTCCATCCTGCGCGCATAACATAATATGACTGTATAAAAAATAGGGTTTTATTTTAGTTATAGTACCGAGGACACATTTTGTATGCAACGAGTAAACTAACAATTACGAGATTAGATTGAATTGCTCATTGCATGTGCATCCTTATCACTATCTCATCGTAATTTCTGATAATAAAATACAAAAGTTAAATACAAGATAAAAATATAGTGTTATGTTATTAACTGTCTCTATTTCAGGTTGCTAGTATTGGACATGTGAATTCCTTTGGCCTCATATACCATGAATTTATCACTGAGACTGGATCAACTGCGAAATCGCTGACAACTGCTCATGGTGTATTTGGAATCATGCTGGCTATTGGAGGTTCTAGTCAATATTTTTAAAAACACTTAGCTTAAATTATTGCATGTTAAGATTAGAAGCTATAAGAATGTATGAAAACCCATGTTAAGGATTTGATAATCAAATAACACTTCTGAAACTTTAATTCAATAAGAAAATATTGAACTGTGATAGTACTTTTTTACTTTAACTTGGGAAATCATGAGAGAGATAATTCATCAGTAGAGTTTCAACGTCATATTGTTTTTGATTTCAGGATTCATTTTGAACTTAATAACTAAAAGGCATACTCTAAGACTTGGCGGATATTTAGGAGCAACTATGCTAGCAACTGGATCTTTACTAACCGTTATAATATCTAATACGAATCAGCTGCCTCTCACATTTGGAGTACTTCAGGGCATTGGATTTGGAATAATGGTACCTGTTTGTTATTCAACAATAAATCTCTACTTTGTGAGAAAAAGGACTGTTGTGATGAGTATTTGTAAAGCAACGCAAGGAATAATATTTATGTGGTATCCTCAACTCATAGAAAAAATAATGTCTTATTATGGATTTAGAGGAACTCTTCTGATACTGACAGGATTATCATTACATGTATTTCCTGGAATGGCAACGATGAAAACAAGATATGTAGGAGGCAGAAAAAGAAGTACTTTTTGTCTTCTATGACTGATGAGTTTTTGATGTAAAGCGTTTTAAATAACAACGTTGATATTTTCGTTGTAGAAGATAATGTAAAAGAACAATGTCAGGAAAATATGGATCTGCTTGAAGACGTAGTAATGAATACTGACACCAAAGAAGCTAAGGAATTAAAAACAAAGAGTGAAAAAATTTGGTATATAGAAAATTTACTCACAATTTTTTTTTTTGTATTACTACTTATTATAAATCTTATTAGATTCCTTTGCAGGTTTGAAGTAACGGAGTTTTTAAATATTAAAATTTGGAATGACCCAGTGTTTTGTAATATTTGTTTTGGGCAAAGTTTTACAAATTTTTCGGATTTAACATTTTTCATGTTACAACCAATGTTGTTGTTCCAATATGGATATGATGCCGTGAGTATTTCATCATAACATTTTCTTAAATATTAAAATAAAATACAAGGTTCTACAAAATTCTACATGCCCAAATTGAAAGAAACCATATTCTTGGAAATTTTGTGTAAGTATTTGCAACAATGGAGCTTTAACATCATAATATAATACCTTATTATGTTACAGTGTAAGATAAAAAGAAATTTAAGTTTATTTTCAGGCAACTGTAGCTATATGTATTTCTATTGGCGCTGGCGCAGATGTTTCTGGGCGCTTCGTGCTTGCCATTTTCAGCTACTTTTTACACCTCAATACACGCGTCATGTTCTACGCTGCTACGCTCTTCACTTTATTCTTCAGGATAGGTACGTTCAATTATTTATTTCTTTTTGAGTTTATTTATCTAAATACGATAGATTATCAGTTATCTATGTTTATTGATAAATCTTACAAGAAATAATATATTCATCATCATTTTTCGCACTAACCGTTTCAGAACCTTCTTGATAATTATTTTATTTTTCTACAATATATTTGAATTACGGTCATATCACGTACAATAATTGTTTTATTGTTTCCATTTTCTTCAGTACTTATAAATTTTAAAACGTGAATTAGTATTTTTATGTGATTTATTTAAATAAATATTCTATTTATGTGATTTATCTCAATAAATATTCAAAATGTGTTGTAATAAGATAGGTGTTAGAGTAGGTCAGATAGTTTCGTCTTACAATTACATGACAATTGAGCTATGAATTCAATTGAATAGAGACGAAGGGATTCAACAGATTAAAATATCTATCGACAAGTAGATCCTCAGTAAGTCCACTAGTAAGTACTTACCTAAGAACAGCACTAATAATAAATCATTGTCCTAGTTGTTATTCCTTATTTACTAACTTTACCAGAGAATATTCGGAAACATTATCATTCATAGATTTTTTGTATATATATTTTTATCACCCATAATTTCAGGTGATGCATTGTTTACCGTCTTATGTTATCATAAATTCATCCATCATAAATTATGTTATCATATTCGTAATTCCTTAGATACATTTAAATGTTTACCTTAATAATAAATAATTATTATTGTGATATTATTATTTTATCAAGGAAAGGAATGATTGTTATTGTTATTGACGAGTGATAGAATTGAATGGATGATTAAAATTTTTATTATAAGGATTTATTATTGTCCTCATACGACATACTGTGAATTTCCAAAAAGATATTACACTTACTAAGCCTTATCATATAAATAGATAATTTAGATCTACGGCCTCATTTATAAACACTTTATGAACTTATTTTAGCTACTGCACCATTATGTATTATGTATACATTATGTTTTATCTTCATCGTTTTTCTCAAGAGTGAAAGAAACAGAACAATTTAAATAACTTTTCATAAGGAGGCTTCTTTATATTGAGATATTTATGTTTTAATTCGATCTGCATCATTTTCAGTTCTTCTTCAAGTCCGTCAATTTATATGGGTTGCCCTCGCAACTGGAGTACTAGGGTTACTCCGTGCGTTTCTGCATGTGACCAGCCCTTTAGTCATCGCGAGCCACGTTTCTCATGAGGAGTTCCCGGGAGCATATGCTACGTTTATGATGGCTACTGGAATCGTCCAGGTGGTTTGTGCGCCGCTTATAGGTAAGACTGGCTTTCTAAAAAAACATTCTTGCCTGCCTCAGCTTTCCTTGTGATTCCTTCTTCTTTCCCGCCTTCATACCCGCCGATGACGTGGAAATTGTCAGGCTTTTATTAAGTAAGTACGCTTGTCGTCCTGGACTTCATCGCTATTTAACATCAGGGGGATTGTAGTCAAGCATTAACTTATCAGATAAAAAAATACCAAACCTATAGGTACTTACTTCGGATTGTTACCTTCTGTTGAGATTGACATTATAATTTGCTCATGGCTCTTGAACTTGAACTTGAAATTGTCATTTTCTGTATCGTTATATTAACCGAACTATTGCCACTAAAAAGTATCAACAGTTCGGTTAGTCCGGTTAACCGAACTACTGACACTAAAAAGTTGCATTAGTTCGGTGGACCGGACTAATAACCGAACTACTGCCACTAGACCGATGCAAATACTTAGGACTTTCTCATTTACTTCTACATCCGTTAACGCACAAGTGATCTATTTTTTAAATCGATTAAAATCACAGAACATCTAATAATTAGAGATGTTCTGTGATTAAAATAATACAATTTAGGATAACATTTCTCTTTATAATATTTCATGGGGCTGGTCTTGCCGTCGCGGCGTCAGTATAAAAGATATTTTTATAAAGTGCTTTTGTATTTTACAGGTATAATAAAGGATTATTGTGAAGACTACGTACCTGCCTTCTACGTTTTGACTATCTGTTGTCTACCATGCTTGATTTTCTGGCCAATTGAATACTTTATTAGGAATAAGTGAATTGTGTGTGAATTATTATTTGATTGTATTGTAACTATCTGTAGATGTAACCAAACACTCGTCAGCCTGAAATTGTAGTTACAACAATTGTATAGATCTTTTATAAGTATTAAATTTTAAAACTTCTTATTTAAAAAAAAGTAATTTATTTGATCTCAGGTAAATTAACTTCTTTCAGCCAATTATATTTTAAATGCCATTATTTCACTTTTTCGTTGAAATTTGTTCTAACACACTTTAGAAATATTACTCAATTGCAATTAATAAACACTTGTATTAACACCTTTATGCACAATGAAAAGGTTCACTTCAAAATTATTCTGGGTGTAGATAATATACTATTGGGTGTAGATAATATAAGATTTATATTACGTAAGAGAATAAAGTGAAAACAAATTACCATTAGGATGGAATAAATTTTAACAAACTATATCAGTATTCGTAGTAACGTTTAAAGTGCTGACAGCAATGCTGATTAAAATTTGCTTGAAACTGCAGTTATATGAATAGTCGTAAACAGACGCGAACAACAGCGTCAAACTCTTATATTTGTCGACTGGCTAAAAAATATAATAAAATTTTCTTACGACAAGAACAACTCGTCGCAGTCTTCGTATTTCGACTTGGGACTTGAAAGCCAGTTCTTTCTTTCACATCTGTACATTTTTGGCCGGAAACACATTAACGAAGCCTTTGATGACGTTATAAATGTCTATGGACAACGACGTCCACTTACAACAAGGTGACTCGTGTACTCATTTCTTGGCTATTTACAAAGAAAGTACAACACCCGTTCTGTTCTTCAAGCTTCAAAGGTCTCAAACATGTCCAAGACACGAAAAAGGTCGTCAAGATATGGAGTAATTTACCTAACCTTTCATCAATTTACCTCAAAGCCTTCCACAACAGCCGATCTTGAGTGATATCGACAACTTTTTCATCCTGAAAGTTATTTACTAAAGGACCCGTCAATATTGTGTCGTAATCACTAGAAATAGGGCCACGTAAGACGGCGGCGCCGCGGCGGAAAGTTATTCCGAAGTCTGAACTTGAAGGTTAACATTAAGGATGTTTTAAGTTTAAATTGATGTGAAGAAATTCTTTGAAGAGCTAAACTTAGTAATAGAAAACTAACTTGTACTTAAAGCTATCGGCATAGTTTTTGGGGACAAATCTTTGATATAAAATGCTTATACGCAAATAAGTTTCTAACTGAAGCACATAATGTCTATTTTTGAATCATCAAATTGCTGAAATCGGAATCAACTGGTTCCAGTTCGATTTAAGAGACGTAATTTTGATAAGTTTTAAAATCAACTATTCTAACAGTTTTGAAGTTTTCGAACGAACATCTTTAAGTAGGGAAATAAAACAAATTGCTATAATGAGGAAAGATTATATGAGAGATTACATCTTGCCGGAAACCTGAATATGAAGACTAGCAAAGATTAAACTGGAAAATCTTCGGAGTTTTCAAACAATATACTGGAGCCTCTCTTCATGAACGTAGAATTTCACCAGGTTTTATTGATTAAATATATTTCCGTTTCCCGCCAAACTGTTACAAGCCTATCACTAATGTCTTCGACACGTGAACTGCAATTTCCATAAATATTCGACCGAAACTGAAACTAGCTCCAACAATAAAGTTATGACCATTTACCATTGTCCATATCCGAATACCAATCTACTAAGTTGTCTGACGCTATGAATAAAATTTGCCACGCTAGCCACCGTACTCCCTTCCCGAATTTGCATATCAAAATGTTCGAATATAAACCGATTATCATAACTTTGACAGAGCAAATTTAGTCTTACGGCTGGTTGGCTTTTTTATTCCAAGAATTCTTGTTGATCTCTTGACCTAGAACGACCTAGAATGGTAGAAAAACTCAAGGCATAATAATTGCACCCTTAAATTAAAAACCGAACTTTTGTAGTTTCGTTGTGTCCGTCCGTCCGTGGTCTAGCTACTAACTGGAAAGCTATATTTTCCGAAACGGTTTGTTTTTATAAATGGCAAACGATCACCTTAAGCAAGGTACATTGGGAAGCATTACCGGTGCATGATTGGCCATTTATTAGCAAAGAAGGAAGTGAATAAAAAGGGAGATCTTCAATCCATAGCAGCGTTTGAGAGCGTGTTCTTTTCGTTTCACTTCCCTCTTCTTTCTTGGCCGGCAATGGTTTATTGATGTCTATGGGCGATGGTTACCGGCTACCATCGGGTGGCTCTTTTGCTCGTTAGTTTCAATAAAATTACGGTGTAAATATTATCGTTTTAATACAAGTATCTCTCTCTGAGAGTACAGTAGGTATATAAAATAAAAATTCATAGAAACTTTCAAAACACAATGAACTAAGAGTTCGGTGAGGTAGTAATTACTAGTAAAAAGAAAAATGTCTACTGTAGCAGCTCTAGACTGCATTTTATTTCATAACAAGAGCACTGGATTTATTGTACCAATACAATGAAAGAAACCCGTATTGGTACCAGGTATTGAAAGTTCACGAAGCTTTATAACATTTCTATTCAAATATATTTTGAGTAGGAAATATACGAAGGTACCTCGTTACAGATCACTAGCACTCAAATATTTAGATTTGTAATACTAATTCTTAATTATTAGATAAGATACTATATTCTAATTCATAATTGAGTAACCATTTTGCAAGTGGCCAGTAGGTGTAGTCTATTTATTGTCTGACCCACAGACATGTATGTACCTCTGACCTCTTTCAGTCTGCGGTGAGACTTACGCTTAGATAGATTGGGATACGACAAATCCACAAGTCTACTGACTGTCATAAACTCTGTAGAGTTACGAGTATTTTAAAGAACAAAACAAAAATAAATTTCAAGATTTCACAATTTGTTACTTGACTTTTTCCGTAATTTTAACATCTACGACTTCTATTTGACATCAGCACTCGTAACATTTAAACTTTAATATTGTAATAGTAAAGTGAAGAAGTTAGTTGGCGACACGACAAATTTTATCGCGTTTTGCTTGAAATTACGGTCGAAGATACGACAAGTCACAGTTCCATTGTTCGTTAGTACACTCCGCAATAGCCCCAAATCTAGGGTTGGCAGTGTGTTGGATGACATATTACATGATAGAGTAATAATTTTATCTTTTCTTCTCTATTCAAAATTTAAAACTAAAAATCATTTATGTATCACTGACACGCGTGTCAATTTTTTTAATCGATCACCATTTCAGAAAGGTTTGTATCATGAAGAAGAAATGACGAAAGAAGGAATGACCAACGAATGGTGAATTGAACAACAATTCGTCATGCTCATCAGCTCATTCGTCGGCTATATAATTAAAACATTCTTATTCCAGATTACATGGTATTGACTTTGTAATCAGTATTTGTTGTAATTAGTATTGTAGCATAATGGTTACCGTGCTGGACCGGCGTGCCGTGCCAAGAGTCCCGGGTTTGGTTCCCAATAACGCGGAAATTTCAATGAAAAGTTTAAATTTCTCTTCTCCGTCTGAGTTTGTGTCCATAGTCTACGTTCATATGGCACCCTCGACACAAGAAATCCTAGCGTGGGTAGCGTTAATTTAAAACAAAACTAGACTGCATATTTGCACTTTGCTTTCCGACTGTCATGATCTAACGCGCGTGGTCTTTCTCTTCGCTATTCAACTGTCACGAACTCCCGACCAAAGCCACATAGACAAGTGCCAAGTGCCAACCCTACTAGCTCTGCCCGGGCAGCTGTATCGACCGGCCGCCGCCACCTGCAGCCCCAGCCGAGCTAGATCCCCAGATTTATGTGATACCGGGAAAGCGAATACAGACAGGGAGACTGTTGCTTCAATATGTAATAATAGTTTTAGGTTTTAGCCATTGCTTTAGTCGTTCTTCTAGTTACACATAATTCTTTGATTTTTAACTTTACTCATCGGGATTTTCAGTTTTTATAAGCTTCTATTTAACCTGTTTTGTTCTTTAGTTTGTTAACATGACATGTGTGGGTCAAATCTTGCAAATTGAATAAGAACTAATTTCTCTCATCCTACGTGTTGAAATTTTAAAATTGATTTAGTTCCGATTACAATGCTTTTTGAAGTGAAACTTCTATGTATAATAATACTTACATGAGTTGGAAATGTTGGAATATTTTTTTGAAATATTTTTTAAATATTTTTTTTTTAATATTTTTTGGAATGTGAATTTTGGATCTTGAAATATTTTTTATTGAAATATTTTTTGAACAAAATTTTATTGAATATTTTTTTTTGGAAATTCCATTTGTCCGTTGAAATTTCACTTCTACTATGTGTCCTATGTGTACTATGTGTCCCAGCACATATTTTCTTTTTTATTTATGATAATGATGACCTAAAATGATTGGTCTAGCACACTTTAACAGATGAGTTTATTTTCGATGACAACTTAGGGTAGCAATAATTAAAGCAAAATCGGATCCTAAAATTGTTCGTTCGAAATGGACGCTTTAGGGCGCTTTATATGGGAAATCCCTTCGGTCCTATGTAAACACATCTTAGTAATGGACTCCAGAGATAAAATCAGTGAATACCCTTATCTATAAAAAGATATCGAACATTGTAAAGAAAACCAATAAATTTTATTTCATATAAATAAAATGTATAAAATCAACGACACTCATTAATAAAATAAACACTAATATTTTAATAATCTATATTAATATATAAAGAGGAAAGATTTGATTTTTTGTTTGCATTGAATAGGCTCCGAAACTACTGAACCGATTTGAAAAATTTTTTCACTGTTGAGAAGCTACACTGTCCCCGAGTAACACAGGATATATTATATTTTCAAAAAAAAAATAGGGATCCTTAATAAAACTCCAATAATGTAACCCAATGTGTAAGAAAATAAGAAAACCGAAGCAAAGCGAGGGCGGTTACTCGTAACTAATAACTTACTAAATAATATTTTTTTTTTACTTTTTTTCTTGATTGGCAACGCAGGTTCTAAAACTTTTAACCAGCTCTAATCACACGCATGAGTTCACGATAACCAGCTAGTAAAGAACACCTGAATTAGAATTAACATTTGCATTTTTAATCAGCGTGGCACGTAACACAACGCTAATATCTATGCAGCAAAGTGTCGTTCGTTATCAACTGTATGTGTGGATGTGAACGAATGTTTGAACCAAAATGAGCATTTCTGTTGTATTTACGTAATGAAATATACGTATTTCTACTAGTAACAGTCCTAGTCCTTGTCCTTATTTATGTTCTTGTCCTTGTCCTTGTTCTTGCTCTTGCTCTTGCTCTTGCTCTTGCTCTTGTTCTTGTTCTTGTTCTTGCTCTTGGTCTTGCTCTTGCTCTTGCTCTTGGTCTTGCTCTTGCTCTTGCTCTTGCTCTTGCTCTTGCTCTTGCTCTTGCTCTTGCTCTTGCTCTTGCTCTTGCTCTTGCTCTTGCTCTTGCTCTTGTTCTGTTCTCGTTCTCGTTCTCGTTCTCGTTCTCGTTCTCGTTCTCGTTCTCGTTCTCGTTCTTGTTCTTGTTCTTGTACTTGTTCTTGTCCTATTCCTAGTCCTAGTTCTAGTCCTACTCCTACTCGTACTCCTACTAATATTATAAATGTGATAGTCTTTCTTATATTATAAATGTGAATGTTTGTATGTATGTTTGTAACTCTTTCACGAAAAAACAACTGAACTGATTTTCATGAAATTTAGCACACTGGTTGGCCACTAGGGTACTTATTATCCCTGAGAAAGCAATCAAAGCCACGGGCAGAGTGCTAGTCTGTTTATATTCAGGTACTTCCTATATAAATCCGTAATTCTCCCGGCTTACTTACCGGAAACTGATACCGTACGCGGATAATGCATTCACTAACAAAGCACGTCAATACCGTAATGCGTTGAAAATTTGTGAAGCGAACTGACTGTTCGCTCAGAATATTCTCGTACGGAAAATGGGCTGCATTTTATTTACTTAATACCACTCTTGTTGAATAATGTGAGACTCAATATTTAAGCTTTTCCGTACCTGACATTAGACGCCTTTGAAATTAGCAAAAGATCCCCTTTTATTTTTATGTAAATTCCATCTAATGATTAGGTAATCACCGAAGCGTTGCTGGCCAAAAAAGACGGGGGGTATCAACTGAACTATTATCACTAGCGTAGGTAAAGAACCGACACCGCGAACCCAATGTTTGAGCAATGAAAGTCAATTGGTTAGTTTTCAGCGGATTCAGCGAACAGGAGTTCGATTTTAAAATTAGAACCTCCCGGCGCGACGGAAATTTTGTTTGCGATGTCTGTTCTAGTACTTTAGTCTACCTACATAATACTTCACTGGGGGACACACGTTATTACTAGCCATAGATTACCCCCAATAGATACCGTATAAGTGAAATTTTCCTAGAGTTTGAACTCACAAAATTTGGCGGAAGGCGCGGGTTGCGGGGAACAAAACAATGCGCTGTGATTGGCTATTTCTTATTCATACTTGGACTTGACGGGTCAGTATTGGTCGACACTATTGTCGTCGACTTGCAAATGCACGTATGTGTTGGCGCGCGTCAGTTGCCTTGTATGCGGTATCTATTGGAGGTAATCTATGTTACTAGCTATCGAATAATGTGGCCGAAACAATTAAAAACATTTATCAGTCGGGGTTGTATCCAGCCAGGTTCTCTGTTTAGTTTTCATGTTAACTCCATAGAGTGTTGCCAGGTACCACATAGTTACGGTAGATCTACCGGATTCAGCTTCGATCTACCGTAACGATTTTTAGTGTTTTTAGTACATTTTACCGTATTTTGACCCACACAAAAATCTGATTTTAGTAGGGATAACCTCAAATCTCATACATTCTACTGTATTTTATTAGAATCTTTTCACGGAATCTACCGTAATCTTTTAAAAATAAATCGTAATAAAAAAAAAGTAGTGCGACTGTCAACAGTGCGATCTCTTATTTATGTTATTTTAAATTCAATCGTAATAAATTGAAAATCGTAAGCTTTTGCTGTGGACCACAACATAAGTACAGAACTTAAAGAAAAAGTGAAGTGGCGCCATCTCTTATCAAGTAACAGTACTACAAAGTGTAGTACTGTATTGAGTATTGAAATTAATGTACAATTATTACGGTAAATTGTAATATCTGTAGGTACATGGAAGATAGGTATTTGAAAACCGCAATATTATAAATTTCATCGAAATCGTTAGAGGCGTTTTCGAGAACTTGATTACAAATATACCTACTTATTTCATTTTCTTTTGTTATTTAATTTATTTTTACTTTATTAAAATTTGGTAAACAATATAAAATATTTGTATTGTCTTTTACAAATATTGCTTGTAATATAAATTAGTCTATAGATGAAGAAGTGGATAGATTGTAGTTACGAGTATATTATGAACTAAACTCTTAACTAACCACTGCTCGGCAGTGACATGTTTGCAGAATCGATAGGATGCAGTAATTAAATTGAACTTACTCGAAGATGCGTATGTCGTATCGGATTAAACGCGTGCATACGCTTCCTTTGACATAAATGTATTAATTAACGTCCAGTGTATTCCAATTTCCCGTCATGTACCTACGTTATTAAAGGACATAATAATTATTGGTCAACTGTATTAATAGAATAGTTTTAATGGAAGGAAATCGAATATCTTCATGAAATAGATACCTATCTATTACTGGTTCTCCGACAAATAAGAGAAGAATAGTCAGTCAGATAGGCAAAATGTTATCATCACCATTACCAGTGGCGTAGCGTGGTGGGGGGGGGGGGGGTCCACGGCCCCGGGCAGCACTCGAAGAGGGCGCGGCAAGACACTCGATTTTTAAATAATAAAAAAATATACATACATTAAAATTAATTATTTTTTTATTACATTTTAATGTAAATTGTGCTATGAAAAAACAAGAAAAGTGAATATTTAATTAATAAAACATTTTTTTAAATAATATGGGGGCGGCAAAGATTATTGGGGGGCGGCAAATATTCGGTCGGCCCCGGGCGGCAGGAACCCACGCTACGCCACTGACCATTGCACATACTAATATTATAATTTATAAACGTGAAAGTTTGTGATGTACGGATGTTTGTTACTCTTTCACGCAAAAACTACAGAACGGATTTTCTTGAATTTTAGCACACAGGTCTATCAGGAACATCATTAGATATATGACATGATCTAAAAAACATAATAAAGATAGCGTGCCTACTTATTATGGTGGAAAAAGTGGGCAGAGCGCTAGGACATACCTAACAATACCTATGTACCTTCGACAATCAAGTGGGAGGTGCAAAACCCAGTAACCGCTAGTAAGAGGAATTTGGTGGCATAGCCCCGTTCGTTAATTTGCGTTGGCTTGCTTGGACTGTAGATGGATAGAATTAAATTCGATATGTGTAAATTAATGAAATTCATTTCGTTGTCAAATCTATCTCGAGCACACTACGCATAGCCTTGCCGTAAAACGCTATGACTCCACATAGCATCATAAACCGCCCCTAGTGGTTAAAGTTAGAACTAAAATTTATGCTTTTTATTAATTTAAACGAAACATTACTTACTTCGGACGACTTTTCCAATTATTTTGTAATGTGTAAAGTACCTATTTATTTTATTTATAGAAATATATCTTAAGAACAATATAAGTGTAAATATTTGACACTAGACCATAAAACCACAGAGTAATACGATGTTGAAATAGTTACGCATTTGCAAAACAGATGGCGTAGTAATGATATACTGTGTTGAAACCACAAAATATATAAGAAAAAAGTTTAGAAACCTCAATGAGCATGTTTGTTGGCTTCGCGCCAATTTCCACAAAATCACATCGATGTGATGACATCATGTTTGTTGATAAGATAACACAAAAAATTTAATGAAATATTATTATTAAGCGACCACTTAAGACATGAAAGAATGTCATAATGCTCCCTCTATGGCACTCCGACTAAATATACATTTATGCTTCCTATGATGGATATTTATCAAAAGAAGATCATCTACCGCCACGTGAGACGACGTGCCTGGGAAGTAGGGATCTAGTCGGAACATTGTATAAAACTTCGACAGCGCGATTCAAGTATGTGTGCCGTCACCGTGTGACGTGTTAATGCAATATCACAGATATGTAAAAAATAGTTACAATATAACTGGCGAAATCCTTTCTACCTTATGAATCCATCATCAGACCCTCGTAATCAAACAAGATGAAACTATCGCAATGATTGTTATCGAGATAATATGTTGTCACGGGAGATGTATAATATATTGTTAGATATTATTAGCACAGCTATATAATATAACTTATGTATGAGCAAGTAAGTATGAGACTGGCCACGTCATTGTTAGAAAAACGAATAAAAAAGAGTATGATGTAATGAGCTGTCAGAGATATATGAATTATTGAAAATATATAATATAAACTAGCGATAAGTAACCGATTGTCTGTATACCTATTATCTTAAAATAAATGTCATAATAACATTGTATCAAGGACTTTCTATTATCAGAAGTGGATAATTATATCAAATTTGTAAAATGGGCCATAGCAAACGATTTAAACGCTCACATCACATCACATCACGATATCGGCAAACGTAGACTTCGCCATTATGATACATCAAGAGAGGAATCATCGCACAACCCCGATACAAGAAGTCGAAGTCTGAAAAAGAAAAACAAAGATCGCTTGACTGACTATTATCGATCTCACACAAAACATAGTTCCAGCAGGCTTACTGTTGCTTCGAAGGCAGTAAGCGATGTGGTTTCGGCGACCGGACAAGGTACTGACGGCGAACGAAGAAAAATAGTACGTTCAAGAATTTCTGCGACCGGACGAGTCACTACCCGACAACCTGAGACAGCGAGCGTCGCGTCGGCGTGTCGAGCGGAGACCGCGCCGTCAACGCTGCGGCTGTGTGGGCGCTGCCGCAGCTGACGCCGCCGCCGCCGACGCCGCGTCGCGCTGCTGGGCTGCGTGCCTGATTTGACTGCTGACACGGTATCCGCTGTTGGCACCCCTAGGCTGAGCCCACTGCTGCCGCGGTCGCCATCGAGAGGTTCGGTTCAGGTCAACAGTGGCGGGTGCCATACGGTGGTAGGTATATAAATTAATTGCAATGTAAGTATGACGCCAGTAGTTTTTTTGTTGAGCCTTTCATCATCAATTAATAGATACGAATGTAATCAACATGATACGATACCGAATTCGACCCTTCGATTAAAAAGCGTTGCTGAGGTGACCATTTCGATATTAGGTAAAACTTTACTACCCTTAAAAACCAGTATTACCGCATACGTAACTGACAACACACAGGGACAAGTAGTCACACCCAGACCGAGAGCAGAAATTCAAATTCATCATTCTCCTCCACCT
Source organism: Thymelicus acteon (assembly GCA_951805285.1). Taxonomy (NCBI): domain Eukaryota; kingdom Metazoa; phylum Arthropoda; class Insecta; order Lepidoptera; family Hesperiidae; genus Thymelicus; species Thymelicus acteon. The sequence goes on along the minus strand of OX638213.1, from coordinate 5,734,147 downwards.
TGCTGGGAATTCAATAAATTGTTTTGTATTTGTTGAGCCACATTACATCTACCAATATGTAACGTACATATATGTACGTTGCGTTAATAGCAGAAAAATTAAATTATTTATTTTAAGTAGGTATAGTATATCATTTTTTTACATAGGTTTAACTTTTAATAAGAAAATAGTTTACAACTTAATTAATAAATATCGCGAATTTTTCATGTAGAACATGTCCGAATGAGGTTTTAGCCGTTTTAGTAATACGAGTAATTCAGAGTTGGATATTATTAAGTGTTTACTTATTTTAATGAAAACACGCCCCTCTCAGTGAAACACTTAATGCATATTCTCTACTACACTTCTCTTATGTTCTTGTAATATTTCATAGAACGAATACATTTCATTTACTTTTAGAGGACCGTATACTCATAAACTAAAGATAATTCTGTTAGGGTTGGTAAAAGATGAAATTATAACATGGTATACCTACTTCTGGTTCACTACACCGTTAAGTATAACGCAACAGGAAGACCAATCTATCTGTGATGCTACGTTATAGTACGAGATGTTCACCAGTGATCAAATGGTCACTTCACTTTAGCATATGCATCTAATTCTTTCATTGACTACATTCTGATTTTGTACATGGTAAGATGGTCATGTAGATGCCTTGATTATATCGGTAGCGATCCCTACGTAGTTGAGGCGCCTCTAGTTTTTTTTTGTAAGATTGATATTGATTTGTTTATTGGTAACTTTAATGATCACGCGCAATCACACATTGCGGTTTGTTGCAAAGTAGACTGAATGGTAACTTAATATCTTCAATTGACGAGTAACGGTAACTGCATATTCAAATAGTAACATTATTTCATTTTTCATGTTTTGCCTGAATAATTTTATGATAATATTTTGAAAGACATTGGGTTAGTATAAAATTGTCATCCGTAAGTATAGATTTGTTAATGTCTTATGTTTTGACGTAAGTATTAAAATCTGTCGAAGTGATAATTGACGACAATTACGATGAAAAATAAATTTTGAAATGTCGTATTGACTACAGACCACTCTCCTAGAGACTTACTCACTTCAACAGAGTTTAATTTGAATATTATGTTTGATTGGTACTACTAATACAATTCAGGATATGATCTAATTAGCGTTAAATTAAAATGTGATACGATAGAATGAGTGCAATCAGCTCAAGCTGGATCCTTAATTCTAAAATCCATTTCAAATCATTATGTTTCTTACTTTATTACAAATGATCGGTGCCGTTTCCAAAATTCTAAGGCAAAATTTTGAAATAGGATTTGTTGGTACGATGATGAGATGAGATGTTGATTCGATGTCAAGCTATAAAGTTATTCTTCTTTTTATTAATGCAAAAGTAAATTGAATAATTCATTTGGTGCTGATGATTATTTGTTGACTGAGTTGAAATTTAACGTTGACCTAATTGATCAGTTAGTAGAAAGAAAGAAAGAAAGAAATATCCCACTTCTGATAATAGAAAGTCCTTGATACAATGTTATTATGACATTTATTTTAAGATAATAGGCATACAGACAATCGGTTACTTATCGCTAGTTTATATTATATATTTTCAATAATTCATATATCTCTGACAGCTCATTACATCATACTCTTTTTTATTCGTTTTTCTAACAATGACGTGGCCAGTCTCATAGTTACTTGCTCATACATAAGTTATATTATATAGCTGTGCTAATAATATCTAACAATATGAATATATGTAATGTATAATATATGAAAAGCTTCAAAGAATCAGTTTAAGTTGCAAAGGTTTTCACAAGATTTGAAACAAAGTCATGTTAAATACATAGTTATCTACAATATAGGGTAATGCTAAATAAAACCGTTTAATTTATGTATCACTAATGTATGTCAATAGATAAGTACAGAGAAGTTGCCCTACAATGCCCAGAAAATTTGAGGATGCTTCTTGGCATTTCGCCAAGCTTATACATCAACAGTAAATTTACATGGAGCTATAATTGCTGTTTAGTTTCGGTAAACTTATAGGCATTTGGTATCTAAGCAGCCAAATACAGTTCTGAGATTTTATGGGATTTAATTCAATTCTTAATTATATCTGAAGTTCCAGTCACTGCGAGTTAGTTACCTTATTTCTAAATTTGATAGGGATACTTACAAAGATATAATCTTTAATTTAAAATTTAATCTATACAGGATCACCAGACCAAACCCCTGTATGAAGAAAGCAGAAATTTGCGCACAGACCCTTTGCACCTTAAGCAAGTCTTAAAATTAAATAATTAGCGTTAAAACTAAAATTCCACTCCTATGATTAACTGATTGATGATTATATTGAGGATTAAATAGGAGTAGAAAGTTTGTTTGAAAATTTGCCAATTTTTAGGTAAGGATTAAACAAATATCCGTTTTTGGATTATCCTTCTACATCTCTACTTTTAACTTACTCGACTCTTGCCTAAATTGTACTTTTCTACCACGATGATGATGCGTCAATCCAGACGTCACGTCGTAGTAAATTCCTAGTCTTGTCCATAAAACTGCTTAGATATCTCTATCTAACCTGTGGTTCTTATTTGTTATAAGCCCGATTAAGTTTCATTCATGTAATACACTGAAAAAGTAAAATAAACCTACTACCTATGTAATCATTGTTTCGGGTAAAAGTTTTCGCGTTGTGTGTAAACAAGCAAGGGAGGCTGGCTTCAATAATCTGTTTTCTGAATTAGATCGTCTTGACCAAAAAAAATTTGACTTCCCTCCTGCCTCCTCCTACCCTCCTTGCTCTAGAACTACCAAAAACTGGATACGTGTATGTGCACACGCCTTTATATAATCCAAACAGTCTAAACTAAATGAAATCATCAATCAAACAACATAGTCTTTATACGTCGCTACAAGACGGTGCCGTATGCTCAGGTGACACTGATATGAGTAAATTTATGAACTTATATTTTGTAGATGGATAAACTTCACATCAAATATATTATATCAAAAGTTGTATTACTATAGTAATTGCAGTATCTCCAGGTACTAAAGTTGATAGGCCAAGTGTGAATCGTATATGATCCATGCCTGAGTCACATTCATGGAATGACATACGAGTACGTCGCGATCGTAGAGTTGTTCGTTGCATTGCATACGTAAACTCTGGAGGTGAACAGAACACTTTCTTGGAGCTGTCAAATCTCAAAAGGAAATACTACAGTACTGCCTGGATTGACTGGACTTTGGTCCAAGAAGTTAAAAATGTACGATTTTAACAAAATATCAAATATATATTTTTTGCGATACTTAGTAGGTTGTTGGACACAAAACTAGTACGTGTTCACATCACAACAATTATTATGTTACGCAGTAGGTACGTATTAAAATGTTTCATGGAAAAAAAATGTTTCACGGAAAAAAATATGAAAAAATTTAAAAATATGTACCTCTATAGTAGTTATTTATTCAACATGTGGCCCGCCAGGCTTTTTGTAGTTGGTCCATCTAGAGTTACTTTATTTTTTATGTAATAATCGCGAAAACTTAAAAAATCAATATCAATTTTTTTATTTCTTTGTTTTGCGGCCAGCGACAGCATTACTAACTAACTAAGTTGATTACCACTGCTCTACCTGGAGGACAATCCTCCATGATTCATGCATTAGTATTTTAGTTCACTAGACCAAAGTTCAGAGAGCGTAAGGGGGCACTCTATTTCCTTTAGTATTACCACTATTGGCACTATTATAAGTATAGTTATGTCTTCTGTGGTATTACTTCCCTCTATGACATGAACACAGTTAAGAAGGGTGAACGAGAAGGTTAACATTAAAACATTTACATTTTATATCTCCCTTAAAGTTGCAACTTTCTGTGTCCTTAAAATTTTAAACACATTTAATTATAGTTATTATATGTTTAGGTATAATATTATACCTAAATATACATTTTTTTTTAGTTATAATACGTAAGTAAAAAATAAAAATAACGATCTTTATGATTTAAAACAAAATATTATGAATATCTAAAAAACGCCATCTATTAACACAAGGTTAAATCATACTGCTGCCCTCTAGCAGCTGAACTGTAGTATCGTTTACCTACATCCCCTCTGAGTAACTTAACATTTTCCTAGGCGCCATACTGGACCAAAAAGTTTGTAGTCAAATGTATAGATGGCGCTGTTTAAATAATAATTATAAAACCTTTTTATTTTTTAACTGAAATTGTAAAGTTTTTTTGACAGGTTAATTTATTTTGATCTACGATTTGCGAGTTATTCGTCTTATCGTATCGATGATCATAAGCTCACTCATGGATTAGAACCGTTTGGGCGGGGGAGAAAAGGCTCTGGCTGCGTAATCTACCGTTTGTATAGTAGAGAGTGTTCAGAAGTCTTCTGAAGAACCTCTTCTCGATACGGTTAAATTTGTCATATTTGTCGTAATACAATGTACCTAAAACCAAGTTCCACCAGCACAACGCTACCACCTACTATAGCATTTTTGCATTTTGCCTACAGGTCGATTTTCGCGTCACTTCCTACATTACAGATATATAATATCCCTATGTAGCAATACCACCATATATGCATACAAAACAAAGGTATACCATAAAGTGTGTTTGTAATCCAAAGCCAATTTACCTGTGATACCACAGAAGAAATAATAGTACCTACTTATAAGTGATACTTCACTAAAAGATCAGTCGAGTCCGTTCTAATTTCAGTAAGCGACCTTTGACACACATGGACTGAGCAGAAAGGTGTTTCCACTTACCGCGCTATATCGGGACTATCGGGAGGCTAATTGAAAACCAATGTCAATTTCAGTTCGTTCAGGAATAAAAATAACAGGTATTTTTGTAGCCAGTGAATCTATACTTTTACTAATACGTAGGTATAATGTTAAGCTGAAGAGTTTGTTTGGTTGAACGCGCTAATCTCAAGAACTACTCGTTCGAATTGGAAAATTATTTTTGTGTTTGATAGTCCATTCATCGAGAATGGCTATAAGCTATATAACATCATATTCATATTTATTATCAGTTTCATATTAGATAGACAAATATCTCACAAGTGTTCAAAATAGAATACAACACGTAATACAGCGTGAAAAGACATCATTATTCAGCAGACTGAAAGACTGGACAAATAAATCTTTATAGTCACCGAGTGATAAGTATTGACACGCCCTACAAGATCACAATATTAACCATATAGGGAACAAATAAATAAGTTGAATGTGATCAGTAACACTGTGAGATATTCCTCTTATATTTTAGTAGTTAGTTTTTTCCACAAATTAACGCGGGCGAAACCGCGGGGCACAGCTAGTAAATAATAAATAAACGCTAACACATACCCCCGCAGTAGGTTATTACCTGTGTCGCGGATGGCATGGACGACACATGACATCACAATCACACCCATGACCTGAGTGCAAATATTTAGATATCTGTCCCATATCGGCCGGGAATCGAACCCGGGACCCCTCGCTTTGCAGACAGGGTAGCTACCAACTAGGCTACAGAGTCGTCAAATGTCGAATTACAAGTTTTATTTTGGTTTTCAAAGAAAAGGAAACTACGTTATAAAAACATTTACTTCTTTAGTTTTTACAAAACAATACAATGAAAAACCATAATTGTAATGTTACAAAAATAAAATAAATATTGCAGCACAGGAAACAGAAGCAGATATATTTATTTATTTTAATGGATTGGTCAGTAGGCGCAACATTTTGATTCGTGATTGAAAAATTTAAAAACGCAGCAAGTTTTATTAGTAGGTAATAACGAAAGTCATAAACTTCATGGTATCGGGAATATGGGGAAAATTGAAATAGACATACAATTTTACACATTTGACTGTACGTTAGTATAATAGCTCATTTAAACCGTCATCGTACATTTTTCAAGCCATCGGATGTCACGGAAATTTCTTAATTCGATAGTAATAGGATCCGATAATTCGTACCTACGTCTTCTGCTCATAATTTCCGTTTATTGTTCTGGTCGCGAAAATGATTCCTATCGCTTAGTACAAGGGGCTCAGAATCCTCAAGATAAACATTGCACGACGTTACCAACGACCCTATTTTCCACGTCACTTACCTATCAATATTACCCTGTACGCACCACTACACTGGACTTTTGATGGAAATTTCTCTGTTCTTTCGGCCTCGACTACACTATACCAATATCAATATCAAAGGAGGTTTTATTAGTCAACTCTAGCCTGTAAGTTTTTAATTTGTTTAAGGATTCTCTCATGGATTAAAGATAGACGAAAATGAGTACTGATGCATGATTCTTCAACCACCGGGTGGTTACAGACGTTACAGTAGTTAACTGCTGACTCATTAACGTTAACTGTTTTACCGTGAAATGTTCTCAATGTATTTGTTTGTTTATGTAAATTAGCCGACAAACATTCGACGAACCACCTGTCACTTTGCCAAAGGACATCAGGAACAGGCCTAATAATAATAAAATAAATCTCTCAGTATTGATGTCAATTGTTTTTTTTTGTAGATCTAAAATAGTTGCTGTGCACACGGTGGAGACTACCTTCGAGTGTATCAGATTGTACAATCGAGGATAGTACCCACCTTGTGTCCACACACGCACTTTATTAATGTTCTCAAAGGGGTCTCTACGTACCAGTTCCACTTAGATACATCTGGGAGCCGAGAAACTTAAGAGATACATAATAACGCTTTATTTCCTCTTACAAAAAGTTTTTTACAAAGCTTACATCGATAGTATATAAAATTAACATGTTTAAGATAAAAGTTTCCAAAAGGCTACAATAAGATAGACTGTAATCTATATCTCCAGACCCTCACACCCCAGAGCAATAATAGGAAGATAGCAAGCACCTAATAGGAAGGAGTAAACTCTATTTTTGTGTCTCTGACACTGCGACCGAAACATGGAAAAACTTTACAGTCTATTGAAGGATGACTGTATTACATGTATGAGTATGTGTGTGAGTGAGATACTTGCAGTATTGGAGGGAGTAATAAAAATGTTAATCACTTTCTACTTAGCCTCCAACGCGTTCATGACGCACCTTCATATTCGCTGAACTTCGGTAACCAGATATCCAATGGGCTCGTCTACTAGTCTATAAAAAGATTAAAATTGTAACCCTGTGAACCAAAGCACCTTTCTGTTTGGGGCGCTTATAGAATACAAAGCTAATGGATTGGCATGAGTTAGCGAAATATTGCGTCTAACATTACCCCGACATTGGCCTCAAATAACTCGCACAAAAATATTGGAGGCAGTCTGTGACCGTCCGCTTTGTATTGCTAAAATTTTGCAGGAATAAACGTTTTCGGTCAAGGCATTGGAACAATCCGCAGATGAATAAAATAACGTTCTATTCTTACTGATAGTCATCTATCATTATAATATATTTATAGTTAATTGGCCTCTGTGGTTATGGGTACGTATTATACAAAGCATTATTGTATTAATTATGTAACTAGTGGATACCTGGCGTGTTCTACTACGCAAAAAAAAATTGTATAGAAAATGTCGAAAACCGAAAATGTGCCTAATGCATTGTTTTAGTGGTCTCAAACCATTTTTGCATCATTGCCTTTCAAATGAAACTATTTATGGCATATCGGTTGGATAGTTTCAAAATGTTTAAATCCATCCGTACATTTTTTTATGTATTTTATATAATTGTATAGATAGATAGATTTATACACCAACTTAAGGATATTAAATAATTAACCATAATACTAATCGTAAGATACCCGCCGCCATTGGACTCGTATCAAATTGAAGTTTTTCCGTTTAGTAGTATTGTGTGACAGGTACCTACATGGAAAGTGTCAAATCCGAGCGAAGAACTTCATTTCATCCAAAAACAAACCCCTTTCAAGGAGGAAAAATGTACAATATTATTTTATTTACATGTAGCTTGTAGTACTTGTTGAAGTTGAAAGTTTACAACAATCACAGTAAATAGAAAGTAACGAGTAATATAAAAAGAAACACAAAGAAAAGTGTTTTTCTTTTATACTCTTTTCAACTTTCATCCCTTGGAAGTGGTATTAAAGTTCTGCTTACTTTTATTACTTCTTAATCAGAGTTGTCACAGCGCTACGAACGCTGCTGTAAGCTGTACGCGCTGTAGTAACCCCAATGCTTACCTGCAACAAAAAAGTTGGCAATTAGGTCAGGCGGGAAAAGAGTTTTCCGGAAACCATTAACGGCTTCATGTTGTTCATATGAAAGGAAGAAAAACATTTCAATTTCCCAACGTTATGTGCAATAAAATATATGATCTTTGTTACAATCATGATCTGTACATACAAATAAAAGTGTCTGTCTGTGATTTCTACAGATAAGTCAGAGTGACTTCTCATCGTTATTTTTTCTGTTCCTTTTTTTTAATGTATGTAATTTTAACACATATTATTATTTAACATTTATTTAACAAAATTTAGCTTTCTGCACTTCTTCTCCACATAAACTTTAACTATATAAAAAATCAGACATCTACATGACTCCAAAATTCTTAAAAAAGGGGTACAAATAGTTTTCACGTATTAACATATCGATTGTTTACTCGGTTAATTACAACGTTTTTATATGGCGCATTCTACTGCTGGCTCTACATGCCTGGGCAACGAAATACATCCCGCTAGAGGCTTTTATTTGCCACAAGGACCATGTCTTATTCACAAAAAATTTGATATTCGCAAATAATTTCGCTAGAACTCGAACACTTGTTTTACGCTCGACGCTGACATTTTTCACACACGTGACTGTCGCAGAGTGAATTTGCTTGCGTTGCGGCTCATTGCCCATGAAGGAATAAGTAACTCATTCCTCCCGAATAGCAAGTACTTAGTGTAGCGAAGCATCGTACTTGGATAACTTCGAATAACTTCACTGAGAAATGAAAATAATAAAATCACGTTCACCACTTAAAAATAACTGAAAGAAAAATTGTGGCTGATTAATTTTATTCACGTAACAATCACTCTTCAATTCAATCTATTTTGCATAATACATACAAAACCGCTCTCTGTCGGCACGAAAATATAACGATCACGAGTCTATTCAAGATTGAGCTGAATAATAAATGAATAATATTAAAGACTGCGATTATAAATAAACGCAAGAAAAATTCAGCAGCTGAATTTCACAGTTTTATTAACGTTTGTGGGGTAAACATGGGGTAACGTGTGTAAAAATACTTAGGTATACTTCTTTTAGTAAACGTTCACACATAATTGTAATAAGCCTTCGTAGCATACACAAACAATAAATCACACGTATAAGCCGATGACAAACATTCATTTTCACTCCATAAAAATGTCTGCTCTCAAGACCTCAGATATCACGCTACCAACTTAGCAACAGAATTAAAGATGTTCTATATAAGTAGGCCAAACTAATAAACCATAATATAATAAAAACGAGTTATTATGTTTTCTTTCCTTATCCTCAGTACCGGAACTACAGGATCGTATCAATCATCCAGGCTCGGATATAAACCATATTTGATCCATCAAAGTGATAAATAACCCAAAGATATTAAAGCAGAATAGTAAATATTCAGAAGTGTAATGTATTTTGTGTAAGACACAAAGTATAACAATAATTTGTGCAGAGATGGGTTATGTATTTTGTGTAAGGCAGAAAGCTTAACAATTCTTGAAAAGATGAGCACCGAATGTCTAATTTCCTTTCGTTTCCTTCGTCTTGAAAGTCGCAAGATCCAATCAATCACATCGTGTCAGAGCAAGGCAAGGCCTTGTTCATAAGAATGATTTCCGGACCTTATGAGATTAAGGATTACAATTGAACGGGATTTCAGACTTAGCACAGTTAAGTGTGTGTTTCGGTTATGCAAGAAATATACTACTCGAATGGTGGTGCCTACTTAAGAACGAAAGAAAATTACACGTCATAGTAAGGAATTACGTGAAGAGTTTGAATAGAAATACCTACTATAATTAAGTTTATGAACAGCGACCAAATTTTCTTTTAACCAACTCCCGCTGTATAACCATTTAAAACTTAATTAGTGAAAGACTGAGAATTTAAAAAATTATGCGATAAATTGTAATAGTTCAAAACACTAAAAATTGTTTTCATCAAATCTAACCCCAACCAACCAAATTGAAAAAAAAACTGAAATATTAGTAGCTAATAAACAACATTTACAAGGAAAGGATCGCCACAGAAATGTTGGGAAAGTCATTAATCAAAAAATTTTGAAGCTTTGAGTTATTATTTCGGCCCATTTTATCAATTATCCCTTTGAAATTCGCATGAAAGACTAATTGGGATGGTTAGTTAATAAAACAAAGTAAAAAAAGTTTTATTAAAGATAATTTGCGCTACAACTTTTGAAATTTTTTTTAATTGTTTGTGGTAGATTTGTAATTATCTATACTAATATATAAAGAGGAAAGATTTGATTTTTTGTTTGCATTGAATAGGCTCCGAAACTACTGAACCGATTTGAAAAATTCTTTCACTGTTAGGAAGCTACATTATCCTTGAGTAACATAGGCTATATTATATTTAAAAAAATTAGGGATCCTTAATAAAACTCCAATAATGTAACCCAAGGTGTAAAAAAATAAGAAAACCGAAGCAAAGCGAGGGTGGTTACTCGTCAGTCATAAATGTCACAGTATAAGTTCTTATGGTAATAACATTTCTAAATTTTGATTTTTCGTATAACATATGCAACAGCTTGCAAATGTGGTAACTCAAATCATTTAATCAGTAGGTAGATTTAAGAACTCAGTCACTAACGGTTACTTTAATCGCTCCTTCGTAAAGAATCACCATACAAATTATTTACTAATGAGCGACTTAAGTAACCGTTAGTGACTCTGAGTTGGGGCATTAATATTATAAAATATTTTAATCAATACTTATTAATAATAGGTTAAAATAAAGTAGTATTTAATAGGTTTTGCTAAACACTAACCTAACTCAATCAGTTTTAATTAACCCGTAAATTTACTTAAGACGGAGTAATTTAACCTCAGCGCTTACTTGGGCCAAATCCCCAATTACGTGGAGTGCATAGTTGTCATTTTAAATAAACAGAGTATACGGAGTTGTGTCCATCTTTTGATTTATGCGCAAAATACTTGTCAAAACCATTGAAGTATTATTACTAGCATATAGAACCGACACCGCGAACACAATGTATGTCCCAATGAATCTGCACAGATCGGCTTCAATTTTCAATGGATTCGTTCGATTTTGAAAGGAGAACGGGGGCGCAATTTTGAAAATAGAACCTCCCGGCGGGTCACACATTTTGTTCGAGATGTCTTTCTATGACATTATACTTCAGTGGTCAAAACAAATCATCTTGCACCACAGAGTACTTAATCACTACTTGCACTACACTTTTGTGCCAACTTTTATCTGATAATAAAATTATCACTAGAGTACGTAATATACTTTTAATAACTTGGATATTACTAGTCTTTAGGGGTGGAAATTATTACAAGACGTTAAAAATCATTATAAACGACAATTTTTCCTGCAATTTCACAAAGTATTTCGACGTCATTACGAAAAAAATCGGGTCAAAGATTCCGTTCTATGGCGGTCCCAATTATTTCAGGCACTCGGTCTCGTAGACCCACAGACTATTAAAGATGCTGGTAAGGGGGTTAATGGCCCCAGTGCCGGCTATAGGGGGGTTACCTTGATAGGATTAGACGACCCGTGTGATTCGACATTGAACTGCAAATGGCAATACGTTTGGTGACATTTATTACCCTCGTATGTATTGTCTGTGTCACCTTTGAACTCTGAAGTGCCCTTTCAGTTACAAAAGTTTTTTGGTGTCTGTTGAACCGAAGCGATAAGAATAAAAAGTTCTTATTTGTTTTCATCAATTGATTTCTAAGCGATTGTAACACCTTGTAGAATGTATAACGTAAATATAAACATAAATAAGTTGTTTAACTTTGAGCTAGAGTAACTAATTTTGATGATTGATGATTATAATTACACGAGTAACCGCCCTCGCTTTGCTTCGGTTTTCTTATTTCTTACACGTTATTGGAGTTTTATTAAGGATCCCTAATTTTTTTGAAAATATAATATAGCCTATGTTACTCGGGGATAGTGTAGCTTCCCAACAGTGAAAGAATTTTTGAAATCGGTTCAGTAGTTTCGGAGCCTATTCAATGCAAACAAAAAATCAAATCTTTCCTCTTTATATATTAGTATAGATAAATAAAGAAAAAAAAATATATTAGTAATAAGATCGGGTGTCAAACATAGTCTTCCAAATTACAGAACAGAACTAGTGGGTTTTTTTCCCACTAGTACTGTCAGGCTTCCCGCCCACGTCCGATAATCGGTGACCGCTTTTTTGTAGGAGAAAAATAGAACGTACTGATAGCAATGGTGCAACGCACACGTCCTACAAAAAGTCGGTCAGAAATAATATGGCAGGAAAAATCGGCCCGATTATCGGTCCTACAAAAAGACTGACGTGGGCGGGAAGCCACGTCAGTCTTTTTCCTGCCATATTATTTCAACCGACTTTTTGTAGGACGTGTGCGTTGCACTATTGCTATCAGTACGTTCTATTTTTCTCCTATAAAAAATCGGTCACCGATTATCGGGCGTGGGCGGGAAGTGTAAAACAGAACTATTCCACATGACAGGTGGCCTTAAAATCGAGTGTCAAGCATACTCTTACAACTAACAGGACTACTCAACAGGACAAGTGGGAATAAACAGATTTGGTCGCAACAGGCCCGTAGAACATGATTATTCAAGCAATCTTAAATTTGTTTTTTTAACTACTCCACAGTCATAAAGGACGAGCTGCTGTCTGCCGAGCTGAATCTTCTTTCTCAGCGATAATAACTGTAGTAAATTTAACCATCATGAGCGATAGTACTTACCATTATTATGATCTCACGGGAAATCAGTTGCGAGTTTCCTTTCATTTCCTCAAGTTATGAAGTTAGTGATAATGGCGACTTATAATGAAAGGATATTATAAGTATTCAATTCTCTCGCGAATAATATTCATTCATGTTTTTAAAATTATATTTTGAATAATAATAATAAATAACGCCCCACACTAGTACTTGTATTGTGGGTGCCATGAACAACACAATAACACACTTCCGTCTGTCTGGGAATCGAACTCAGGACTCTTACCACTGCGATTCGGCATGGTAACTACGAGCTACGTAATTTAATCTGTGTAAAATTAATTTAAAATCATTGTATTTGAATACGCTAATCCTATTGCTCAGATTTCTATGTTTACAACAGGTCGATAAAAGTGTGCCGGTTGTAAACAAAGAATAGAGACAGTTTACTGCAGAAAAATATGGCTTGAATAAAAAAAACTGATTAAAAAAACAATTAAAAACAATCGAGTTTTAATAATAACTAAAGTTGAAGGTACCAGGAGTGCAGAACGTGAAAGAGTATAATCCAACGTGAATAACTTATCCGGGGAGTTGACGCGCTTGATCTAATTTACGAGGAAGAGAATTTCTGTAATTTGGTTAGCGCTCATGCATGCGTTTTTATCGGAGTTTCACTGATTGTATTCGAGATTTCAATTGAATTACTCGTAGTTATAATCGTTTACTAATTCATAAATTTATAATTCATTTTGAACTTTGTTTTGGTTAAGTAATGATCTTCACCTTCCGATTTAGGATCTGATTCGAGTCTTTTTAGGGTTCCGTAGTCAAGAGGCAACCCTTATAGTTTCATCATGTCCGTCCATGCATCTGCAGCATAGCGCAGAGCCAGATACCCTTAGTATTTTAGCATTACAAATGAGTAATAGTCGATGAACTTTGGAGCTCTACATTGCACGGGGCCTGACACGCACTTAGCTGACTTTTTATGGTATTTTTTTAAAGGGCATCGAACCTAATTGGCACACCTACAAGTCCGCCATTTTGAAAAAACCTCGATTCGGCGGCCAGTGATGAAACATGTGTCAATCGATAGACTAAATGATTGTGATCAAAAAGTATTCAGTGATGAAATGTTGTAAGTGATATAATTTCTGAGATATTTGAGTTCAAAACCGTAGAAATATAAAGCAAAAAAACTTCGTTACGGCGGACATTGATGAAAGATATGTCAATCGATAGGCTAAATGATTACAATTAAAAAGTATTCAGTGATGAAATGTTGTAAGTGATATACTTCCTGAGATATTTGAGTTCAAAACCGTACAAAAATAATGCATTAAAAATAATCATTTACTTATTTTGAATTTATTGGGTCAATAATGAAAAATAAGTATATTATGCTATGCTATATTATTTATTAATAACGGGTAGGTTTGAATTAAAAAAAGCAAAGCAAAAGCAAACTACTAGATTGTTTTATAAATTATTTATTTGTCACTAGCGGCTAGAGCTTTGGCAATTACTCTAAACCAAAAGTTAAAATTCATTATTGGCTTAGTTTTCTATATCATGTCTGACAATCACTGAATCTAAAAATTCCGCTGGTGATAAAGGCAATGTTTCCTAATGTCGAGCCCATGCCAAGAACCATATAACACACATTATATGGGAACAACAGGACAAGGTTCTTTTTCCCACTATGCATGAGCAGTACCATCCCGGGATTTTATCTTTACCCTTAAGTTGTTTGTTTGACGAATTTGTTTAATTTTTATAATACATAACGTAACTGAGGTAAGGAAAAAAAGTGACCGGTACACTTCAATCGCTGTATCGCCATAAACACTTCTTAGCGTTTAAGACCAAAATTATGTGTATGCAGACTCTGGTCATCCCTCGCCTTGATTATGCTGATGTGTGTTGTACAGATTTGACAGAGGAACTTCTGAATAAATTGGAGCACCTTCTTAATAACTGTATTAGATATATCTTTGGCTTACGTAAGTATGATCACATTTCCCAGTTCCATTCCTAACTTAAATGGCTACCCATTCGACACAGGCGAAACTCTAGAATTCTCTAAACATTTTATGCTATTTTGAATAATGTGTCTTCTCCTGTTTATTTCAAGGAAACCCATAGCACTGGTTATTTCGGGAAATCCTTCACAATATAGTTAATACTGTTCTGGAACTCCTTCCTTGTAGACATCAAAAAATCATCTACCAAAAGTTCAAGAATCACGTTCGGCAGCACTACCTGAAGCAATTAGAATGTCTTCGCCCGTGGTTTTGAACCAGATGTTATATATGTATTTATAAATATTTATTTACTTGATATATAAGATGTTTTTGTATGTAAATATGAATAAAACTGTATTTATTTAATTTTGTTTATGTATATTGTGATTTTATATGTATATAGTAATTATTCTAAATATTCGTAATATTTCTTATCTGGCATTACACCGCTACAGTAACAGATCCACTAGAAATAAAAAGACAATTAATTACAAATGTTTTATTTTTGTACGGTTTTGAACTCAAATATCTCAGAAAGCATATCATTTACGACATTTTATCACTGAATACTTTTTGATTGTAATCCAATGATGTTGTATGTATATGTTGTAATCACTTACGGCCGGTCTCAATAATGTACTAACAGATGGAAGACTGTGGATAGGGCTACCATTAGTATGTTATCTGTCATACTTGTCAATTTTTCAGACGCAAAAATTTTCAAATATGACAGATAACATACTAATGGTAGCCCTATCCACAGTCTTCCATCTGTTAGTACATTATTGAGACCGACCGTTAGAGTCTTAGACTATCGACTGACATAATTATGTTTATCAATATCGGCCGAAACGAAGTTTTTTGCTTTATTTTCCTACGCTTTTGAACTCAAATATCTCAGAAAGTATACCACTTACGATATTTTATCACTGAATACTTTTTGATCACAATAATTTATTCTATCGATTGACACATGTTTCATCACTGGCCGCCGAATCGAGGTTTTTTCAAAATGGCGGACTTGTAGGTATGCCAGGCTCCATACAAAAATGTTGGAAGCCCTTTATTAACAATTTATGCAAAATAAAAAATCGAATCTTGTATATTTTTTTATATACAAAATATTTTTTTCTATAAACTACAATTTATTCCTGTTCAGTATGTAGATTGGTCATCCGGCACCTCGTTGAGTATTCTGCATACAAAAAGGTTTAATCTTTTTCGATAGCCTTTAGAGTTAGAATATTATAACGTGCCATTACAGTACTTGTAAAAATGTTTTTCAGGTGTTCTATGGCGCAATGGAATATTACATTCTGCTATGGTAACCGGTAGTTTTATACCGTCATAGAAACAACCTTTTTTGATTTTGATACAGTTAAATACCAACCTAGCAGAAAAGTTAGTCTGTTAAACTTTATATAATTTTGAAAATAATTATAATCAGTATTTAAAACTGGCGCTCTTCGTGCGTTTTCCAGGATAATACCTTTAGTTATTCCAGAGCATGGTATACCTTTGTGCTAAATAAGAAAATCCGATCGGTAGATTTTTCGTGAAAGAATAAAAAACAGTCATACATTCTCACAAACAAATTTTTAATATTAGTAGGATTTACGCCCCAACTCAGAGTTACTAACAGTTACTTTAATCGCTCCTCAGTAAAGAATCACCATACAAATTCTGTACTAAGTAGCGGTTTAAGTAACCTTTAGTGAGTCTGAATTGGGGCGTTTGTATTTCATGTTAATAGCTGGCAAAGATAAATGAACATCGCATCCGTGGACATAACATTAGGGATGTTAGCCAAGATCGACCAAAAGTTGGTAATTAAGTTAATATTAGTCTACTTTGCAACAATACTAATATTAACAACTAATACTAACTTAATAACAATGAATTTCCGCAAAGTAACGCCTGATACTATTAAAAGTTGGTAACTTTAATTTAGATAATTTGGCAAAATCATCGACTACCACAAAATATTAATACAGCTGCCTTATAGTCGCTATAAAGATCTCTTTACTAGCAGCTACGACCACCCTTAGGATAAAACATTAACTTACTCGATTTCCTCAAGGTAAGAAGGACCGGAGCAGGTGAAGATGACTAGGATTAAATGGTTAAGCATAATTATCTATTCTCATATAAAAAAAAGTATAACTTCAACTCATAAATAGCCCACTCCTAAGTGTGGGTCTTTGGTCTTGAATAGGCTCTCCAGAATTAGTGGCCAACCCAAATGTCGGCAGTTGTCATGCCATCCGACATGTTTTAACGACAGTTACTCGTATCTTAAAATAACAGTACCGACCGAAGGGCCAAAGACACATTCAAAGATATTGAATGACAGGGGACTGTACCGTTTCATACTATGATTTCAATTTTAAGGAGTCGTTTTCACTTTATAAAAGCCAAAGTTGTCTGTTATCAACGAAGAATGCAATATGAGACGAGCTAATTCCATTCAGTTAAAGCAATTCCGAACGTGAAAAGAAATGTAGGTCAAGGGTTAGGTAACATGGCAATTGGTGAGAATTTGAAGACAATTTGTGCTTAAGTGTTTTTCGGGTTCTATGCCTTTGAGGAACAGGCAGGTAGTGATATGTTATAAATAAGAAAGTTTATTTAAATTTAGGATACATTAACACATTTTTCTATTTTTGACAACCCTGTAGCCTAGTTGGAAGCGACCCTGCCTGCAAAGCGAGGGGTCCCGGGTTCGATTCACGACCGGGGCAGATATTTATGTGACAGATGATATTTGTACTGGGGTCATGGGTGTTACTGTGATGTGTTTATGTGTCGCCCATGCCTCCCGCGACAAAGTAAACATGTATTCAAGTATTTTACCTTCCCTTCCCGTCTATTATGGCGTCACTGACTAAACATCTCAGTAGTTCGAAGCTTTAATGCGAAGCAATCTTTTTAAAAACAACTTCAATCAGACAAAAAAATTTTTTGTGGGATATTGGAATAGATTTTTCTTATTTTTTTAAATTCCTCTGTGATACGAAACCAAGCAGGAAAATCAACCGATGAGAAAATATTCATAACTATAGGGGTTTCTGAGTTTTCACCTGAATTGCTGGCTAATATCCAACCTTTTCTAGCTTATTTTTAAAATTACACTCGTCAAAATATTTCAACATCAAATGTACTTGATTTTATTTCATGCAGCTTGTTACAACCATGCATAATTTTTCAATGGCTTATGTTCAAGGTATTGTATCCAGTGCTGTGACTCAGCACTGCTGGCTTTTAAAGCAAAGCAGAATTACCGGGGTAATATAAAAGTGCCTAGTGTGCAATATTTTATTTCTATTTCACGAGAATAAACTTTTTATAACGCTAAATACACGTTTTATTGGCTTAGTAATAAAGCTGAGTTGTGTTAAATCATAGCATAGTAATTCGTAATTTGACAAGTCAAATTGGGTATAAATAGCTCCATCTAACTTAAAGTATAAACTATTATTTTCCATAAAAAAATTAAGAATACATTTCCGTTTGCATAACATTGGTTAATGTGGAATTCAAAAAAGATTTTCCAAGTTGTCTTCATCGCTTTTAATTTAATAAGTTTGTATAAGCACAGAAGTCATAAAAGTGCCTTGCAATCAAGTAGACCAGCTATACTCAACGTGCGGCCCGCCAGGCTTTTGTAGTTGGCCCATCTGGGGTTACTTTATTTTATAATAATCGCGAAAACCTAAGTAATCAATACCAATTTTTTTTATTTCTTTGTCTTGCGGCCCGCGACAGCATGACACACGTGTTTTTGGCCCATATGAAAAAAGGTTTATTATCACTGAAGTAGACACTATCTAAATAACAATGGATTCCCGCAAAATAACGCCTGGTACTTGGCTTTCAATTTAGTTGCCACTCTATCCGTCATAGCGAAGATTTTTATTCTTCATATCAGTTTCGAGCTGCTGTATTTCCAAGAATGAAAGCAATAAATTACCAAGTTTTCCAATAAGCATAACATTGAATGACGGATGGGGCAAACCTCACGTTAGACTTCAGCAATATTACTATGAACAACCAACTAAAACAATTGGTAAGAATACTCTTAATTCTTTATTCAAAGGATATCAAGAAGACAAGGAATAATTGTATTGTATAAATTGAAAAAAAAAAAATTTTTGACCTAAACTTCGGTTATTTATCGAACAGACCTCGTATGGTAGCAATAATGTTTTAACCATACTTCGTTGAACATTAGATACTATGTAAAAAATAATCATTTAAATAAGTTTAATTTTTTCGTACATGTCTACACACATCGCGCTTCGTACAAAGGATTCCCTGGATCGCAGATGGCATGAACATACGTAATGAAGGCATCAATCAGAAAAACAAGACCTTAATAGACACGTACAATGTACATATCTTAGATGGAAATCCCACGAAACTGGGTTATTTCGTTGTACTTACCTTAAAACATGTACCACAGTGCATCAATAGGTAGGTATATTAGGTGTTCTTGTAATATTAGTAAAAAACGATTTTAACACATAACGCCTAATAAAATAAAATTGATATTGTTTGTTTAAGTGAAAATCGAAACTTTTCTGCAGTTGATAATAAAATTTTAATTAGTTTAGCGGAGAACACTAGTCTTTAAAATTGTTGAAATAATTAATTTTGACAATGAATTACGGGAGAAACTATGGCATGAACATTTGAGATTTTGTTTGTGACCTCTGTTTACACATACAATATCATTGGTTTGTGACAGTAATTCATGAATTGACACCACGTGAAATATATTTTGTGAGAGTTTCAAACAATTCTTTACTTTCAAAATTAGAATGCAGTCTATGTCTCTAGGAAAAACTTCAACCAAATACCAATTCAATGGAATCACTTTTATCTGCACTCTCAGAATAACGTATCCTTTTGGGATCCAATTGATCCTAAAGGAACCATTGTTGAAGCCATTGTCATCTTTTAAGTGTTACAATTTACAAACAAAACTATTTTTACCTTGTTACTCTTCAAATAAATCAACAGCTATTTCCTGTCCAGTCGGCTTGGTAATAAATGATAAATAGAAATTGGTGAAGTCAGGATGCAACTCGTACGCTACATGGTTCCTTACAGTTAAATCTAGGATCATTTCATTTGTAAACTCTAAGGAACAGTATTCAATGAATATCACATGATGCACTCAAAATAAATTTTTTAAAGAACCGATGTATACCCTGAAGGTACCCTGGCTAATAGTAATCACTGAGTCGCTGAGACCTAATAAGGTCCTACTTTTAAACCGACTTCAAATAAAGAGGAGGTTCTCAATTTGGTTGAATTTTTTTAACCGACTTCAAAAAAAGGAGGAGATTCTCAATTCGACTGTATTTTTTTAAATGTTTGTTACCTCAGAACTTTCGACTGGGTGAACCGATTTTGATGATTTTTTTTTGATCGAAAGCTGGTGCTTGTCATGTGGTCCCATTTAAATTTTATTGAGATCTGACAATGGCATCCATGAGAAAACCATGTCTTAAATTTGTATTAAGTATGTGCGCGACAAATGGACGAATAACTCAGTATCACGCCAACCGATTTCGATGATTCTTTTTTTAATCGAAAGCAGGTGCTTGTCATGTGGTCACACATAAATTTGAACGAGATCTGATAAGTAATTTTTGAGTAACTTTGAAGTCGGTTATTTATTGTTAGTAAAATTTAGATTATTTAATGCTTGTTACCTCAGTAGCTCGAGCACGAATATTTGCGAGAAAGTATTGGTATGGTTAACGTAAGCAATTTGTCAAATTTGTATGGCATTTTAGTACCATTTACGTACGATAGAGGCGCTTTTGAAAAAATGCCATACAAATTGCTTACGTTAACCATACGAATACTTTCTCGCAAATATTCGTGCTCGAGCTACAGTACTCAATCAATTATCAATCGATTTGGAAAATTCTTTGTTATTTTATTTTTATTTGAAAGGTAAAGGTATAACAAAATACAGGTCAACTTCATTCACTGAGAAATGTAAAATATAAAAAAAATTCATCAAAAACCAAAAAAAAAATTTTGAAAGACACCCTAATCACCTAGAAGTATGAAATATACTTTACGATCTATTCTCATCTACCAAATATACACATACCAAAATATACATAATCTACCAAAAATTCATTAAAATCGGTCGTGTTGTTTTGGAGGAGTGTGACTACAAACTCAATGATACGAGATTTTTATAATATTAGTTCAAGCGATGATTTTAATAGTTTTTTTTATAAAAAATATGTCATTAAAGTCCTTTTTTTATTTTTACACGAACAATTTTATTTGTATTGTACCTAACAGATAATTACCAGGTACTTAATTACTTAAAAGCTATTATTCAGTTTCACGAGTCTGTTTGTAATTAAATCTCGCAAGTAAATTTTGACCCAGTTCCTGGCATTCTACATTTGTACAACTAATGTTAATCGGATGCCAATGCAATACTAGTTATCAATTAATTATATCATAGGGCTCCGATAAAAGCGTAGATATTCATAATTTTTTAACGTCCGACGTCTGCCAGATTTCAAAAAATCGTAATAATGTGTAGACAAGCAAGTGATAACGCTACGTTATTACACTCATTGCCCCCAAAAGGATTCCCTGTGCCGTGGGTGCCATGGACAACACACAGAGACAAGAACACTCACACCCAGACCGAGAACAGAAATTCAAACTCATCATTCAAATTTCCGCCTCGCTGGGAATCGAACCCAGGACCCTTGGCACGGCGAGCCGGCATGGTAACCATTTCGCCACGCGGGTTTTGAAATATTAAGATATTGTGTTATAAAACGAAAATACGGAACCCAAATATACGAGTATATTCACGGCTGGGTTAATCGGAATCGGACAGAAAGAACCCGGATCCGGGTGGCGTTAGAAATGTAAACAATATGTTTTGAAGCTTTTGATTAATAGATTACTACGCGACAATGGAAAGAAAGGTAATATTTTTTTTTACTCCGACACTGCAGCCAAAAGAAATAAAAACAGTTGAATAAATAAGAGATGTTGGTAGATGGATGGTGAAAATTCTATCATGGACAAATATGGTACTAAATTAATGTATGTTAGTCTTAACTGAGTTATCTGGGCGATAGCTCGTAGTAGCAAGTAGTTTTTGAAGTGAAAACTTCTTTAGCCACGTTGGACACTTTTTGGTAGGGGAAAATCTTGTTTGTGGGTTCGCGTCACCGACATGCTCGTGACGTATTGCGCTTGCAGCAGACTAGGAACGCACAGTATAGACTGTATCATATTTATGCGTGTTTGACTTTTTGGGTGGGTAAAATCTTGTAACTTCGCGTCACCGACCTGCGGTAACAGCAGTAAGTACAGTTATGTTGACTACCTACTTGATAATTTTATCTTGTGTATACTGTGCATTGTTTTAACTGTGTTTTCGATAATCATTATTTAAATTTACAAATAATGAAATTGAAATACTTCAGACTATAATCTTGTGTAAATTGTAAGCATAGCCAGGCATATAAATATAGGCAGGGGTGCCCAAATAAACCTTCCTATTCGTTTGCGCATAGAAAGCACTCAAGACTACTAGTTTCATTTCTCCGCCGTTCCTCAACCTTCTGAGCATTCGGAAACAGTAATTATTGGAGTCTGTTAATGGTGGACCCATACTCCACCATTACAATTGATTTAAAAATTTAAAAAAGAACACAGTTTTTCTATTGTTTTGAGGTTTCACTTCTGTCGGAAGTCCTTACAACTACCTATTTTTTTTAAATGAAAATATGATTTTTTTTTATGAAAACAGCCGACAAACGAGCTGAAGATCCACAAGATAAAGTCTCCAGTCGGAACACGACGTGTCGTTTCCAGCTATCCAGGTAGACTAAATTAAATAACTAAAGGTGTTATTAATGAAATATTTTTGTCAATATTACCAATATAATCCCTCTGGGGGTATTTACCACCAGCGTGTCGGATTTAGTTGCCTATTACGACACCCATTCGATGTGGGATTGAGATTAGTAATCTAACTAAACAGCCCCAATACGGCTGTAGCTTACAACATTTCCTACATTCTACTACGTGAATCTTAATTTTAATTGTTTTCTAACTCATAAAATATCTGAAACTATAATTGAGGTGTACCTACGTGATTCGTATTAGTAAGTCCGTCCATAAGTCGATATTATTTAATGGCCTTATTCATAAACGCTTTTAACACCTGTTTTAGCTATTGCGCTGTAATAATATATTTTATTTTTATCGTTTTCCATAAGTCTAAGAAACAAAACACTATAAAAACCTTCTATCACTTTGCTTGTTTTTATGGGGGCAACAGGCAACTCTACATCGCTTTTAAGCTACCACTTTTACGTCTCAAACAGTTACTTTAATCGCTATTTAGTAGAGAATCACCATACAAATTCTGTACTAAGGAGCGATTTAAGTAACCATTAGTGACTCTGAGTTGGGGCGTTAGATCCTCGTCGTGTTTAAAGAAGATTGTGATTTTACCCGGCCTGGATATTTATAACAGATTTTACTATTATGGTTAGTATAGTCACGATTTCAAAGGCAGGATTTGAAAACAAAATTTGATTTCTGATCAGGTTGCCCACTTACGTAAATTAACATAATCCCGGACAGAGCTATTTTAGTGGAAGTTGGCCAGAAATACAAGGTTGTAGATAATGCTAAGTATTAGGGAAGCATTTGAAAAGATTAAGATCTTTTTCCTTCCTTTCCTTTTCTTTTCCTTCATTTCCTTTCTCTTCCTTTTTCTTCCTTTCCATTCCGTTTTTATCGGACTTAAATTTCACCGGATTTGAACCGCACCGAAGATTGTTAATTCAAGATTACGAAGAATCTGGTCATTTGGCCAAGCCAATTGTATTAAAGTCTACCACTCAAAGTCATACTATGTGATATTTGGTTATTCTGAGGTTATTTGGCTGTTATCCAAGTTGAAGAATAAAAGTTAACTTGATGTTTTGTCATTATAATAATAACAATATCAACAATAAGGAAACTAACTTCTTAGTTTGAAGGAAAGTATACTACGAGTATAACGCGGACCTGAGGGGATATTTTGTATTCATAGACTTTTTATATTCACCTTCTTACTTGTTTAATAGAACAAGTTTTCTTATAGAACCTTAATTTTATATACTCTTTATTCCTGTCTTCTGAATGTATGCATCGTCAAATTTTCTGAATATCAATTAAAGTTCTGATCCAATAAATAATAAAAAAATATTTGAAATTATAATACATAGGTACTCCATTTTGATGACCGTTGCTTAGTTGTAACTGCAAAGATTCCCAAGTTTGTAAAAAAAATTATGCACTTTCAAACCTAAAATTTTCAAAAACCATCAACTATGATCAAAATTTTAGTTTCGATTATTTATTAGGAGAACACTGGATAACTAAATTCTGTAATCAAAAAGCTCTAATGATTTTAACTAATTACTACAGAATTTTGTAAATTTGTAAGACAAAATAGGTATGTCCAGGTACAAATTGCATTTATTAAAAAAAACCGGAAAAGTGGGAGTCAAACTCGCGTGGAGTGGGTTCCATACGTTGATTATGTATTAGCAATTATTTTTCTGTTTTATTTATTTTTGCCGTATTTTCTAAGGCCAGAGACTTCTTATAGATTTTCCTGTAATATATACTCGAGTAAAGAACTACCATTTTCTGTATTGTTTTCAAAATTCTAGCTTCAATAGTTACGAAGATAAGGGGGGAATGGTCAATTTTCGTCTTCAACTTTATTTCTTTCTTGAATAATTTTAAAACTATCCATGGTAGAACTATAATAAAAAGATATTTGAGATCCTTATAACAAGTCCTTTCATTTGACATACCACACGATACGGTTTGCAAAACAGTTTTTTTTATTTTGATTCCGTTAAAACTTTTTTTTTCAAAATTCTGTTGTTTATTTTATACCTTCGTCTTTAACTCACAAAAAAGTACATGAGGACTAAATTTCAACTTATTTGGTCCAGTGGTTTTGGAGTAAATTGGCTGTAAAAAGCGGTCAGCCAGACACCCGAGTGATCCTGAGTTACGTTTTTTGTTGTTTTTTTTTTGTACGGAACCCTAAAAAGTAAACTTTTTTCTTTCTTTTTATTTTTGTGAAAATTTACTAAGCTTATCAGTTA
Source organism: Thymelicus acteon (assembly GCA_951805285.1). Lineage (NCBI taxonomy): Eukaryota > Metazoa > Arthropoda > Insecta > Lepidoptera > Hesperiidae > Thymelicus > Thymelicus acteon. The sequence goes on along the minus strand of OX638213.1, from coordinate 5,709,049 downwards.
GTCGCTTATTTTTTTGTTTTAAGTTAACATTGACGTCATAAATAAACGCTAACGCACTCATACCCCCGCAGTAGGTTATTACCTGTGTCGCGGGTGGCATGGACGACACTTAAATACACATCACAATCACGCTCATGACCCGAGTACAAATATTTATCAGTCACATAGATATCTGCCCCGGCCGGGAATCGAATCCGAGACCCCTCACTTCGCAGGCAGGGTCGCTACCAACTAGGCTTCAGGGTCGTCATGTAGGTAGGAAGTCAACCGAGTGCCAAATGAGAGTTTATTAACAGTATCGTGCAGATGTAGATATAGTGTGCAGTGTGGAGGATATTGCAAAGGAAATCACTCGCTGGCGGACGGCCAGTCGAGATTTGGCGCTGGAGGAAACTTACGGGGATTGTTTGACCAAGAAAAATTAAATTTATTAATTTTTAAATCATTCATTTAATTTTTTTATTGATTCATCATCACTCAGTTGCATGGATCTTGAACTACGAGGTTTTAATGAAATGAAAATGGTTTCAAAAACTATTAAATAAATAATAAATAACGCTTCACACTCATAGCCCCACACTAGGATTCCCTGTATCGTGCGTGCCATGGACAACACACTAGACAAGGACATTCACACCCAGACCGAGAACAGAAATTCAAACTCATCATTATTTTAATTGCTTTTATTTATCCTTTTATTTGCATCAATCTGAACATTACATTTGAACATCTGAATATTGAGACTGGATGGAATATGGTACAGTGTTTTTTTTTAGCGAAGTTTGACGTAGAAGAACCAAAAACATATTTTGGATATTTTGTTTGTCAGTGACAGTATCATGCGAAGAGTATTAAAGATATTATGACGATTTATAGATTGTGATAAACAATGGGTGTTCGCTATTCGCAAATTATAACTACTTATTCTAAATTCAAAACACCCGCTCCGTTGTTAAATTTACATAAAATATTTAAAGTAAGTCGCGCCAAATGACTTACTCTCCCTATGGCCCAATTTCGAGTAGACACATTGAACGTCCTCAAAGCTTTTGAGATATAATGTTTGGGATTCAGGAATCCAGATCCAGATGGGCCGAATGAAAACCAGTTTCATATATTATTGCCTAATAAATACATTATATTTCTGTTTCTAAAATTACTTAAAAGTATATATCTACTTATGTTTCAACTAGCTGACACGGCGAACTTCGTATCGCCTAACAAACTATTTTTTTTTTCTAAAATAAAAGTAGCTTAAGTTACTCCTTGTTACATCAGCTATCTGCCAGTGAAAGTCCAGTCAAAATCGGTCCAGCCATTTTAGAGATTCCGGAACAAACAGACAGACAGACGGACAGTCAGACAAAAATTGTAAAAAATGTTGTTTTGGTATAAGTACCTTGTATACATCCAAAAGCACTTAGTAAAAAGCAGTTAAGTATTTTAATATTACAAACAGACACTCCAATTTTATTTATTTGTATAGATGTATACCTAGATAACCACAACTACTCAAAGCTGCTTGTAAAAGCTATACCCAATCACAAAAAAAAACTAATTAATAATATTTTTTGTTGTGCACAGTTAAAACGTTTTCATTATTTACATTTGAACTTTATTCGAGTTAATTAAAAATTATCATTGGTAATTAACTATATTTTGCTTCACTATTAGTCTAATGCATAAGCTTAGAGTCGCCCAGCGGGCTATGGAACGAGCTATGCTCGGTATTTCTCTACGCGATCGAATCAGAAATGATGAAATCCGTAGAAGAACGAGGGTTACCGACATAGCTCAGAGAATTAGCCGGCTGAAGTGGCAATGGGCTGGCCACATAGTTCGAAGAACCGATAACCGTTGGGGAACAAAGGTCCTCGAATGGAGACCACACCTCGGTAAAAGGAGCACAGGACGCCCCCCGACCAGGTGGACCGACGACCTGAAGAAGACAGCGGGGGTATCCGCTGGATTCAGAAGGCTCAGGACCGGTCTGAGTGGCGTAGATTAAGGGAGGCCTATGTCCAGCAGTGGACCTCAAAGGGCTGATGGATGGATGGACTATATTTTTACTTACATTTTTAAAAATTATGTAGTGCAAAATACTTGATACGCCATCTTGAACCGAACTTGACCGAACGAAGCGCTGTCACAGAGTATGAAAAAATGTGACACGGATTTTGTTCAGAACAGCCCTTCTATACATTTAAGTCCGTATGGTCTAAATATAATGTTTAGAGCTTCCGTGTATGATGTGTTAACCATTTGGCTTATCAGAATAGTATAATAATGTATAAATCTGTTTACCAGAAGAAAACCGTGCTTTCAAGATAATTCTAAATCTAGAGTCATTAATTCATATCAATTTTTATAAATATCATTACCTGACCGGTAGCTTGTATCAATCCTGAGTGATCTTAAATGACCACAACTGGCAATAAATTTTTGAGCGCTTCCGTGCTTCGGAGGGCACGTATAGTCGTCGGTCCCGGTTGTTATAACATAAAATTTTTTAAGCCACGTCGAGGCTTTAGGGCAGAATGAAAACATCCGACACTTGAGTTGCCCACTAACCCTCCACCAACCCGCACTGGAGCAGCCTGGTGGAGTATGCTCTAGATCTCTTCAAAGAGACCCGGGCTCAGTAGTGAGCCATTAATAGGTTAAAGCCATTAATATTTTTTTGGGATATGTAAGAAAATATCCAGTTCGAAAGTCAGCAATATAAAATACAAGGGCGATGTGTAACAAAAATCAAAGTTTATATCTAAACTTGACCTTGGTAATAGTTCAACTGAAAAGCCCCGTTAAGTATATTTTATTTACCTACTCGCGTGCTAAGCGCCTGCTGCCTTGATGATTGAATTCGGTTCTACTTGGGTTAAGTTCATGACTTACTACTAAATGTATTATGTCGTGGTCCGATTCGGAATTTATGATGGGAATTATGAAGTGATTAACTATTACAGGTTCACCGATCTTTGTCGGCCCCTATAGGCTCCAAATAATGATATTATCATTAAAAACAAACGACGTGATAATAGCTTTACAAAATGAGTGAAAATTTTGTCTTGTGCTATTGAATCCATCGTATATTCCCAGGATTCAATATCAAGTCATTCGCCACGTTCGTAAATCGAATTAAAGATTCCCTTGTTCGAAATTATAGTTCTCCCATGAAGCAAATATAGATCTATATTTGCTTCATGAGTTCTCCACTTGAAACTGAAATGCTCTTTTGAACTAACATCTGCTTAGGAGTTACTTCAAAACGAACCACACAAGAAAGGCAATAAGAAAGTGTTCTCCCAGAGATTGAAATTTGAAAATTGCAAGTTTCGAAAAATAAGGTACAAGAAGTATAATACATTCGTTAATTATCGGACACAATTTTTCAGGTACGTAATACAAATGTGATCGGCAGTCTTATAGAGAAAAAAAAAAAACAAATTTTATTTATTGACAACATACTTTTGGTTCGGAGCGTGTAAGGGGCCATCCATAAATTACGTCACACTAATTTCACGACTTTTTGACCCCTCCCCCATCCTTGTCATAGCTGGTCACATTTGTCAGACCCCCCCCCTAGTGTGACGTCACATATTATGAAATTTTACACCTAGAAATTATTAAATTAAAACAGAAGTTCCGAAATAAGTTTTATTTCCATTAATGGTTCCATTAATTTCGATTTTTAAATGTGACGTCACGAAATTTAGAATTCCCTCCACCCCTTGTCACACAATGTCACACTACATCGACCCCCTCCCTCCCCCCTAACGTGTGACGTAATTTATGGATGGCCCCTAACCAATAATTATTTAATTATAATTACTGAAATTAAACTAATTATATTCAGGATTTTGACTGAAATAAAAAGACGTATTGCCGATTTGGAGGCTGGTTTAATACTCATTTTACATTCATGGTGGGCTCATCTGGTGGGCCGGGCCCATTCGCTGAACCGTCACATTATGTTCTTAGAACTAATATGGAACTACGCTAATGCTGAAACAGCAGTAGTGGAAAGTGGGCTATTCATAACTACATAGAAGCTCGTCAAGACAATAAACAAAAAAAATAGAAAATCCTTTGACAGAAAAGAACAGAAGAGAAAAAAGGGTATAACTGTTTCTCTTTGCCTATTTATTTACAAAAACGGCAAAAAAAGGCCTCAATAGTTTACAATAATATAGCTTACACAATTAATCACACTAGAGACAGACAGATACAGACGTTAGTTGGGTGGTTACATCGCATTACTTCCGAGTACACCCCTCTACACGTGTAATTCCACTTCTCGGATATACAAGAAAACCGTACAATTTAGTTTACGACTTGCAATGTAGTCTTAGGACTATTGTTTAAGAACAGTTTATTGGAATACGTTGGGTAAATGCTACATTATGAGTATTTTAATATGTTATTGCAAACACGTCCTACTAACACTATAAATGTTTTTAAATGTTTGTTTGTATGGTGTTTGTTACTCTTTCACGCAAAAACTACTGAACGGATTTTCATGAAAAGCACACAGTTAGACCATAATCTGGGATAGGACACGAAATACTTGTTACCCCGGAAATCGCGGGCAAAGTCAAGGGCTGAGCACTAGTACAAAATATTGTCGCTCTTATAAATTAAAACATTTCTTTATCGTGATTATTATCAATTAGGTCAATACTTCTTGCAAAAATAACCGAATTAAAAATTAGGGATAACTCCAAAACTGCTCGTCAGATCTCGCTCAAATTTAAGTGGATCCACATGACAAGCACCAGCTTTCGATTAAAAAAACTTGAGAGGTGTCAAGGGACACCCGGATGGAACAAAGTTCCTTGCAGTAAGTACTAGGATAGCAAAAACATGCAAGCGAGTGTGCCAAAACAAAGTACCTAGTAGCTTGCTTCTAGGTGAACAAAGCCGATGAGAAATTTAATACCCCAGATTTGTTTTGGCGCACTTGCTGCATGTTTTTGCTATCCTAGTACTTACTGCAAGAAACGAAAATATCTGGCTTGCTTTCTATAAGAGAGAGAGACAGACAGAGAAACATGCGCACACCGCACGACATGTAAAGACGCCGCACGAGTTGTAACGACTAACGACGGCAAAAAGTGTCGTTACAACTTTTCGTTACCAAATTTTCCGCCTAGCCCCATTTTGCAACGCGTGATAAGGAACTTCGTTTCAAAAAGAATCATCAAAATCGGTTCACCCAGTCGAAAGTTCTGACGTAACAAACATACAAAAAATACTGTCGAATTGAATACCTCCTCCTTTTTTGAAGTCGGTTAAAAATCCGCAACTGGAGCAGTTTTAATTGAACGGTAATTTTAATTAAAAAATTATATCTCGAATTAAAATATATGCGAGAAAATTAAATAACATTTAAGTATTCATCGTGTACGTTTATAGTGTCAATTTGAAATAACCCTTTAACTACAGTGTATGAAAAGGGTCGAATTTTGATTGCAGGGCGACAAGATTAGAGTACCTTGTTATCTTGCCCTTTTTCACTTTAGTAAGACATCAAACATGAACCTTATGATATAAAAGGATGAATCGATCCAAAATCCCATAATAATCTTTACTCGATTTTATCCTCCCTCTACAGGTAATAAATAATTCTTGACAAAAAATAACCGATATCAAAATTAGGGATAACTCAAAAACTACTCGTCAGATCTCGCTCAAATTTAAATGGGACCACATGACAAGCACCAGCTTTCGATTAAAAAAGGATCATCAAAATCGGTTAACCTAGTCAAAAGTTCAGACAATCATAAAAAAAAATTCGACTGGAATTGAATACCTCCTCCTTTTTTGAAGTCAGTTAAAAATGGGGATGATTATTATTTTCTTTGAAAACATGGTAGCACATAAATATGCCAAACTAAATAAATGCGTTTAATAAATCAGCAATAACGTCAGAAGCCGTTTAAAAATCATCTCATCGTTCAATCTGACGGGTTATATATCGGAGCAGCTGGTTTTATCAGTACCAATTTCTGACAATTATAGTCAGGAATGAGAGCTGAACCCCCCCCCTGGTGGCCTCCAACCTCCCCTTAATCAGCCACCCCAAGCCTCGCATAACCCCTGGTCCGATTCTGTTATTAAAACTTCTTCTGTTTGTTTTTTTTTTATATAATAATAATATGAATCCTGAAAAGAGTTCAATTATTATAAACTGATTGTTTAAACAAACCGATATTCTTGAGGCGTGAACCATGTCACGTTTAGATGTCCGTACGGTTCGGCCGCTCAAATCGAAGTGAGCCCTCGGCAGATTAGCAACTGGTTTTATATCGCCTGATTCATCGAATGATCTGACTAATGTGATATCGAGTATCGAGTATCTTATCGAGTAAACAAATGGAAGTAAATTCGTAATCGAATTATAATGAAATATCGACTTACGCGCCGATACGGCCATTCTGCAACAAGGTCGCCTCGACCTTAAAAATAATAACAAAACACTTTACATAAGAAAGGAAAAGTAGGGAGGCCCCTGTCCTCAACCTAGTCATCACATAGTAGAGAGGCCCCTGTCCTCCATCTACTAGTGAATCCTATCTAGGGAGGCCCCTGTCCTCAACCTAGTCAACACACAGTAGAGAGGCCCCTGTCCTCCATCTACTACAGCAATTAGAAATAACTTAATATTATTTTGTAATTATTCAATCTTTCACCTCACTCGTCACAATTGACGACTCAATAACTTCAACTTCTCACCCTTCTCAATGGCTGTTCCATAACCTTCAACTCTGCGCTGATACGGCAGCATCCTTGACACATTCACTTGATTTGGATGTTGCAGCGCTTGCTGCAGTCGATCGCGAACAAAGCTTCATAACTCTGCTTCCAACTTGAGTGAACTGGCAAAAACCATATTATCCATGGAAATCACGACGGAAATCATTATGAGAAAGCGTTGCCAATATAGGACCTGTAGGACAAGATTGAAATAGAGAGAACCAACTTTACAATAATTCGTCAGGGTCGCAGTTCATCAATATTAGAGATTTTCGTCCTCAAGGGTCCTTATGTAGCAGCAGTAAACATATAAATGATGACGTACATTGTAATAATTCTTTATATTTTACTATCAAACAAATTTCCATGGATTTCGCCTACCCAACGTTACTCATTTAAAGCAAGACTCGTGGCCAGTTTCCAAACATCTCTTGTTTTTGATTCAACAAAGCCACGCATCATTTAAATGTTTTTTTATCTCCTCTTTATGGCGTCTTACTCCCCACTACTTAGGGTCACCATTCCCTAATCGTTGCACATCTTCTGCCCGACGATGTGTTGCACATCCGTGCATACTCAGTCCGTCTACGAATATTCAGAGTTCATTCTGGGCGCTGTCGCTGGTAGTACATACAGCAACTTGATTTCCAGATATGCGCCAATTTGACCAATTCACCAAGCTGGACTAGGACATTCCATTTTGCCCACCGTCAACCTTGCCAGCAACGACTTTTCCAGCAATATGACTGAAAAACTTGAGTACTTAGCATAGATAGAAAGCGGAAATTTGGGTCCCAAAGCAAAAGTGGTTGCGCTAGATTTATATATTTGTGCTTTCCAGCTATCTGAAGCATTTTCTTCCCACACGACATCCCAAAAACATTGGCATGGCCGCAATTAGCCCTCCTGTGTTCAGGTCTCTACCCCGTAACCGTCAATAGAGAACACTTAAGAGCCGTCTTTGTTTCGACTCAGAGCGAAATGCTTTGATCAGTCCATATACTCGCAGTAGTTATTTTTGCCACTTTCATTTCCAATCTTCTTTAAATCCGTAATTGTTTATATTGCCTTTGTACTAGATAAAGACTTCAACAGTTTAAATCTAAATACATTCGCGAGCCGTAGTCTGCTACCACGGTCGACCACCGCTAGTTTAATTTTTCTTTGTCTGAATCTAAGAAACATCTCTTATCCGATTCACTCTGTATGGCAGACGTAGACTATTTCAACTTCACTGATGACTAGTAGATTAGAATCATTTGAGTATAGGAGGTCTTCACCTTAAAATCTCTTTAGATTTTAATGCCAGCTATAGTTTTTCCACCATTCCAGCTTTCGTAAGTCCCTCTGATAGAAAGGTCCCTCCATGAGGGTTATGAATGGATAAAAAGGATACATCCAACAGCTTTTCAAAACTAAAGAGTTCCGATATTGTTTTCGTTATGGCTGCTTGTAGTTCTCACTTACACTATCATCATCTATTTCACAAGTCATAAAAACGTCTTCCATGGCAAACATGTCGAATCTTCCATACAAAATTGAATATTGAATAAATTGAAATCGCTGTCCAACTGCGCCGCAATAAAAGCAGTAAACGTGAGCACTCGAGATGGATACTAAACCGTGCGAGAACTGTTACGTAGGCATCACTTAAATTTTCTCTATTTGGCCATCTATTCCACGTGTAATTTTTCTTTCCTTTCTTATATCGGCTAATCGCATTCTCATAATCTGTATATTATTACTGTGTAAATTTTGTAAATTAACACTACTCCTGCAATCCCCTGAAGTGTCTTATTACTTCCTCAAAACGATGACTTCGTAGTGATTTGAACAAGCAACATTCTTTCTTCTTTTGCATGAAATAAAGATTCAATAAGTCTTCAAATTCTCCAGCACTCCCTTCGCTCAAAATTTTTACAGAATCTTAACCGAACGAATCAGCAAAAAGCGTTGAACTCATGTGATATGGCTGTTGCATCTGTTAGTTCAAAAAGCGACGAATCCCGCTATTCATAAAATATCCGACTGACCTGGGATATAAAAGCCATGGTTTCATAATTGTTGCATCTTGCTGGTGCTCCATTTATAAAGCGGAAGAATCACAGACCCTGTCCAATCGTCAGACCACTCTTCAGTAAACCAGATATGGTTACATATGAACATTTCAGATATCCATACCTTGTCCCCAAAGTATCCGCCGCAAACAGGTCAACAGCGGTCAAAGCAGCGATGACCACAAATTGAATAATTAGAGATCCTTGGTCAAACAACTCCACGCCGTCGCAATGCGTGACAATCATTTGTTCGCTGGAGTTCAGGAATAGAGCTGGGTACAATAGTTTCACCACTGGTCAGTCACTGCGCCTAATTTCGAAGTAGCATACTGGTCCCATCCTTAATCATTTAACTTTAAGCCTCAACCATTTAGAGAGAAGTCTGATTTTCTTATACAGTTCTACGGCTCTTATGCCATGCTACTCACATCTTCAGAGCGCCAGAATGCAGATACTTCCTCGTGTCTTATTACTGGGCTCATTTCTGAGCATTCTTCACAATCCTCATGTTTTGATAGAACGCTGGTATTGAAGGCCCTTTGTAGATGATAATTCCATTGCCTTCCACCCGCAACAAACACAACCTTCGATCGTATGTACCTTCGATACGATGCATAATCCACAGGTTGGCGTTCCACGCATAATTATCACAACGTTTTATAAACTTGAATTAAACTCAGACGTTATACGCACTCACATTCATGGCCCCACAGTAGGACCTCCTGCGTCGTGGGCACTCGAAGCCAGGACCTCTGGTGCGGCGGCAGCGGTGCAGCATGGCAACCATTACTCCACAGGTCGTCACGTTGTAATCAATTGCATTACATTTTTCACTATTTCATGATATGCGGGTTCTCTCAAGTGGATACCGGAGTACCTCTATGTAACTCAAAAAAACTATTGTTATCACTCACCATAATCTTAATAAAACGATGATTTTGTGATTATCTCCAACAATATTCCAGCGTTATAGTAGTCAATCATGGTTCTTGGAGTGGTAATACGCTTAAAAGACCAGCCATTGACGTGTCAAATCAGATACTTGCGGATAACATCACTTAGGCGTACGGCCACACACACAAACACGCTCCCCTTTTTTTTACAACGGTCCTCACATCTTCAACCATAGGGCGGGACGGGAACACAACATAATACACTAGATGACCGCAAATCGTATTCTCTTTACTATATCAAACGGTAGATTTCTTGAACTGTCCACGGTTTGTCCACACAAAAGCTAAATTCAAGACCTTTTTAAAACATGAATCGCTTCTGGCGCCACAGCGCCATGAAACGTTCCACTTGTTTTTCCTCCTCACACCACCACGTTCATAGAGTTGGAAGTCGTTGAAGCCAGAGAATTCCACGCGTCAAACGTTCCTGGCCCGGAATCAAGCTTGTTGCTCCGCAGGCAGGGTCACTACCAACTAGGCTGCAGGGCCGTCAATTACTTATGGCATATCTTGTCTTGATTTGTACCCGCAGTTTGCCATTACCTGTGCGACGATGCCGTCACATCACCATATTTCACACGTTCAAGTTCCATGGTGACCGTGCCAGGAGCTGACACTCGTTTCCCCATATTTATCACTACCAATAGGCATATAATAAAAAAATAATAACATCTTACCAATATAATCGCTATGGCACTTACACTCCTTGCTGAAAATCCTGGTTTACGTATCCCGCTTCTGATATCGGAGCAGCTGGTTTTATCAGTACCAATTTCTGACAATTATAGTCAGGAATGAGAGCTGAACCCCCCCCCTGGTGGCCTCCAACCTCCCCTTAATCAGCCACCCCAAGCCTCGCATAACCCCTGGTCCGATTCTGTTATTAAAACTTCTTCTGTTTGTTTTTTTTTATATAATAATAATATGAATCCTGAAAAGAGTTCAATTATTATAAACTGATTGTTTAAACAAACCGATATTCTTGAGGCGTGAACCATGTCACGTTTAGATGTCCGTACGGTTCGGCCGCTCAAATCGAAGTGAGCCCTCGGCAGATTAGCAACTGGTTTTATATCGCCTGATTCATCGAATGATCTGACTAATGTGATATCGAGTATCGAGTATCTTATCGAGTAAACAAATGGAAGTAAATTCGTAATCGAATTATAATGAAATATCGACTTACGCGCCGATATATATGACAGTGTTATCGGCTTTGAGCGTGTACATTTTATTAGAGAGTATTTTCTTATCCCGTCGTTAAATTCGACGGCTTTTTATTTGCCTGCTTTACAGCAAAGTGGATGTTCGGCATATTCTTACTTTATGCCCTCGTTAATAAGTGTCTTTAAATTATGTTGTCAACTCATTGTTGTTCGTTCTTTTTATGCCAAAATTATGACGAGGCAATCGAAAGATGCTGATATCAAGTGATTTTTCTGAACGACTTTGGATTGGACTAAGATCAAACCCTAGTGACAGTCATTACAAGGCTGAAGTGTCTTTTAGGTTGAGAGTACAATACTTTCATAACTTACATAACCATTCATAGTTGACCCTACACCTACTCATAATATTGATAGGACTATCCTTAGTATTTTACAGTACTATCGCTATTATCGAAAAACTAAATGTAATGAATGATGAAGCCATTTAAAACTAAATGTTAAACAGAATAACTTTTGCTAATTTCTTCAAAGATAAATAAATATTCTGTTTTCCTTTCGTTTGTGTTCTCAGTTTGTGGTATAGACAGCTCAGAAAATTGATCATAATGTGCTTTCATAGAAATCTCAACATACAGGATGTACCGCTTAAGTGTTCTAATATTACATTTTGATTTTTTATACCTACAATTTAACTAGTAGATATGTAATTTTTCCTGTGAAAAATATAATTATTATAGTAATTTCATTTATCATCAGTTTCATCGCAATTATGTTTTCAAAATGAAATGAAATAAAAAAATAATTTATCGATTATAATCGATGCATCGATAAGTCGCTCGAGTTAAGCTATATTCGGCTACTGTAATGGATGACTGTTCTCTTGCATTTACGTTATTTAGAGCCCGTGTATCTTGTACGTTATGCTTTTTTAAGATTACTTTATTCTACCATAATACAAGAACAATACCCATACAGCATGTAATTTTTATAATTATGGTAACTGCGTTAGATAAATATATGTAAAATTTTAACAAAGTCCAAAAAATCTTATGACATTTAAGACAAATATAAATACTATATAAGTAAATACTGCAAATGTCACATAACTTTAGTCACATTTTCCCCACCTTACTCTACTTCAGATAATTATGAGTGTTGCCGTATCCAATTTCATTAAGTTCTTTCAATAATTTTTCACAAAAAAATAACCGACTTCAAAATAACTTAAAAACTACTTGTCAGATCTCGCTCAAATTTAAGTGGAACCACATGACAAGGACCAGGTTTCGATTAAAAAAAGAATCATCATAATAGGTTCACTCAGTCGAAAGCTCTGAGGTAACAAACCTAAAAAAATACAGTCGAATTGAATACCTCCTCCTTTTTTGAAGTGGGTAAAAAAATTACATGTCTTCACATTTATCCGGCAAACTATACTTAAACATATTTTCAGTATTCCGTATTTATTACACCCTGTATAGAAGAAATGCGACGGCCTGCAAAGTTTCACGACTCTCGTACAATTTTATTCAATTTATATCCTCCGATAGCTCTGATGATTCCTGCATTTTAAATAGGTAAATTAATGTTTTTTATTATTGAAGATACACATGCATCAAGAAGAATATAAAGTAAGGGTGGCCAGACTGGTCAGTTTTGGGGTTTTCATTCAGATATTCTTTACAAATAAGGACTTCTCAGGTGGCACATCTGTTCGCTTGTTGACTAATTACATAAAAAACTCAAATGAACACTTGCTAATATTAGCACTTATTTTGGTAGTCTAGTGCTTCTCTGATTGTTGTATTTTTTGTTTAAACGGTACCTACGGTATATTCTCAGTTACCAGCGCGCCAGTTCAATTTGATTGATCTCTTGAGAGGTTTTCTCACAGACATGTACATTGTACAGTCGGCCGCAGAAGTAGCTTAACATTTTAGTACCTTGTCACATTACAGTTCTTGAATTTGTCATAGATGTTGCTAGGAAACCGTCGAAACAGTTACTATTACAAAGTACTAAAATGTCAAGCTACTTCTACGGCCGACTGTACCTAAAGTTTTCTTGTCAATGACCACAGATTACATAGATAGGCTTTTATTAAGTTAATGCGTTTTACCACCCATGACTACATCACCACTTACCATCAGAAAAAAAAAACATATAAGTGCCTTACATAACCCACGCTACTCGTACTTACTACGACATTACAACTTTCTGAATGATGAATTACACATGCTGATAAGGAGGAAGCATTATGAATTTACATCCAAATTCCAGGGTGGATATTAACATTCCGCTCAACTTTCCCTTAAGATACGTTAAGTATGCGAGCGACAAGATACTTAGCGACATTCACTGAGCTTTTAGAACTACCTTCCCTGAAGGCGTTGTGTGATAATAGAATTCTTGATGCCTTGTTCCTGAGTCAACTTTGATACTCGTTTCAGTAAGGGATTTGGTCGTGTATATCTTGTTATTAAATTAACATATACACAATGTATTTTTGCATGTTTTGTGTGTACTGGATTAAGGGAATCAAATAAATATTTGGATATATTGGAAATCAATCATTTCAAAAGCACTAATGGGTGGGCAGCTTGTGGTAATGATTGTGGTCAACAGAGTTGGCCATGACAAAGAAGATGTAAAGTAAAGTTTAAAGAGTAAACATCAAAGCATGTTCTGTGGCAAAGAAAATATCATACTTAAATGTAAACCAAAAAAATCTTCAATGTGTAAGCATCGATTTAATGCCCATGTATGGGAAGCACGCGACTATGCCTTACACGATCTATAAAAATGGTGTATACATGTATGTAATTATGTATTAACTAACGATGTATTATGAAACTACTTTTTGTTCAACTGACAGTTTCTGTTAGTCCTAGCGGTCTTTATAATTTCACGCAGATTTTCTATCCGCAGGCGCGTTCAGTAGTTGTCTAATTGGGTAGTGATGACCATTAGAAACATTAGAAAGTACGAGTAGCTTGATAGCTCTACGGTCTGTAATACGTAGAAGTCTACGGAATACACAGTAAGCCTTCGTTTCCTAGCAAAAAAAGCAAAGCAACAACCCATAATTGTCCCACTGCTGCGCTCGGAGTCTCCTCTCACAATGTGAGGGGTATGGGCTATAGTGTACCACGCTGGACAAGTGCGAATTGGTAGACTTCACACACCTTTGAGTACTTCATGGTGAACTCTCCGGTGTACAGTTTCCTCACGATGTTTTCCTTCACCGAAGCAAGTGGTAATTAACAACGCACTAAATACGCACATAATATTTGAAAATTAGAGGTGCGTGCCAGGATTTGAATTCGGGCCCCTTCATTCGGGAGTCCAACGTTCTAACCGCTAGGCTATCACTGCAGTAGTTTGTTTCCTATTGAAAGTTATTATTTCGGAAGACTTCTGACAGCATACGAAAGTCCCATACTTAGGGTAATCACATTAGCTTTACGCCAGTTCACACCGAAGCAACGTGGACCCTTGCACCATAAAGAGATATGGTACAGTGTTGCTGTTTAATTTGCTTCTTTTTTAACTCTTTCTTTCTTGTTTGGCCACTCACTGGTATTACTGACGTCCATGAGCGACGGAGGCTATTTACAATCAAGTCATGGAGTATAGAGGAGAGCCATCTCATATCAGGGGAAAGTTGAAAAGGTGTCCAGCTGTTTAATGAAAATAAAATTAGTTCCAGTACCTACCACCATCCTACGACAATAGCGTTGGCGTCGCAATAAGTACGATATGAACATACATAGCTGTTGACGCTGTTGTAGACGGAGCTACGGAGTGAAGTTTGCTGAGTTCAATAAAATTTATCTTAGCGCACATCCTAGTTTTTACGGACACTTTTCATACACAGAGATGTCTCTCCTTACCTCTATACTTCATGCCATCAAGTGAATCGTCACTTTGTCGACTAGTTAAAAGAATACAGTTAAACTAAGTAGCAGCCCGGACAGACTTCGTTCTGTCAAAAGTTTTTTTTTATTAAAAACCTTCCGTGTACCTTAAGGGAGATGTAAGCTATCCTATCTTTCAAATTGGATCAAACTGCACACAGTGTGCAAATTTGTTTAAAATCGCTAAGTAGTTTAGGAGTCCGTCGCGGGCAAACAACGTGACACGTAAGTATAAATTATAAGATTACGAGGTAGGTATACTTATAACAGATTTAATATACTATATTAAATCAATACTACAAAATAATATTTACTTTAGTAAATAACCAAATAATTGCATTTAAAAATGAAATTCCAATCATTCAATTCAAAATTGTATCATTCCTTATTTTCAACTGAGCGTTAATGAAAATTAATGGAATGCGACAGCCAATAATGTTTCAATTAATGTATAATACGAAGTGATGTTGCATCGGCCCTGTAACATCTGCCAATAAGGAAAGGACTGATCGCGTTATACGTCATATCAATACCAAGTCGGCCTCTCTGTTAATTTAGAAACAAAGTCATCGAGACTATAATCAGCGTTACGGATATTATTATGTCTCTATACATCACTAATATATTCGTATGCTAACCGGTAATTATTGATGTCTATAAGAACGTTTTTTAGAATTGTTTTCGCTAATCTGACATTTTTGAAGTGAAAACTTCTTAAGCATCATTGTAATTTGAAAGTCGATGAAACGAAAAAGGGACAGTAAAAAGCGACAGACACAAACTCATAAGATTTAACGTGGGAGAAAATGAGATAGGAAGCATTAAACAGTGTTTCTTATGTTCGTGGTTCTTGTTTTCCAAAAAAAAAAAATTTGAAAATTTGGGTGGGGGGTTAGGGGTGGGTCCAGTAAGGTTTATGTAATATAATGTATAATAGTCTGTGGGAATCTACGGGAGGGTTGGAAATGTTGTTAAAATTTGTCTATGACGCACCGTTCCCGAGATATACGGTATTTTCGGTTTTTCCAAAAAAAAATTTTTGAACATTTGGGTGGGGGGTTAGGGGCGGGTCCAGCAAGGTTTATGTAATAGGGACTATGGGGGTCCACGGGGGGGTTGGAAATTTTATTTTCTTGCGTTTACATTTGTAATATACAAATTAACGTAGTATTTCCCGTTTCCTGCTCGGCACGCAAAGACAAAAGTGCATGTTATATTCAAAAGGTTCAGTCAATTGAATCGTAAAACTTCTTACTTAGTTGTAATTACAGTTAATGAATATACTTCGTGCGTCGACTCGATTGAACAGTTATTCATAGTGGGTAATAATAACTACTGTAGTTGTCTGAAATATTTTATATGAAGACTAGCGTTCTGCCCGCAACTTTGTCCCCGTTTTCCGGGATAATACGTAATCTATATCTTATTCCAGGCAAAATCCGTTAGGTAGTTTTTGCGTGGAAGAGTGACAAATATTTACACATCCTCATTCACAACATTTCACATCTATACATCTATACAAATAAATGAAATTAGAGTGTCTGTTTGTAATATTAAAATAACTGCTTTTTACTAAGTGCATTTGGATATATACACGGTACATATACCAAAACAACATTTTTTACAATTTTTGTCTGTCTGTCTGTCTCTCTGTCTGTCTGTCTATCTGTTTGTTCCGGCTAATCTATGAAATCGCTGGACCGATTTTGACGGGACTTTCACTGGCAGATAGCTGAAGTAACAAGGAGTAACTTAGGCTACTTTTATTTTAGAAAAAAAAAATGAGAGCTTAAGAACAACAAATTGAAGTCTGTTACATTCGTGAAGTGTACACAAAGCCTTTATTTATCGTCTAGCTAGACGAAGGAACACTTGAAACTAATTCAGTTGGTTAGATACCCTAGAGAGATTTAAATATACACAGAATCTCACTTCACTTTACTCAACGCTTTTCACCTCGCTCGCGCTCTTTCGTTGATTTAAACGGCTTTGTAATTGAATTCAATTCCCTGATCCCTATGAAGCACTAGGGTATCCATGATTAACTTCTAACAAATAAGTAAAACGATAATGATGAAGTTC
The DNA here is from genome assembly GCA_951805285.1 of Thymelicus acteon. Classification (NCBI taxonomy): domain Eukaryota; kingdom Metazoa; phylum Arthropoda; class Insecta; order Lepidoptera; family Hesperiidae; genus Thymelicus; species Thymelicus acteon. Next base: position 5,692,115 of record OX638213.1, on the reverse strand, counting down.
GAAGGGTCAATGTTTTATTTGGGGATTTTGGGGTTATTAGGTATGGTCAATGATATTTTACATAATATTATAATCTATACAATACAATACAAATACAAAATATAAATAAAATTGGAGTGTCTGTTTGTAATATTAAAATAACCGCTTTTTACTGAGTGCATTTGGATGTATACACGGTACATACATATACCAAAACAATATTTTTTCAATTTTTGTCTGTCTGTCTGTCTGTCTATTTGTTCCGGCTAATCTCTGAAATGTCTGGACCGATTTTAACGAGACTTTCACTAGCAGATAGCTGATGTAACAAGGAGTAACTTAGGCTACTTTTATTTTAGAAAAAAAAAATGGTTTATTAGGCGATACGAAGTTCATCGGGTCAGCTAGTCTATACTAATATTATAAAGAGGGAGATAAAAAAATGTGTGCAACATTTTTTTTCTTATCTGTATAACTGTTTGCTTTACTGTGTCGAACTTATTTACTGTATCTAGAGTAAGTAAATTTATCCAAATAACCTTATTTACTTGGCACCTTCACTGCATTTGATAAAATATTTTTAGATAAGGTCTACGTGCTAATAGATTGGTTCTACGTCATTCGGTTATCTGTTCAGATCACCTTGACCACCATGGATTGTCATACAAACCCTTTGCTTAACATAATTGAAATTTCAACCTTATCCACATTTCTTTTAGTTTCAAATCTAACTCAACAACTTCCTTACTAAATATTAATTCTTATAAATTATGTCAAGTATAATAAAGTCAATTAAATTTTTTACATATTTTTAATTTCATATTATGTATTTGATATTGTGTATTGTATCTCAATAAATTTTAGAATCGGCGTTTTAATAACTGTTTACGTTAAACATAATAATTATAAAATCCAGTATCTTCAATATAATCTAATAAATGGACATACTCGCTGTTCGAAATTGACTGAAAATCCAAGCGATGCCTTTAGATTGAAATACTTATTCATAAAACTGTATATTATTAAGGTCGGCAGTCTGAGATATTTTTTAAAAATAGTTTTTGATGTAGCACTTGCATAATTTTACAACAAAAGTGTTATTTTAAGCTCTCGGTGTTGATGACAATAATAATATAAGCTTACAATATAGCTATTGCCTACAAGCTAAAAAATCTTATAAACCCTGTTAATGTTATAAATGTTATAAAATGTTATAAACCCTGTTATTCCACTAGATGTGTTGGTTATTAATGAAGCGAAGTATTGCAAATGCAGCAAAATATGAATGATAGTACGGCGATGAACAGCTTCGAATTCCAAACACTCGTCTGTTGGAGTTGCAGGCGCTGCAGCGAATGGTATAGCAGAAAAACAGCAGAATAAATATTGTCCATGCTGTGAAAAAATCCAATTGACGTGACTGTATCAATCTTTTCACTTTACAACGCGAATCAACGTGAAATAAAAAACAATTGAATGACGCTCACACCATTGAAATGAAACGCAATCTTGTTAACAAAGGTGACGTTTAAAATCTTACCTATTGATGAAAAAATATATGATAACAAATAAAGATTGGGTTAATTAATAAAAATATTATAACTATAAATTAAAAATCATTTAATCATAAATATAGGTATACATATAAATACATCAAATGCATAAGAACGTATAAGTATTTTTTGATTATAACATTGTTATAACCATTGGCATTTGGTAGATGGCATTGTTAAACAACACTAAGCCAATGATTTCACAGAAACACAATTTACCAAAAAAAAAATACTAGGTACTACTTGTTTATTACCCGACTGCTAAGGAAGGGTTACATTATAGTAGGTACTGTTATGTACAGAGTTGTGCGCTGGTGTCGCCACTAGAACTAGTCATTCGATCATCTATTCGATTATTGTATTATTCGATTACTCAATTATACCGGACCGAACTCGGTACAAGATAGTCTACGCCAGGATCTCGGGGCAGACGGCTGTGTCCGCGGAGTGTTGTGCGTACTTACAGTGAATAATATAATACTTATAATATTAATTTTTTATAAGTATTAATACTCTTATAAATAATAATACTCGTGGTTCGTTGAACATAACAGGTACCTTCAAGCTTTGCTTTCACATGCCACTTGACTGCTTCAATAGATAAATCACGTGTTGAATTGGGTAATTTATTGTACCGAGCCCCATAAAAGACCGCTATCTCTTACGTAAGCGATAAGAGGACACAACCGGATTATATTAATTAGATGATCCACCTGTTGGAAGGTGGCCAGTGTCAGCCATGAACATTAGCAACACCAAATGCGTCACCGATGCGTTTGGAAGAAAGAAGTATTCTAATACTATGTTTATGTATTCTATAATACTCTATATGTACCTAATTTAATTTATTTTGCAGAATAATATTGTAAATAATTTTCACGCCTATAATATTATTTGTATTTTACATGTCATTATCATCTTCATATATTTTATCGTATTTTCCGTATGTATTTCCCGTATTCCATTTCCTTCTTCTATTTCTACTTTTATATTCTCGCAAGGTCGCCTAGCAGAGAATGTTTATAGCATTAAGTTCACATTTTGTACTACTTAGGTTTAAGGGTATAAAGTGTAAATAAATATATAAAGTGTAAATAAATAAATAAAAAAACTGGCTCATCAAGCTTGGACTGACTCAAGCTTTGCTAACTAGCCAATGGTTGTGCTACCACCTGCCACTAGTAGGTACAGTTAGGTACTATTCCTGAAAACTTTGAGTTTTAAACACGGACCTGCAAAAAGACGGACGTAACCTCGTCTAATCGAGAGTGAAGCATAACAATGGCCGCCCGCTTACCATGTGTGCGTAATTTTTGATTCGCGATTGATGCAGTATGGTGTCAATGTATGGGTGTGTGTAGAGAATTGGTATTACTATGGGTGCTTCACTGACTTTGTTGTTGGGATTACGCTTTTTTTTAGGTTCGTGGTTTTAAACAAATAAAAATATGCCACATCTACAGGTACGCAAAACAGTATACGGTTTATAGGTGAGTGGCGACCGAATGGCTTCTGACTCACAAACGAGGTCACGCTCCGTGAATCTGAAAGGAACAGCGTAAATATTGATAGTACGGCTTCGCATTTAATTGGCGGAAACGACATGGACCCTAATTATTTTTGTTTGAATCAAAACCTATCTATTTAATAAACTGAGGAGAATTCACGAGGATTAAGTACGATAACATTATGTTTATATAGTGTTATGTAAAGGTAAATAAAATCCACATGTTTAATATACTTATTTCGTTTATCGTAAACACTTATCAAGCGTTTTTGGAGCTGAAAACCTATAACGATAAAAAATTTAAGACTTAGAACAAGGATTAGATGACCATAACAGCCCGTAATTTGTATCTTGTCGACTACAATCCAATTAGGTTAAGGTTTATAATTATTTATTAAGTTTCCTCCAAAGCACGGAAGCTTTGAAGAAATTTCTATGACCATGACCAACTTTTTACGATTAAGACTAAGGCTTTCCGCCCACGTCAATCTTTTTGTAGGACCGATAATCGGGCCGATTTTCCCTGCCATATTATTTTTGACCGACTTTTTGTAGGACGTGTGCGTTGCACTATTGCTATCAGGACGTTCTATTTTTCTCCTACAAAAAATCGGTCACCGATTATCGGACGTGGGCGGGCAGCGTAATAATACTTACGACTGACATAAGCTAGTGCATCCAGTGTGCTTAGTACGAGTTTTTTCTTGACATAAAGGCGGGGTAAACGCACGTTTACTAAAATTTGTATGGGGCCAAAGCTTTTCTCTTCACTGCCGCTAGATGGCTCTGCTTCGGTCCCATACAAATTTTAGGTATCGTGCGTTTACTTTACGCCGTCATTTAAATAAAACTCGTACTAAGCACACATCTCTTACATCAAGTGAAATCATACACGTGGAGCGCACTGCAGTTATCATGCATATATAAAAATTACCAGACTGGTAGGAATGCGGACTTATTTATAACCAGTAGCACACAGTACCTACATAACTTTAAGTATAAAACCAGTTAACCCGTGCACGCTTCTCTATGGGAACAGCATAGCAACGAAAGTAGCACTATGCTAAGTTATAAGTAAACTAGGGAAGGAAAAAAGGTATTCACGCTAATAAAAATATAAATTTAAAAAACGAATAAAATTATACTTATCCTGTGATTTCTTGAAAAAAAACTTTTTATTAAAACAATCTTATATCTTAGTATTAATTTGTCAGGTGGCACGTCTGCTCGTTACATAAAATTAAAAAGAAAACTTTCAAAGGCCTCATGTAACACATAGACGTTGTTGACAGGAAAGCTTAAATTTCAATAGGCAACAGAAAAAGATCGTGGATACATTTACAGAAATCTGATGTTAGTCAGCAAGGTACTACAAACATCCTTGTATTTGACGAACGGATTGGGGACAGACGCTTTCAAATGAAGCATTTAATCTCTGACATAAAGAGTCAGTTTTTATGAATCTTTGTGAAGAACCCAGTTGATAGGTAACCAAGTCTGTGAAGGAGGGGTCCCAAGTTTGAGAGGCCATTCATTAATTACGTAAGGACCTTGAGGGGGAGGGGGGTCCTCAAAATCTCTACATGCCCTTATGTTGGAGGGGGAGAGGGAGGGGGAGGGGGTAAAATAATTGTTACGTAATATTTAGCAAGTTAAAATACTAACAGTAAAGACTAAAAATATTTGAAAAAAAAAATATAAGGTTTGGTGCAATAGATCCTTTTCTATAACCAGAAAATCTTACGTAAGAAGGGAGAGAGGGAGTCCGAGAAATCTTATGTGCTCTTACATGGAGATAGGAGGTGTCAAAAATGCCCAAAATTGTCCTTAAGTATGAATGGCCCCTAAGGTGGGGCACAATATCACAATATTTTTATATTATTTTCAGTAGTATTTGTATTTGTCTAATCTATACTAATATATAAAGAGGAAAGATTTGATTTTTTGGTTTGCATTGAATAGGCTCCGAAACTACTGAACCGATTTCAAAAATTCTTTCACTGTTGGAAAGCTACACTATCTCCGAGTAACATAGGCTATATTATATTTTCAAAAAAATTAGGGATCCTTAGTAAAACTTCAATAATGTAACCCAAGGTGTAAAAAAATAAGAAGGCGGTTACTCGTCTATCATATTTTGCCCCACCCACCCTTCTTCATAAGAGTATTGACCCTATCAGATTTTTTAATGTTTATTAAAATTTAACATTTACATTTATTCGACGCGCTATACCCTTTATAGGTCTCATAGTGCGCTACCCGAGCCGCATGAGTAGCGTATAATCGGATAGCGGCTGCATATCGTAGATAATGGCCGGCTAGATTGAATGCTCTTGCAATCTCGTTGTTAATAGCCAACGATTTTCACGTTCGCTGTTTCATTTATCTACACTTTATTGATCGGAAGTGGACATTTTATTTTGGTGAATATATGTTTCACGAAGTTATTTATATTCAACAGTCTATCTATAGTCTATAGATATCACTTGAAAATATGATACGAGTGGGTTTTTTGATTGTACCTTTCAAACGGGAGATCGTACTTTATGCTGTATAGGTATTTCGTATTTCAGGCGTAGATCGATTGATTATGCAAAATTATAAACATGTTATTGTTGTAAACATAATATCTTTACTAATATTATAAAGTTGAAGAGTTTGGTTGAACGCGCTAATCTCAGGAACTACTGGTTCGAATTGGAAAATTCTTTTTGTGTTTAGACCATTTATCAAAGAAGGATAACATCATATATTATAATAGTTAGATTTTTCCATAAATTAACGCGAGTGAAACCGCAAGGCACAGCTAGTTAATTATTAATAAATATGTTATTGTTTTTATATTTTCATTGCCAACCACAGCAGAAGAGAAAAGAGTAAATAAAGTTGTCTGGTTGTATTCTAGAATATTGTGGATTCTTAATCAGCTTGGCTCTTCTGGGTCATCTTTGGTCACGAAAAGTAAATAGGTTGTACATAATTCTCTTTGTTGCAGCGCCAGCCGTCAGTGCCCGAAGCACTAATCGGATAGCCCGCTCGGGCTGCGTCGTTGAGATAATTGGCGACGTGATTGAATAGTCGTGAGCGAAATTTAATTAATGTTCGAAGACTCCCTTTGATTACGTGCTTGTTGGTGGGAAATCATAAGAATAATCGTATCATAAGAATAGTTACTGGCCCACAATTTCCAACCTCCGTGCCTGATTTTTCTATTTTCATTTCTAAACCTAAACTAAAACTAAACTTAGTACTAACTAATACTATTCACAGGCATACCTTTTTTTCTCTTGAATTCGAATCAAATGGAATTGAATTTGGAACAGTTTCATTTCCAACAAGAGATCACTACCAATTTTTTTCATATCAGATAATATTCACGCATGCAAACAAAACAGAAAACGGTAATATTTCATGATTAATTAAAATATATTAAATTGCTTTGCTAGCACGTACGCAAATTTGTACGGTTTAATTATTCGAAAAGTATAATTATCCGGCGAAAAGCAAAATACTTTTTACATTTTTACAACCATAGTCATTATGCATCTCGAAACAAATTTTCATTAAACATTATTCAAAAATGTTTACGTCAGTTCATAAAACTATATTATTACATAGGTTTCTTTGGCCGAATAAATAACCATGCATTTTACTTAGGTACCATAAATCTCTAAAAAGTAACGACAATAGGGTCAATATGTCATTGTCAGGAGCAGACTACGGGAAGTACTGTTCGCTCTTTAAGAACATTAAGAAGATTATAAATGAAAGATGTGTCGGTTGCAGAATAATTTTTCTTTAAGGGCTAATTTAACGGTCATAACATTGTCGAAGTACTAAGCTTTTCTTTCAAAATAATAATGATGGTCCCACGTTGGGCGCCAAAAGGGATTAACCTTGACTAATCCAAATGTCACTTTGTATCATTGTTTATCACTAAGGGCTTGTTTCACCATCTTCAAGTAGAGTCCTGAATAAGCTATTCGCCGGTTAAAGTGACGTAAAAGTGTCATTTTACATACACGAAATGTCAACTTAACCAACGAATAGCTTACTTCGGACTTACTTGAAGATTGTGAAACAAGCCCTAAAAGTTGTATCCTTAGCAGTAAGTACAGATCTGTATAGAATGTCACAATTACGACTGTATTTTTTTCTCTTCTCACAAATAAAACTGCTGCTTTAATCGTATGAGAGCAAGATATTTTTAAATTGCTCTCAGTAGCTAAAAGTGTCTTTACCAAAAGAACAAAGTCATACGGATATAAAGTTCCAAAGAACTCCAAGACAAACGGCTAACAAGTAATTACGTGGAAAAGAAATTTTGTACATATAAATGCAAGTTCCTTAATAATTTATTGTACTGAATGTCATACGTATATTATTTATCTATCCCAAAAATGAGACCCCAATCGGGGATCAGATCCAATAACCCTCTCAGCAGGGTTCCTATCAACAAGGCTACGGGGTATTATAACTCTCTTGTAATAAATTACATCCCTCAATGTACACTCCCACTTTTCTATAAACTCACCTCTCTGATGTCCTGTCCTGAAGGCCCCACTTCGGACTGACAATAAGCTTGGCAAGTGGTTCCTCACAAAACGAGTAGCGTCGACTCAAGACAATAGCCCGCTTCTGAATCTTTTCGTGTTAGTAGGCTGCCGTTTTACGAAACTGAATGAAAACCATTCTGGGTTTTTTGAAACGCAATCTTATCTGGGTTGCGTTCTAGCTCAATTATATTATGCTATGCTGACCAAAGTTTATAGTTAGACCAGTTAATGTGAATAAAAACTTTGAAGTTTTAAAGTATCAGAAATTTTTTGCTGTACAGTTAACAGTTCATAATCCTCCCAACGCAGTGAGGTAAAATCATTATGATTATTTAATTAAAAAAAACTGTAAATAATCAAAATTTATAATCAAACCGAGTATTTAATGTTATTTGTCCGCTGTCATTTGAATCCGACAGTAAACGAATCAAAAGGTGAGAGTTTTATAATGAAATGTACAAAAGTATCAATGGGTAACCTTAATCCTTTCCAGAGTTTCGAGAAGGGAAAAACACGTGTCATTTCGTTTAAGTAAAGTTAAATAACAAAAAGTTTTGAAGGTAGGTACCGTACCGCTCAGGAATTACGACTTTACTTAAACAAGCTTAAACAGTAAACTACGTATTGTTTTGTAGTTTTGAACTTACCTTTTAATAAGTTTTTTTTAGTATTGAGTATTGTTAACAACAATTAGGATAATTGTAAAGCGGATTATAGTCGCTTGTTATAATTAGCATAATTTATAGATTATTAAACCCGCGCAAGTGCGTGTCAGGCCACGCAGAATGTAGGGTTCCGAAGTAGTCAGTTTATCGTCTATTACTCATTAACTACTTACGCTAAAATATCCGTGATAGTTTTCCTTGTAAATTCATCATATAACCTATTTTTGAAAAAATTTTCACTTGTCCAACTGCAACCGTTTAGCCGAAACGGAGAGGGGGGGGGGACACTCGTCTCTAACCAAAATTAGCACTTTAAGGCCAAATATTTCGCAAACGGATTCTTAATTCCAAAAATGGTCTCAGAAGACCCATAATATTTAGACCCATAACATACACACTATAGGGTACGCGACGAATAAAAAATTCATCCTCACGTTACCTGTGGGGGAGGTACCCTGAAAAAAAATATTTTTCAATATATTATTCGACGATTCTAAAGTTTTGAAAAATATGTAGGTATATCCATGCCAAATAACAGCTTTCTAGCACTACCTAATGGTCTTGGCGCTTTGCTTCGGACAGACAGACGGATAGACGGACGGACATACGAATGAACACACAGACGGATAGACGGACGGACAGATGGACAGACAGACGGATGGACGGACATGACGAAATTATAAGGGTTCCGATTTTACTTCGGAACCCAAAAAAACGTAACGGGAACACATATATTCATTATTTTTTTACGATATTTCCATCTTTTTATGAGTTAGATGCGAGTACATAAACCAATTATTAACCATATAAAAAATAAGTAAACAAAACGTACTGACACAAAGACAGACTTGCGGCGAATAAAATCAGAGACTAAACGTTATTATGCTTTCTTAAAATAATAAATATCAACCTTAGTCAGCAACCGTAAACTTCTTCCTAAATTGATTAACTCAAGCATTGAAGAAAAATCAGTCAGATGTAAAAATCCCTTTAGCGGTGTAAAAATAAAAAGCGAACGAAGAATTCATCGAATGATTCAAATTCATTTGTCATTCATTCGACTTAATGTTTTGTTTTAGAAGAAATCAAACATTTAAACAACAGTACAACTGTTGAAGTAGACTACAAAGTTACAAAGTTTTGGACAAAGGGTAAGATAAAGTGATTATATACCCATTTATTTTGGAATAATAATTTCATCTTCTATATATGTATATAAAAGAAAGTTGTGTTAGTTACACTATTTATAACTCAAGAACGGCTGAAACGATTTAGCTGAAAATTGGTGAGGAGGTAGCTTAGAATCAGGAGACGGACATAGGATATTTTTTATCCCGGAAAATTGACCTGTTCCTGTGGGATAAGGTAAAATTTTGTTATATGTAGTTGATAGATTAGTTATTTACACAGATATAAAATAAAGCTCGGGGATGGATATAGAGAGGGAGAGAGAGGAGCACAGAGAAACTGTAACGGCTAAGAACGGCTGTACCGATTTTAATGATTTCTGATTTGTTACATTCTTAGGCGATACGAAGTTCGCCGGGTCAGCTAGTAATATATAAAACAAAGTTGTGTTAGAACACTTATAACTGAAGAACGGCTGAACCGATTTTAATGATCTTTGATTCGTTAGATTCGTCTCGGCCCGGAAAATTATTCCGCTATTCCGGCTGAGACCAATTATTAAAATTGGTTTAGCCGTTTTTGAGTTATAAGTTTAATATGGGAGAGGGAGACACGCACACACACACACACCATTTAAAGTTAAATAAAAAATTAAAAGAAAGAAAATAAAAAAATTAAAAGTTAAGTAACATGACATTGATTTGCTAGGCGGTACAAAGTTCGCCGGGACAGCTAGTAATATATACAATAAGATATTTCTGGATTACATAGTTTTGTATCATGTAATCTTTCTACCAAATTCGGACAGTCAAGGGTCTGCTTATTTTGGACAAAAAGATACTGACTCACTACTAGTAATCTTTTCACACCATTTCTAAGACCTTGTGTAACGTAAAACGACACTGTGGAGATATTTTTAATATTTTTTCCAGCATAAAAAATGGTGAGTTGTGGACAAAAGAACAAAGAAAACAATACAAACGTGAGAGAAGTCAGTTAAAAACGTCTGAATTTCTCGATATCTACAGGATGTTGGTTTACACAAGTTTTCTCATGATTTTTATTCAAATCTTACACATAAAAATGTCGTTATGATACAGCATTTGATATTCAGAAGCAGGTTTAGCATAACTTAAAGTCAAAGAAATAACTGAAGCATTTATGAGAACGAATACAGAATAGAGACTTGGTATTTATTAAAGCCTTGAAAGTTTGTTGACGTAAAGGGGAGAATGTATGCGTGGTATTCTTGATTTTGGTGTTCCTTTTTAGGGTTCCGTAGCCGAATGGCAAAAAACGGAACCCTTATGGATTCGTCATGTCTGTCTGTCTGTCTGTCTGTCTGTCCGTCCGTATGTCACAGCCACTTTTTTCCGTAACTATAAGAGCTATACCATTGAAACTAGGTAAGTAGATGTGTTCTGTGAACCGCATTAAGATTTTCACACAAAAATAGAAAAAAAAAACAATAAATTTTGGGGGTTCCCCATACTTAGAACTGAAACTCAAAAATGTTTTTTTCATCAAACCCATACGGTATCTATGGATAGGTCTTCAAAAATGATATTGAGGTTTCTAATATCATTTTTTTCTAAACTGAATAGTTTGTGCGAGAGACACTTCCATAGTGGTAAAATGTGTGTCCCCCCCCTGTAACTTCTAAAATAAGGGAATGATAAAACTAAAAAAAATATATGATGTACATTACCAAGCAAACTTCCAACGAAAATTGGTTTGAATGAGATCTAGTAAGTAGTTTTTTTTTTAATACGTCATAAATCGTAAACCGCAAAAAACATTGATCAAAGTTACAACGAACTACAAGAACTTTTATATTATGTTACTTGCTGCTACGGAACCCTTCATGGGCAAGTTCAACTCTCACTTGGCCGCTTTTTAGATGTAGTCAACGACATTTCTCGCAGTTTTTCGCTGAGCCTTTAAAAACGTTTTTAGGACAGAATCGTCCCAAATAACAGTCTACTTGTATAATCTTATTATTCTATACATTTAACAGATAAGTATAGCTTTTTAGCAACGCTATAGTTAAAAAGTGGAAGATTCAGTGTTTTGCTTTGTAAATATTTTAATCATAATAATATCAATGTCTTGTTAATCTGAATAGATTGGATCTTGAAATGTTTAGGCTACGAACTATTAACGTATTAGGCTATTAACGTTTCAATAGAAGTCAATGAAAATAACACTTGAATAAATACACAAAAGTTATTCAAATAAAATATTAAAGCAGTGAGTAGAACCGTGAATATAATTGACATAAACGTATAATTTTATTTATAGGCGTTGATCCCAATTTATGTGAGCTATTTGAACATTTCAACTTTACATGCGTCAGTGATTTCAAAACTTATACTGAAAAATCTAACCTATATGGCAGTTATTTTTTTCAGTTAAACTCAGAACTTTTCTAAAAAATTCCCCTGACAGACCTCTGGGAAACTCAATTTAAAATTTTAATAGCAAAGCGCGCGAAGGTGTTGGTAAACTTTTTTGATACTTTTTGCGATTAAATTCAACATTCATTCAATGTTCAGTTTAATTTTTGAGCGTATTAAAACGTTTCACGTTGGGATTTCCTGTTTTATTACAGTACACTGTAATTAATTTGTTGCTGATGAGAAATGCTATAGGCCCCTACTGGCTGCTAATTAAAATCGACGGATTAAACATTAAATGATCAGCGCAAGTGTAACAGCATATTCATGTAGATAGTTGAATAATTCTGGACAAAAAATAATCGATTTCAAAATTAGGGATTACCTTCTCAAAAACTATCAGTCACGTCTCACTTAATTTAAGTGGGACCACACGACAAGCACCAGCTTTCGATTAAAAAAAGAATCATCAAAATCGGTTCACCCTTTCAAACCTGTTAAAATTGACATATTACCACAGAAGAAATAATAATTATGATATTACACTGATATCTCTATAATTTAATGTTGACATTGCATCGTGGTTTTCTTTTATGTTTTATAATTTGTATATTTTTTAACTACTCTATCGAATTGAAGACACCTTTAATGTTAGATGCTTGTGATTTAAAATAAATAAATAAATAAGTGATTATATAGCATTGCTGACAAGCATGAGCCCAGCACACCACTCGCTCGGGGCTCGGGGGTGAAACTCCCCGCTATATAATCTAAATTTTACTAAAAAAAAATAACCGACTTCAAAGTTACTCAAAAACTACTTGTCAGATCTCGTTCAAATTTATGTGGGATTACGTGACAAGCACCTGCTTAAAAAAAGAATCATCGAAATCGGTTGGCGTGATATTGAGTTATTCGTCCATTTGTCGCGCTTACATAATACAAATTTAAGACTTATATGGTTTTATCATGGATGCTATTGTCAGATCTCAATAAAATTTATATGGGACTACATGACAGCCACCAGCTTTCGATTAAAAAAAGAATAATCAAAATCGGTTCACCAAGTCCAAAGTTCTGAGGTAACGAACAAAAAAAAATTACAGTCGAATTGAGAACCTCCTCCTTTTTTTGAAGTCGGTTAAAAAAGTACTCAAGTCTAAGGACAATTCTGTTAGTCGTTGATTTTATTTACGCGAAAAAGGAGCCCCGCAACTCGACATCTGTGACGTTGTCACGTTATTGCGACCTTTACTAGTGTGGATAACATATTGCCATTGGAAACCGATTTGCCAGCTTAAATTAGCCTTTATGTTGATCAAATATCGGTTTTCATTAATTCCCTACGACATAATTATACAGCTATAACAACAATAGAACAACTTAATTTTGTTTATAGTGTGACACAGTGACCTGGGGGAGCAGAAATCAAATGTGACTGCCGCTCTTGTAAGACTTCAGTCGAGTTGCGTCCACTTAGACATTGCAATATCCGACAATAAGTTAGCCTTAGTGGCGAATACTGGTAACGTCCACGAGAGCGGATGTAAAGTTTAATGTTGAACTTTGAAATTAATCAGTCACCAACAATATTATATCACATGTTTTTGACTATTATTTTATTTATAAAATGTGTATATAAATACAATATAGCCATACCTTATAGTGGTTAATGGATTCCGCGAGAGCATGCCAATTATTGTCTAAAATTAATTAATTTTGAGGAGCTATTTGTGATTATATTTGAGGATAATAATAAATTTAATAGAATGTAATAACAAATGGACGGAAAAAAGTTGATTTAAATTGTAGTTGTTAATGATGACAGCTTTTCTACGAAAATACATGCGCTAATTTGTCAAACTTAATCTTTAAAATTCAATCGTGTCAATGACATTTTTTTTTATTATCTATAAATAGTTCTAACTATAGTAGCCATCTAATTACTACCAAGATTATCTCTTCACTATTGTGGACGTCTTCCATTAAGTTCACATTATAAGATGATTATAATAATATATGTACCTACGACCTTTGCGATCTTTGTAGTGGCCATTTGCATTCGACGGCTTACCTGTAACAAGTGAAAATACATTATACATATAATCACATGAATACTATGGTTAGTATATTCAATTTACATATCGTACAGAAAGTGTGATTTAAACTATATAACTTAGGAATACATAAATAACTAAATATATAAAAATCATATAACTCATAATAGGATAAAAAATCTATGAAATATCATCTATGTTTTCTATTAACAAAACAAAATGTTTCTTAGTTTTTTTGTTTGATTAGTTAGTTGTTTGTTTGTTTGATTTGATTTACCATTTACAGAAGACTACAAGCGCTAACTAGAAATTTTTGTGGTGGAAATCGTAACTACACACAAAAATTTTGCATAAAAAATAAAGTTGCAGTACCTACGAAAAATATTTAACTAAATATTTCAATATTTGCCATAACCGAAAACGTTTCCATTGTAAGAACTTCTACCGAAATTTATCTCGCATCATTTACATAAAAGTACTTTACAGATTTAGGAAATCATGTTATTTTACATTGCCAGTGTTACAAAGTTCTAAGTAATTTACATTGTGTTCTCGTTACTCCAACACGTCAATATTAAACCTGATCTGCATATTCATAAGTTCATAACATTGGAACAAAGAGGCTGCGTTCTTCGTTACGACCGTGTCACCTGAGGATCTCATCCTAACTCATTAATGTCTTGAATTCGTGGCTATTATATCATGTACCTATATCATGTACCTATATATTCGCATTATGAGAGTCAACTGTCGCATGAGTGATAAATGGCTTGGCTTGGCATGGCTTTTGATGATTCTATTGAGCATTGAGCCCACTGAACATTGAAGGACGACATAAACAATTGTTTCTTTATCCAATTACCATTTTATAGGTTAATCTGCCGATGTGCGTGATAGTACTGGCTTAAGGCGGAAAACTCTAAGTGCGCTTAATTCCATTTTACGAGTATATTCGAATTAGATAATTACGCGATATACGTTCCACCTTTGTTTTGTAGCTTGTATACGATTAAGTGAGGTGAACTGGGATTTTCTTTACATACTATTTCCCTATGCTACATGACATTCCGAGCAATCGTTCAAATATATGTTCCGATATGTCACAGATGATGAAAAATGTTTACAGGAGTCTAGGTTAAGTTAGAACAAACCTAAGTTACACACTTATCCCAATACTAGTTTTCGACGTCGGTTTCGCTCTCGGTAGAATGTATCGCCACGTCCTTCCTTAGGGAATATACAACCAGATAACCTATTCTATATTCAAATCTAGGACAATGTCTGTCGTACCTGTTAATACGTGAAATTCAAACAAAAATTCAAATTCATTATAATATAACTTTAAGCCGTATTAGGGCGGCTTAGAATACTAAGACTAACCCCAATCCCACGCTGGATGGGTGTCGTATAAGGCGACTAAGTCCGGCCCGCTGGTGGTAGGGCCCCTCGAGGGATTTTATTGGTAATATTGATTTTAATTGTTAATTAATACCATTATTACTATTATTATTTCTTCATGGGGTTCACCTGGATAGCTACCACACTTGAGCATGAATCAACCGCCAAACGACTCGTCGTGTTCCGGCTGGGGACTTGACAGCCAGTTCTTTCTTTCTTTTTGTTCTCTCTTTCTTGGACGGCGCCGCATCAGTGATACCTTTGGTTCATGGACGACGATAGATAGACGATTTCCATAAAAAAATAACTAGCTGGCCCAGCGAACTTCGTGTCGCCTAAATCAAATCAGGGATCATTAAAATCGTAAAGCCGTTCTTAGCTGTTATAGTTTTTGTGTTCATATTTCCTCCTTTTCCCTCTACCTCTCCCTCTCCTGCTTCTGCTCCTCTCCCCGTGTTACAACTATAACAATTAATTTTTGTTTCTAACTACGTGTATAACATAATTTTCACATTTCTGAGTTCAAAAATGACGTAGTATTATCCCGTAGAGAATGATTTTCGAGAAAACCGTGATACAGTAATTTGTTTGTGTTTAACTATAAGCTTATATACAAAAGAATTCAGAAAACAGTAGTGAATAACTTATCTATCTACCTATAGTTTAAAAAGTTCAAAAACAAGTGAGTCATCACCTTCTGGTTCGGTCGATCTTATAAGAATTCGAAAGGGAAATATCTAGGTTCTATCTTTGAACTCCTATGATACTTCATTTTTGTTCGTGAGTCGTTAGTTTAGGTTAGGCTAAGTTAGGTTTAGTTAGGTTCTGTTTTCTAGGACTCAAAATACAAACCTATATTCATACGATTATATAGTGGCCAAAATTACTAAATTATGCTGTAATAATTGAGATTAGTAATAATAATTATTATTAGAAACACAAACTGGAATGTTCTATATTAATAAGCCGAGCAACTAACTGAGTTTAATGATTGCTTACCGCATTCAAAGCACCCGATCCCTCATTCATGAAACGCAGGACCTCTAATTATACTTTTTACGTCGCTGGCTAGTGAAAGCATTTCTAATTACTTTCCCGCACTTAATCAAAATGTACTTAGCACAAACAATTGGGAAAAATTCATTACGTCAAGTGATGTTTATAAATTGTTTTTCGGCGGCGGGGGATGACATTGATTAGAGGGTAGGTAAGTAGGTACTTTAGTTTGGACTTTTACAGGTTTCTTTTGTAATCTTTTTATATCTATTTTAATCTTTATAAATCTAATTTAAGTTAGGAAAACCTAAGTTTGGTTTGAATTTAAGAGCGTTTAATCATTACAATATTGTTTAAAGCGCACCTCATTAATATTAGTACAAATTGAGATAACTCTGGTTAAATTTTTGCACAAAATGTACGCCAATCAATAGCTTGACTTTACATTACTTTTTAAATTACCGGCAACTCATTAAGCCTATATTATCTGAGGTTTAAGCATAAGTGTAAACAATTGATTGCCGACGGTAAAAATACTTCATTTGCTATTAATACAAAAAGCATAATTATCAATTCATGGCTATGCGCTAAAGTGGTTTTTACCCTTAACGAAAAGGAAAAGGTTCTTGATTTTGCTTTAAAACTTGTTGTATTGTTTGTTTGGGTGTTTGTTTGTTTGTGTTGTTGTTTATTTGTGTTATTGTTTTGTATGTTTAATCGTTGAACAATGAGTCTTGAACGACGCTGAGTGTTGGATGGACGAATCATGAAATGTCTGTATACAACCTGGCCAGTTGAATAAAACCAACTCTGACATGTATTTAAGAAGTCATACAACTTAATATGAATATTTAACTTTACTATATTCTAACTAAAATAGGTCACATATTGGTTGGAGGTATTATACACACAAAACTATTACCTAAGTAGGTAAATTAAATGTACATTACATTTCAACGATATCGATACGCGTATACCTACCATTATTAATTGAATAAATTAAATAACTTACTAGTACAATGTCTATTTACGCAATATGTATACAAATGAACACTTAGTAAATACTAAGTAATCCTAAAGTGTACTTACTAAACGCACGGAAACGCTTGTTTTTTTTTTTAATGCAGACCAACAATGACAATCACATTAGCGTTTAGTTCTCAAAATTTTAGTTTATCAGAAATATCACCAATCCGCACTGGAGCAGCGTGGTGGAGTATGCTCTAGGCCTCCTCACGAGGAGAGACCCGTGCCCAGAAGTGGGCCATTAATGGGTTGAAGCCAGTTTTAAAATTATTCAAGAAAGAACGAAAATTGAACCCTTATTTCCGTAACTACTGAGGCTAGAATTTTGAGAAAAATGCAGAAAATAGTTCTTTACTTATATATTACAGGAAAACCTATAAGAAGTCTATGATTTTAAAAAGGGACAAAAATGAATAACGGTAAATACATAATCAACGTACGGAACCCTCTCCAAGCGAGTTAAACTCGCACTTGTCAAGTTTGTTACACAGCATATTTATAGCAAATACAAAGGAACAATAGTTACTGAAAACTCAACATGATTAATACGTAGCGCGTTTATACAGGAGGGTTCAGCTGCGGACACTATTGTTGCGGCTAAACCCCACAAAGAAGAGCTTAGAGTATTGTGTGGAAACTTAACGCAAATGCTGTGCCTTAGTTGCACATTTAAAACTTGTTGAACAAAAATACACAATTAAATTTAAATACCTTGAATGTACATGTACCTTTTATTAATTACATTACATATCTACGTGTCGTCCAATAAATATACCGAACTTGGTGACAATACTGTTATAAACTGCGTACTTAAATATGCCAATTTGAATGTTAGAAATAATTAAAATAATTGTTGACAAAAAATAACCGACTTCAAAATAATTTAAAAACTACTCGGCAAATCTCTCTCAAATTTAAGTAAGACCACATGACAAGCACCAGCTTTCGATTAAAAAAAGAATAAAATAAAAAAGCGGCCAAGTGCGAGTCGGACTCGCCCATGAAGGGTTCCGTAGCAGCAAGTAACATAATATAAAAGTTCTTGTAGTTCGTTGTAACTTTGATCAATGTTTTACTTACTAGATCTCATTCAAACCAATTTTCGTTGGAAGTTTGCTTGATAATGTACATCATATATTTTTTTTAGTTTTATCTTTCCCTTATTTTAGAAGTTACAGGGGGGGGGGACACATTTTACCACTTTGGAAGTGTCTCTCGCGCAAACTATTCAGATTAGAAAAAAATGATATTAGAAACCTCAATATCATTTTTGAAGACCTATCCATAGATACCCCACACGTATGGGTTTGATGAAAAAAACATTTTTGAGTTTCAGTTCTAAGTATGGGGAACCCCCATAATTTTTTTTTTTTCTATTTTTGTGTGAAAATCTTAATGCGGTTCACAGAATACATCTATTTACCAAGTTTCAATGGTATAGCTCTTATAGTTTCGGAAAAAAGTGGCTGTGACATACGGACGGACAGACAGACAGACATGACGAATCCATAAGGGTTCCGTTTTTTGCCATTCGGCTACGGAACCCTAAAAAAACAGTCGAATCGAATACCTTCTCCTTTTTTGAAGTCGGTTAATAATTAAATTTTGTCGTTGCAACTTTACATTTATTAAATAAGGGAAGATCAATTACAAATTTTACGATTTTTTGTATTTTATACCGATATTTCAACCCAATTACCATAAGTTATTGTTAATGAACATTTTAAATATATTTAGACGTGAAGATAGTCCAATGCTCTAAGCGTACAGAAAAACGGACACTCGACCAATACATACTTGCGACAAAACATTAAAATATGCACTATGGCATACCGCGTAAACTTCTTCATTAATAAATTCCATTACAAGTTGTACATAAATTAAGCAGGTTTATCCTTATTTCTATGACACAAATATTACTCGTTGCTATAAGACTTTTATCTAGCACAAGGGCTTTGGCATAAAATTCTCGTAATAATCTATACATGTATTGAAACTGCAACTAATCGATTCGACGCTTGAAAGGCAAAAATTCCCAATCAACATGTTGACAACTTTACACTAGAGCATTTAAAGTTCTTAATTTTCTCAGATAGCTGCATAGTGCGTACGTAGACTTTCATATTATGTACGCTGTCGTCAATTGTCGCTTGCTTGTAGCTTAGTATTTCTATTGGTTTATAAAAAAAATATGTCTATAATTTGTCTTAAAATTTTTTCGAATGCGAGTGTAATGCATAGGTTTTCCGCAATGTAAGGGCGGAAAGGAAATAATAAATTTTTCTATAATAAGCTTAGTTATACGATGTCGTAAATTATCCTAAGTTGTTTATTATTTAAAAACTTAATGCGAATGCACTTAAGACATTCCGAGTAAATAATAAAATAAATTAAATCACAATTGAAACCTACCTGAGGTACATTAAGTGAGAATAAAGGCTGGCTATATATAAACTATCTAGATTTAGTTAAGAGAACTTTTTTAAGAGTACATTATTACTATTTAGTAGAACGCATATTTTTATAGGTGTTTATGTTTATGTCGCTTGGGAAAAAATGGTCCATACGCTCACATTAATCCCACCAAAAACATTTTCATGTAAAATGTTGCCCAGACGAAACCATATGGCTCTACATCTAAAAGTTATCAGATCTCATGTGGAGCTAAGCTTCTAACTCTACACGCCCTAACTATACAAGTTCTATCTTCACAAACGCTACACATTACTCAAAATATGTGGCTTACTTAGCCGTTTCGTTACTAAAAGAACTAAAACCTAAAACCAAGTGACGGTAGCGACAAAGCTCTTCGAGAAAAGGTAGGTTAGTGCCTTTGTCTCGGCGGGAACACGACCGTGCCACGAAAAAAGATTATTTTTCAGAGATTCTTTCAAATGTATTAAAACACTTATCTTATTGCAGAAAAATTGTAAATCAGAAGACCCAGAAAAAAAGCGCCCAAGTGCGAGTCGGACTCGCCCATGAAGGGTTCCGTAGCATCAAGTAACATAATATAAAAGTTCTTGTACTTCATTGTAACTTTGATCGATGTTTTTTTGCGGTTTACGATTTATGACGTATTAAAAAAAACTACTTACTAGATCTCGTTCAAATCAATTTTTGTTGGAAGTTTGCATGGTAATGTACATCATATATTTTTTTTAGTTTTATCATTCTCTTATTTTAGAAGTTACAGGGGGGGGGACACACATTTTACCACTTTCGAAGTGTCTCTCGCGCAAACTATTCAGTTTAGAAAAAAATGATATAAGAAACCTCAATATCATTTTTGAAGACCTATCCATAGATACCCCACACGTATGGGTTTGATGAAAAAAAATTTTTGAGTTTCAGTTCTATGTATGGGGAACCCCCAAAATTTATTGTTTTTTTTTTCAATTTTTGTGTGAAAATCTTAACGCAGTTTACGGTATACATCTACTGACCAAGTTTGAACAGTATAGTTCTTATAGTTTCGGAGAAAAGTGGCTGTGACATACGGACGGACAGACAGACAGACAGACAGACAGACAGGGTTCCGTTTATAAGGGTTCCGTTTTTTGCCATTTGGTTACGGAACCCTAAAAAGGAAATTCGAATGAAGCAATTTTTCCGCAACAAGAAAATCACGTTTTGATTCAATAGAATCTCTCCGGTCACGTCCCGTCGAAATATTTGGGCGTTCGACACGCGTGGCATTGTATAAAGGAATTAGTGTGGCGGAGCTTATCCCGTTTTGTACCGTTTGTACGACTTCCGACGAAATGGGTCTACTCTGTCCAAAATGAGTTTTCTATAATTTGGACGGAATGTAATTGACATTCTACATTATTTTTAGCGACTACATTTTGCCCAGCTTGAGTTAGAAATTCCATGATTAAAAACCGAGCAAGTGCGTGTCAGGCCACGCGCAATGTAGGGTTCTGAAGTAAGTTCATCGACTATTACTCATTAAATACTTATGCTAACATAGCCGTGATAGTTTTCGTTGTAAATTCATCATATAAACTAATTTTGAGATTTTTTTACTTGTTCAAATCCAACCGTTTAGCCGGCAGAGTGGGGGGACACTTGACTCTAAGCAAAATTAGCACTTTAAAACCAAATATTTCGCAAACGGACCCTTAATTCCAAAAATGGTCTTAAGAAGACCCATAATATTTTTAAAAGACCTTTAACAATGCCCCACACTGTAGGTTACTTGACGAATAAAAAATTCATCCTCATGTTACCTGTAGGGGAGGTACCCTGAAAAGAAATGTTTTTCAATATTTTATTCTACGATTCTGGAGTTTTAATAAATATTTATATCCATGCCAAATTACAGCTTTCTAGCACTAAGGGTCTCAGCGCTTTGCTTCGGATAGACGGACGGACAGAAGGACGGACGGACGGACGGACGGACATGACGAAACTATATGGGTTCCAGTTTTACTTCGGAACCCTAAAAATCGTATTGTTAGACATGTCAGTACTTCAATTGATTTATAACAACTGTACCGTAACTGTTTTGGTACAAATAGTTTGCATTTATATTCATCGATTAATTTTGCTTTCTTGTGATATGAGGGGAATGTGCTTACAGTTATTAAAAGTACTTACAATATTTATTAAAACAGCCTATGTGAAGTAAATTTGTTTTATAAATGTAGAGCTATTTAATCTTGAATATGAATTTAATTTCTAAGATATATAACGATGGTCATACGTTGACAACTCGTAACCCACATTTTTTTGCAAAATGAGTAAATGCATGAGTTACATAATATGTAACTCATTTAACGAAAAAATGTGGGTTACGAGATTTTGCGAAAAAATATGGGTTACGAGTTGTCAACGTATGACCATCGATAAGTAAAGCATCAAATAACTTAGCCGGTTCCCAGGAATTTGAATTATGTTTAGTAGCAATAATTAAATCCTTATTTTGCATCGAGACACGTAATGGTATACGCATTTAAAACTATCGCTCGTCTCGTCAGTATCTAACGGCGTTTTATGAATTGCATGATTTTTTTCTTACGACTTAATTTAAAACATTGTAACAAAATGCATTATTGTTTAACAATAAATATTAATTAATGATATGATATATTAGATTTAATATAAAAATATTTCCAATTTTTGGGATTATAATATGATTAAAGATGTATGAGAATAAAGAACTGGTATCAGACAGCGATCTACGGTCCGTTGAAAATACGTGACGAGGCAACAACGGTTGCAGTGTACTATTAGCACGCGCGGAGTTAAAACGGCCGCATTGCTGCGACAAAAACAACGTAAATGTGTATTAAAAATCTAACAATACTTACTATTAAAGTAAGTATCAATACTTATTCATTGATAAAGTGATAAAAACTTCGTAGTTCGTAACAAAACAAGCATAGATTTGTATCATTTTACTTTCATAATTTTAATAAAATAAATTGCTGTATATTTAATATGGTAGTGTTAAATTTCTAGATGTTTTCCGTCAAATTATTAGAAGCAGTAAAAACCAGGTCATGTTTTATGATGAATAAGAACATTTCCGTTCATAGTGAGAAACGAATTTGTAAAGCAAAGTAGGTTAAGCACATCCTGCTCATAAAATTTTACTGCATTAAGACAAGTTGAGGTACATGAAAAGTTGTCGTAGCAAGATTAGAAACTAGCTGACCCGGCGAACTTCATATCGCCTAACAATTTTTTTCTAAAATAAAGTTACTCCTTGTTACATTAGCTATCTGCCAATGAAATTCCCGTCAAAATCGGTCCAGCCAATTCAGAGATTAGCCGGAACAAACAGACAGACAGACCAAAATTGATAAAAATGTTGTTTTGGTATATGTACCGTGTTTACATCCAAATACACTTAGTAAAAAGCGGTTATTTTAATATTACAAACAGACACTCCAATTTTATTTATTTGTATATATGTGCGCAAACTTTACACGAAAATGAATCAATTTGTTGATGCAAGATAACTTTGTGACTAATCGCAATGCAGTTGCCTTGAAACTAGAGGCCGGAGTTCCTCAGCAAGGATCTCTAATTTTTCAATACGTCTTAAATAAAAAAAGGGTACCCACGATTTCTGTCAGTAACAGTCTTGTAATCTTTTCACACTGTAAAGCATACAATATAGATACTACATTTACCTAAGTAATTTTAATAATTAATCTTCAGAAATAACATATGCTCTTCTCGACATTAAGTATAATGGATGTCGCAGAGGGCCGGGATTGAGCTCGGGCGAAATAATAAAATATTATAAATTAATATTATTAATAACCACCGATGATGTAATTTCATTTACGAATGTACCGTATTTGGAATATTATTTTGAAATGCAAAGCGGTCACGAACTGAGAATGAAGCTGCAAACATACTATAAGCCGCGTCCGATCGGACGCGGCTGACAGCCGCGACTGATAATGTGCACATGACAAAAACATCCAGCGCGCCAGATAGCTCTTGGACGTCCGAACGCCTCAAGGTGCCTCAAGGTCACGTCCGCGACTTACCTCCGATAGTTTGCACCGCTCAGTGTACATTCATTATCTAGATACCTATTACGTCACATCCTTCAGCCGCGTCCGTAAGCCGCGTCCGACAGTTTGTTTTCAGCTTAAAGATATATTTCTGCCCGGAAATCGAACTCGGGTTCATTCGCTCGGCCAATAGGTCATCATTTTGTGCCAGCCTAATTTTTTACTATAAATTGCGATAAAAATATACTGTAAGTAAGATTGCTTAAAAAATAGGACTCATCTAAAAAAATGAACTTTCGTCTAGTCCTTATCAAAACTAATTTGATTTTATGATATTAAAACTTCAATTATATGGAACTTACTACGGCTTCGAAGAACCCACATTAAAAGTTAGGAAAGCAATATACCTACTATACTAATGAACAAAATACTCACTGAATTCAGTGGTTCATTTAGAAAACGGCAAATGAAAAAATATCTAAACATTACATTAAATTAGCAAACCCATCAAGATCTTATTTATTTCATTTCCATTTCCTACTGCGCTGGAGAGATTTGATGAGAATTTTAATTACTTCGACAAGAAATTCAAATAATGGAATCTGTCATCGAATATTGAATTCGAAACAAACTTGAAAGATGAAAACAAAATTATATCTTAGAAGATATTTATCTATACAAATAAATAAAATTGGAGTGTCTGTTTGTAATATTAAAATAACCGCTTTTTACTAAGTGCTTTTTGATTTATACACAGTACATATACCAAAACAAAGTTTTTTACAATTTTTGTCTGTCTGTCTGTTTGTTCCGGCTAATCTCTGAAATGGCTGGACCTATTTTGACGGGACTTTCACTGGCAGATAGCTGATGTAACAAGGAGTAACTTAGGCTACTTTTCTTTTAGAAAAAAAAATAGTTTGTTATGCGATACGAAGTTCGCCGGGTCAGCTAGTTGTAAGTATGCAAGGTAGGTACGTACCTAATGTGGCCGTTATTCAATTGGCCATCTGTCCTATGCTACACATTAAATATTTATATGAGTACTAGCACTGTGCCCGCGTCTTTGCCTGCGTTTTCTAGGATAATATTATAGTACTCTTTAATCCAGATCATAGTATACCTGTTTTCGAATTCCCATAAAAATCCATTCAGCAGTTTTCGCGTCAAAGATTAACAAACATATACCTGCATCCTCACAAAACTTTCACGTTTATAATGTTATAGTATAGTAAGAAGTATAATTATTATCCACATGACCACGCAGAATAGCACAGTTTAAGCAGAGTATACTCGTATTTAGACGTTGGTTTAAGTGAAGTTACTGAACTCCTAATTCAAAAGTTTTCAAAACATATTCTTCATCATACCGCTTAAGTACGTACAGACTTGTTGACAAATTACTGAAAAACCGGACAAGTGCATGTCAGGCCACGCGCAATGTAGGGTTCCGAAGTAGTAAGTTTATCGACTATTACTCATTAACTTACTCATTTACTCATGCTAACATAGCTGTGATAGTTTTCCTCGTAAATTCATCATATACGTAACCTATTTTCGAGAATTTTTTAACCGACTTCAAAAAAAGGAGGAGGTTCTCAATTCGACTGTATTTTTTTTATGTTCGTTACCTCAGAACTTTGGACTGGGCGAACCGATTTTGATGATTCTTTTTTTAATCGAAAGCTGGTGGCTGTAATGTGGTCCCATATATCTGACAATGGCATCCATGATAAAACCGTAATATAAGTCTTAAAATTGTATTAAGTAAGCGCGACAAATGGACGAATAACTCAATATCATGCCAACCATTTTGATGATTCTTTTTTTAATCGAAAGCAGGTGCTTGTCACGTAATCCCACATAAATTTGAACGAGATCTGACAAGTATAGGGTTTTTCATTAAGAGCGCTCGAACTTTGAAATGTAATAAAATAACCTGTTTAAGTAATATTGCTACAATTTTTATTTTGTTTTAAAGGACATTCGATGACATTATGTGTGGAATATAATTTCAGTTAAATGGCCGCCGCGACTCCGCTGTAGGGGGTGAATTCTGGTATTCCAATTTTGGACGATATTTTCCCATAAATGGGGCTCAATTTCACGAAGAACGCGATTTATGTTGACCTTCAAGGCTGCAATTATCTGTGGTTTGTCAGCATAGACCAGAAATTCCACGTAGACCCACAGAAAGTAGTCGAGCGGTGTTAATCACACGATCTCGGTGGCCAGTTGATGTCATTACCGCGCGAGATGATGAAGCCCTCGAACTTTTCATCCAATAAATTTAATGTTTCGCGTGCAGTATGGCAAGTGGCGCCATCTTGTTGGAACCACATGTTTGTGAGATCCATACCGTCTATACTAGACCACAAAAAATTGTTATCATCGTGCAATATCGGTTGCCATTGACAGTGAGCGTGGTTCCTTGCGCATCTTCAAAGAAATAAGGGCCGATGATACCGCCGGACCAAAATCCACACCAAACAGTAACTTTTTCGAAGTGTAGAGGCACCTGATGAATCTCCAGTAGATTTTCATCTCTCCAAATCCGGAAAATTTTAATGATAACAAAGTCACTCCAACAGAAATGAGCCTCATCACTGAAGATGTTTTTTTTTTCCGAAAGCAGGGTCAGCCGCCAAGTGCTCTAGTGATTTTGATAATAAATTTTAACAATTTCTACGCGTTGTTGAAGAGTACAGCGATTCACGGTGAATTGTCACGACTAAATATGTGTTCCCGCCAAATTTGACAGATACCACTTTACCAAGATGGCTGCTATACGTTGTCAAAGTTCGAGCGTCCCTATTGAAAAACCCTTTAGTTTTAGAGTAACTTTGAAGTCGGTTATTTTTTGTTAGTAAAAGGAGAATGCCCATTTTGTATGGAGAAATGTACTGACATTAATATTTTTGTGTCCTGATGAAAATACCTTTATTTGATTATGCTATCTTAATAAATTACACAAACCAACTTTAGTCTATTTTTATCGTAGGAGTAACGAGATTTTCAACAAAATTATTTTGTATTTAGGTTATAGTAGACACAGTAATATAGACTCTATGCAGGCGCATTAAAATCGTATACGTTTAAGTTCAGATTCATTTGACAGTCCCCAAACGCCATCTATCTTTTAATGTAATAATTATCAAATTCATTTGACAGTCCCCTAACATCATCTAGTTTGTTGTGTAGTAGCAACATAGATTACCCCCAATAGATACCGCATAAGTGAAATTTTAGAGTTTGAACTCACAAAATTTGGCGGAAGGCGCGGGTTGCGGGGGACAAAACAATGCGCTGTGATTGGCTATTTCTTATTCGTCAAGTCCAAGGACTTGACGGGTCAGTATTGGTCGACACTATTGTCGTCGACTTGCAAATGCACGTATGTGTTGGCGCGCGTCACTTGCCTTGTATGCGGTATATAATGGAGGTAATCTATGAGTAGCAATGATGTTGTTATGTATAGTGAGGTAGATAAGCCGAGAGTGCGTTGAAATTAAGTCAGTCGAATCTAGTCAAGTGTAGCGATTTCATTGTAGACAGTTGATAGCTGCCTTAGAGTGAGGCTGTCTATAGTTGTCATAAAAATGCCGAGTTGTGTTTTGAGATTTTGCAAAAATCATTTCTCCAAATTGAATAATAATGATAGAGTTACATACCAAAAGTAAACACATAAAACGTTATGTAAAATTTTGTTACTAATATAGAATATTTCTTTTAAAATTGATTAAAATAAAAATTTTAATATGGCACATGGCATTCGTCATAGACTAATATGGCAAAAGTAAATTGGAGGCATAATAGGTAGTGAAGATATTTCGTAAATTGAACCAAATGAAATCTAAGACATGATATCAGGTTTTAGATTGTTTGTAAAATAAAAACGTTAAATATCCTTTTATCTTTCATTATTTTTTTTTCCTAGATTTCCAAGTGATGAGCTATAAGTCGTTGGGTAAGCATAGTTCAAAAATTTCACAGTGAAGCCAACTGGATGCCTACGCTATAACAGTTATTTCATCAGCAATAAGTGTGCATAATATTCTTTTCCTGCAATTTAATATTTTTTAAATCTTCTAAAGCTTGTTCGTTAAATCCTGGATAACTAGAACTATTTTCATTCCACTTCCTTATTACACGAGGGGGAGAAAGGATTCAAAATAAAAATAAATCTAACACGTGTATTTTTTCAATTCAATTTTTAAATTATTTTAAAATAAACTTTACAGTGTTGTAAACACACTGTGACCTAAACGCGCACTAAGGTCACGCTTTTCAGCGCGTACAGTATCCATTTGACATTCGGAAGCCTGTTTGTGAATCAAAAACCGTTAAATTCTCCCTAAAAGTGCAATTAATGTAACTTTGTAATTTTTCCGAAAGTTTATCCCGAATAACTCCTAAAATGTACTGAATGTTCTAAGCAAATCCCAAATCGCGATTTTTTTATTCTTATAAAATTGTCTTTTACGGGCCAAATTTGTGTAATCCACGCTAAAATAAAGGCGCCAGAGATATCGTAATCGCGCCATTTTTAATTATTATATAATTACATACTTTAAGTTATTTGTTTTTTCAATATAATTTCAAAATGTTAAATCACAATAATAATATTATGCCTAATCGGTACTATTTCTTTTATTCCCTTCTGCCTGACTATTCTATGTTATGCTTTGACAATTATGACATGTCATCGCGGATCGAAAACTAAACCTCGAAATGTATAGACATAACATACCTATGGTAAAATATCTTTGTGTAGTAGTCATAATCGAATCAACGCAAACTATTGGCCCGAAGGATCTTAAAAGATCCCTGATTGGCTCTAATTCCAATATAAATGGCCGAATGCTTTTGTGTTGTAAAAAGGAAGTAAAGTTACTTATTAATTTAAGAAAATTAAGCCCAAGAAGGATTTTTTAGGAAACACGGTAAAATACATAAAATATTTTAGTTTAATTTTTTCTACAAAAAGTACAAGTACTCTCAAAAAAAAAAATATTTTTTTTGAGAGTACTGGCTATGGGCATTCTCCTTTAGATTATTCACTTGTCCAACTCCAACCGTTTAGCCAGCAGGGGGAGGGGACAGTTGACTCTGAACAAAATTAGCACTTTAAAGCCAAATATTTCGCAAACGAATCCCTAATTCCAAAAATGCTCTTACAACACCCATAATATAATATTTTTGGAAGACCTTTTCAACGATATCCCACACTGTAAGGTACGCGACGAAAAAAAATTCATTCTCACTTTTATTACCTGTAGGGGAGGTGCCCTGAAAAAAAAAAGTTGTTCAATATTTTATTCCACGATTCTGGAGTTTTAATAAATATGTATATCCTTTCCAAATTACAGCTTTCTGGCACTAAGGGTCTGGGCGCTTTGCTTTGGACAGACGGACAGACGGACGAACGGACATGACGAAACTATAAAGGTTTCGATTTTACTTCGGAACCCTAAAAACTAATATTAAATGTAATCATGATGATATCATACCTATTTAGCGATACTTCGATCTTCGTTCGCGGTCGATCGTCGTACTTGATTTATCGTATCTAGTGGAATAATATTTGCTTAAAATAATATTTGGTAAAGTACCCGTTCTATTAGCCTAACCCATACGTTTACATAAGGTTTACCCATTTGTTTACATTTCTTAATCATTGCAGACAAATAGGTAAAAAAAAATATCGCACCTTCAGAATAGTAGTGACTTACGAGTATCTCGAAAAAACATTTTTGTGGGAAAACAAAAACGAAGTTCTGAAACTACAAACTTTCAACTTTGGACTGATTTAATTAATTCATTTTGTATGAAAACATATCAATTATTTGATTTCTGTATTAAGTTTATCTTTTGTGAAATATGAGCAAAAAACAATAAAATGTTGCATATATTCTTAGATTTTTGAGTTAAGTCTATACTATTCTGAAGGTTCGATATGTGAATTACTAATGTTTTACCATGCTTCGCTTCTGGAAATTATGCACAGAATAGATAGTATATAAAAGATTCAATAAATTTATCTTGCAGTATAAAAGAAAGAACCTTTTAAAATTAACAACAGTTATTAACAACCAAACCAACAATTAAGGGAATCAATTAAGTATAGCTTATAGTATGGTTATAATAAATATAAAATGTTAGTTCAACTGGTAAAGTATAAGAAGTGTTAAGAAACTCTGTTCAGGTATTTCGGATGTATGTAGGTACCTCTACCAAGCAATTAAGACAAAAAAGCAAAGCCAGAATAGAAAACATTTAAAATCAGTTCCATTTACAGTTAAAGGCTTTAACATAAATATAATACAGTAACAGAACATAAATCTATTTACCAAGTAGGTATACATGAGCAGTATTTGTATTGCAAATTGATTCAACTATTTGCTTTCAAACTGTTGAAACTGTTCCTGATAAATATTTAGTATGAGTTCACAGAGAATAAATGATGCCATCAAAAACAAAACTTGTAAAAAAAACCAAGTCTCGCAACTCAGTTCTTCTACCGTAAAAAGTTGTGAGATCCATGTAATACCAAGTCGGTTAATTTATTCAGTTCCTACTTAAGGGTCCTTCTGTCTTAAGTTGTTACGTAATTAGCTAACCTAACAAGTAACAACATATTATAGTGACCATATTATCAATATTAAAAATCTTTTATGAATTAAATAAATAGATAATATGTATAAACAGTACAGTAGGATGTATAAACAGGTACAGTAATTCATTAACTGCAAATGTAACTTTGTAATCCTATATATTTATATGATATTACAAAGTTATTTATGCAGTTGATGTATCTAGTAAACTGGACCGAAATTGCAAAATATTTTAGTTTTCCCTTGATCTATACACTAAACACTAATTGTGTTCCAAATTTGAAGCTTCTATGTCTGCTAGAAGTGCCTTAGAGTTTTGATGATCGGTCAGTCAGTCAGTGAGTGACGAAATTAAGAAACTTTGACTAGTTATAATTCTTAAACTACTGGTTCAAATTGAATGAAATTTGAAATATACCGTGTTTATACAATGCCTGCTTGGTTACTAAAAATTCAGGCTTCTAGCTTTATCCACAACGAAGTTATAGGGGGTCGAAAATGGCCTGAATTGCTTCGAGAAAAGGATGGTACGGCCGTGCCGCTTTTTTGCTCGACTTGGCGGGGGCACTGCCGTGCCCCCAGATCTAGTTCGTTGCTTTTCAAGTAAGTACCTATATCTGAAAGTTCTGAATCAGTAAGTTGAAGTTGAATCGTATCAACATGCATAGTTCCACTTGAGATATCATTGAATATTTTTTTAAGTTTCAGAATTAAAATTATTATTTTTGACCTTTTTGAACCACCTTTATCTTTAATCCAGTCCTTCAAAACAAAAGACGAAGCATTGAAGTGAAGCCAGGTCCCCAACTTCCAATGAAATTCCAACGGTAGGTACTCGTTCATGATAGTCTCCAACTCTCATTGTATCTACCATCTTCAAAGAAATAATCACTGCAAGAAACAGGTCTGTTTTCGTCTTCGTTAATTATTTTAAATTGACAAAACTAAACGTGACGTGGAAACCCTCCTAGCTTCGTAATGAAATAAGTAACTTCGGACGCTGTCGGTAGTTGATGGGTGACCGCTAGAAGGTTCTGGCAAAACTTGAGCGCTGCGTAGATCAGTGTAGCACGCTTCAAGCTACATTAATTATGAAGGCCTAATGGACTGAAACCACTTTGTTTAATAATATTACAATAATACCGAGGCAAATTGATTTCAAAGTATACGTGAGCTAAAAGGGTAATTTAAATCCTGTGCAATTTTGCGTAGTAAACGCAAGATTATTCGAAAAAAGGACGATTCGCTTAACGACAGATTGTCAAAATAACAACGAGGCCGTTCATTGTAGGTTTTCAATAACATTTCAATGAAAAAAAATCACCATCTTCATTTAATGATAAGCAATCTCGGAATGAGATAATCTTTTTCGCCACATGCTTTTACATCACATTAAATTAAAATGTAGCAAAATTAAACACGTTTCAATGTATCAAATTCAATATCATTATACCTACTTCATTCACGGATTCTCGAGCTAAATACAGCCGATGATAATGATCTCATGATGAATCCACATTCTGGTTGTTGGAGCTCTAGGCCTAGGCCAAGTGTGTATGTCGGAATGTATGTAGGAACAGTAGGTATTAGTCTATTTATTGTTAAACAGGCAAAGAGTATTCAGTCTATATGTGATTTATGTAATCGATCTTTGCCTGCAATCCTCCGTTTTGCAGTCCATAGATACAATTGGTAAGAGCTGCAAGATTAGTTAATAATCATTCGGAAGTCAAGTCTGTCCTATAGACTGTAAACCAACCACAATAAACAGTGAAATGTCTCTTCACTCGTTCTCTTCTCGCATTTATAATGAGAAATGTAAAAATAGGTACTTTTTAAGACTGAAAAAGTCCAAGCTACCTAATCATTTTATGTTAATTTTAAAGCGAATAATACGCTTGTTACAAGTTTGTTTAAAATAAATAAAAGTAAAATTACAGAACAAAACTCAGCGCTAATACCGAACATGTTTTAGAAAAATAGACGATGTTAAAAGCAATACAATGTTAGCAGATATCCTTGAAACTGTTTTTAGTTTGGTTTAGAGTTTGGACTAGTTTGGGCTAACTGTTCAAAATACTGTACCAGGGTGATGTTACCCAAGTTGCTACCTACCTATTATTTATATTCTAACATTCTCAATATGACATATTGCATAATATACTTTAATATTAATAGTCATTTCGTGTAAGCGATGACTGATTTGTGAGTGATATTGTGGTTTTGTCTAGAAAAATACATGGTGCAAGTGACGGTAAATGATTACTGCATATTACCCACTCCACTTGTAACAGGACGATAGTACGTAAGTAATTATTTGACATGGTATTTAAGAATAAAATATGTTTTAATTTAATGTACAGCTCATACGTAAGCAGGTACGGCAAACAGAGCAAACCTACATCCGCAATGAATTCGACCAGTCATACTGCGTGCTGACGTGCATTGGTTTCAACCCATTGATGGCCCACTACTGGACACGGAGGCCTCTTGAGGAAGCATGGAGCATACTCCACCATGCTACTCCAGTGCGGATTTGTGAAAGGGTTAATGACCAAAGCATGTGTCGGAAGTTTTCTTGCCGCCCGTGGGCATCCAACTTAGCTTAACAACTGTTATCTTGTGATAGAACAGTTCGATGGGTGACTATATAATCTCTTACAGGACATTCTAGATCCCTTTTGCTTTTTATATCCGGTTTTTGTCAAGCAACTTTAAAGGCCTACTAGCGCAGAGGTCTTCAATAAAATTTTGGGTCTTGATTATCACCAATCCGCACCGGCGCATCATTCCTCAGCGTTGAGCAGCTTAAAGTTTTAAGCAACTGCTTGGAAGATTGGGAATATCCCAATTTAAATGCTGAGATACACGTAATTTGTGACTGAATCGCCTACAAACAGCATACAAATCGTTTGCTTACACTCAATGATATCAGAATGGTATTAGCCAATTGTTTAAATATTTATTTCACGTGATGCAGCAACCTGTTTACGCATTCGGTTCGTTGACATCGGATACCATACATACAGATTAAAACTATAACATACAGATTAAATAAATGTTTATCTGACAAAGTGTTTCACACGAAGACTTGTTTGAGTGACTCACATGCCAGAGGTTTATATCATTCATCACAACATTCATAAGCATAACCCATAACGCTTATACTACTGAGATAGCTCGAGACTGATAGTTGTTCCGCCGTATTGGCCACATTAGCAAAACAGGCAATTTGAAAATGTAAAAATTACGTGTTAATTATAGGCATCTCTTTAGGTATTTTAATAAGTTCAAAAAGTTATGGAGTAAATAACTAAATTAATAAATTTAAAATTAAAATTATAAAAATAATTCTTTTTTATTTGAATTTTATAGTGAAACACGTACCTGGTCTACCATAATTAGAGACATCTATTTTTATGAATTCGTTAGCCACTGTTAACAATCTTTAATGTTTTTAAAAACTTTTTAGCATAGATTTTTAATTCATTGGCGACAAACGAACTGCCGATCCACACGATGACTATCGTCGCCCATGGACACTGCCGGCCAAAAAAGAGAGAAGAAGAAAAAGAAAGAACTACCTCAAGAGTCCAGCCGGAACACGACTAATTGTTTGGTGTCTTATGTACCTACTGAAACCAGAGGGTAGCTGACCAGTCAAGCTTCACTATTGGTAATATTATCCTTATGTGAACTCTTACAACGAAGGGGCTGACTTCTGTCGCTTTTTACGTCATCGTAAAATAATCTTTTTATTAGTAAAAATTTCGCAAAATCTGTGAGTTTAACGCATTTACTATGTTGTAATACTGCTCAGATTACAAAATGAAAGTAAAAGTTGCGCAAATAAAGGACTGATAATGTAATAAGCACTAAAGACCCTGCTCTGCGGTCAAAATTGGACCGTAATTCAATGTCTCTACTGGTCACCCTTTGACATTTTTAGTGTTACTGTAGGTAACATAATATATTTGTCGGAGACAAGACAGTCAAGTATGGAAGTAAAACGAAACGCGGCACGAGTTCCGAGAGAAGGCAGCACCGTCGCGATGAAATCGATATTCAGCTTCGTGCTACAACAGAGCCTAGGTGGTAGAGGAGCGCTGGATGGAAACTCACTTACCATTTAGCTGTCGTAGAGAACGGTTCCTCCGCACAATGAACTGTTTTTCGTTTCGTTTGCCTGCTGTGACTATAATTGTGTAAGGTGTGACTGTGATAATGCTGAACAGTAATGAAACGCGATTTATAATCAGTTACTGATGAGTCGAGCGGCCTGTGTGCAAACAATATTCAAAATCAGACAACAGAATGAGACCAATATACGAGGCTTGGAATGGCTATAAGGGGAGGTTGGAGGCCCCTCTGGAGGACCACCCCTCAGTCAGTTGTTACTGAAATACCTAATCAGTTCACTGTGTTCGATTAGTGATTTCGTTGTCTTATTCGAGTAACTAAATAATGTATTCAGTATCGTGTGTATCCAATGTAAATCGTGTATTATATTTTTACGAGTGTAAAACCTGTGTTAATAATTAGTTTCTGACTAAAATTATGTAATCGCCCCCTGTGTTATTATTTCCCGAACCACCCGCTTCTCCCATATATTTTATAAAAAAAATGTGCGTGTCAGCTCCACGCACGACTGGAGTTTAACGCCATCTAGTTTGCAATCGTCAAATCTAGTAAAATGGTCTTCGCAGTCGCAAGGGGAGGTTGGAGGCCCCTCTGGAGGACCACCCCTCAGTCAGTTGTTACTGAAATACCTAATCAGTTCACTGTGTTCGATTAGTGATTTCGTTGTCTTATTCGAGTAACTAAATAATGTATTCAGTATCGTGTGTATCCAATGTAAATCGTGTATTATATTTTTACGAGTGTAAAACCTGTGTTAATAATTAGTTTCTGACTAAAATTATGTAATCGCCCCCTGTGTTATTATTTCCCGAACCACCCGCTTCTCCCATATATTTTATAAAAAAAAATGTGCGTGTCAGCTCCACGCACGACTGGAGTTTAACGCCATCTAGTTTGCAATCGTCAAATCTAGTAAAATGGTCTTCGCAGTCGCACCGTAGTCCACTCGAAATGAATTACTAAATGTGACGAAATAAAATATTAAACCATTTGATGACATAAGTAGTACAAAAGACGAGAAGCTTACAGAAAACCGGTAAATGGGGTACCCGCATTATCACAAGCTTTCGGACACTGCGGCCGAAACAAGTATAGTACCTATTATATTATTATTTCACGGACAATTTTAGAAGGAGATGATTTTAGCCAGACAGTGGTAGCCAGCGTGGGAACAGCTTCATTCCTAGTTCTGCTGAACTTACATCAGAAGAAGATCAGTTTGGCTTGAACTCAAGAATGGATGGAATAATATTTATTATGAACTACAGCTTTCTACAGTAATGTATTGTACCCAAGTAGCCACTAAAATTGATAGATAGTCAAGACGTCCAGCCAGTACGTTATGCAATACGAAAAGATGTACCATATCAATAAGGTGCGAATTTTGAATGAAGTTACATTCCTATTAATACCCCCTTATCTTATCACGTGTGAAGTAAGTCCGGCCTACGTTGACCCGGCATGACGCTGAGACTCCATTATTCATAGCATAATGCATTCTCTGTTTATGATAACAAAAACATGTCGGATGATACAAACGACCTACTAATATGTCATAATTGAGTTGTTCATTTTAAAAAATATATATATTTTTTAAATGTATTTTAAATCTTTAACACAAATTAAATTAATTGGCATTGTTAAAAACGCTTAAAAACTATTTTTAATATTAATAATAATGAATTCAAAATTGATAAAAGTTCAAAAAGAATCACGTGACTACAAACGCACCAGATTTGGTCGCCATGTTAGTGACGTCATTTTGTTAAAGCAATTACACAGTGTTAGAAGCTTCTACGGGAATTGAGTAAAAATATCCGAAATTTAGTGCAAAAAGATATTCATACCACGTAATTTTATTGTAAATTTAAATGTTAAATGATTTATTCTTCATTAAATATTATAATAAAACTCTCTATTGATTGTGCACACTAAATAAATTTAGATAAGGTTACACTGTTAACTGGTAAATCGTGTCTGGGAAGGGTGTTAGGGGTATAAATCAGGGTTGTATGATAAATTTATATTTCATTTATCATACAACTAGCTTCTACCCGCGACTTCGTCTACCTAAATTTCAGATATGGATCCTGAGAGAAGTAAAGAATGTGATTAATAAAAAAATGCACAATGCAATACTACGTAAATTCTATGCTAGTAGTAGGTACATACATATGATGACCCTATAGCCTAGTTGATAGCGATTCGATCCAGCCTGCGAAGTGAGGGTCCCAGGTTCAATTCCCGGCCATATCTAATAAAATGTGACAAATAATTATTTGTACTCGGGTCTTGGGTGTTATAGTGACGTGTTATTTGTGTTGACCATGCCACCCGCGACACAGGAAAACCTACTGCGGTGGTATGGGTCTGTACGCGCTTTATACATAAAACTGGTACAATATATATTTTTTTTTGTCTCCGAAATACGCCAAGTTGGTCAATGATCATGACTCGTGTGGCGAATCGTTACCACTCCAGATCGCTAAGTCAAGGGTCCTGGTTTCGATTCGATGCGATGTGGATGCTGCGAGATGGTTTGAATGATTAGTTTGTATTTCTGTTCTTGGTCTGAGTATGTGTCCTTGTGTTGTCTATGGCACCCACGACACTGGGTATCCTAGTATGGGGCTATGAGTGTGAAGCGTTTATTTATTTATTTATGTACCTACTGGTTTTACAATGTTAACGATAATATTATCTAATATCTTCAAACACGGTTCCGTTTTACTCTACCTACCATTGTTCTACCACGTGTTCCACTTTGTAGCCCCAGGACCCATCATCAGATCCTCATTGAATTTGAAAATAAAACCATGAGTTGTTTTATAAAAAAACGGGCATGTGCGTCTCAGGCCACGGGCAATGTAAGGTTCCGAAGTAGTAAGTTTATCGACTATGACTCATACTTATTTTAACATAGCAGTAATAGTTTTCCTTGTAAATTCATCATAATATAAGTACCCTATTTTTGAGAATTTTTTCACTGTCTAACTCCAACCGTTTAGTCAACAGTTGGGGGGGACACTTGACTGTAACCAAAATTAGCACTTTAAGGCCGAACATTTTGCAAACGGACCCCTAATTCCAAAAATGGTCTTACAAGACCCATAATATTTTTGGAAGACCTTTTCAACGATACTCCACACTATAGGGTAGGCGACGAATAAAAAAATCATCCTCACGTTGCCTGTAGGGGAGGTACCCTGAAAAAAAAATGTTTTTCAATATTTAATTCTACGATTCTGGAGTTTTAATAAATATGTATATCCATGCCAAATTACAGCTTTCTAGCAGTAAGCGTCTGGCCGCTTTGCTTCGGACAGACGGACGGACGGATGGACGGACAGACGGACAGACGGACAGACGGACAGACAGACTGACGGACAGACGGACGGACGGACGGACATGACGAAACTATAAGGATTCCGATTTTACTTCGGAACCCTAAAAGCGAATCTATGAACGAAAACTAAAATTTTACCTCATTCCTCGGGAAAAGGTCACAGGTACACATTTAACATTATCTTTGGGGTGTTTTTTTTTTTGTAGTTTTCACACGTAATGGTACAAAACAAGCACGATAACTTTTAAGGTTTAGCATTTTTGATATATTTATCAATATAGTGACGATAATATCAAGATTTTATCAGTTAAAAGTCAAATCACAGTATCAGCTGTATGCTGCAATGAATAGCAATTAACAAAGTGACGTCACACGCGCGCTCGGTTCTATTCGGGAATTGTCGGCGTGTTTTCGGTACTGGATTCAAAAACGTATTTTTGATTTGATGTAACTTTTAAATTATAGCGAATAAAAAAAAACTAAAATAACTTTGTTATAAAACTTATATATGAACTTTCCATTTATAACAAAAAAAATTTTTAGGAAACAACTCAATTGTATGTGTTACTTAGCAACTTGTTCTATTGTGCTAATAAGTTTTAATGAACTAAATAAAACATTTATTTATTTACCTAATTAATCTAGCTGACTCGGCAAACGTTCTCCTGCCAAACAAATTCTGGATATGGACACTCTAATCACCTAGCGGTATGAAAATTATAGTTTACGATCTATTCTCATTTCTACCAAATAAACACAAACACCGAGACACAAGATTTTTATACATACACTAGCTGACCGGGCAAACGTTGTTCTGCCAAAAAAATTTTTAGGGGTAGGGGGATGAAAAATAGATGTTGTCCGATTCACCACCCTAGCCGATATGCACGCAAAGATTCACGAAAATCGGTCGAGCCGTTTCGGAGGAGTTCAACTTCAAAAAAGCGTGACACGAGAATTTTATATATTAGATATAGGTATGTATTAGATGTTACTCGTAATAAAATTAAACAAATCTTTCTACTACTTGCTCTTTAAGCTACTGCCCATAAACTGTAGTAAATACAATTAATTTCTTTACAAGCATTTGGTCGATTGAGTCCTCTTGTTAAAATCAGTATTATTGATGCAGGCTACTGCACCTCTCATGAAGATCCCTCAGTAAAAGCTAATTGAAACGAGTTTGAAAACCAATATAATACATTCTATCTCTTTCTCGAACTATAAGCGAAAACAGTACAGCAGATGAAGTACTATCAACCCCTCGGTTCACAACCCTTCCTACGAGATAAGGTGCGGGTAACACGAATACATTCAAGCCAATAAATCACTTATTACTATCGATTGAAACACTAAAATCGCTTAAACACTGAGTCAGACAGTTTGAATATGGCAACTCTCAATTGTGTAATAAATGTTGGTATAGTTTGAGATGAATGTCCTTTATGTCCTTTCCTTATACAATGAGTCCTTCTTTATAGATAAACGAAGTATAATAACTTGAACGTTTGAATGGTTCGTCTGTGTTTTTAGGGTTCCGTAGCCGAATGGCAAAAAACGGAACCCTTATAGATTCGTCATGTCTGTCTGTCTGTCTGTCTGTCCGTCCGTATGTCACAGCCACTTTTTTCCGAAACTATAAGAGCTATACTGTTGAAACTTGGTAAGTAGATGTATTCTGTGAACCGCATTAAGATTTTCACACAAAAACAGAAAGAAAACAATAAATTTTGGGGGTTCCCCATACTTAGAACTGAAACTCAAAAATGTTTTTTTCATCAAACCCATACGTGTGGGGTATCTATGGATAGGTCTTCAAAAATGATATTGAGGTTTCTAATATCATTTTTTTCTAAACTGAATAGTTTGCGCGAGAGACACTTCCAAAGTGGTAAAATGTGTGTCCCCCCCCCCCCCCCCTGTAACTTCTAAAATAAGAGAATGATAAAACTAAAAAAAATATATGATGTACATTACCATGCAAACTTCCAACGAAAATTGGTTTGAACGAGATCTAGTAAGTAGTTTTTTTTTAATACGTCATAAATCGTATAAACCACAAAAAACATCGATCAAAGTTACAACTAACTAAAAGAACTTTTATATTATGTTACTTGCTGCTACGGAACCCTTCATGGGCGAGTCCGACTCGCACTTGGCCGCTTTTTATATCAGTGACCAACGGGCCACCTGGTGGTACGTGGACGATGCAGTTACTTTCATCGCTTCTTAGTAAAGAATCACCATACAAATTCTGTATTTAAGGCCCGGTCTGACTACGATTTAAAAACGTTGATTTCACTCACACAACCGCATATCTGCGCTAATCTAATGTTACATTTACGTGACGCTAAATAGGGTTCAAAATTGCAGAGCATATTTTTGCTAACAATGTAACTAGATTGCGAATAAACATTTAATTTGAGGGTTTTCCATGGATAATTCAGAATATACGCATTAAATTCAATATCTGTCCGGTTAAAGTTTTAATAAAACCATATACCTATTATATTCTCAAAAAAATATGTTGTTACCGCTGAAAATACAGAGAATGTCGACGTTTAAGTTTATTTTTGTATACCAAATTACGATTTATATTGGAAATATTAAACAACTATTTAATATTCTATTCGGTTAACATTTTTCTTTATACCTTTTTCTATGCTTTGTATTTTTTGCGTGCGATAATTTCATTGGATTTCCTCGTACTCGAGCACCAAAGAAACCCAGTTTTGTGAATATTGAGATCACACCGCGCCTTAAGTAACCGTTAGTGATTCTGAGTTACGGCGTTAGTGTAACTCCAAGGCTTCAGCCGAAACACTCTTACTTACAAAAATACCAAGTTAAAACAATTTTATAATTTAGAGAATCATGCAGGGTAGTGCTACCCGAAAAAAAAATTTTTAATTTAATGGGCAACAACTCAAAATCAGACATTATTTCTAAAAATAAAACAAGTAACTAA
The DNA here is from genome assembly GCA_951805285.1 of Thymelicus acteon. Lineage (NCBI taxonomy): Eukaryota > Metazoa > Arthropoda > Insecta > Lepidoptera > Hesperiidae > Thymelicus > Thymelicus acteon. The sequence continues at coordinate 5,651,310 of OX638213.1, read as the reverse complement.
ATCTATTTTCAGTCTCAGGCTATCAGCCCAAAAACGCGCTAGGAAGTGTACGATCTATGACTACTTAAGAATAAAATGACGGTTACATTTGTATTGAAGACAGTATTTAATACCAGACTGACAGACTACTCGTCAGGTTGAAATCAACAAAACCCGTCTGTCTGACCTAGCTCGATTGTATTACGCTTGCATGCATAATCTCTTTCAAGTACTAACAGTCGTTTCATATGGAGAATGCTCTTGACCTCGTCGGTACAATATCGACGTAATCTGCAATAAAACTCATATTATTATGTCTACAAGCAACACATGAGATTTATTATGTTATTTATTATGTTAGCAAGTAACACATGAGATTTATTAACAAAATAAGTTTTGACGACTCTGTAGCCTAGTTGGTAGCAACCTTGCCTGCGAAGCGAGGGGTCCCGGGTTCGATTTAAGGCCGAGGCAGATATTTATGTGACAGATAAATACGTATATTTGTACTCGGGTCATGGGTGTTATTGTGATGTGTTATATGTGTAGTGTATTGAATGCCACCCGCGACACAGGTAGGTAAATAACTGCGGAGTTGTGTGTCTACCCATGACAAATTCGCGTAATAAGTTACAAACGAAAGTTATGTTTTAACTTCTTTGCAATAAAAAACGTAAGCACCTAAACTCTCAATTTGATTATAAATTCAAAATTATCATTCACGAAAAACTAAGCGATTTGTGATTTAAGGCAGTTCGCACACTAAAATGACAGGAGCTTACAATGAAAGTCAAAGGATTACAGCAAGACGTTAGATTGTGCACAGGGCAAACGTTTGGAGTTTACTGTGTGAACTAGGCAAAACTGTAAACCTAATTGCTCTCCTTGAAGCGCTGTACCGCAAAAGCCACGAGTGTATGTACAAAAATCGATCATGTTATATTAAAACCATTTAAATTCGGCAAAGGCGTGAGACAATGCTGTATTCTATCCCCCATTTTGTTCAATATACATGGAGAATTATTAAAATGCTTTGTTATCTGTTTAATTAATGAATTAATTTAATTTATTAAATTAAAGAAAATGTATGAATCAGTAAACTATATGCGGGTCGCCTTAAATTAAAAATCCGTACTTCATAATTACCTCTGTGACTCATGGGTTTCCCCCAAATTGATATAAAATTTTAACTACAGCGCATTTGGTTCCAGTTGCATTTATTGAAGACTGTAGTAGTATTTCCGTAGTAGCTTCGTGTATAAGAATATTATAACCCCAATCACTCGCCGGAGGGATGTCGTAAGAGGCGACTAAATTCGGCCCCCTGGTGGCAGGGTCACTCGGAGGGATTATAATAATAATAATAATTTTATTTCAGATAACTAAGATTTATTAATTACAACATTATGCACAAAATTAAATACAATTAATTAAAGATAAAATATTAAAAATAATAATTATAATCAATCAAATACAAAGTCAAGTACAAAATTAAAAAATTTAAATTACAATTCAATTTAAATTATGTTTTTAATATTTATTTTAATTGTTTATTAATACTATTATTATTATTACTTCTCCATTGGACCGCCTTGATAGCTACCACCCTTTTTTTGCGTCCGCCACCAAACGAATTGTAGTTTTCTGGCTGGGGGCTTGAGAGCCAGTTCTTTCTGTCTTTTTCCTCTCTATTTTTTGGGCCGGCAACGCATCAGTAATGCCTTTGGTATTGCCGATGCTCATGGACAACAATAGCCACTTACCATCAGGTGGATGGAATCGGATGGATCAGCTCGTTTGCCAGCTATTTCCATAAAAAACACCAGTAACTCAGTTCAGGCACAACGATTTGATATAATCAATATTCCATCCATGTTTTGTGAAAACCATGCATTACCCATCCTCGAAATAAATTTTTATTTAGCATTCTTTGAATCATCTTTTCTTGCCAACTGATTGAAGAAAGCAAAAGCAAATGTGCTGAAGAATTTTATTTCCGACTTTTCTTCCCCACTGACAGAGCACCTCTCCGAAAAGCTGGTAGATTAAAAAATTACGTGCTAAGTATCAGTGATACCTAGTATATGTTTAAATTATTTTTTTCAAAAATACTAGATTATTGTTATCCCATTTTTTTCGATACAACGTCGTAAGTTTCTCGAAGTGTTGTGCAAAACTATGAAGTTGAGTGTGGCACCAATTTGGTCAGACTAGCGCATAGAGCGCAGTTCCTCTTTCGGCCTTCGACTATCGACTTCGCCGATGACGATGAGTTATTGGAAGTCGTCACCAGGTTTACGGATTACGTATCAGAAGAACTCAAAGAGTGCCCTCACGGAAATGCAAATTTACGACCAAGTAATTTAATGATATTATATTTAGTAGATTATGTAAGATTTACTTTCACCGCATTTGCTAATTATGTTCTAAACCAATTTCTTCAGCCAATTTCCTGTTTCGACTTTAAACGTTAAGCAAATCGATATTGTTTATTGCCATTCAAAGCGTTCCATTTTGTATCTCTGACATGAAATAGGAATGAATTTGAAAAAAGAACAAAAAATTCACGGCAACAGCATATAAAAGATGAATTTAAAAGGAGAACTATCAAGCGTTGGTAAACTTTATTAATTAATTCGGTCTATGAACATACATTAACGGAACCCTACATTGCTCGTGGCCTGACATGCACTTGGCCGATTTATAATGATACAATTTGTTTGGGTATTGGGTTCGTAAGTTGAGCGTTGACGAACAGTAATTTAACCCTTCAAATAAATATTCATATACATTATACGAATGAATATGGGTTCACCTCAACAACATGGTAACACCTATCAACGAACAAACTCACTCCATCCTTTCCTAACTCATAAAGAATTCATGAATGAAAATGGACCGTTTGTAAACCCGATTTTAACATAACCCATAAAGTGTCCAAACACGTTGAAAAGCTTACCTCGTAACTTATACACTTAATTCTGTGGCAATATTACATTATACCTTACAGACGTCACGTCGCGTCAGATCTGAAGCACGCTATAGAAATCTACAACACTCGCATATTAAAGAAGTTCCAAACATTATCGCCTATCTAGAGATGTCCTCTCGTTAAAGTGTTACTCATCAATAACTGACATCTATAGTTTTAATGCGTTCAGGTTCAGTCACTTAATTGGATGGGTCAGCTATGGTAGCAAAATTTATTTTACCGTTTCCGTGCTTCAGAGGCCACCCCGATTGTTAACGTCAGATAACAGTTAATAAAGTTACTTTGGCTACTAAAAACCCAACCGATCCACGCTGGAGCAGCGTGGTGGAATGCACTCCCGGCTTCCTTGTTATTAGTGAGTTGATTAAGACCTGTAACTATGTCAACTTTAAGAAGCCACAATACTATGATTAACAATAGAAAGTTAGACGATGGATATAGATCAATGAACTAATATATATAGATAAAGGAATCAACATATATCTCGACAAAAAATAACCGAATTCAAAATAACTCAAAAACTAGTCATCAGTTCTAGCTCAAATTTAAGTAGGACTCCATGACAAGCACCAGCTTTCGACTAAAAAAAGAATAATCAAAATCGGTTCACCTAGTCGAAAGTTCTGAGGTAACAAACATAAAAACATACAGTCGAATTGAAAAAAGGAGGTACCTTTTTTGAAGTCGGTTATTAATAAAATTGATTCTATTAAAATCATAAATATCTACATCTATACTATAATATATAAAGAGGAAAGATTTGATTTTTTGTTTGCATTGAATAGGCTCTGAAACTACTGAACCGATTTCAAAAATTCTTTCACTGTTGGGAAGCTACACTATCCCCGAGTAACATAGGCTATATTTTCAAAAAAATTGGAGTTTTATTAAGGATCCCTCCTTAATAAAACTCCAATAATGTAACCCAAGGTGTAAAAAAATAAGAAAACCGAAGCAAAGCGAGGGCGGTTACTCGTCTCTGATAAAACCGAACTTTGAAATCGTGTATGTATGCACATATATCATTTAACAGTAATAACTGAATTCAGCCCGATAAATTTTGCTGAGATTACCAATTAATTGAACCTCTACTTGACTTGAAACTGTTTCTAGAACATTCCTCTCCTATTCCTTCAAAGTTAGAATTCAATAACTAAATTAACTGGGCAGATTGTATTTTAGTACGAAGTTAAATATAATCTGAATTCAGACCAGATAAAGTTTTATTAATTGTTATAATTTAAAGATGTTAAATCAAGCATGCATTTGAAATAATTAGCACTGAAAAAAAAACAATTTAAAATATCCGAGCATCGTTAAGATGTGGCAGTATTTTTTGGTATTCCTGCCTGTTGGTCAAGACCTAATTATAGATATTTTATGAATAAAAAGCTTTAAACTCGCACCAACAAATACAAAAAAAATATTTACTAATTTAAAGTTTTCGCTATAAATTTCATACACAGAAATAGTTAAAATTGTAGACTAACAAAAATACCTCTCTATTATTTTATAAGCCAATACTTATAAGTAAGTATAATAATATATAATTATAGATTTCAATTACTGTCCGCATTTCACGTTGAGATGCACGTTGCATCACAGAAAAAATAACAAGCTAAATATAACATGGTGTCCCATTTTCTAGCGTATCCCATATTTAAGTTTGTTATTAGATTCCGCCGTGGCTACGTAACATTAAGAGCATTCATGAATTTAACTTTAGTCCATATCCAGGACAAAAAAACCGGGCAAGTGCGTGTCAGGCCATGCGCAATGTAGGGTTCCAAAGTAGTAAGTTTATCGACTATTACTCATTAACTACTTATGCTAACATAGCCGTGATAATTTTCCTTGTAAATTCATCATATATCCTATTTGTGAGATTTTTTTCACTTGTAACCAAAATTAGCACTTTAAAGCCAAATATTTTGCAAACGGACCCCTAAATCCAAAAATGGTCTTAGAAGACCCATATTTTTGAAAGACCTTTTCAACGATAACCCACACTAAAGGGTACGCGATGAATAAAAATCAAACCGGTAGGTGGTCACCGTCTCCCATGGACCTTACTAACAACATAAGCATCATAGATACTAATCCAGATGCATTGCTGGATAAGAAAGAAAAGAGAAGAAAGAAAGCTTTACTTAATTTCTTGGTGAAAATATGATAAATTATCAGTTTCTTGTTTTCAATACCTGCCACACGTAATAAATTAGCAGAGTTCAAATAAACTTCTGAAGGTGAGATTATATTTCATACTTTGCCTTTAATTTTTTTAAATACACACTGCAGGTAAGGTAACAAATTTAACATGTTTTTCAAAGCGAGAGGTAAAGTTTTCGTGAAAGTTAAATGTGGACCTTGTAGTGAAACTTACAATAAGGCGCCACTCAGAGGCAACTGCAGCTTACGTAATTTAAGCTAGAAATGCTGGCTGGAACATTTTCTAGTATATTTTCAATATCTTAAGGGTTACTTTATGTTGCTTTACATTCGATTTCAAAAATTATGGATTAGCAAAAACTGATTGGATGAAACATGCACTCGTGTTCGAATAAATGTAATGTCATTTCAGGTCACAATAAAATTTATAAGGCCTGAAAGTTAACCGAAAGTCACAGTATTCGTCTGACTTTGAAATCACTTTAAGCTCAGCTCATAAAGTCGGTTCATCGTTTTCTTAATATTTTTGACAGTGAGTGACGGTAAGTTTAACCGACAGGTCGATAATAAGTAGGTATATAAATATTTCGCATGGAGATGAAAGTATGTAAATCTATATTTAATATATCGTACCCTCAGTGGAAAAAAGGCATAAAATGAAAATTGTAATTGTACAGGAGAGCAAAAAACTGTTAAAATATCAGTAAGTAGTCAAAGGAATTTACATTACGTTTTCTTACCGTCAAGATAACTGATAAAAATTTAAAAAAAAATTGGAATATGCAGCTTTTTTCCCTCTTTTCAATCATATTAATAACTAAAATTCAAAGTAACACGACTTATGCTTTTTTCCACTGAGGTTCGATATGATATTTATGTTTCACTATCAGCTTAGCGATAAACGCTTCTTTCTCTGACTTAACCGAGATCGTACGATATTTTCTATCTTGTTAATATTTAATTAGATAGGTATTAATTTATTTGAAAGTTTTTTTTTTTATTTATTTGGATCAACAAAGGGTTAACAATAATCTCTTAAACATCTAATTTATGACACGAAAGTACAATACTTATATTGCTACCAACACCGTTGACCATCGTTTATTTAAAAGTTGAGTTGGAATGTGAAATACTTACTGTACATATTTATAAAATTAAACCGAGGTATAACTTTGTTTGTTATTACAAAGTATACCAAATAGTGAACCAAAAATACTTGTTCAGACCTTACATTACAATCATTAGAAAGTTGGTGAGGAAGTATGGAGGTTTGTTACTCTTTCTAGCAAAAACTACTAAACGGAAACGCGGGTAAAGCCGGTGATACAGCACTAGTATACATTACATTAGCAAAGTAATTTTATTCATTATTTTTGGGTTTAATTTTCAGTTTGCAGAAGATTGGTTTCACAAAACAAAATCACTATTATCATGGAAGAAACGACCAGTCGTTTGGCAGCTTTCTTAAGCAAGAGGGTCGTAGACTGGCTTTATGGAAAAACAGTAATTCCAGCATTAATTTCAATGATTTAATACAATAATAATATTTATTTATTTATTCTTCATTGAACCTTACACAAGTAATGGAACAAAAGGCGGACTTAATGCTAAAAGCATTCTCTGCCAGTCAACCTTAGGGCAGTGGGAGAACAAAGGAGGCGGTAACAACAAAGAGAGTTAAAAAGAGAAGAGTAAAATTAAAATTTATATTAATATAACTGTTATGTAAAGCCTTTTATCTAGCTGTTGTGTGTCGCCGCTTCTGTCGAGTATGCCGACATGGGGTTTTAGAGTGCCTGAATACGACTTATTAATGTCGTAATATTTTCAACATCTCAAGAAACTGATTATCGTTTGATCCAAACAGCCGTGTTTCAAACCGCAACTCCATAAAAGCGTAAAGAGGAAAATTGGATAAGAAGCTCAGCCTTTAAGTCCAATTACCGCTTTATACGTTCGAGGATCTAACAACATCTGTTAAAAATTTTATGGTGTTCTAGCCTTTTTATGTGGTTTTGTACTAGTTTTATGAAATAAAATGAAAAAAAAAAAAATACATTGTAATTTGCAAGTCCATATTTTCTTCATTTTATTAAAAAGGTATAGTCAAAAAATAATAATAGATTTTAATGAAAAATGCTTCTCGAAAATCGTGCGTCAGGCCACGCGCAATGTAGGGTTCCGAAGTAGTAGGTTTCTCGTCTATTACTCATTAACAACTTATATGCTAATATAGCCGTGATAGTTTTCCTTGTAAATTCATCATATTACCTATTTTTGAGATTTTTTTCACTTGTCCAACTCCAACTGTTTAGCCAGCAGGGAGGGGGACACTTGACGCTAACCGAAACCAGCACTTTAAAGCCAAATATTTCGCAAACGGACCCCTAATCCAAAAATCTTATAAGACCCATAATATTTTTGGAAGACCTTTTCAACGATACCTCACACTATAGGGGTACGCAATGAATAAAAAAATCATCCTCACGTTACCTGTAGGAGAGGCAGCCTGAAAAAAATGTTTTTCAATATTTTTATTCTACGATTCAGGAGTTTTAATAAATATGTATATCCATGCCAAATAACAGCTTTCTAGCACGAAGGGTCTCGGCGCTTTGCTTCGAACAGACAGATGGACAGACGGACGGACAACCGGACGGACAGACGGACGGACGGACAGACGGACAGACGGACGGACAGACGGACGGACAGACGGTCGGACAGACGGACGGACGGACGGACTACTAATAGGGTTTCGATTTTACTTCGGAACCGTAATACTTAAATTGCTACTGGCCCGAAAAACTTAAATTGTTACGTAAGCTATAATTTTCTAGGTATTTTTTTAAAAGCAGGATTTTATCAAGAATAGAAGCAAATTATTGTACCTATATCAGTGGCGGCACCTTAGATTTTTAACGTTTATTGTTTGGTACCCTCAGTGTGAAGTAGCCATGAATATTGTTAAGTTCCCCTTTATATTAGATCCTAAAACCCTTGAAAACGTATTTTAAAATAAGGACACTTTATAACACGTTTTTTAAGAGCAGAGAACAATGCTCTTGACATATTCCTCCAAAACCGTTAACAATGAGGTCCCTTCGTGAGGGCCTCGCCTTCTAGCTCCTTGTTTGGGGTCTTAAATCTAGGAAAGAGGCAATTCGAATAAGATATCAAAATAAAGGCTGTACGAATAAATGGCATTACTAACGCTCAGTAAAATATGTTTTTATATGTTTTTTTATTATTTTATTATCATTTATTTCTTTTTTTATTGCAAAAGCTAACATAGATTCACAAAGAGCAGACTTAATGCCTATTTGGCATTCTCAATTCACTCCAATCAACCCAGGGCGATTACGAGAACATAAGGCAGGTGGTAACATGATTGATAGAAACATAAATTTATTGAAAAATCTTTAGCATTTTATCACAATGTCACGGTAAATACATTTAATGCATGTTTAAATAAGTTACAAATAACCCAAGTTTTGCAATATTACGCTTCTTTCAGTGGAAGATAATATTATTCGTCACGGACTTATTGTTGTTACTGTACTCGGCTGTGTAATACTTGTCTTGTCTGAATACGACATTGTATACCTAATCAATATTCGGGATTAACCTATTAAACTTTATGCGCAAAATATTTACTACTTTTGTGTCAAGCCAAAAATCAAACATTATAAACTAGAATTTGGGTCGTAATTCTTAAAGAATATATTTCACTAAATCTTAACTATGCTTTTATATACTTTTTTAATCGAATTACTGAGAAATAAAAATACAGTATTTTGCTTGACTTAATTTGATACATTAGCATGAATTAACACAATGATGCATAATTGAGAGATTTAAATAATTTTTTGAACAACCAAAGTAAAGGATTGGAATATAATGTTTACGTAGGTATATATGTAAAAATCTTATTCTCTATGATTTCTCGATTGTCTAACAAAGGTATAATTAGTATTGGAAGATTGAAAGTTAAATAGAGTTCGTCTACTTTAAAAATTAATGCACCAAATATTATTGTTACACCCTGTAAGTAGGAATGTTTATTGTATATGTATTTAATATTAAAATAATTCCTAAATATTAATATAACAATAATATATCACTCACCCACGTTTATTGTTAAGGTAGAAGGTTTATCACGGTAAAATTTGAACGTACAACCACCAGTTATAAACAGGGCCTTTCCACATTAAGTTCCTGAGTTTCGTGTCATAATTATATTCCAAGCCTATATGCATAGGCTAGCGCATAACGGTACACAAATCTAGTTAAGCTCTCCCATCGCGTACCATTTGCATCGGTTTAATTACATCGGCGAAAAGCGTCCAGGCAATAGATTTGAGTTCGGTGAATATTCTCGGTCTGAATATTCATACTTCGCGCGTAAAATTCAAAATGGCGTAACGTTCATTTTACTCTTTTAACAACTTCTATGCTAGCGGTAATGACGCTTTAATAAAAAAAATAGTTAATGGCCCCAACATATTAGCGAAGCACTTCACGACAGGGGATTTTCTCTTTATAAATGAAGGAGCTAGCTAGAAGCGTCCTTTACTACCTCGCTTGGATACAGTTAATTAGAAGTTCTTCATTCTATCAAGATCCCTACAACTAGGTCAAATTTTAAAAAATACATACCGTTTGTATATCATAGTAAAATGCATATACCCCGATGATTGAAATTTATAATTTTATTATGCAGTGAAGTAAGATTTTGTAATAGAGACCCTCCTTAAAGATAGATATTGCAAGTATACGTAAAATGCCTATATTAGTTAACAACGTAAAATGAGTCATACTAATGAACAATTTATTCATAAATTCAAAAACGCAAACGATAATTTACGTCAACATTATGTAGAGCTATTTATTTCAGGCTCGTGCCTTAGGTGGCGACAATGAATGGAATTCTTTTGTTGTACAGATAATGAGATTATTTAGTGAAGAATAGTTGAAATAATATTATAGTCTTGGTGTAGTCTTGTCATTTACATAATAAGTATGTCATTTTATTTTGTCACTAAGAACGATGAACGCTTACTCACACTCCGTACGAACTTTTGTCTGTGTAGTGGGTGGGGTAGATAGACAAAAATGACGCATTATTTATAAAAAATATTTACAATTGAATGTAGAACAATATCCAATGACATTATAGACGACAGTGAACAACAGCCCAAGAAGTTTTCCAAATCCCAGACTTATTCAGATAACAGGGTGGCAAAAAATACGATACTCTTAAAAGCACAGAAAATTAACTTAAACACGTCTTCTTCATGATACCTAATATTTATTAGAAAATACTGTTTTATAACGAGTCTGTGACATTGTCGTCGTGCGCTTCTTTCATCTAATTAATTTGTCCCTCCGTGCAGTTTCAACATTGTATTACGGCATACACTCCATATCATAGTGACGCTTCCACCATTTTAAAAATTGTATTAAAATTGTAACGAAGTCGTGCCTTTACAATGTTTTTAATGAAGGTCGTAAATCTTTATGCTCAGTCATATTGTAATTATAAAGTAAAAATAATTTTTGATAATAATTCTGGTAGTTATTTTTTAGGATTATAAAACAGAAGACTAACCCAGGAGACTGAAAAAATTCAAGAAGAAAATATAGAACAACAATTGCAACGTTACTATAACAATAATAACTGGTCTCTCTCATGGAAAGTGTAATGTCTCCATTATGTCTCCCGAAACGAAACGAGGATTATTAGCAAGAATGTTAATAAATGTGCAACACTTATGTATGTTTAATATTACACCATAACAACATAAATGGTTCACGATTCATCATCAAAACACCATTTAAAAATATATTGTAGCAGAGTAAATACCTATTTAGGGGTTTTATTTTATTTTATTATGCGCTTCCGTCACCGCTTATCTCCAACCACTGTTACTACTTCAGAAACGCCTTTTACAAAGTCTTGCCAAGATGTTTTTGAACGATTATAATTACCTAACTCTAGGTTTTTTATGTGTAGATCAAACCCGAGAGGAATAGCACAAAAGATGGACCGGTTTTGTAGAAACACATTGGATTATAGCCTCAAAAAACTAACTTGTGTACACGGATCTGAAATAAAGACGGACGTAACCTCGTCTAATCGAGAGTGAAGCATAAGAATGGCCGCCCGCTTACCATGTGTGCGTAATTTTTGATTCGCGATTGAAGCAGTGAAGTGTCAATTTGTGGGTGTGTGTACTTGTACGAATAGAGAGTTGGTATTAATATGGGTGCTTCACTGAATTTGTTCTTGGGATTACGTCCGTCTTTTTGTAGGTCCGTGCTTGCGTAAAGAAATAAAGTGACTTTTCGGCTTATTAAACATAACATTGTAAGAAATGTTTATTCAGAATTAGATTTCATTCGAATTGGAATAATATTGAATTATTATTTTATCTATCAGGATGGTGCGCGCTAATCTCAACAACTACTAAAAGGATTCCGATCTCGCGTTCCAACTTCCAATGCATTGATTGACTCCCAAAGGCAATACGCAAAGTATGTATTTACGAAGATCGATCCATAACGTTTTTAGAGTTTACTCAGCTTTTGATGGGAGTTATATGGAAACAATATAGGCATTGTAGAATGCTCTCCACTAATAGAACTAAAACGTCAGTGTACGGGTATAGTGGGGCGAATCGGATCACTGTTCTATAAATAGGAAATAAAGCTTGTATTCCTCCACTAAGTGCTTATAAACTACGTCTTTTGATTTCCATCGTTTAGTCTTTTCGTTATAAGGTAAACTTTTTGAGCATTTTAAATGCATGTTGCAAAGCATATTTTGATTAATTGTTTAACTAACAATACGTTCTGGTTTCGTTTTAAAAACATTAAGCTTTGAAATAAATTTTGTTTTGAAACCCTAAAATGAAATAAAAGTGATTATGTTTATTATACTAGCGCTCTGCCCGCAGCTTTACCCACGATTTCCCGGATAATATGTCCCCTATGTCTTATTTCCCCTAAGTCTTACTTCTCCTATGTCTTATTTCCCCTATTTCTTATTTTTATAATAGCCACAGAGCTACGTGATGACAAGCGGTCAACACTGCCCATCTAGCCCACCTACAACACCATAGATGCCACCAACGCGTTGTCGACCCAGAAGGAGGCTCACCGCTTACTTACATGAACTTGGTATCAATATCTCGCCACAATAAATCTTGGTTTCTTATAGAATCATATGTTTATGCCAATATCTGAAGCAGGTACTATCGTCGATGCATTTATTTATAACCGCAGGAAAACCGACATTGTATATATTATGTATTTCGGCATGAATCATTCATCGTAATAATAAACTAACATTTATAAACACTGGACTAGTTACGCATCTTTAACTATGATGGATTTTAATTTACGTTAGACAAAGACAGAAGATGATTAGAGTTTGAGTGTGATGTTTTGAACAACCATCACACCTAAGGGGCCATCCATAAATTACGTCACACTTTAGGGGGAGGGAGGGGGCGATGTAGTGTGACATTGTGTGACAAGGGGTGGGAGGGGGTCCTAAGTTTCGTGACTTCACATTTCAAAATCGAATAAATGGTATGTATACCTCTACTTACTATATATATTTACCTAAATATTAAAACAATTAATGGAAATAAAACTTATTTCAGAACTGCTATGTAGTTTCATAATATGTGACGTCACACTAGGGGGGGGGAGAGGTCTCACAAGTATGACCAGCTGTGACAAGGACAAGGGGAGTAGTCAAAAAGTCATGAAATTAGTGTGATGTAATTTATGGATGGCCCGTAAGCAACTTTCAAGCAAGCATTCTTTCTTTCTTCCCTTTTTTTGGGACAATCGATCTGGCCAATCATATGTAGACAGACAATTACAGTTTCTGCTAGGAAACATAAAAACAATTTTCGGACATTAATTATTGAAAATCGTACAATTTATTCGTGAAACTCTGCAATCAACGTGAGCGACCTCAAAGCTCGCAGCCGGGTGCGGTTGGGGACTAACCACACAAAAGCTCCCAAGAGTTTATTATTATCTAGTATTGCGAAATGCGAACTTAAGTACTCCTATTTTATGAAACTCTTTAGTAGTTTAATTTAAAAAAGGCATTTAAGTAAACAATTTAATCTTTAAAAAATAATAAAACAAGAGAAACATGATGTGGTTTATTCTAATTTAATTGATTTTTACCCGACTGCTAGACGCAAAGGAGGGTAAAGTGTTTATCAGTCTATGTATGTATGTATACTAGTATATGTATGTGCGTTTCTATATGGGATTGTAAAGACCAAACGGGTTGACCGATTTAGAGAATTCTTACGTCAATCGATTCGTCTTAACCTTGCGAGTGTTACTAAAGACATAAAAATAATTAAATTCATCAAGGACATTTCAAGGACAAGCAGACACCATATTGTCTAAATGAAAAAAAAAATATTTGACGAACTGCGTTAAGTGGGGTATCGTTAAATAGGTATTCAAAGATGATTTTTAGGTTCCTCTCATCATTTTTCATTTAAAGTGAAAATTAGGATTCATAACGATTTAAAGTTGGTGAAACAAACGTTCTCGTTAATTTACTAACTCCCTTAATGAAATGACAACATTACGAATTTTACTGTGTTATAATAAAATATATAAAATTATAAAAATTATAAAAAAAACAGTAGTTCAGAATGTTGTTAAAAGTAATACTGAACAACTACACCATAGGAGGATTTACAGTCGGGACCCATTTATATTTTACAGGGTTGCTTGGGAAAAAATAAACAAGATTTGATTGGTGGAAGAATGGGTCCCGACTGTTAATCCTTCTATGGTGTAGTTGTTCAGTATTACTTTTAACAACATTCAGAACTACTGGGCTTGTTTTTTCCTTTTTAGTTTTTTTTATGCAGTCGAGTTTTTTTTATAATTTTTTTATGGGTTAAATGTTTATAAATTTAATCACGATGCGACGGTACTTTTATATGGTGGTTTTGAACCGCCTCGCCACTAATAAAGGTTTATTTCAAAAGGAGTACTTCTTTTAAAATAAACCGTGACATGATTTTTAGGGTTCCGTACCTAAAGTGTAAAAACGGGATCCTATTACTAAGACTCCGCTGTCCGTCTGTCTGTCTGTCACCAAATTGCGGACTCCTTTGTTAATACTAATACTGTTGATACCTTGGGCGACAATGACCAGTTGCATTAAGGTGGATCGTCTGCTCATATTTTAAAAAAGAAAGAATGAAAATATATTCATTCCGTCAGAAATTACAGTACCAACTACAACAGTAACTAGCGTTACATAAAAGCGATAATAAAAACGCGATGTGAATGTGCAGCTGCAGTAGGTACTACCATACCTCTCTGACAGAAACGACCTTTTAAATTTTGTATTCGTCGTTGTGACTTTAAGACCTCTTATGTGTAAAAAAATCTGCTTTTTAAGGGAATCGATAAAATTCGATAAAGTTTTGTTTAGCAAACACATAGGTGATTTTGAATTTGGTGAATAAATTACGATGGAACCGTCGTACACACATAAAAGTTTTTGAATTCGATAGTGCTTCAAAATGTAGAATCATCTGACGTATAAAAGTGGTTTCGCCAAAAGTGCCACATAACACATAAGAGGTTTTAAAGTCGCAACGACGAATTTACCTACATATTAAAAAAAAAACATCAAGCTTTTCAATTGTTACACTTTATTTACCACTGCACAAAATAATACGCGCTTTTATGCAATCAAACTGATAAAAATATATCAGGATAGCAACACAAAGTTTACAAAATATCATATTAAATTTCCTGTGTCGAGTTATAATTGAGTAAAAGTAGGTAACATATTACGTCATGGCTTTTGCATAATAACACAAATAGATTGTCCATTCAAATAACATTGACCTTATAATAATATTCTACTATGTCACAGAAAAGTCCGTCGAACGAGTTTTTAACAATTGGACGACCCTCAATAGGGTTAATGTTTTCTACACACTGCATGGGAATGATGGCAGTACGGTGTTGTGCGTTGCAGTGCGATACGGTGCCGGTCCGGAGGCGGTGCGGGGCCGAACCGGCACCGCTACATGCACCCTTACACCCTGATTTGGCGTCTAATTATATTTATTACTAATGCAAATAATAATAGTTCTTTGTCACTTTCATCTGACATATTTTTAAATATAATATTTAGTAGACAGACAGTTAGAAACTGTCTCCGTGCTGCTCTGAACAGCCTCCTGGCCGCCTCCGGACCACCTATGGACCACCTATGTGTAGTCCTTATTTTCCCTTTCTTATATTTCAAACAAAACTAAACAGGCCCTGGTCCGTCTCGGCTCCCGTGATAATGTGTAAAAACATAAGCGTGTCTTTTTATTTTTTGTCTACTAAACTTTTATTTAAAAACACTTTTTTCGCCACAATCATTATACTAAACGTTTGTAAAACACACTACAGGTATACAATACTTTACTATGATGCAATCGATTTTAGATTGGTTTATGTCATTAATCCACGATGAGTTAAATTTAATATTGATTTTCACTTCACAGTCAATACCGAAATATATCTACGTACGATAACTATGATAAAAGAACACGTACTAGAGATGATTCGAAGTGGAACCCATCGAGAAAAATCCCTATAACTTGCCAAATCGCTAATTACCGAACGGTATCGCCGATCGACAGTTGGCCATTTCCCATCACATCGATCGTGACTCTAGCAATGAATAATTTCAACGTCAGTTGTTTGACATTGTACCTTATAAAAACCTTGAAAAATATTCACACTTTTTATTCACCAAGTTAGTCGCAATACGCTGCAGAATCACACGCTCGTGATGTATAATATATGTGAGGTTTTCAAAGTTGCAACTTCAAGTTCCGGACTTACTCGTATTTTAGATAAAAATAAAATTTATATTTGCGGCACGAACGTAAGTATGTAGATTCACAGATGCTTCCTTTTAGTATCATTTTCTTTTTTATGTCAGAAGCAAATGGGCTACATGGGAGTAAGTGACATGAGAGGGCATCAGCGACACGTTGTTAGCCAAGAATTAATTGGTATAGTAGCAAAATTTTCAACCACCTTTTTTGTTCATTGACGACTCGTGTGGCGGAATGGTTACCATGCCGGATCGCCGCACCAAGGGTCCTGGGTTCGATTCCCAGCGAGGCGGAAATTTGAATGATGAGTTTGAATTTCTGTTCTCGGTCTGGGTGTGAATGTCCTTGTCTAGTGTGTTGTCCATGGCACCCACGACACAGGGAATCCTAGTGTGGGGCTATGAGTGTGAAGCGTTATTATTATTATTTTTATTGTTTATTTAATTAATACTTGAGTTTAAACTTGCATATTGGTATGATTTATTAGGTAAGTGGCGATGTATTTATGGATGGTAGAGTTATTAAATTAATAAGAGCCTTTTTGTAGCCTTTTAAAGATCTCTATCAGAGATATCTCTAAAACGAGAGACCTGTCATTGCCACATCAGTTAAATACCCCAGTGCACTTGAAAATGGATTTAATTTTTTGTGTATCTTCCTACAAGAATCGAATAACATTTATTTTTCTTACAGGTCCTTCGCTCGACTATAATCTCATAGGCTATTTCCTTATATTCAAATACAAGTGTGACAGAGCAAGAACTATAGAGTAATATTTATTATTCCACGACAGAATTCGGTGGCTATTTTAGCTTGATATTTTCAACAAAGCAATAATCTCGTTAGATGCGGTGTGCCTCCGAGCCACAAACTCGCATTCATTTACGCATCTGTCTAAATATTGATGTAATATCATAAGAATACATTTATATTGTTATAATCCTCTGGCTATTTGAAACAGAATTATTTAACAAAAGAGTTTTAGCACAATACGAACTTTTCAGAAACTTGCTTTGTTAAAATTCAGTTGATTAGCAATAGGTGTTTCAATACCAGGGTCACATAAAACGGCATAATATAGCATTATGAATTGAAAGAAGGTGTTGTCAAGATACCTTGTCTCTTATAAATGGTGCAAAGTTTTATCCTTAAGGAACCATTTCATCTTATTTTCGGTAGGTAGTTTATTTGTAATAAATAGTTTCCATTATTCGATGGTGCATTCATCAGGTAAATATCGTACAAATATCAATTTCATTACAAATTCAATCTATTCAAAGCTCAAATTGCCAACAAAAGACAGACAAGCACCAGACCTGGTTACCGCAAAAACACTTTCAAGACCTTATTGTTAGGGTTTCAAATTAATAACGAACAATGCTGTCTTTATTTTCAACAACGAGACATTATTTCGGGAATTCACTTGACGCTGCGGCACCGGTGCCTGTCGACACCTCATATTTCTCTGGTTTCGAATTGAATGAAATATGAGAGTTACGAAAAAGGGATCATGTTGTTCGGTCGAAAAGAGCGGTCCAGGAGGTCAATCGGTCTTAGACTGGGAAACCAGTAATACGGGTGTTTTGTAATCATTCTAAATTGTAGAAATAGTAAGTCTAGATTTGATTAAGCAAAAAATTATTGTAAAATACTTTATTTTAAAAGATGTGAAGGGCAGTTTCTTTCTCCATTTCTTCTCCTCTTGAATAACACACCTTTACGAAATGGCGATTTAAGTAAAAAAGAAATAAATGAGTGAAAATACTCAAGTGCTTTTATTCTACAACACGAGTCGTCTGGAGTCGAGTTTACATCATGGTTAGAAAGTCTACATACACGAGACAATAGTTCTACGAAACGCCCAAGCTGAACTTTTCATCCAAGATCTAAGGTTTATAGAGATAAGGCTTGTACGCTTGTACAGTCAAGCCTTCCTTGTAGATTTAGTGGCACCACATGAGATCTAATAAGTTTTTAACAAGAGCTTGTGACTGTTGGCAATATTTTTACTTGACTTGGTTCGGGTAACGCATTACAGGTACACAGGTACAGGTATACAGGTAGGTATTACTGGAAACTACGGACATCAGCTACCAATGTAACAAAGTATCTATCGTTCAACGAAACACTTGGTTGAAATGAAACACTTGGTTCGGGCAACGTATTACAGGTAGGTATTACTGAAAGCCACGGACATCAGCTACCAATGTAACAAAGTATCTATCGTTCAACGAAACACTTGGTTGAAATGAAACACTTGGTTCGGGCAACGTATTACAGGTAGGTATTACTGGAAGCCACGGACATCAGCTACCAATGTAACAAAGTATCTATCGTTCAACGAAACACTTGGTTGAAATGAAACACTTGGTTCGGGCAACGTATTACAGGTAGGTATTACTGGAAGCCACGGACATCAGCTACCAATGTAACAAAGTATCTATCGTTCAACGAAACACTTGGTTGAAATGAAACACTTGGTTCGGGTAACGTATTACAGGTAGGTATTACCGGAAGCCACGGACACCAGCTGCCAATGTAACAAAGTATCTATCGTTCAACGAAACACTTGGTTGAAATGAAACACTTGGTTCGGGCAACGTATTACAGGTAGGTATTACTGGAAGCCACGGACATCAGCTACCAATGTAACAAAGTATCTATCGTTCAACGAAACACTTGGTTGAAATGAAACACTTGGTTCGGGTAACTTATTACAGGTAGGTATTACCGGAAGCCACGGACACCAGCTGCCAATGTAACAAAGTATCTATCGTTCAACGAAACACTTGGTTGAAATGAAACACTTGGTTGGGGTAACGTATTACAGGTAGGTATTACTGGAAGCCACGGACACCAGCTACCAATGTAACAAAGTATCTATCATTCAACGAAACACTTGGTTGAAATGAAACACTTGGTTCGGGTAACGTATTACAGGTAGGTATTACCGGAAGCCACGGACACCAGCTGCCAATGTAACAAAGTATCTATCGTTCAACGAAACACTTGGTTGAAATTAAACACTTGGTTGGGGTAACGTATTACAGGTAGGTATTACTGGAAGCCACGGAAACTAACTATCAATGTAACAAAGTATCTATCTTTCAACGAAACACTTGGTTGAAATTAAACACTTGGTTGGGGTAACGTATTACAGGTAGGTATTACTGGAAGCCACGGACACTAACTATCAATGTAACAAAGTATCTATCTTTCAACGAAACACTTGGTTGAAATGAAACACTTGGTTCGGGTAACGTATTACAGGTAGGTATTACTGGAAGCCACGGACACCAGCTACCAATGTAACAAAGTATCTATCTTTCAACGAAACACTTGGTTGAAATTAAACACTTGGTTGGGGTAACGTATTACAGGTAGGTATTACTGGAAGCCACGGACACTAACTATCAATGTAACAAAGTATCTATCTTTCAACGAAACACTTGGTTGAAATGAAACACTTGGTTGGGGTAACGTATTACAGGTAGGTATTACTGGAAGCCACGGACACTAACTATCAATGTAACAAAGTATCTATCTTTCAACGAAACACTTGGTTGAAATTAAACACTTGGTTGGGGTAACGTATTACAGGTAGGTATTACTGGAAGCCACGGACACTAACTATCAATGTAACAAAGTATCTATCTTTCAACGAAACACTTGGTTGAAATGAAACACTTGGTTGGGGTAACGTATTACAGGTAGGTATTACTGGAAGCCACGGACACTAACTATCAATGTAACAAAGTATCTATCTTTCAACGAAACACTTGGTTGAAATGAAACACTTGGTTCGGGTAACGTATTACAGGTAGGTATTACTGGAAGCCACGGACACCAGCTACCAATGTAACAAAGTATCTATCGTTCAACGAGTGTAGATGTTGACAGAAGATTCTGGCTCTCGGAGAAGTTGCGAACCGGACGAAGCGTTTACACTTTGCTAATGTTTGTGATGGAGCGTGTTTACTTTGAACCGTCTATCAACTCGTCATTGACATGAGTACGTAGGAATAATAACAATAGAGTTAGTTTAGTACTAGACCGGTAACAATATTGACCGCAGATAAAGGCACTTGGTAAGTTATTTTACCTGGGTGGCTACCACCCTCCTAAAAAAGACAGTTTTATGTTTCGGCAAGGAATAAATGGTCTGTCCCTAGTTGACAACATAATAATCCGATAAATAAAAGTGACATAAAATCCGCAGTCGCACTTAAAACGTTGAATCTGTTTTAAATTACTTACATGTTCATGCTTTCGTCATTCATTCGAGGGATCGTTACTATGATATAACTTTATATTTGGTCGAATTCGCTCACACAGGAAGAAATGAACACAAATATAAATGATGTAACGAAAAACCTTGAAACCCGGAATCCCATTAATCAGGAGAGACATCGCCGTAGCATGCGAAGACTTAACTCCCTTCCATTACTGAGTCTTCAACATTCGACAGTAATTGTATGAGAACCATCTAATACAAGCTGATCAATAAAGATCAAACAGAAATAGAGGTCCT
Source organism: Thymelicus acteon (assembly GCA_951805285.1). NCBI lineage: Eukaryota > Metazoa > Arthropoda > Insecta > Lepidoptera > Hesperiidae > Thymelicus > Thymelicus acteon. Next base: position 5,630,738 of record OX638213.1, on the reverse strand, counting down.
GTTGTCATCTCCTAGACTACTTTAATAGATGTCTGATTAGGATCCTGATGATCATAATCCTTGGCTAATTATCATTAATATAGCTTGTTACAGACGAAGTGATGAATTACCAATCAATTGATCTATTCAGAAACGATTAGATAACGCGATCGTCCTTAGACAGCTCAGGAAAGCTGTAACTGAGATCACATTGACATAAATAACAAGCTAATTTTCCAGCTAGTGCATTAAATATTTGTTTCCTGTTTTGGAGATGAAATGACTATAACTTTGGAAATTTAAAAAACCAACAGTTTTATTTCCATTAAATATAGCTAGGAATCATGTCAATCACGTTACCTTTCAACCGAAACCCTACAAAAAGACTGCATCATAATCGGTCCATTCGTTTAGGAGCTCCGATGCCGCAGGCAGACAGTGACACGTCAAACTTATAACACCTCTGTTTTTGCGACGGGAGCTAAAAACTACATTTACAATCATGCATTCTAATACATCTATGTAATACACACATTCAATCATAACATTACATTAATTAGTTAACATAATTATGTATAATGTATTTTACATAAACTATAATATTATTATATTATAATAAATATATTATAAACAATAGTATTCTATAGTGCATTATCCCAGATCATTGTACACCACATAGGGAAGAGGGGACTTTCCAAACACAAGTTTTATATACCTACTTAAATGGAAAGGTCCCACGCATATGGTAATTAATGTAAACTCTGGAATAATAAACGATTTTTGATTTTTGATTTTTTTTTTTTTTTGATTAATCTTGCTTGACAGGTACTTGTATCAAATAACATAATAGTTATGTTATATATTATTCTATACACAACCCAATACGAACTCCGCAAAGTTTATTCAGTAGTAAATTCCAACATACCTGAATCTGAGAGTAGTTTTCCCTTCGCCTCCAAGTCAGCTTCGGCAGACGTTGCGCCGTAATTCTTGTACGCTTTGCCTGAAGGCTCTTCAGACTTCGCCTTCGTCACCTTGAAGCGTTCGGACATCTTCTAAAACACACCCTCCGACTGTCGTAACTCGTAATACGTGCACTACACTTATTCTACAATTGAAAACTTATTACACTTGCAAGAATTGAACACGAACACTTATGTCTACACTAAGATATGTCCACTTAATTAGATATGTTATAGATATGTTGAATTTACAGCTACAAGCAGTCTACCTTCACATGTCGTACGACATTCTGAAATATTTACCAGTATGTCAAAAATGTGAGTATTATATGTGTAGGCAATGAATGTAATGTATGTAATGGTAAAATATCTTTGTGTGTAGGATAATATTAGAATGAAATCGATATTGTTTGTTATAACTAAATGTGTCATTTGCTAATAATTTACCTATTGTTAGTATCATGTAAAATAGCGCTAATTCATTTATTAAAATAATTTTGCGCATAATTAATTTTTTGTAATAAATTTACGTATCTTAGTTTATTATGTGTATGTACACAAGCTGTTTATTTTCTCAATAAAACAATCTTATTTGTTTAATCAACGATGAATCAATCCGCCCGACAGTTTCGACGTCGTACGTGATGGAATCAATATTACAGTTTTATTACTGGTTTTAATAGACTTTAATGGGTTATACTTATTTTTTATTACGCAAATAAGATGTATCTTCGAATAGCTACGATAACGTTACCCCCTAGAAAAAGTAACTTATTTCAGAAAAAAATAATTTGTTGTTTTATTTTATAGTATTCGTCAGCTCTTGAAACATTCAATTTCGACGGTGACGCAGCCACAAACTATGAGTAATAAACTATGGCTGTACGAGAACAGCATGAAGCGGAACAAATATTATTGGCCGTCTATGAATATCCACAATTTTAACATCCAGTAACCAAAAGTGTGCGAATGATAGGTACTCAACTCAACGCCAAATAAATACAGATCAATCAATCAGCACACAAACATACCATCTATCTGACCATCTACTTACACACACACACACACAGAATATATATAGACATCATTTGTATCGTGTTTGTACCAATTACATTAATATACAATTACCTAGCTAAACAAAATTTTATCCAAAAAAATTACTGACTTAAAAAAATCGAAAAAATAAATATTTCCTATCAGAAACTAAATGCGTCGCGAATGGATTAAATAACTAGAATTAATGACATAATGTGAGGTAGGAGTGACGTTGTAGTCTAGCCGATGAACCTGTACCTACCTATTTTTAGGGTTCCGAAGTAAAATCGGAACTCTTATAGTTTCGTCATGTCCGTCCGTCTGTCCGTAGCAAAGCGCCGAGACCCTTAGAAAACTGTAATTTGGCATGGATATACAAATTTATTAAATCTCCAGAATCGTAGAATAAAATATTGAAAAAAATTTTTTTTCAGGGTACCACCCCTAATAAGTAATATGAGAATAATTTTTTATTCGACACGTACCCTATATCTTACAGGTATTTTAAGACCATTTTTGGAATTAGGGATCCGTTTGCAAAATATTTGGCTTTAAAGTGCTAATTTTGGTTAGAATCAAGTGCCCCCCCCCCCCCCCCCCCCCGCCGGCTAAACGGTTGGAGTTGGACAATTTTTTTTCCAAAATAGGATATTTAATGAATTTACAAGGAAAACTTACTACTTCGGAACCCTACATTGCTCGTGGCCTAACACGCACTAGCCCATTTTAAAAGTAAATTTATTAGTGTGTTCTATCACTATGGGACCAGTCTGTCAGAATATCTTTTTAAATGCAATAACTATAAATTTTACAATATAGTAACCCCCGACAGTTTTATTTACACTAATAGCTGAGAAACGTCTCGATCATGTCAATTTTCAAACAAAAAAACACATCAAATCGATCCATTCGTTTAGGAGCTACGATGCCACAGACAGACAGACACACAGCAGACAGAGACACACAGACACGTCAAACTTATAACATCCCTCTTTTTTTCGAACAATGATATTATAATGTAAAAAGAGGTAGATATGTCACTAGCACGCCGACGATGAAGAGCGTAGAACAGACAATTAACCGTTCTGCTCGTAGGCGCTCTGTCAAGACGATACGCACGCTTTTGTTGTTGTCATAAGTGCTTGACATTTGACATACAGCGTTCAATTGCTTTCGTGTATTATACCAATGTAATTGATATAGTGAAAAAAAGAAACGTTTGTTTGTTGTAGCTCTTTTCGGAACTTTTTGGTTAATTTGTAAGGGCATAACGTATCAATTTTTTATTAAATATCATTAATTTCAAACAGCATTTATTCTTTCATTAAAATCGAATAGAACGCAAAACAAATCGTCGCTATCGAAATTTCCAACCCTTTTATCTCAACAAAGTTTTATTTGGCTTCACACATTGTTTTCAATAATATTTATCTGTGTTATTCGGGATCACCGAATGGAGCGGGGTAAGGCCATATTGACATTTCGTTAGCATAGGCCAGTCCAATATTGTATTCTATCTACAATCAATATCGCTCCGGCTAGGGTAGCCTAGGTTAACGTTTCATGTTTTATAGACATCCCCACACATGCAAATTATAATAAGGTGGGTGGACCATGAAAGGCCACTCTAACAAATAAACAGTTATTATTTGTTTTACAGGTATTATATAGTTTTTAAACTATAAACTTGTTTTATTATAGCTATAAATGCTATTACTAACCTATAACCGCCCTTTTAACCTACCCCCTTATTCATAAGAACAAGCAAAGATATAGAAGGCTTATAAAGTGTTTTGTTTCTTTCACTCTTATGAAAAAGGATAAAGATAAAACATATAACAGTGCAATAGCTAAAATAGGTTTATTGCGCGTTTATGAATCAGGCGACTTGTTTATACCAATTTAATTAAAGTTAATGAAAAATTTAACAAATACACATTTATGTAAAAAGCCGACACAAATATTAAGTATGTGAGCGATAAATAATTATTCGTTTTTACATTTTATTAACTATATTCCTACCAACAAAATCATTTATACATAATATCTTTTAATACTTTTGAAAACCCCGTCGATTTTCGGCCGGACAAGCGTTTTTAGGTGTGGATGTTAACAATGTTTGATGTACGATGATATAACAGTGTATGATGTAACACCCGTAACACAGGGAATCCTGGTGTAGGTTTCTGTTTATTTATTATTTATTAATACCTACTCGTAAATTCAAAGTCCTGTATCACAGCTGTAATTTAGGTAAGCTCCGACCACCGATCATGATGCCTGGAAAATTTAATAACGACACCCATTCATTCATTCTATCGTAAAACCGTATTATGCAACCTTTCTTTGGGTTCTCTTTTTGTTATTTTTTTCTTGATTTAACACATATTATCAGCTCTTTCCACACCCAAGGTTGACTGGTGGACAGTGCCATTCGGCATTAAGTTGTACCCTTTGTTACTTATTTAAGAGGTGACATAAATATAAATAAATAAATAAAACAAATCCTTTGTTAAATGAAGTACTTATGATAGCCGCCGCAAGTTTGGCTAAAGGCCAAAGGTCTTAAGCTTTCTCAGTCTTTAAAGCTTGCGTTTTAACACCTACGCGAAAATTAAAAGCACAAACTTACCGTGGAACATTTAATTTATCTTATTTAAATACTTAAAACATATTTTTGGAATTTAACTCCTTATCTATCGATTTCATATTTAAGTCCGCAGTATGAGATTTTATGGGGAATAAAATATTTTTTTTCCGTTACGTTATGCGTTATGTTTGTAATTTGTAACACAGAATCTAGATGGCGTTGGATGGCTGATCAGTAACAACGCCACCTAATGATAATTATAATCTTGGTACATTATATTCTAATGATGTGAGTGATGTGTGTTTATCATCATCATCTCCGTGGCATTAAAATCTAGTCGTGTTTCGGAGCTGACACACACTTTTTTTTTATTAAATACTTGTATTTATGTAAAATCATTACTCTCATAGTTTAGTAAACTCATTTATCAATATTTTCCTTTTATTACCTAAAGAATAGCCCTGCAGCAGTATAGCGTGTGTCACGGGTAGCGTTGGCATCTGCCTATTTTGCATTTATTAATAAATCAGAAGAATTCTCACAATTACACATTGTAAAATTTGATAACTTAAAGATGCAATGTCACGTAATAATAATTTTATAAGAATAGAAGTTATTTTCGATTGGATATATTAAAGTATGTAGGTACAATTTATTTTTGACTATCTATGTAGATGGATACACAAATAAAACATTACTAATATCCAGGACGCTAGAACAAACATTTATCTTTCACCTAAATGCCTGCCTCGGCCGGGAATCGAACCCGGCAACATCGGGAACATCCGGTAACATCGAACTTCACAGGACTACCAACTGGACTATAATAGGGTCGTCGTATTCCTTAATAAAATCTAACTTGTGTTATATAAAGATTAAAATACTGTTACATCTATACTAATATTATAAAGACGAAAGATTTGATTGTTTGTTTGCATTGAATAGGCTCCGAAACTACTGAACCGATTTGAAAAATTCGTTCACTGTTGGAAAGCTACGCTATCCCCGGGTGACATAGGCTATATTATATTTTCAAAAAAAATAGGGACCCTTAATAAAACTCCAATAATGTAACCCAAGGTGTAAAAAAATAATAAAACCGAAGTAAAGCGAGGGCGAGGGAAAACTCGCATTTTATAAAGACGAAATTTTCAATTGGTTAATTTACAGGCATTAGTACGTCTGAATAACTCATTTGAAATTACAAAATGTAAACGTAGTCAACGGAGCGAGATGGAGAAAATGAGCTTTTACAGGTATTTTGTACCGTGTAATTCTCTCAAATGCACACTTTATTGGAAATTGAATGAGGTACCTTATTTCGGAGGAATCTAATTTATCTGCCGAAAGATCTAAATTCGATTGTAAGATATTGCCATACTGAAGACGTCTGATTACAACGGAAATGGTGCAAATCGCTTTATCTAATTGAAAAATCAGGCATAGCAGATATTTATGTGATAGATTAAAATATTGTACTCGGATCATGGGACTTATAGTGATTTCTTATTTGTGTTGTAAGTAGGCAGGTATAGTTACAGTCACCTGCAGAGAAAAGAAACCCATCTGTTGTGTGTTTATAGACAGATGGGTTACTTTTCTTTGCAGGTGGCTGTACCACAAATAGGAAATCTTACTGTGGGAGTACGATTATGCAAGCATTTATTTATTAGCGTTCATTATTATTATTAAACCTTAAAGTGGTTATATTAAATTCAAGACGACCCTGTAGCCTAGTTGGTAGCGACCCTGCCTGCGAAGCGAGGGGTCCCGGGTTCGATTCCCGGCCGGGGCAGATATTTATATGACAGATAAATATTTGTCATGGGTGTTATTGGGATATGTTATTCGTCCATGCCACCCGCGCCACAGGTAAACAAAACCGGGCAAGTGTGTGTCAGGCCACGCGCAATGCAGGGTTCCAAAGTAGTAAGTTTATCGACTATTACTCATTAACTACTTATGCAACTGTTTAGCCGGCGGGGGGGGGGGGACACTTGAGTCTAACCAAAATTAGCACTTTAAAGCCAAATATTTCGCAAACGGACCCCTAATTCGGATTTTACTTCGGAAACCTAAAAACCTACTCCGGGGGTGAGTGTGTAAGCGTTTATTTTATTCAAGATAATTATAGTACACAAATACGTATATTACAATCCGTTGTAAGTAAATAACTCCTTACCGAGTTCTGGTAATGTATCGATAGTGAAAAAAAAGTTGCCGCAAAGTAGTTGTAAATAAATAGTAATGGCACGCACTCACACTCTCACACGAGAATTCGCTGTACTGCGGATGTTATAGACATAATTATTGTTAAACGTATTACAAAAATACAAACACCGACTTGCGAACTATCTGTAACATAAATATCTATCCTGGGAAACAAAACCTGGGAGCTCTACTTTCACATGCAGATTAAATACAAAATGAGCTGCAACTTCGAATAAATAGCTCAGCATACTAATTGTTAGAAAACAAGACGACATTGAAACATCTTGAATAAGCGAAACAAACTAATAAACATAGTTTTTAATTATTCGGTTAGTAAGTTTTACACGTTTACTGGAGATCACACAAGTTTCTGCAGTACTTTTAATGATGACAGCAAAACTCTGTAGGGAACTAATTGTTATCAAAACAATAAATAATAATAATTTCAGTTTGCCTCAGTTAAATATTGTAAATTATTATTATCATCATTAAAATAATACTTATGCCCCAACTCAGAGTCACTAACGGTTAATTTAATCGCTCCTTAGTAAAGAATCACCATGCAAATTCTGTACTAAGGAGCGATTTAAGTAACCTTTAGTGACTCTGAGTTGAGGCGTTAAACCCTTAACTTAAAAAATAATCACAAGTTCACCAGAGTATAATCTACGTTAATAAAACCGTAAGATGTCTGTCCATTATAAATATGCGAGAATATCTATTTATTAACGCAATAATATTACACTGACTTTTAGAATTTTTAACCGACTTCAAAAAAAGGAGGAGGTTCTCAATTCGACTGTATTTTTTTATGTGTATTACCTCAGAACTTTGGACTGGGTGAACCGATTTTGATGATTCTTTTTTTAATCGAAAGCAGGTGTTTGTCATGTGGTCCCACATAAATTTGAACGAGATCTGATAAGTACTTTTTGAGTAATATTGAAGTCAGCTATTTTTTGTTAGTAAAATTTAGATTATTTTATGTTTGAATGTTCGTTTGTCGGTAACAAATCTGAAATGGCTTTATCGATGTAAGTGAGGTATTCAGCGATAACTGATGTGACTGTTTTATTTTTATACGTTGAGAAATAAAATAGATAAGTCAATTTAAAGAATTCCATGTAAATATTTTTTCAAGTAATAAATTTTCCGATGTCAAGCGAGGGCAGTTACTAGACTTTACTTATATATGAGTAAATAAGTAAGAAATAAGCCACATAAAAAAATCCTTGTTTTATTTTACTTCTCTCCTACAATTTAGTTTTTAAATAATTCTTGACAAAAAATTACCGACTTAAAAATTAGAGATAACTCAAAAAACAAACTACTCGTCAGATCTCGCTCAAATTTAAGTGGACCTACACGACAAGCACCAGCTTTCGATTAAAAAAAGAATCATCAAAATCGTTTCACCCAGTCGAAAGTTTTGAGGTAACAAACATAAAAAAAATATATATATAAAATACAGTCGAATTCGGTTAAAAACCAGCTAAGTGCGACACGGACTTCGGATTCTCGAATTATACAGACTGATAAAAATATTACCCTCCTTTGCTTCGCGCAGTCGGGTAATAAGGGCATTGACTCTTTATAGACAGACAGACAGACGGACAACGAATTGATCGTAAAAGGGTTCCATTTTTTCCTTCGAAGTAAGGAACTCTAAAGACTAAGGTGACTCTACTCAGGTGTCGGGATTATACGCCATATAAACGTTTTGTGTGTCTAGTGGATCACATGACTTATAAACGACTTAGCGGATTGAGGTCAACGCTCAAATAAACAGGTAGATACTGTACATAGATAGACATATAATTTTATGTTTAATTGAGAATATTTCCGAACTGCAATGATGTAGTTCAGTTGTTAACAAATTATTTATTTAAAAATCTACATAATTATTAATCACTATTTACCTCAATTAATTCTAACTATCGCTGGCTTGATTTTATTTGAATGATTTGTTTTAGATCAATGATATTTAAAAAATATAGATACGTTATGTCCTTACAAATCAACCAAAAAATCTGTTCCGAAGAAGCTACAACACACACAAGTTTTTTTTTCACTACACCAATCACATTGGTTTAATCATAGCGTAATACACGAAGGCATTCTACGCTGTATGTCAAATGTCAAGCACTTCTGACAACAAAAAAAGCGTGCGTATCGTCCTGTATTGACAGAGTGACTACGAGCAGAACGGTCAATTGCCTGTTCTTACGCTCTTCATCGTCGGCGCGCTAGAGACATATCTACCTCTTTTTTACGTTACAATATCATTGTTTTAAATTGCTAAGTTTATTATGATTTTTCTAAAAATAAATAAATACACTCATCCTTTCGCAATAGAATTATCTATGTGGCAAGTAGCATTAGCGTACAATAAAGACATTACAAAAATACTTATTAGCAAAATATTTATCTGTTACATAACTATTTAAATAATGCTCTCCTCCAGGATCGAACTTGGGACTCATCGCTAATAAATCTCAACCAGCATAATATAAAGAATCTCAGAATTGTAGTATTTCGTAATCTATCTGTCTAGTAAACAATCGAAATTTTTGAAATGTAATTAAAAAATATTATTATTAGTTAACTGAATGTAGTTGTGGAATTAAATAGTAATTGATTTTAAATTATTTTCGTTTTGTGCCTAATTATTTTTTAAATTATGATAAAAATATATTTTAAGATTATTTAAGGCTCGTCTAGAAAATGTTATTATAGTATATTACTAGCTGTCCCGCCTAACAAATCAATGTTACTTTTAACTTATAACTAAACGGTATGTTTGTGCGTATCTCCCTCTCCTTCTCCCTCTCAGATATTAAATTATAACGCAAAAACGGCTAAACCGATTTTAATGATCTTTGATTTATTGGTTTCGTCCGGCCGGAATAGCATATAAAAAAAACAAATGACATCATCACAACAAATGACAACCGTCAAAACAAATGACAATCATCAAAACAAATGACAACCGTCAAAACAAATGACAATCGTCAAAAAAAATTACAATCGTCAGACGTAATTTGTTTCGACAGCTGTCATTTGTTCTCATATTTTAGTTTTATGTTTGTTTCTTACGTTCTTTGTGTTTATTCTATATTTTTTTTAGTTATTCTGCTATTTCGGGCCGAGACGTATCGAACGAATCAAAAGATCATTAAAATCGGTTCAGCCTTTCTTGAGTTATAAGTGCTTTGTGTGTTTTGTTTAACATTGTTTTATATTATAAAATTATTCCCTTAAGTTAGTTCCATAGCTCCTCGCAAACCGATTAGTAAGTCTAATAACACTTAAGAATCCAATGGAACTTAATCACGAACTAGGTAATTCTAATTTAAATTGCTAGTTACAAACGTACAGGGTAAACTAGAAAATTGTTCAGAAGCAAATTGATTTCACAAAATGGTTTCCCAATAACGCTAATAAGTTTGATCCGAAATATTCAATTAATCTTTTGATTAGCAAGCTTGGATAATACAGAAATTATAAAGTGAAATTCTTTATTCTTTTAGACGAGAAAAAAAAACCAGCCCCACGTTACCTGTAGGGTACAAAGAATTACTATTTTGTAGTTTAAATAAAAAGTATGCCAAATTACAGCTTTCTATCACTAAAGGGTCTCTGCGCTATGCTGCGGTCGGACGGAAGGACATAACGAAACTATAAGGATTCCGTTTTGACTTCGGAACCCTAGAAAACAGTGTTTACTAACACAGTTTAAATAGGAATAAGTACTATAGTATATCATTGTACCTACACAGCAAATTCCCGAAACGAACCTTACCCGAAGCGAAGGTTTGCTAGTGAAAGAATCTATTCTTTCTGTCTTGATGATATTTTAAACTGACTGCAGAAATGGAGGAGGCTCTCAATTGGACTCTGTTTTTAGGGTTCCGTAGCCGAATGGCAAAAAACGGAACCCTTATAGATTCGTCATGTCTGTCTGTCTGTCTGTCTGTCTGTCCGTCCGTATGTCACAGCCACTTTTCTCCGAAACTATAAGAGCTATACTGTTGAAACTTGGTAAGTAGATGTATTCTGTGAACTGCATTAAGATTTTCATACAAAAATAGAAAGAAAACAATAAATTTTGGGGGTTCCCCATACTTAGAACTGAAACTCAAAAATGTTTTTTTCATCAAACCCATACGTGTGGGGTATCTATGGATAGGTCTTCAAAAATGATATTGAGGTTTCTAAGATCATTTTTTTCTAAACTGAATAGTTTGCGCGAGAGACACTTCCAAAGTGGTAAAATGTGTGTCCCCCCCCCCTGTAACTTCTAAAATAAGAGAATGATAAAACTAAAAAAAATATATGATGTACATTAGCATGCAAACTTCCAACGAAAATTGGTTTGAACGAGATCTAATAAGTAGTTTTTTTTTTAATACGTCATAAATCGTAAACCACAAAAAACATTGATCAAAGTTACAACGAACTAAAAGAACTTTTATATTATGTTACTTGCTGCTACGGAACCCTTCATGGGCGAGTCCGACTCGCACTTGGCCGCTTTTTTTTATGTTTGTTACCTCAGAACTTTCTACTGGGTGAACCAATTTTGATGATTCTTTTTTTAATCGAAAGCTGGTGTTTGTCATATGGTCCTACTTTTTTAGAAAGATTTGACGAGTAGTTTTTGAGTTGTCCCTAATTTTGAAGTCGGTTATTTTTTGTCAAGAATTATGTTTTGATAAATAAGCTACGTACCTTGGAAAAGAAAACATCATAGAGAATCGAGAGAGAGAGAGAGAGAGATAGAGAGACCGGAATATAATTATAAATTATTTAAGTTGTAACTACATATATTAAAACAATCATAAATAATAGAGCGTTTTTAAAGAGATCTATAATTTTATGATTTTCACAAAACTTATGCAGTAGGTACATACATTCAAGATGTTATTTCTTCATACCAGGACGAGTATAGTATAATGCCTGATGATACATAAACTAAAGATGGAACGAAACTCGTAAATGTCTCGTACCGCGGTGATGTAACTACGAAGTTAAAATGAGGCACTGCAGTAGTTCAGGTAAGGCATTCGAGACGTCAACTTATTATTACTGGCTCAGATTGCATGTGTAAGGATATAAAAGAGTTACAGTTTTTACATAACTACACACAAAATTGTATGACGTTACGTAAATGGAACAGTGAATGTTTATAATTTTTTGAAATACCTTCTGTTCGACTAAAATCGAAAGAAAAAATATTATCATAATAATTTTATTATACTTTTAGCAACTAGATTGACGTTTCACAATAGATTTGACAGTTGATTAGTAAATTTTTAGGAGATCAGCCTTTCTGAAACCGGTTTATTTTGAATCATTTTGACTAATTATATTAATGTTAATAAATAATAAAATAATAAACGCTAACACACTCATGCCCCCCAGTAGGTTTATCAATTATTTAGTAGGTTTATTAATTAGTCCTTAGGATTACCTGTGTCGTGGGTGGCATGGATGACGTAACACATCACAATCACCCATGACCCGAGTACAAATATTTATCGGTGACATAAATGTCTGTCCGGCTGGAAATCGAACCCGGGATCGCTCGTTTCGCAGGCAGGGTCGCTACCAACTAAGCTACAGGGTCGTCAAACCCGCAAATTAGGATGTGTGAAGCGTACATGAATGCGTACGACACCTATATTGTATGCACCGACGGAGACCAACCAAGAGGCAATGCAAGAAGACTTCGATAGCGTGGTTATCCACGCTAAGTGGGCCCGCGATAATAGGATTTTAATTAATGTCAATCAATGATGTAAATAATGTTCCCATGCAATAAAATTAAAGACGTACATGTCAAGATAATAAGGCACATATATTATATCTTAAATACGATACTATGTTTCTTTTAAATATAATTAGTATTTATATATAATACCTAAAAGTATTCCAGCTTTGGTGACTGACTTCGCTTAATTAGTCTGGCCGAGCTTCCTTCATGGGAGAAAGGAAAAGGACCAAACTGAAATATCGGCGCTGTGCTTATAATATTTCTCATTTATGGCTTGAGACTGTTATTGACTGTTAAAATAATATGATTAAAATTAGTTTATAACTCTCGCTTTACGTTTAAGAATTATAATAAATCATATTAGAGATACGTAAGTTGTATATGCAACTAAATGCATCTTAATTACCCCATCATTATTGTTCTCATAAATAATTCTATAAATACGTCCAGTAACAATCGGACGATACTGAAGCGATGGTACGCGACGGATAAATGACACCCAATTGATATGTATTGGAAACTGAGAATTGAACGCCACGGACGACGTCCGGCGATGAGAACCTGCTTGTTAATGCTAACTACTGGGTTATGTAACCATTTTCTACTAGTTTTATTGACTTCTATCTATCTATTTATCTCACAGCCTATTAAAGTCCACTGGACATAGGCTTCCCCTAATTGGCGCCACTCCAACCGGTCCTGGGTCCTCTGAATCCAACGGCTTCCCGCTGTCTTCTTTAGGTCATCAGGCTATCTGGTCCGGGGGGGGGGGCGATCAGTGCTCCTTTTACCGAGACGTGGTCGCCAGTCGAGGACTTTGCGACTCCATCGATTATCTGTCCTTCGAACGATGTGGACTCCCCATTACCACTTCAGTCACCTAACTCTGCGAGCTATGTCGGTAACTTTTGTTCGCCTACGGACTTCCGTTCCATAGCGCACTATGTGACTCTGAGCCTTCGAATGAAGTCAACACTAAAATGACCACTTCTCGGATCCATAAGTTAACACTTATAGTTTATTGACTGATTAACAATGATATTTAAAAAATATAGATACGTTATACCCTTACAAATCAACCAAAAAATCTGTTCCGAAAAGAGCTACAACACAGACACACGTTTATCTTTTGTTTCATTACACCAATCACATTAGTATAATACACGAAGGCATTTTAACGCTGTATGTCACATCACATGTCAAGCACTTCTGACAACAACAAAAGCGTGCGTATCGTCTTGTTTTGACAGACCGACTACGAGCAGAACGGTCAATTTTATTGCTTATTCTTACGCTCTTCATCGTCGGCGTGCTAGTGACATATCTACCTCTTTTTTACTACATTATAATAATTAATTGCTGATTAATCGTTAATGCTTGCGACCCACCTGGCGGCGAGATATAGGCACTACTAACAGGTAATGATTAAAACTAAAATAAAATAAAAAAGGGAAAATATTGCTACTTTTTTTTACTCTTAACTCTATAAATATTATATTTTATAGTCATATATCATTAAGTTAATTTTTGCCTGCATCCTTGAACAAAGAGTAGAAACAAATAAGTTAAATAAATATTTAATGTGTTTAAAAGTTAATACTCATACAAGTGGGTTAACTTGGCAACAAAACCCTTGTTCGGAATAAGATTTCTGTATAAGTAGCAATAAAATTACAACAGAGACAAGAGGTAGGTAACAAAAAGCCTTTATTATTTTTGCGGCTCCTCACATCGAATCAGTAGATGAAATCTTTATAAATCACTATTATCCTTACACTATTACCACTTACACCTTCGTTACATTTTCATTCTTTTAAAATATTTTTGAAACTCAATTCTGAAGTCCTTACTAGTTTTAATGTCGTTAATTCTGTTAAAAACTTTCAAGTTTAAATACCGTTTTCATTACTTAAGATTTGTATTAATCCATTTATAGTTTCTGTTAAGACGTCTAGTGTCCAAATTTCAAGTTTGCAAACTATATGCGGTCGGGCTGAAGTTGACGCGTCCTACAGATTTGGTCTCTTCATCTAGTTGAATACAGATTTGTGTCTCTTTATTAATATATCTTCATTTAGCTGAATAGACCATTGTTTAACGATTCTATATTGAATACATTGTTGTCTTGTTCACTCGCTGTAAATTGTATACATTACAACCTCAGAAACTTATAATAATTCAAGGTCGATGAATACATTTCCATACTCGCCAGTAGCACAAAATCTTATAATTATTGTGATGATTTTTAGGGTTCCGAATTAAAGTCGGAACCCTTATAGTTTCGTTATGTCCGTCCGTCAGTCCTTCCGACGAAGTTCGATAAACTTACTATTTCGGAAACCTACATTGCGCGTGGCCTGACACGCACTTGCCCGGTTTTGAAATCTGATTTAAAACATTTTCCGAAAAGAACTCATATTGTATTTATGTATAGTTTAATTAACCTATTTATACTTATTGTTTTTTTATTACATTTTAAGGATACATTCAATAACATTAAAATATTGTACGTACCAACCATTCGACCTTTTTAGGGTTCCGTAGCCGAATGGCAAAAAACGGAACCCTTATGGATTCGTCATGTCTGTCTGTCTGTCTGTCTGTCTGTCTGTCTGTCTGTCTGTCTGTCTGTCTGTCTGTCTGTCTGTCTTTCTGTCAGTCTGTCTGTCTGTCTGTCTGTCTGTCTGTCTGTCTGTCTGTCTGTCCGTCCGTATGTCACAGCCACTTTTTTCCGAAACTATAAGAGCTATACCATTGAAACTTGGTAAATAGATGTATTCTGTGAACCGCATTAAGATTTTCACACAAAAATATAAAAAAAAAACAATAAATTTTGGGGGTTCCCCATACTTAGAACTGAAACTCAAAAATGTTTTTTTCATCAAACCCATACGTGTGGGGTTCTATGGATAGGTCTTCAAAAATGATATTGAGGTTTCTTATATCATTTTTTTCTAAACTGAATAGTTTGCGCGAGAGACACTTCCAAAGTGGTAAAATGTGTGTGTCCCCCCCCTGTAACTTCTAAAATAAGGGAATGATAAAACTAAATAAAATATATGATGTACGTTACCAAGCAAACTTCCAACGAAAATTGGTTTGAATGAGATCCAGTAAGTAGTTTTTTTTTAATACGTCATAAATCGTAAACCACAAAAAACATTGATCAAAGTTACAACGAACTAAAAGAACTTTTATATTATGTTACTTGCTGCTACGGAACCCTTCATGGGCGAGTCCAACTCGCACTTGGCCGCTTTTTTTCACTCATTCAACATTCATTGAAACGTCCCTACTACATACATTTTATTAAATCCCATCATTCGTGCCACACTCATTCATTCATTAAAAAATAAAAAGATCTCGCGAAGACGGCAAACGAAAAGTATTCTCTTGCTGGCGGTCCGCGGTGCTCATGGTAAAACAGTATAAAAGTAAAGGCCAAACTGTGTTGGAACGAGTACCATCGCTGGATCCTTTTGATTATTCAAGTTTGTACAATACATTAATTTGTATGGTTATACTTCTATGATAGCATACTAATTTCATAATTTACACGTACATCATGTAAGTTCTGCTGCCTAACAAATAGAACATTTGTCAAATATCAATTTTGTTTTATTCGTTTCTTCTTTTAAGTTCACTCTTTCAAAATTATGATACTGCTAATCCAAAATTATTGCTATAAAACCCTTGAACACTTTGTTTCAGGTTCAAAGACCTGTTCGCAGCATAATTACTGATACATTAAATAAGTAATATTAAAGTAATATTAAAGGTATATTCTGACAAAGCAACCTGATAAAGCCGTCACAGCTACTATTGTTATAACAGCCGGTACCTAATCAATTGCTTACGTTTATACAACGTACATAATTAGTCGTTCTTTAATTACTAAATACTTTGTAAATTCATGTACCTACTAACATTTAGTAAACTATTTACTATTTAAATATCTATTTTTTTTCAGGGTACCTCCCCTAGAGGTACGTGAGGATGAATTTTTTATTCGTCGCGTACCTTTTATTGTGTGGTATCGTTGAAAAGATCTTCCAAAAATATTATAGGTCTTCTAAGATAATTTTTAGAATTAAGGGTCCGTTTGCGAAGTATTTGGCTTTAAAGTGCTAATTTTGGCTAGAGTCAAGCATCCCCCCCCCCCCTGCTGGCTAAACGGTTTGTGTTGGATAAGTAGTTAATGAGTAATAGTCGATTTAAATTAACTACTTCGGAACTCTACATTGCGCGGGGCCTGACACGCACTTGCCCGGGTTTAAAGTGAATGATTTGTATTTGTATATTTCAGTCACAAATACAAAAGTGATGTTTTTAAACAATCCCAAATAAACATATTCTCAAATGCAGGTCTAATGAAATAGGAAAATTTTTATAGGTTTACATTTTGGAAAGTATACGTTTCTTCCTCATTTTATAATTCCCTGCGTCATGGGAAACTAGGTTACAAAAAAATTGCATTATAACAAAAAACACACTTACTCAACTATGCGTGTTCGTGAATGATGACGTTGTTTATGTAATAAGTGTGAAAATGTAAATGAAACCCATTCATTCATCCTAATATTATTCATGGAACCCAGATCCACTTGGCCGTTTTTTGTCAGTAAATCTTTGTGACTAAAGTTGCCTTTGAGTTTCAGTTTAAGTTATTGTTCAAAGCTTTTTTCTGCCACTTGTGATTCGTCACAAGAGGGCTGAGAGACCTCGTGTCATCAGATTACGAAGGTGATTGCCTACTCTACCACCTACGAGTTTCTAGAGGATTTTAAAATTTTCACTTTCTGTCTTTCTGCGAAAATTAATTATTATTGACGAGAATGTGCTATACTTATGTCTGTATTCTGAGAATGTATCAGTATAAGCTACGTATAATACAGTGTCTGTCTCATCACGAAAATGTCAAAAATAGTACACGGATTTGCATGAACCTATAAAACATTCATCAACAGATACAGTGATTTTGTGAGATTTTTTTTTTATTATAAAAACGCGCGAAAATTTACACCAATACTTGCGAGATTCCGAGAATATCCGATGAGAAGCAGTTGTCTGTCAACCCAAATTATATTGATTTTTTTCGGGACATATTATCTTATTTTAAACTTACTCAAAACATTGTACGCATACTCCATGAGACAATCACCGTAAAAGTATTTACACTTTATTTATGACTTTAATTCACATTTCAAAACATGTTTTTTTTTACTTTTTTACTATTTATTTCTTTTATTTGTAGCTTAAAGTTCAGTTACAACAATTTGAAAATCACAAGCGGAATTCGCTTCTAATTTACAATATTTTTTATAATCAATATTTATGCCGACCCTGTAACATAGTTGGTAGCGACTCTACCTGCGAAGCGAGGGGTCCCGGGTTCGATTCCCGGCCGGGGCAGATAAATATTTGTACTGGGGTCATGGGTGTTATTGTGATGTGTTATTAATCGTGTGTTATGTGTAGTCCATGCGACCTGCGACACAGGTAAATAACCAACTGCGGGGGTGGGGGGTTGTATGAATGTGTAAGCGTTTATTATTATTATTTATTATTTAAATTGAATTTTTTAAATATATCTTTATTTAAGTTTTTTTACTCCGTACCTAAAAAATAACACAAAAAAATATTTACAAGACTTAAATCATCACGATCAAATAAATACGTACTGACTGAGCGAAAATAGAATTAGATAAATAAATATTGCGTAATCACAAGGTATTTCTTCTTTAAAATCATTTCTATATTCCCAAGTTTACACATGTCAGATCACCAAATATTTGCGTTCAACTCATAACTTATTTAGGTAACCTATATCAGTAGTCTGTCTTAATAAGATGGTCGGTAGTTATTTAAATATCGAAGTAGGTAAAAAGTTACCATCTTACAAACCGATTAAATATATTATAAAACTGAGCCTCTGAGTCATAAATACCGCATATTACTGCATTACTTTCATCACAAACAATCACTCGCTTCCGGCGACATCCGGAGTGTTAAACGATGTATTTTGAGCTCTTTCATGCCACACACTTCACGGAATGAGATAACCAAGTACCATTACAACCATAGGTGCATACCAAAGGTACATTATACTTTAGGGACATCGCAGTAAAAATGTACCCATTTATACTAACAAACGTACAACCACAGAAGAAATAATAGTGGCATAACTGGTACAACAAGGGTTGCCAGATGGTCTGGATTCGTCTGGATTGTCCCGACATTTCACATGATGTCCAGAGTCCCGACAAAATGTCCCGAAAATTCATTCGATTCAACAGAACACGTTTTTTTCGTCGTCAGCTCGTTTGCCGGCAATTTCCAAAGAAAAAAATTGTCCCGACAAATTCCGACTTTTTGAAGTTTTGTTTAGATATTTCAGTATTGCCATTTGGCAATCATTTTCCTGTACAATAACGAATAACCCATTCTCATACATTAATTTTAATTAAGTACATAGTAATCCACGTGTTTGTTTTAATAGCTGTTTTATTTGATTTAACCTACTGATTTGGTCGCTTTAAAAGGTTTTTTATGCATTTTTTTTTCATTTCCATCAATCAGTTGACAAAATGAATGTTATGTGCGCTACATTCAAACAATATTACAAATACACAGTTTCTCTACAAGTAAAACACCCAGCGGTTAATGACATATTTCACCGTAATGATGACTAGGTATTAAATTACAACAACGTTAAATATAATATGCGTCGGATAGTTGCAGTACTGTATATAAATAAGGTGTTGTGTATAATGCTTTAAGCGAAACAAAACACTCGCAGTTATCAGCACTCAAACACAATAGTGGGGCTGTACTGATGATAACACTCCACGATCGATGCTATCGTAGGTACGAACGAGCTCGTATGAATGAAAGTATTCGGCACAGAATCATATTTACATTTCATGTCCTCCACATGGCGGTGACATACGGCTAGTTGACTGAGGCTTAGCGTATCTAATCTAGTTAGCGCTGCATTTGACGTCACGGAAGCCGGCGCGTGCCTCAAATATAAGTTCAACAAACTTAACCTTGTAAATATAATCAGTAGACACCGTTAAAAGGGACGCATTTATTTGTTTACATGAACCGCAAACGCATAAACTATGCTCGTAAAGTTTTTCGCGGCGTCAACAATTCAAACTTTATTAATAACGTAAAAAATATCGACAAAGTAATAGGGAGTCACTAAGAGTGTGATGTTTATGTTTTTGAATGTGTGTGTAACTGTATACTTTAAGTGATGTTTCACGACGCGGGTTATTGAGTCGCAGCGCGTCGGCACGAGCGCGACGAGCGACAGTCCGAACTAGTCTGCTATAGTCGATCTCCGCGCCGCCTCTCTGCGCAATTTCTACACAACACTAGCTTACTACCGGTACACTACACACTACAGTACTGTTGCAGCGTACATCTACCCATCTGAAATACAGATACAGCGCGTAGTTTCGCATCTACGACAGCATCGATGATAGTTTTATTAGTTCGATTTGCAATTAAAGTTGGTTATGAACGTGTTTTTAAACTATACAAGTTTTGTTTTTTTAAAGTTGATTAAACGAAATGTGCGGATATAAGACAAAAAATTATCGATAAAAATTCGAAAACAATTTTTAGTCAACTTTTTCAAAAAAAAAATCATAATTTCTAAGTTAAATCGGTTGAAATCCCTGTTGATGTTTGACATGAATGGTAAATATCATAATAACGATAAGAGACCCATAGTTACTTTGGAGAATTTGTAGAGAAAATTATGAAATTTAATAAAAAATGCAAAAAATTTTTACCTCAACGATCCCGTTTTAAAGTTACAGGTAAAAATAAAAATGTACTTTTTTTATTAGTAGTACATTTTAATTTTCGAAGTTTCTGTTCGATATTGTTATTTTTTTTTCTGATTAACTAGGTACACTTCCTAGCTTTCAAATGACACTATTTTGAAGATAATTCACCGTATACAAACAAACAAAAAAAAAATCTTGTCTTATATCCGCCAATTTCGTTTGATCAAGTTTCAAAAGAACACATTGTATAATAAACTTTTGAAAATAATAAAAATGGAACTAAGTTGTTTATTGTATAACAGTTTTTGTTAAGTACAGAACAATCTTCCATTATTGCCAATAAATATTTTTTATTCACTTGCCGTCATATCACTTTATTTTTAAAGATCCGAGAATCAGTAATAATTCATTATGGTCTTTATAAAATAAAACTGATTGAAGTTTGTTAAAGATACAAGAAATGAGATAACGAACCTCAAACAAGTCTGTTCTTGAGGTTTATCAGAGGTCCATCGCTTTTCTATTGTGACTATTTCGACGGTTTCTTGTTTTGTAATAAGAAAAATTGAAGAAATAGTCTCACGAAGAAGAATGAAAATTAAATATTTTCATTCCCCAGCAGTCTGGTAATTTATGGATAATTTCGGCCTTAGTCAACTAGGAATCTTAGGTTTGCAGACACCTTTAATTTATAGTAATAGTAACGATTCGAAGCGTTTGGTAGGTACCAAGAAATCATCAATACCATGCGGAAAGCATAAATGAAAGTTCTTTATGACCTTATCAAAATTATGTATTTCAATTTGTTACTAATGACGACGATGATGATGATGACGATGAAGACTATACTGGCGGTGATGATAATCAATCCTTTATTAGTGTGTGATTTCAAGGCAATAATTTCTACACAAACACACGAGATATTTTACGTAACTAGAAGTTCGAAATACAGTTTAATCGTACTTATTGTTAGTCTGCTCTTGTTTCGAGTGAAGTTAATTGAACCCCAAATGAAATGGTGCGATGCATCAGTTTCACTAACATCTCTTAATGACAGAACCAAAGTTTAAAATAGTTTTCAAACTTGCTTCAAGTTGCCTTGTATTTCTTTGTTAGTAGTTGTGGCTATATTTCAAACTTTACAAACTTAAAACAAATAAACTTGTTCATCCAGGTCATTTTGTTACATTGGTGCTGGAACTAAATAACTCATACAATACTAGATTCAATGGACAGACGTGCCAAGAGTTGGATTTACGGCTCAAAAATTATGGTCTAGGTATTCCAAAAATCTCTAGCTTAGGCACAAAGTAGCCAACCTTCCAGTAGGTGCGGAAATTACTCTACTTAGTATCCTATCCCCTATCCCAATGTAGGGCAACCCCAAATATCCATCAATTTATTCATAACACATGTCACCCAACCACGACTGTGTTCGCGTAAATCTGTAAAGCTCGCTAGGGCCAACAGCAACTGTATATTCGAAAAAAGGCGTAATGGAATAGCAAAACGGTGCCGATAATTATTGAAACCTAAAAAAATAATAGTAGGATGAAACCCATTGCAAAAGGAAGAGAATATAACAAAAATGAAATTAGAAATAATTAACGGGCGATCTGAGGTCGGGAAGTGGAGGAGGGTTTTTTCGCAAAAAATTTCGGATTCGAGTTTTAAAATTTCTTTTTAATTTTTCACATAAATTATGAGGTTATGTTAAAAAGTGTTTATACAAAAGTTGTAGTTCTTTTTATTACCTACAACTTTGCCTTTTAACTTTTTGAAATTGAGATAAACCGTTTTTTACCATTAAGCCCCCCTCCCCTCATTTCCCGACCTCAGATCGCCCGTAAATTATTTTTCCTTTAATTTCTGTTATATTATCTTTCTTTAGCAATGGGTTTCATCTTTTTTTTCACTTTTTACCGTTTTCAAAGGCTTCGGCACTGGTTTAGCTTGTTCGCATCAGTCTTCCGTTGACAAAAATGGACTTATACTAAGTTACGTGCCAATCATCCGGGACGAAATAGGGCTTATAAACAGGTGGTAAACATTGGACTGAGATGAGAAATTCAAATTCAAATTTCTGCCTCGCTGGGAATCGAACCACGCGAGTCGTCAATGTTTACTATTATAAGGTTTCATCTGAATATCCAGGAGTAGGTCTATGGTTAAGTAAAGGATTGACTTCAAAAAAGACCGCAGTTCTATTAAGGTTGCAGTGGTAATTTAACAATAGGCCGCATACTCATTTGTTACTTACTCAAAGACTTAACTAGAAGCTTATAAAATAAACATAAATAAGACTTCCACAGGCCTAGAATTTAAACTTCCAGGGCATTGACCGATATTGCGGTATTGTAGTATTGTCGTGACAGCATTACGTGCCGAACTCATGTCGCACTGAACTTAATAATCCTATTCAAATAAAACCTAGACTCCACTATGGTGGCGAAATGTCTAACAATTTTCAGGATATTCTCATAAAGCCGCACGCCTACGTTTTAAGAAATGGACTTGAGTTTATTACAGACCGATTTCTAAAACTGTCGTAGTTATCATGAAAGGAATGGTTCCTGGAGTAATCTGGATTGCTGATCTATTAAATCTGTCAAAGTTCTATTTGGTCAATCAGTGGGATTAACTAGATGTATCTAATTTAAAACAAATGAAGACAGATGTAGGTATCTAATTTTAAACAAAATCCGGCCCGCTGGTGGTAGGGCCCTTCGAGGGGTTATATTGGTAATATTGATGTTAATTGTTAATGAATACCATTATTTCTTCATGGGGTTCGACTGGATAGCTACCACCCTTGAGCATGAGTCAGTGTTCCGGCTGGGGGCTTGAGAGCCATTCTTTCTTTCTTTTTCTTCTCTCTTTCTTGGCCGGCAACACATCAGTGATGCCTTTGGGGTTGCTGATGTCCATGGGCGACGACAGCCACTTACAATCAGGTGGATCGTCAGCTCGTCTGCCGGCTATTTCCATAAAAAAAAAAGATTTCTTACCACCTTTAGAAAGGGGCAATATTCGGCAACTTTGAAAACACTCCCGCTATTAAATGACGGCACGAACACTTCTACGAATTCCCCTAGCTGTAATTTCAATAAAATCACAGGCTAAAGTACATAGGTACAACGTATAAAAACAGAAAAATGACACCACTCATTCCCGCACCCAATTAACGTTACTCAATATTGCCACATCAAAGCAGTCCTAAAAAATACGTTTATATACTTAGATCATTGAATTGGTTTTTAATATTATAGTTCCGTAAGTCAAAACGGAACACTTACAGTTTCGCCATGTCCGTCCGTACAGCTGTCTGTCTGTCCGTCTGCAGCATAGCGCAGATACCCTTAATTCGAGGAAGATGTAATTTGGCATGTATATACATATTTACTAAGCAGTGATAGCCTAGCGGTTGGAACGTTGGACTCCCGAACGCAGGGACCCGAGTTCAAATCCTGGCACGCACCTCCTATTTTCAAATATTATGTGTATTAGAAGTTAATTATCACTTGCTTCGGTGAAGGAAAACGTCGTGAAGAAACCTGCACACCCGAGAGTTCTAAATAAAGTTCTCAAAGGTGTGTGAAGTCTATCAATCCGCACTTGGCCAGCGTGGTAGACTACGGCCTGTACCCTCGAGCCTAGCAGTGGGACGATTATGGGTTGTTGCTTTATACATATTTATTGCGTTAACAAAGTAGTAGAATAAATTCTTTTTAAGTAAAAAATAGGTAAAGTGGGGATTATTTTTTTTCTCGTCTAGGTACCCCATAGTGTTGGATATCGTAAAAAAAATTTTCAAAAATACCATTTTTTGATATTGGCCACGTAAAAATTCACAGTAATATCTATATGATTAATTTAAAATTAAAACTATCAGTCAGGTTGGCTTATGTAGTTAGTGAGTAACAGTCAATGAACATACAACTGCGGAACTCTACATTGTATGTGGCCTGACACTCATTTAGCCGGTTTTTAGGGTTCCGAAGTATAATCGGAATCCTTATAGTTTCGTCATGTCCGTCCGTCCGTCTGTCCGTTGGTCCGTCCATCCCTCCGTCCGTCCGTCCGTCTGAAGCAAAGCGCCGAGACCCTTAGTGCTAGAAAGCTGTAATTTGGCATGGATATACATATTTATTAAAACTCCAGAATCGTAGTATTGAAAATCATTTTTTTCTGGGTACCTGCCCTACAGGTAACGTGAGGATGAATTTTTTATTCGTAGCGTACCCTATAGTGTAGGGTATCGTTGAAAAGGTCTTCCAAACATATTATGGGACCATTTTTGGAATTACGGGTCCGTTTGCGAAATATTTGGCTTTGAAGTGCTAATTTTGGTTCGAGTCAATTGTCCCCTAGTTGGCTAAACGGTTGAAGTTGTACTCGTACAAATGTTAAGCCGACTGTACAAGTCAAAAAATCTCAAAAATGATAGGTATATTATGATGAATTAACAAGGAAAAGTATCACGACTATCGTAGCATAAGTAGTTAATGAGTTATTTCCTTTCCCAAAATATGTTATTGAAATATAATAGTCACAAATGTTCAAAAATATATCATTGTGTCTATTTCGAATACTCAAACAGACAGTCAAAAAATTGTATTGATTTTTTGGCTTAAATTAGCACTTTTACGAGAAAAATATACAAAAGATAATCTGAACAGTGATCCATATAACGATGGCTTATGATTATACTGATATCATTTTGCTAAAATATTATATTTATCCTTCAAAGACGATCGCAGAAAATATTATCACGTAAAAAATTCTGGAAAATGTCGTTCTCGCAAAAGTTCAAGGACTATTTACACAAGCCAGCCGCAAAATCCATTTAATTTTTTCTCCATTATGTTGTTTGTCGACATAAGTTTTAAACAGAATTTACGGGGACTAAGCTCAGATCTCAGATTAAAGAATCTTTAATCTGAAGCTCAGATTTATTGCAAAATTATGATAACCTTCGCGGCAAACAGAAAAACAATTGTAAAGTAAAATTGTCATTCATTTTTCTCGTTATGATGGCTTATTTAAAAAACCAACTGAGACTAATCGTGGGTCTCCTTTCTCACAATCAGGTCTGATCCTCTGATCTACATATATGTACCTACATCATGACTACGTTCTCTGATCCACAGCCAAGTCCACACCATAAGAAATGTAAAATACTTATATGTCAGTGAATAGATATTTCAAATCAGTGTACATGATACTGGCCATTTTCATTAAAATAAAAAAGACCTTGACGTCCCTGGTGTCAAAATTTCAGTGTGTCATTGTATTATCGTCCGCGAGTTTTGTGACTTATTTTAATTTTGCATCTCATCAAATTTTAATAAAATCCAATCAATATGTCATCTGTTAAAACTGATCTTGGTATAGACGATCTATCTGGTATCAACATAACGTTGATGACTCTGAGAAAGCCAACTGAGCTGAAGAAGGTCATAGATTCGATACCGAAACCAATTAGATCCGTGCCGAAGAATGGGCTACCGTTATGGTACAAGCTTGGCCTGGAGAGCAAGTTGCCGGTGCCAAAGATGCCTAAAGGAAAAATTGTGTTTTCTCGCGGGAAGATCGGCGAAGACGTAAGTACTTTATATTTAAGATAAAGCATATTCATTGTGATGCCTTTATTGCCCCTGGAATTATCAGCTCAACCCCTTGCCGAGGTCTGTACCTTTCGCAATGAATCCATAGTCCACAGATTGCAAACTTCACACGCTTTTGAAGACATTGTAGAGAACTCTGGAATGCACAGGTTTCCTGTTTTTCTTCAAGCAAGTAATAATTTATAGTAGTATAACTTTGAAACCAAGAGGTAAACGTGTTGAATGGAAAACTTGGAATGTAGACTCACCTGTCTGGAACCAACATGAGTGGAACGATAAGCTGTCAGTGTTTTGTGTGTTCTAACCATGAAATACCTTGCCCAAATTAGTATGCCACACCAATCAAACAGCTGAATCCACAATAAGATGATGCAATGCACATACAGTTAAGCATTAGATATTTAATCTCTTTGATATGAAGGTATAATGATGATGCATTATAATGAAGTCACCACGAGTTCAGCTGTAAAATTAATCTGAGAGATTATAAAATTAGCGCGCGGTATTTTGCGTCTTGTATTAAGGCCCATATTTTGCGATGTACTGTTCCTGCGGTTTAATGCGTGGTAGAGAATATAGAAGCTAACCAATAACCAACATAAATATAGTAAGTAAAACGCAAAAAGTATTCTAAAATAGATAGATGTAAAATAGATAGATAATGCTCTAGTTTGATATATATCAAACTAGAAGGATGGTTTACAGTAGTATCTACTGCTCCAAAAAGAGACCCTCGTCAACAAGAATAATGGAACTTGTCAAAAACAACCAAATGTGAGTCCAAACTCGAGGATTGTAATAACGTTTTGAGAGTTCCACCTTAAGATTCCATCTTCAACTATTGCAAGACAATCAAACTTTTTAACAGTTCCGCTATCTACCACATGATTTCATCACAATTATCGTTATTAAATGGAAAGTGACATTATTTTAATATCACAGGAGTTTATTGTTCCTTAAGAATAATTTCAGTAGAAGATGAAAAGGCTGACAAGGTGGAAAAATTAGGAGACATGTTTGTTAAACGAACTGGTAGGCCAGATATCAAATGGTAAAGTGATCGCTGTTACATCTTATCCATAATGGATGCCGATGGTCAACACTCGTTATTTTGCCACGTCATCAATAGACATTTCATGTGGAAGATATTGGGCTAACAATAAATAATTTCATTTTGCAGTCGAGAGGAAATTACTAAAAGATAATATTTATTACGTGTTTGGGAGGGTACCGCTGCTCCGCACACACGCACACACTCATACACGCGCACGCACACACACACACACGCACGCACGCACGCACGCACGCACGCACGCACGCACGCACGCACGCACGCACGCACGCACGCACGCACGCACGCACGCACGCACGCACGCACGCACGCACGCACGCACGCACGCACGCACGCACGCACGCACGCACGCACGCACGCACGCACGCACGCACGCACGCACGCACGCACGCACGCACGCACGCACGCACGCACGCACGCACGCACGCACGCACGCACGCACGCACGCACGCACGCACGCACGCACGCACGCACGCACGCACGCACGCACGCACGCACGCACGCACGCACGCACGCACGCACGCACGCACGCACGCACGCACGCACGCACGCACGCACGCACGCACGCACGCACGCACGCACGCACGCACGCACGCACGCACGCACGCACGCACGCACGCACGCACGCACGCACGCACACACACACACACACACACACACACACACACACACACACACACACACACACACACACACTCCACACGCACACAGACGAAGCCGCAGCTGACGTTCACTGGGCTTCATATATCATGATACAACTCTAGGAAGAGAAGAGCCTTATAAGTTATAAAATCTATTTCTAGCTCAACAACTATTCCTTTCTTTCAAGAAAGCGGTAAATATGAAATTTTTGTAGTTTTCTGTTTTCTCGTACAAATATAGCTCGTTTCTAACACAGATTGATTGAAGACAACTATCAATCAGACAACCTAAATCACTAGAGCGACTAGGGAAATCAAACAGATCCCTTTTTAGAGAAAATGCGACGGAGACACAACAATGATATCCTATCCTATCTTATATATTTCTATGATTCCTATTTTATTTTTGACTAAAATTCTACCTATTGTTAAGTGTAAATGTAGACATATGATGGTGAGCGTACTAACTTAGTAAAAGCTCACTCACGCTTATTTTCAAGACTCACGTCATAGGTAGATGGGAACTTAGATGTTTGATGTCGGGGATTCATAATTATGAAGATGGAACTTGGCACACAAATATTAAATAGCCGACTTCAGAACTCACTCAAATGTAAGTGGGACTACATGACAAGCCCCAGGTTCCAAATATAAAAAGAATCATTAATATCGGTAAGTACACTCAGTAAAAAGTTATCGAGGTAACTAACATACATTAAAAAAAACAGTCGAATTGAGAACCTCATCCTTTTTTTGAAGTAGGTTAAAAATATGATAGATTTTATCCCAGCTGTATGTTATCGTGGGATGATTTGGACTTGTATGTTGTGTGAACTCCTCCACAACTCACACATGAGTCTTATAAAATACTAGTTGCTGCAGTAATAAAACTGGTCCTCCACCTTTCTGGCCGGCAATGTGTTGGCGATGTCTTTTGCAAAACGACAGTTATCATACATAATCTATACTAATATATAAAGAGGAAAGATTTGATTTTTTGTTTGCATTGAATAGGCTCCGAAACTACTGAACCGATTTGAAAAATTCTTTCACTGTTAGGAAGCTACACTATCCCCGGGTAACATAGGCTATATTATACTTTCAAAAAAATTAGGGATCCTTAATAAAACTCCAATAATGTAACCCAAGGTGTATAAAAATAAGAAAACCGAAGCAAAGCGAGGGCAGTTACTCGTTATTTTATATATTTATCCATGCCACCATATCGTTGTGTTCATACTTCCTGAAGGTTGACTGGGAGAGAATGCTGTTAGCATTAAGTCCACCTTTGTCATCTGTACTTATATATGAGGCATAAAGTTTGAAATAAATAAATAATATTTCAGGAGTTATGCTGTACTTTTCCTTATATTTTAACACTATGTGTGTAGGTAGGTTTCTCGAAGCGAAACGCGAACGTGTTACTAACAATAATATTCCTTGACAGCGCTATCTTTTAAATATCTTATAAACGGGGTGTTTGTAATGTAAATCCCTCTTAAGACAGTGGTGTGAAAGCTTGAGGTTAAATAAATCAGTCTTGATGTCACGTTTATTGCGTCTGAAGTTTTACTACTTATAATTACATACATATGTGAGTATCTACAAAAACAAAACTTTTTGATAGTATCAGTTCTTCATATATTGATACTAGCTGACCGGGCAAACGTTGTTCTGGCAAAAAAAATTTTAGGGGTAGGGGGATGAAAAATAGATGTCCGATTCTCAACCCTAGCCGATATGCACGCAAAGATTCACGAAAATCAGTCGAGCCGTTTCGGAGTAGTTCAACTTCTAACACTGTGATCGAGAATTTTATACAATTAGTATTTAAGTTTAATGCGTTTTGGGAACGAAGTAAGAAAATATTTTTTACAAAATTCATGAAAATCCGTTGAGTAAGTGAAAGCGTAACAAACATCCATAGATGCTCACGAACTTTCACATTTATAATATTAGTACGATGGAAAGAAGAGTTAAACATTTTTAATATGAATAACATTTTTGTATGAATTTATTTTCCCAAAGCAAACAAGGTTCTATAAAACACGTTTGTAGACGTTGTGCTATCACTAGGTAATTTGTATCATTTGAGAGATAAATCGTTAATCCTGAGGTGACGTGTACAGCATTGCCGAAGAGTGTTGATACCCTCATCTATACTAATATATAAAGAGGAAAGATTTGATTTTTTGTTTGCATTGAATAGGCTCCGAAACTACTGAACCGATTTGAAAAATTCTTTTACTGTTGGGAAGCTACACTATCTCCGAGTAACATAGGCTATATTATATGTTCAAAAAAATTAGGGATCCTTACTAAAACTCCAATAATATAACCCAAGGTGTAAAAAAATAAGAAAACCGAAGCAAAGCGAGGACGGTTACTCGTAACAGATAAAGTGAAGTATTCATTGATAGCGTAACTTTGAGAATTAAACACTTGAAACCTTCCCAACAATGTATATCAAACAATTTACTTTAGAAACCGATTAAGTAAGGGTCTGTGGACTGATTGTGTTTCTACTATAAAATACATCCTTACAATATTTATCTAATCTAATATATAAAATTCTCGTGTCACGGTGTTAGAAGTTGAACTCCTCCGAAACGGCTCGACCGATTTTCGTCAATCTTAGCGTGCATATCGGCTAGGGTGGAGAATCGGACAACATCTATTTTTCATCCCCCTACCCCTAAAAGTTTTTTGGCAGAACAACGTTTGCCCGGTCAGCTAGTATATTATAAAAATCTCGTGTCACGGTATTTGTGGTCGTACTCTTCCGAAACGGCTCGACCGAATTTTATGATTTTTTTGTATATATTTGGTAGATATGAGAATAGGTCGTATAGTATATTTTCATACCGTTAGGTATTTAGGGTGTCCCTTTCAAAAAATTTTTGGCGGAACAACGTTTGCCGAGTCAGCTAGTACACTATAATAGTAGCTGATAGAGACCGTAGAGTACTGATAACATAATAACATAGGCCTTCACATAGGACTATTGGTTGCCATTATTCTAGTAAGTAGTTACTAAGTATAGGGGAGAGGGGGGCATAGTAGGGTACTTAACGTTTAAACATCCCTAAAAGCTAAAATATTGTGATTAAATTAAATTTTTTTACTTAGAATTATAGCTTATACGTAAATCATTGCGAATGACTATGGATACATTTATGTTGATAACGTAATTAATCTACGAGATGAAAAAAGGCATTTGACCCGCTATGCCCCGTGGCCCCGCTATGCCCCATGACGCAAAAACGCAAAACTACCGTAAATCTGCGCCCATCACAGACCAGACGATTATATATTTATAGGAAGGCCAGCTTCAAAGTATCTGAAGACGGATCACGTGAGGCCACCGCGTAAATAAATTCCTAAGTGGTCTCGGGAGAACAGCACTTCGAGAAATCATAATAAAATTAACCTAAAAAAACCAAACTAAGACAAAAATTTACCTCACCAGCTCCAAAGCCTATCAAAAACAAGATAGTAAATGTAGATCACACACAAATCTACAATTGATGCCAGGACAACATGGTATAAAAGTATTGAAACAATATGATTTTCGACAATATGGGTATTACGAGAACGGTATTACAGCAGAATCAAACTAAGTTCCTTGTTAAGTCTCTCGCTAAGTTTCATTATGGTAATGCATGCAATAACAATGGCTTAGGAGCTTCAAACAAGTCCCAGTAACCCCACTAATGTTTTCAACGGCGTGTGATGTACGTACATATATGTAGATGAGTATGTTAGGTATCACTAAGCCAGGGAAGTTCCCAGAATATTATGGCGAACACGAACAATAATAATGTGTATAGGTATATTTGACAAACTGTCTCTCAAACAGTTGACGAAAGAATAATGCATAAGTATAAAAGCTAACTAGAATCTACGTAATCTATGTTTTTATGCCAATTATGTTCAGGAGACCACACGCCAATTTGGTATTTGAGATTTTGATAGATATTTGACAAACTGTCTCTCAAACAGTTGACGAAAGAATAATGCATAATTATAAAAGCTAACTAAAATTAAACTTAATACATAATCTATGTTTTTTATGCCAATTATGTTCCAGAGACCACACGCCAAAGGAGGTGGCCAACATGTGCCCCGGAAATGGTTAAAATACGTTTATTTGTACAAGGTTTTAGTCCTCAGACAAGACATGTTTTCCGTTTATTATAATATAACTAGAATTTTAATTTTCTTCTGAACTCCGCAGTGAGTAGTTATGATAAATTAACAATAATAATAAGTTGTGTTGTATACACTTAATCTTCTACTACCTCCATTGCTATCACTGGAGGTTGACAATTGACTGACAGAAATACGAATTTATGCTATATTGCCATTTGTCAAATGCCAAAAGAAGATTTTGAGTTTGATTTCTACAAAATAATAATTGTGTTTGATTTTTTGTCATGAGGTGCATTAATTGTGCGGTTGATATTGAGCGCATGGCAAGTCACTCAATATCTTCGCTAGCAAGAAACCTTCAATCCATATTGGTAGAATGGATCACTGCAGCACAGGTATGGCATTTTCATGTGATTACATTAGTTTGGTATTTGGGGTGGGCACGTCATAATTAAAGTAAAATAAATAAATGAGTTATCCAAAAGATAAATAGTTTGTATTTAATATAAAAATCTCTCTATAAAACACTTTTCCTCGATTACTTATGTTTATCAAACTGTCAACCTACAAGAGCTAAAACTGCTCGTAAAAGGAGAATACCTAGTTTTACAGATTTTTATTGATAAAATTATTAAAGTAGATATTGTAAGCTTTAATGTAAGGTAAAAATAAAATGTGTACATTATACTTCACAAGTGGGGCAAACGCCCATACAGATGTTGGCCACCTCCTTTGGTATTTGAGATTTTGATAGTTTCATTATGCGTATTTGATAACATGCGTATAATCCACGCTAACCACTCACCATCGGGTGAATCGTCACTTCGATTGTGGGTCAGTTACATAAACCACCATACTTCCTAAATAGATTCTTTGTTACATTAAACACCAGTGATCCCAGCTATTCCAACCTCACATTTAGTTCAGCGGCGGCAATATTGCGTTTGGAGACATATTGCGCAGGGTATTTGCGTGCTACTGACATCATTTATTGCTTCGGTTGACTGAACTAAATGCGGTACATTTGTTCTGAAAAGGGTAGTCTTTATATTACGGTGGGAAAGGGAAGTGATATTATTATACTCCATTTATATGCCATATTATCAGAATTATCAGGTACTTTCTGAACTCAACTCTTTCTCAACTCTTTTAAAAGACAAGTTGTACATCGCAAATTACTTGGTAAATTTCACTAAATTTATATTTATTTAATCTATATTACAATAACACTCAAAGGGCAAATACTTATAATATTTGTTCAAAATTTTGATTAGGTGGCACTTCAATAACGTGTTAGAGCACAAAAATATTTTTTTAGAATTATTGTCTATCTGTTTGTCTGTCCGGGCATCACATGAAAACACTTGAACGGATTTCGATGAAAATTGGTAAAGTTGTTATTAATACTCAGAGTCATATTTTAGGAAAATTTTATGCTTCATATTTGCAACAAATGTTCCTTGCTTAAATTGAAGGAACATTTATTTCTCAATTTTTCAAAATTGCGAGAAAAAGAAACAATATATAAATTAATGTGAATATTGCTAATTTTTCAAAACCGCTCTTGGAGTAATCTTTTTGATTGTATCATGGGTTTCATTATGTAAATTACTAAATATAAGTACTTCAATATAAATTCACCGTTTTTTTAATTTTCTTCTGCAAGAGGTACAAATAAGATAAAATATATAATTTCCGTATGCGAAGCTGCGGGCAACAGCTAGTTCCTAAATATTGCCACTTACACATAATAACAATAATATTATATTTACAGCATTTTTGCCGTTCTATACATAATAACGTTAACTCGAGCGTTTATTCATAAAACCTTATACATTTTACTGCATTTCAATACAGACAGAGTAGGCTTCGATTTACTGTAGGATGCTTATCACGGTGACAAGAGGCCAGGCAATTTCCCGTCAATTTCGTAACCATTTGGAACATATTCTGAAAACACTCGATATCGGATCGGTATTTATTTTTATCCCCCTTCATCATTCTGGGACAGGTAAATAATAACTGACAAGATCTCGATAACATTATTCAATCCAAATAATTAACGGCAACCTTAGAGAAGATCACCATTATTTCTATCTGTCATCCGATTTTTCATATACTAGATGGAAAGTCGTAGACGTGTAACATAAATTAATGAAGATATTGGTTGAAGTCTACTCTTTACATATGAAGTCATAGTCCTATTGACACGATATTGGGCTTAAATTATTTTGGTACTTATTAAATTCTTCAATTAACTAATATTATAATATGGACTAAGACGGTACATGACTGTGAATAACATTTTACTGGATTTTTGACAAATATAATTGGTCTAAATTGGCTTTTTCTTAGCAGGCAACGCATTAGTATCACGTCTGACGACCGCTTTTCATCAGGTGTGGCTTCAACCCATGACCCACCACTGAGGACGAGTCTCTCCTCTTGAGGAGGCCTGGAGCGTACTACACCACGCTGCTCCAGTGCGGATTCGTGGAGGGGTTAGTGGCCAACCCGAGTGTCGAAAGTTTTTCAAACCGCCCTAGGGCCTCCGACATGGCTTAACGACTGTTTTCTTATGATAACAACTGGGACCGACGGCTTTACGTACCCTCCGAAGCACGGAAACGCTCAAGATACTTTTTACCACTAGCGGTCACCCATCCAACTACCGACCGCACTCGCTGTTTCTTAACTCTGTCGATCATTTAGGATCGACGCAAGCCGTCACTCGTGCTATGAGCGCTTCAATCGCTTTCATCAGGTATAATCCGCATTTTATCATCTGTTTACATTAAAAAAGACCTCACAAAAAAGATTAATGATATTTTACCCAAATGTAAGTCGTGGAACACATAATAGTGGCTCCGGATGTTTCGAGTCTTAAACTATGGCGGCTTGCCTTTTACCTTCACTCAAGTAACTTCCGTTTTATTATGGACTAAAATGGCCTATAGAAATTGCTGTTGACACTGCAGCGTTAATTGACACATGTTTACAATTATCCAGTGTCATAATGGCTGATTTGAAACGAGGAGGGTGGGCCTGGCGTCACCTTTCACAATGTCTCAGAGACTCAGCATATTGATAAGAATCTTTCTAAAGTCAACGTTATTATTGTTGTCATTAGTTTATGGTTCATTTCGTATTATATCTTTAGATAGAAGACAGATTAACGAGGTAAAATTCCTATCTTTTCTATTCTTTTCTTTTGTCATAATAATATTTTGACTCGGTATTTTACAGAAAAGTAAGAAGAAGCAGATATTCAAGTACAAAATTGGAAATAAAAATAATGCTTAATATAGATTTTCCATGTGTTTTAAATTAAGTTAAAGTAATGCATCTCGTTCCCTCGTAAAAAATAATAATGATTTTAATTACGAAAGATAATTTTTCAAAATTTTCAGTAATTTTCACATTGTGAATTACGAAACATCCAACAAAAAATCAGACGAGAAAAATACGTAATGACATTTTAATTTGTGTCACGCCAAGTTTTACAGAAATGTGAAATGTTTTTATGTTTTCGTCCTAAACGCTCCTAGTGGAGCGGCCTCATTTTTATTGTTTTAATTTGTATGAACACGTTACGGTCTCGTAAATTAGGGAAAACGTTAGAATGAATGATGGTACTAATTAGTCAGCTGTGAACAATTTAGATCCGGTTGTGATGACATGAGTGACGAGAGCGGGTTGACCTACTGCAAAATTTTAATTATAGTTATTTTTACCACTTGTAATTAAACTACTTATAGTATAGTACTGTACTAGTAATATTTATACTTCACAGGATCACCCGCTGGGGTAATCTGAAGATTGCCTGTAAATTTTATCACTATAGGTCCATTTATTGTGTATATGCCGTATATGCGTATATCTACTATATTACATTATAGTGATTGGTGAAGGCAATGTGGTCTGATAATGTCTTCCGTAGAAGCATTCACGTTTTACACTTGCAAGCACTTCCGATGTACCAATGTGCAAAATTAGGTATGATCTGCTTTTATTGAGAGTTTTCAAATAATAATCTACATAATATAATTATGTACTTGGCCAGCGTGATCTGTAGCCGTTACTCCTGCATTTTGAAATTCGGCAGTAGCATGTATTAAAAAAGTTATATATATTGTGATATCACAATGGTGAAATTATTTATTTATTTATTTATTTATTTATTATTATTTCACAATAAATGTAAATATCACAGGTTAATTTAAACCTAACACCGTTACAGCGGATATCGATTTTTTTTTACTTTTTATGGAAATAGCCGGCAAGCGAGCGACGGATAACCTAGTGATAAGTGGCTAACGTCACCCATGAACGTCAGGAACGCCAAAGGCGAGAAGAAAAAAGAATCTCCCTCTCCCTCTCCCTCTCCCT
Organism: Thymelicus acteon; assembly: GCA_951805285.1. NCBI lineage: Eukaryota > Metazoa > Arthropoda > Insecta > Lepidoptera > Hesperiidae > Thymelicus > Thymelicus acteon. The sequence continues at coordinate 5,594,502 of OX638213.1, read as the reverse complement.
CTCCCTCTCCCTCTCCCTCTCCCTCTCCCTCTCCCTCTCCCTCTCCCTCTCCCTCTCCCTCTCCCTCTCCCTCTCCCTCTCCCTCTCCCTCTCCCTCTCCCTCTCCCTCTCCCTCTCCCTCTCCCTCTCCCTCTCCCTCTCCCTCTCCCTCTCCCTCTCCCTCTCCCTCTCCCTCTCCCTCTCCCTCTCCCTCTCCCTCTCCCTCTCCCTCTCCCTCTCCCTCTCCCTCTCCCTCTCCCTCTCCCTCTCCCTCTCCCTCTCCCTCTCCCTCTCCATCTCCCTCTCCCTCTCCCTCTCCCTCTCCCTCTCCCTCTCCCTCTCCCTCTCCCTCTCCCTCTCCCTCTCCCTCTCCCTCTCCCTCTCCCTCTCCCTCTCCCTCTCCCTCTCCCTCTCCCTCTCCCTCTCCCTCTCCCTCTCCCTCTCCCTCTCACGCTCCCGCTCCCACTCCCACTCCCGCTCCCGTTACCGCTAATAGCTATCTATCAACTACACATAACAAAATTTTACCTTATCCCGCAGGAACAGGTCTATTTTCCGGGATAAAAAGTATCCTATGTCCATCCCCGAGCTTTATTTGATATCTGTATAAATAACTAATCTATCAACTACATATAACAAAAATTTACCTTATCCCACAGGAACAGGTCTATTTTCCGGGATAAAAAGTATCCTATGTTCGTCTCCTGATTCTAAGCTAACTCCCCACCAATTTTCAGCCAAATCGGTTCAGCCGTTCTTGAGTTATAAATAGTGTAACAAACACGACTTTCTTTTATATATATAGATTAAAATCAATATTAGCAATATAATCCCTCCGAGGGGCCCTACCACCAGCACAGCGGGCCCGATTTAATCGCCTCTTACGACATCCTTTTTTTGCCGTATTGGCGAGGCTTGCAATACCAACCCCACGCCGGATGGGTATCGCTATAACTAACTATTGAATTTGACTGCAAAGAAAACTTCTGTTTATAAGCGTGCCAGTGTATCCGGCATACTTTATGCATCATATCATAACCAACGTCGTTATGTTGGGAACAGCTGGATGAATATGACGTCAAAATAAACCAATATGGCTGATATAAACGGCTAACGTTCGACGTAATATTCGCTGTACAATTTTACCGCAGACACAAAATTAATGGGTATGGCAATGGAACTGCTAAATAACTACAATTACAAGTTGCTAGTATTTTGCTCGAATATCGACGATGACTTTGTATAGTTGTGTGTGCTTAAGAAGTGATACTTACATCTATGAAGTCGATGAAGAAAAGATTTTTGCATTCAAACAAATCCTCGATGAAACAATCACAAATCGACAGTGACGAATAAAAGTTTAAAATACGTTATACAGTTGGTTTAATATCATTTTCAGTGGAGATTTCGATGCAATATCTGTACAGAAACATTATTCCTGGATTAAGATAACAATTGACAAATAACTCAATCTGCGTCATTGACATCTTACCTCTTGTGTAATCCTAGTAGGTACATAAGACATAATATATATATATAAATAATTTAACCGGCACAAATTCAAATTCACTTAATTTCTTTATTAAACGAGTGTAATTTTCTGTACAAGGATTAGAAAATATTCTCGAGAAACATCCATAAAAAAAAGTTCAGTATTCTCTAATCTCTAGCTTATACAGGGTGTCCCAGGACCAAGTGACCGCCCGGCGTCTATTTATTATTTGAACAAAACTATTAACAAAAAACCAATAAAGTACAAGTCTAATCGGTTTGGTTACCTATATGTTAACATTTACTTGCTGTTTCTTAAATATAATAATTCTATTTTCATCATATCATTGTTTTCTGTGTCTCATGATGCTTTTGAAAAAGTTTTTTACTTAATTTACCCTTTACCACTAGGTAAATAAAAACAGATGTACTGATAGCTTTTCATGAAAACCAAGTAAATTACATAACCGAAACAGGGCAAAACGATAATCTCCCTTATCGCGTTTCGAGGTGAAATCCCAAATTAATCTGGACAGGTGGGAATTTTCACTTCGTCTCTGTTATTACAACGTACGTGTGAAAACACTCAAAGTAGATAGAATATAGATACACATGCAAAGTAATGGTTTTCAGCTTTGACAGAATATTTTGTCACTTGGGCCGCCGCGTTTCAACTATGTGTTTTCATATAATTCTTGACAAAAAATAACCGACTTCAAAATTAAGGATAAATAAAAAATTACTCGCCAGATAGTGCTTAAATAATAAGTGGGATCACATGACAAACACCAGCTTTCGAATAAAAAAAGAATCATCAAAATCGGATCCCCAGTCGAAACTTCTGAGGTAACAAACATAAAAAATACAGTCGAATTGAATACCTCCTCCTTTTTTGAAGTGGGTAAAAAAGGACCTCCATCCATCTGTTAATATGTAAATTGATATATCCAGCCGTTGGATTTTAATAATAGAGCATCAAAGCTACCTACAGTCCATAAACAGGAGATATATATAAAACCAACATTCAACCGTGAGGGCCCAATCATCGTCGGAGATCGAACAGACACTGTGTCAATACGATTCCAACGAGCGGTCGAGCAAATAATTTCATGATAGTTCGCTTAGTTCCTCCCCCGCCAATATATATTAGTATAGTTTATTTTCTACAACAGATTATTGAGATACGACAGGATTTCGCTTTTCTTTGGGAGCTTTATGAATGTTATTGAGCGACGTCATTATTTTCTAGGAGGTACATGAAATATTCTTCTGATATAAGCTTAAGATTATCCTTCTCATTCGATATCAGGTGAATTTCAAATTTTCTTTGGTTTTTACAAGGTAGGTACAACTTTCTTTTGCATTGTATAATTAATGATCAATATGCGAGTTGCGAGTTTAATGAGGTTATGTTATTAATCCACAATATAGCATTGCAAAAGAAATTTGCATTGTTTTGATTAAAAAGTTTAAACTCTTTTAACCGACTTCAAAAAAGGAGGAAGTATTCAATTCGACTGTATATATTTTTTTATGTTTGTTACCTCAGAACTTTGGATTGGGTGAACCGATTTTGATGATTCTTTTTTTAACAGAAAGCTGGTGCTTGTCAAGTGCTCCCAGTAAAAGAGCGAGATATAACTTGCAGTTTTTGAGTTATCACTAATTTTAAAGTTGGTTATTTTTGTCAAGAATCATTGACGTGATAACGTCTATTAAAACGATGAGCGCCGGGCGCACGCACGAAAAAATGAGCGAGAGAGCGGCAAAAGCGAGAGAGAGGCACGACCGGCTACGATCGGCGTATCGTAGCCGATGCCGTAGGCGAGCCGTAGGCGATCGTAGTTGAGTGGAGCGGAGCGGGGCGGGGCGGGGCGGAGCGGAGCGGAGTGGGGCGGAGCGGAGCTTTGTCATGACGTTGTCACGTTAAACTACCGTCCGTAAACTGACTTTACAGACAACCATTTTTTGTAAAAATGTCATCCTTACTCCTACTATGTTCCGTCCTTACTAATGTAATAAACGTGAAAGTTTGTAAGGATGTGTGGATGTTAATTTGTTTGTTAGTTGTAATTTAGCTTACAGATAGACAATGACCATGAACAGAGTACCAATTATCCCGGATCCCTTTTGCTATGCATCGAGTTAGACCAACAAACGACACACTATATAAACCTCCAATATTTCCAGGTACGTCGTCTCGGACTCGGCGGCGATGGGCCTCGGCCTTCCTTCGACCTGACCGACCCGTACTGCTATAACGTCTCCTACGAATACGTGGAGGTCCATGACCCTCACCTCGCGCACCACTTCGCCCAGAAACCAGCCAGGAACAGGATGAAGCAACTCGGCTACTGTACTAAGGACGGCCGTGCGGTTTGCTCGTTGAAGGAGTTCAATCAGTATAGAAAGTATCTGTACAATCAGTTCATGGATAGAATACACGTGGAGATAAAGAAGATGGTGAGTAGAATTCGTCTTTTTTATGGAAATAGCTGGAAAACGAGCTGACGATCCACCTGATAGTAAGTGGCTATCGTCGCCATGAACATCAGTAACACCAAAAGCACCACTGATACGTTGCTGGCCAAGAAAGGGTGAAGAAAAAGAAAGAAAGAAACCCCAAAGAACACGACGAGTCGTTTGACGGCTGACTCATGCTCAACACTTTTAACAGCGTGAAAAACTTGTTTGCGGTGACCCTGTCTACCGAGGAGATCTGGGTTCTCGGTGATTTTTCAATTTTGTAAGTCCATGCCACCAATAACAAAGGATGGAGACTATGGAGACTACGGAGTGCGAGTCTATCAGCGTGTGAGTTGATTTGAAAAAAATGGTCTCGACAAAGCACCTGATGGCTTGTACCAGCTTTGTAAGCGATCAACCGATCAAGCAATGTCAGGTTTGGTTGAGAAGTAAGAGGTGTGGTTATTACATGGTTGAATAGATGACTTCTAGTGAAAAAGTTTCTTAAGCCTCTGTTTCATAGAGCATGATTCATTGGTCCGTTATGTTTAGACTTCTGGTTAATAAGAAGAACTTCTGATAAAATCAGTTCGGTTATTTCATCAATATACACGTAAATAGCTTAGTCAAGCATTCAAAACCTTATTATCATCACTGATACACTGATACCTATGCGCGTGCGTGTTTATTTCTCCTTTAAAACGTTGCCCTTGCAAAAAGTCTCTCTCTCTATATTGCTTTAAATCCAGCATCCGAGGAACTTGTAGTAAGATGAGGAACTACATAGTGAAACTTAATTGAAACTAAATTAAGCTTCAAGTTTCCTGATTCGGTCTTTCCGGGAAGTTAGATGTTGGGCTACACATATGTTTTAATATTTTGAGTGAACATACCGGTACTCTAACATTAGAGAAGCGGTACAGTCACATGATTAGTGTATATGTACTGCAGCTTCTCTGAACTATCTTTGTCTGTAACTATGTTTAACTATATTTGTCTCTGTCAAAGAAAAGAATCAATTCAAAAGTAAGCATAATGGGGTCGAATCTAAACAGATTAAAAAAGCGGCCAAGTGCGAGTCGGACTCGCCCATGAAGGGTTCCGTAGCAGCAAGTAACATAATATAAAATTTCTTGTAGTTCGTTGTAACTTTGATCAATGTTTTTTGCGGTTTACGATTTATGACGTATTAAAAAAAAAACTACTTACTAGATCTCATTCAAACCAATTTTCGTTGGAAGTTTGCGTGGTAATGTACATCATATATTTTTTTTAGTTTTATCATTCCCTTATTGTAGAAGTTACATGGGGGGACACACATTTTACCACTTTGGAAGTGTCTCTCGCGCAAACTATTTAGTTTAGAAAAAAATGATATTAGAAACCTCAATATCATTTTTGAAGACCTATCCATAGATACCCCACACGTATGGGTTTGATGAAAAAAACATTTTTGAGTTTCAGTTTTAAGTATGGGGAACCCCCAAAATTTATTGTTTTTTTTTCTATTTTTGTGTGAAAATCTTAATGCGGTGCACAGAATACATCTACTTACCAAGTTTCAATGGTATAGCTCTTATAGTTTCGGAAAAAAGTGGCTGTGACATACGGACGGACGGACAGACAGACAGACATGACGAATCCATAAGGGTTCCGTTTTTTGCCATTCGGCTACGGAACCCTAAAAACTACTTAACATAGAGGAAAATTATATATTTTCGCAAAAATAATATCGAAATTCCATTTCTAGTTTCTAAAATATAAGATTTAAACTTTTAAGTGCAATACAAGGACCTAGTAATACATAAAATTTATAGAATGCCTATAGACCGAGTAACAAATATTCCAGTGCGAATATTATTAAACGTCACGAATCCCGATGCGAATCGAGGGAGTTACTAAATATTTTATAAACAAACCAAAGGGAAATAAGGAAGATTGAAATTTAAAATGTCATTGTGTAGACATAAACAATGGCGTTTCAATTTCATTCAAAAACAATTCCAATAACTCAGTATCATAACAAGGCTTTGTAAAATATCAGCAAAATTCGCGATGAAATTTACCGAGAGAATACATATTCTTCTTGGATATTTCAATTATTCTGTAGATGTTTTTGATCAATCATTAGTTAACTAGAGAGAAATTTTTTCTTCTTCTTCTTTATAACACTATTAGCAGAAAGATCGTGGTCATTATGTGAAGATATCCAAAGGGCTATTAGTACTATTTATAAACTTAGGTCTCGGAAATCTTTGCGTGAAAAGTTCAAGGAAATAAATATACTTAGTTATGTAGTTTTAATACGGAAGAATATAAGCGCATATAAACAAAATTGTGATATTCATAATCACCATACAAGAAGAATGCACTAATTAGTTAAGTCTTCGTTCCGCCTAAGTAAAGTGCAGCGATCTTTTATAAGACTTGGTGTACATTTCTATAATATAATCCTAAAATTAATACCTACGTGACTAGCCAATAGAATCTTTCAAACAACGTGTAAAAACACAATTGTTAGGCAAGGGGTATTATAGTGTAGACGAGTATTTAAATGAGAAAAACGCATGGAAATGACCAGCTCCTCAACCAGTTCCGCTCAGATATTTTTGTAATAAAGTATTTTTTTTAAAAAGGTGGCTGAGGAGTTTCATTTCGGCGTTTCTTCTCCTCCATGACAAAGCATCCTTGCTAAACTATGGTAGATTAACAAAATGACGTGCATAAGTATATCAGTGATATCTACATTAATTAATTATTTTGAATTTTATGATATTTTCTCGTAATTTTTTCAAGACTGGTTTGAACATTTGAGTTTGACCTACAGCCCTGTAAGTGCTCTCTGTCGCTGTAAGAAAAAATATTTTCTTGGAAGTTTCTTGAAGTATTTTTTCAAGTTCAGAAAAGTGTAAATTTGTAAAAACCAACTTTAACTCAAAATTATTTATTTTTTTATCACTAGAGAAAGGAAAACTAAGACAAATTCTGGCTAAGCACTATTGTCTCATCCCTACACCACCTGCGTTGCTCTATTCATTCTTCCATACTAATATTATAAGTGCGAAAGTGTGTTTGTTTGTTTATTTGTCCCTCTTTCACGTCATAACGGAGTGATGTTATGGTATGATTTTAGTGTGTGGAGATAGTTAGGAGGCTGGAGAGTAACGTTGGCTACTTTTTACCGTGGCAAAACATCTCATTCCCATGGGAAGATCCATTACGATGCCTATTAGAATAACTCCATACTAAAAGTAACAATGTGTTGGTCCTTCTATAACTTCGTAAAGGCTATGGGTTAATATAAATTTTATATAGTATGTATTTAAATACATTTTACTACGAGTAACCGTAGTAACCCTCGCTTTGCTTCGGTTTTCTTATTTTTTTACACCTTGGGTTACATTATTGGAGTTTTATTAAGGATCCCTAATTTTTTTGAAAATATAATATAGCCTATGTCACCCGGGAATAGTGTAGCTTCCCAACAGTGAAAGAATTTTTCAAATCGGTTCAGTAGTTTCGGAGCCTATTCAATGCAAACAAAAAATCAAATCTTTCCTCTTTATATATTAGTATAGATAATATGAATTGAATAATTATAATTATAAGAATAATTATAGTTGGAAGGTTAAAGAGGGTCATAGTTTTTACAGTTGGTTCCTCTTAGTATCTTTTCAATTTTGGAACTGTTACTTATTTATGCTTGTACCAGGAACGTGTCATGCATGTTTTAAAACACTCATTGTTAGTTCCCTTTGAACACGCGGGCGAAGCCGTGGGTAAAAGCTAGTAATTCTATACAGGCGACAATAATCACTTCCCATTAATTGGTCCGTCGGTTCGTTCATCAGGCTTAATTGATGCTTGAAATCTTAATCGTAGGATGAGGCAGCACGCGACGACCTGACCCTCAAACGAGTAAATACGGATGTTGCCAGACGCCTCCAAGTCTTCACGAAAGCAGAACGAGCCAGGGAACATCTAGAAAAAGTAGCGCAAGAGCATGCTGATGAGTGGGCAGAGAAGAAGAGACTGTGAGTAACACTTATTCGTAGATATCCATCCATCCATCGAGCCTTTAAGAGTTCACTGCTGGACATAGGCCTCTCCTAAATTGCGCCAATGTGACTGGTTCCTAGCCTTCTGAATTCAGTGAACACCTGCTGTTTTCTTCAAATCGGTAATCCTCCTATTTTTTATATTATTCGTTAATAACTTCGATGAAAAGAATTCAAAGGACAAGAAAATTTCTTTGTATGTTATACATTCCTGCTATATGATAGTATCATAAATAATTCTATTTATGTATATTATACGATGTAAGTTAGTTAATCACGCTACTACGAATAAATGATTTTAAATGTTTAAGTAAAGTACTATTTGTCCCGAGAAATGAAGTTATTTTTGTAGAATAACAGGTATAAGGTTTTATAATTAGGAAATTAGTAATTCTAGTATGGGTACTAAAACATAGGATTCTCGTAGCGAATCGGGTACGAGTACAAACGTAGCAAAGTTTTATAATAAGTGGACGCTGAACCGTTCACCGGAGAGCCAAAGCCGCACTTGTCTTGCCTTAAATAAATTACTTCAAACAAAACGTTTCAGTTTTAAGGGTGGCGACATTTATAAATGAGGCCTTAATTTCATTGTTTAGCAATTATAGAAAGTCTGTGGTGGACTTCAAAATCTATTGTTGAGGTTTAAGATGTTTACGATGGTTAATCATAGGCTTTGCGATGGTAAAATTTTGGGATTTACCTATTTCACGTTGGCTTCAAATTAAAATAGCTTAGTGGTTGAACCGATTTTTGTCGTGGAGGGCTTGAGCCATCTGAGGAAATGAACCTTATATAGCCTCCCCCCCCCCCACAGTGCCGCCCCTGGATCCACCAGTGATGGTTATTAATTGGTATCAATATTCAATACAAAATGTTTTCATTACATTCATAGATAAACAAACGTATTTACGAGTATTAGGAAAACCTATTGAATCGTATAATATAAATATTCTAAATCTATTCCGGGACGACTATATTGAAAAGGAAATTTCCAAATGGGCCTCGTTTTAAGAATAAAAGACCCTTATAAGGTTAAATGTCAACAGATTGTTTGTTGAATGAAGTTCAGCGTCGATTACACAGGCTCTGGAGGTTAATAGGAATTATTTACAAGTTCACAATCTTCAATGTGGATACTTTTGTTGCAGTTATATTTTTTATATAGATGAGCTAATAGTCGCTCTATCATTTTCAGTCGGCGTCAATTATCCCGTCATCATAAAATTCTGTCCGCTTTTAGGTATTTAACACATAAGTATACGAGTTGAGTATGTACACAACAGTAGTTGTAGCTTAGTATTAAAATCGGAATCACAATGATTATAACTCACAATATTTTTTTTTTTGTAAATTTAGAAACACATAAGTTATACTTCGATTAAATGTAACATCGTTAGAAGATATATGTTTTTGAGCATGTTTTAGCTCAGGCATAAATTTCAGGTTAATTAGGAAGCTGTTTTTTACCGATTTCAAATAAGGAGGAGGTATTCAATTTGACTGTGTTTTTTTATGTTTGTTACCTCAGAACTTTGGACTGGGTGAATCGATTTTGATGATTATTTTTTCAATCGAAAGTTGGTGTTTGTCATATGGTTTTATTTAAATTTGAGCTAGATCTGACGAGTAGTTTTTGAGTTATTTTGAAGTCGGTTTTTTTTTACAATTGTTACGTCCTACCTTTAATATACGTTACTCTTTCACGCAAAAACTACTGAACGCATTATTTATTATTTACTAGCTGACCCGGTGAACTTCGTATCGCTAGCCGTTACAGTTTCTGTGTGCTCCTCCCTCTCCCTCTCCCTCTCCCTCTCACGCTCCCGCTCCCGCTCCCGCTCCCAAGTAAAAAATGGAGTCATAAAAGACGCTAATAATAATAACTAATAGCTATCTATCAACTACACATAACAAAATTTTACATTATCCCGCAGGAACTGGTCTATTTTCCGGGATAAAAAGTATCCTATATCCATCCCCGAGCTTTATTTTATATCTGTATAAATAACTAATCTATCAACTACATATAACAAAAATTTACCTTATCCCACAGGAACAGGTCTATTTTCCGGGATAAAAAGTATCCTATGTTCGTCTCCTGATTCTAAGCTACCTCCCCACCAATTTTCAGCCAAATCGGTTCAGCCGTTCTTGAGTTATAAATAGTGTAACAAACACGACTTTCTTTTATATAGATTTAACTCTTTAGTGTACACCAATAAAATAATACAACACATTCAAGAAGTAGGCAAATGAAGTAGACAGGAGGTACAAAAGGCGGTCTTATCGCTACACAGCGATCTCTTCCAGACAACCTTAAGGTGTGGAGAGCTGAATAGAGTAAGATTAAATGGGGTAAAGGTGCACAAATAATAACGAGGACATTTAACATAATAAAAACACAAATATAAGTGAAAAGGAAGAAGAGAGAGGGAAGGAAGAATGCGAACTGAATTAATTAGAGAGATAGTGGGCTTTTAATTGATTTTTAAAAGAATTTAAAGTACTTGCGTTACGAATACAGTAGGGAAGGGCGTTCCAGGGACGGACAGCTGTGACAGTGAAGGAATGTTTGTAGAAGGAAGAAGAATGTGCAGGAGTAGCAAGGCGCAGATTTTTTGAGGATCTAAGAATTCGATCGTGGGTAAGGTGGAGGAACTGGAAACGTGTTTTAAGGTAAGGAGGATAACATGGATTGAATAATACACAGTAGAGAAGAGATAGAATGTGAGCATTCCTGCGGAGGCGTATAGGGAGCCACTTGAGCTTAGTGCGGAATTCCGATACGTGATCATATTTCCGCAGACCAAATATGAATCTTATGCACAGATTTTGAAAGCGTTCAAGCTTATTCAGCTGCTCTTCGTTGATGTCAAGGTAGCATTTTCACTTATCATACAAATAAACCAAGATCTAAAGTAACATATGTCTAAGATATTTATCTAAAACGCAGACAAAGCCGCGAGCAGTACGCTAGTTTCCTATAAGTGGTTGTACATTTATTCGTCATGAATTTGGATGTACATTTTTTTATCTAACATTGATCTACAACTGTTAGTGAATTTATAAGGCCCAATTTACACACGATAGTGCCGATTACAGTTTATTCTCGAACCAATATCGTTTTGACAAAATATTTTTATACAAGAGACAAAGAGTAACCTAATGCAATTTTAAACGAGAGCAAAAACACTGTTAAAATATCACTAACTGGTCAAAGGAATTTACATTCCTTTGATTGATTTTTTGCACAAAACCGTCAAGATTATCGATAGAATTTGTTAGATGCGAAAATTTGTAAATGGCCTTCATTCACTATTGTTACTAGGTTATTACTCAATGTTAGCCTTCAGTTTTCCAAATATTAAAAAATAAAATAAAATAAACATTTGAAAAAAATTGAGTAATATGCAGCTTTTGCCCTCTTTCCAATCATAATAATAACTAAAATTCAAAGTAACACGACTTATGCTTTTTTTCCACTTTTCTGCTTCAAAGTGGCCGTGAAAGTCAGTTAAACATTTTGGTATAAAAATTGAAGTCCTAAGTTTTTCTAACAAGTAGGTAACTTTGCCTATCGAGCGAACGTTCCCGGGTTCGATAGCCGGCCGGGGCACCACACGTTTCCTCTATGATCATACGTATCCTAGTACCTACAAGGACATGGTATGAGTGTTTTCATTTTAATCCGTTTTAATCAATTTCATCCATCATTTTAGTCATAATGCATTATTGGCCTAATGTTTGGGCTCACAGCTCCCTTCAGAAAGAGAGGGTCTTTATCTGAAATCGGAATTAATCGTGAGAACACAAAATATACACCACACATGTAGTAGAGAAAAAATATTGTGTACCTTAACACAATCTGTGTGGATTACACGGCCCAGTGACTAATAGCGGTTTTTACGTTGTATCGTTTATACCCGGCTGTATCACATTTGAGGCAGGTTGGGTATAGTTGGGTACCGTTGTTACTTTCGTATTTGTTACATTTTTGTTTTGTTTACTTTCGAATTAGTAAGCGAGTCTCTCGTTATTCTTGGTCGGCAATGCATTGAAGATGCATTTTAAGTATGTGACACAGAAAAGTGTAACCGGAAAAAAATTACCCTATTTTCTAAGTTTAGACAAATATATTATATAAATTACGTGTTACATTGTTTGTCCGCGATGGACTCCTCCGATTTTAACCAAATTTGCACACCGTGTGCAGTTTGATCCAACTTAAAAAAAAAAGCTTTTAACAGAACGAAGTCTGTCCGGGCAGCTAGTTCTATGTATTTTATTATAATTACGTTTAAATGACGTAGGAGACTTTTATCACCTGGGATGAATCTTGAACAGTTTAACTTAAAAATAAAAAGTTAGGTTTTAACATAAAACACGTACGCAAACAGTCTCACCTCGGGGCCGCGAACTCTTGACGCTAATCTTGTTGCTCGTTTATTTTGGAGAAATTAAAAAAAGTTTAGACTTAACAGGGCTTTGTGCGACGTGCGTGCCTGAAACCGTGATTAATGGCGCCATTTTGTTTCCATTCCCTCTCAACGACACTGTTGCTTGTTCAGAGTTTTGGCGCTGTATTGCTAGAGATATTTGGTTAACCAACAAATTAACATATTCTTTGTTTCACTCATTGATCATTGTATTCTGCAGTACATAAAGAATTATGTACCTACTTATGTATAAATATAGAAATAACTTGATGTATTTTTTATAGTATTTGTGAAATAATTTGGGTTGGATTTAGAATCCGGTAGCAGGAGTTCGTACATGAGAATGGTTGAAGCTCAAAGATGTTCATCAGCCGATTACAACGGTACCACTCGCAACTCTCGGCGACGCACCGTTTTCGAGAAAATTGAAAAATACTTTCATAACCTAAGTACCAAAATACGACACTTTATCTCGATTTAGAACGCCAGAAATGTCTTTTTGACAATTCAGAGCTGTCAAATAAGTCCCAAATAAGTCAATAATCTATGCTTAAACTGTCAAATCGGTGCCAAATGTCTTCCGAGCTATGAAATAAGTCTTATGCATAAACTGTCAAATCGGTCCCAAATGTAAGTACTCTATGTATAAACATTGGCGAAAAAAGAGGAACGGCGGAAGGCATCACGGGGGGCGGAGTCCCCTGCTAAGGGGGGCTCGGGGGGCGAAGCCCCCCGCAATGAAAAAAGCAACAGGAACCCAAAACAGAATGGGTTAGGTTAGGTTAGGTTCGTATAAATTTTTTTACGCGGAAATAGGGACCCCGCGAAGCGGGGTCCCGTCGACAGTTATGACGAAGTGTAGTTTTGTGACATAATTGAATAATTTAAATATTGTTGTGCAAGAAAACACATCATGAAGTTTGTATGATTATTATTTTAGAATTTTGAGGTTAGGTTAGTTTTTCTTAATTTTCTCGGAAACGGTGCGTCGCTGAGAGTTGCAGGTGGTACCATTGTAATCAGCAATCACCCCTCCCTCCTCTTCCACCCCCCTTTCCTCCCCCCTCCTGCTACCGGATTCTAAATTTTGGTACTAAGGTTATGAAAGTTTTTTTCAATTTTCTCGGAAACGATGCGTCGCCGAGAGTTGCGAGTGGTACCGTTGTAATCAGTAATCAACCCTCTCTCCCCCACCCCCCCCTCCCCTCCCCCCTCCTGCTACCGGATTCTAAATTTTAACCAATAATTTAAATAAAACACACTTTTTAGTAAAGTTATTATTACTTCAAGCTTCACGAAAACCGCATCTATGTAAATCGGTTTCTGGCATTTGCGTGGATAAACCCACAGGGAAATATAACAAATATATAAAATAAAAGGTACATTATAATATTAACTTATCTTCTCTAGGTATAAATATGGTTAGAGACATCGACCATTTACAGTATATTTTTTGTATGTATGTAGGTATTTTTCAATGATATGGATTTTGATAGCCAAGAATCAAGAAAGAGGTAAGGTTTTTTCAGGCTTAATATGTATACATATACCTTTATGGTAGTGCAGCGTGAAGGTAACACCAGCGTAGTACCAGCTTTCGGTTGGTATGAGTCCTACCTGATGTTGAAGATGATGCTTAATGATGATGAGGATCCGGCCGGCGCGCGGTGTGGGCAGCAGTAATCCGTTGCAATTTATGACGATTCACAACATCACGCACTTTACTATTTAAGTAATTGAAGGGTGCTATAGTTGAGAATCTTGAGTACTATATTTCTCAGAGAACAATAATGTTATCAACAAAATATGAGTTTATTATTGCATCGCGTACTCAATGAAAAAGTTGTAATGGCGGACTAATTTCTAATTTTCAAACCAATCGGGAATCAAGCGCTCACACTGGATTGGCCAATCACAGCACAGCAAAAGCCGTGGGGAGCAATTCGAATTTAGAAGTTTTAGAACTCTCAACACGGATAGATGGCGTTATAGGTTGCAACACTGAATGAGTAAGCTTCGGCAGTTTTCTCGCCAACTTGATGTTATAAAAAAAAATTGAAACAGTAGTGCTTCGACAATATTATAAAGTAAATTCTTAACTAATCTGTTAACTAAGTCCTCCGTTCATGACCAAAATCCCAAAGGTATTAACTAGAATGTAAATTAACTAATGTAGCTAGGCGTAAAGTTTGGGTCCGAGATCCCAGTCGTTAGTTCAAGCACTAATTATACAAAAGTTAAAATTTAAGTTAAGATTACAATTTTGCTCTGCCGAAGGAAATTTTACTTTATAAGTAGAGCCAAAGTAACAAAAGAGAAATTGCTTGTTCAAATCACAGAAGTATTCGCAAACGTGGCTATCGTCGCCCATGTACATCAGCAATACGAAAGGCATCATTGATGAGTTGCCAAACAAGACAGAGAGAAGAAAAAGAAAGAAAGAACTGGCTCTCAAGCCCCCAGCTGCAACACGACGAGTCGTTTGGCGGCTGACTCATGCTCAAGGGTGGTTGCTATCCAGGCGAACCCCATGGAGAAATAATATTAGTAATAATGGTATTAATGAAGTAATAAAATCAATATTACCAATATAATCCGTCCGGGGGGCTCTACCACCAGCAGGCCGGGTTTAGTCGCCTCTTAACACACCCATCTGGCGAGTGATTGGGGTAAGTGTTCTAAGCCGCCCTTACGGCTAAATGTATTTTAAGTAGTATTGATAAAATGTCCACATAAATTATTTTAAATCGGAATACGTACAAGTTATTACCCACAACCAATGAACTAATATAATTCGTTCACTGGCCACAACGATATTGCCAATCCAAAGTTTTGCTAGCTACGTAAATTCATATACATATTATATACCTACTATATTCTGTTAAGTAAAATGAATCTATCAGTGAGTGATATTAATCTGATTGAAATCACAGTGAATGTAATTACAGCTGGAAGCGGCCAGTGGAATCGGATTATCTGATGAGCTTTCCGATGCGATGGATTTGATGCTTGTATTGATTAATTAATCATGCGTCGTGTTCTACTTAGTCTCCGATGTGTGTCTTAGCAAATTGGCCAGACAATCCTATATCTTGTGACTTTGAGTTATGATTAGATTTGTTTTATGTGTTTAACTCTTGCGTTGTAGAAAAGTATTGAGATATGCCAAATTTCAATAAGGTTAATTCAAGATTTGAAGGAAATATTGTTACTTAATCATTACCGGGAGGTTTTATTAATTTTCAGTTCATCAGTTACTATTACTTCTGACAGAGATTGGATTTACTGCATATTTGCATATTTTAATAGTATTTCTATAACAATTAGAAAGCAAAAAAAAATTCTAAGACCCCATTGAAGTATAATGTCATAGAACAGACATCTCGAACAAAATGTGTGTCCCTACGGGAGGTTCTATTTTCAAAATTGAGCCCCCGTTCTCCTTTCAAAATCGAACGAATCCATTGAAAATTGAAGCCGGTCGGCGCCAATTAATTGGGACATACATTGTGTTCGCGGTGTCGGTTCTATATGCTAGTAATAATACTTCAGTGTAAGACCCCCTTTTTCGCACATATTATATTATTTGTTCATTTATCTTTTCTTCGTTGTTTCTTTATCTTTGTTCATCATCTCATTAAGGTAGGGATACTAGAGTGTAATTTACACTTTAATTCGCTGTATAAATTCCTCCGAACCTGATATATGGAACGCCCAAAGAAACACAATTGCAAAACGATTGCTTGGAGCTCTAACGCGTCACACCAATATTGGCTCGGATCCAAAAGAAAATAAATCTTTTTTATTACCTTTGATAAAGGCGTAAAATGTTTTTATTGTTGAGAACTGTAGTAACACAGTAAGTTTCCAGTGCGAGTAATGTTGGAATTCTCTCGTATGTTCGGTTGATATTGAAAGTCTTAGACGAAGATTTTATTACAGTAGCTGTAGGTAGGTACTTTTCTTTTATTGTGGTTTCGTCTCGGTCTTTTAATGCAACAGACAATATCTACACCTTACACAATAGATACAACGTCTAGGACTGACTTACATTTCTGGGGGCACGGCAGTGCCCCCGCCAAGTCGAGCAAAAAAGCGGCACGGCCGTACCATACTTTTCTCGAAGCAATTCAGGCCATTTTCGACCCCCTATAACTTCGTTGTGGATAAAGCTAAAAGCCTGAATTTTTAGTAACCAAGCAGGCATTGTATAAACACGTTATATTTCAAATTTCATACGATTTGAACCAGTAGTTTAAGAATTTCAAAGTTTCTTAATTTCGTCACTCACTGACTGACTGACCGATCATAAAAACTCTAAGGCACTTCTAGCAGACATAGAAGCTTCAAATTTGGAACACAATTAGTGTTTAGTGTATAGATCAAGGAAAAACTAAAACATTTTGCAATTTCGGTCTAGTTTTCTAGATACATCAACTGCATAAATAACTTTGTAATCCCATATAAATATATAGGATTACAAAGTTACATTTGCAGTTAATGATTTACTGTACCTGTATAACAAAGTAACATTTGCAGTGAATGAATCAGTGTACCTGTATATAATATAATGGAATAATAGGTGTAGATAGGTACCTAAATATAATTATGTTCAAAGGTAACTTGTAAAAGGAAAAAAAGTAGAACTATCTACAAAAAGAAATGAGATGCCATCAAAAACAAAACTTGTAAAAAAAAACAAGTCTCGCAACTCAGTTCTTCTACCGTAAAAAGTTGTGAGATCAATGTAATACCAAGTCGGTTAATTTATTCAGTTCCTACTTAAGGGTCCTTCTGTCTTAAGTTATCACGTAATTAGCTAACCTAACAAGTAACAACATCTTATAGTGACCATATTATCAATATTAAAAATCTTTTATGTTTTAAATAAATAGATTGACTTGGCAATCGCACTAAACAATCAAATTTAATATAATACGTAGGTATTACTTGTGAGATATATTGTGTTTTCATGCGAATAAATTAACCGACTTGTTATTACATTGATCTCACAACTTTTTACGGTAGAAGAACTGAGTTGCGAGACTTGGTTTTTTTTACAAGTTTTGTTTTTGATGGCATTATAATTTTATATTTACCATCGAAGAAACTGATTTATAAATCTATACAAATAAATAAAATTGAAGTGTCTGTTTTTAATATTAAAATAACCACTTTTTACTAAGTACATTTCGATGTATATACGGTACATTATACCAAAACAACATTTTTTACAATTTTTGTCTGTCTGTCTGTTTGTTCCGGCTAATCTCTGAAATGACTGGATCGATTTTGACAGGACTTTCACTGGCAGATAGCTGATGTAACAAGTAGTAACTTAGGCTACTTTTATTTTAGAAAAAAATAGTTTGTTGGGCGATACGAAGTTCGCCGGGTCAGCTAGTCTTAAATAAAATCTAATACCTAATTTAAAAATTGCGTAATTTTGGGACGCTTATACAAATAACATTTTTTACAGAGACAAAAGTATTTAATATTACAATACTGATGAAAATACCCAGACGCCCAGACGACAAGTTCGAATGAGGCCCATCAAAGTAATAGTCGAATTATATTCGTCGTTATTTCCAAGTGGGTACCCGCTTGGGGTCGCAAAGGTCCTCAGTCTCAGTATAACCTTAATGCGTTTTATCATTTTAGACGTTAAAATTCAACAGAACAGACGCAGCAGTAACGCAAAAGCTTTCTGATGTAATACGAAACGTTGCATTTTGCTTCTATTTTTTTATACATTATGACTGTGTTAAATATAGATAATATTGACTTTAAAATAATTTGAAATGCATTAATTTAGTATTAGTATAGTAGTCCGTTGATAAAGTCGTAAAAACACATTAAAAGGTTTATTTTATTGCTGCGACTGTCAGCTCTACAAAATTCATTAAAAAAAAATAAGGTTGCGACTCTAAACAATTAAAATAACATCCTATTAATTTTTTAAAGTTTCTTAATACGCAAATATTTCAAGCCACCTTGCAAAGAATCTCTCCCCACGTGGCCGGAAATCTTAGCTAAAGATGTACAGATTTCAAAATAAGACCTACGTTGCCATTATAGCGTAGCCACGCTTTAAACAACAGATAACTAGCCTAGTTATCCAGTTAGTTTCGCTAGTTATCACGGAATAGCTGAAGTAAATCTCTTCAATGACTGCAGCCCAACACGGGATATAATTTACAGGTAGGTACTATAATTAGCAGGTACCACAGGCAGGTACCGTCTGTTTTGATGGATTTCAATGGGCGTTTCACTAATTGCTCTTAATTAGAAGGCACTCGAAAGCATTGTTATTCAAATTTAGGATCAATTAAGGTTAATCAATAGTACAGAGGGTTAAATAATACGTAGGTGTACGTTATCTGATCAGTTTTTGCAATAATAATAAGGTATCCCTTCAGATGTTGGTGAAGTTTGAAAATTATCGCAAAAAATTTTACATTTCTGTTTTTATTGAAGTTCGTATATAATTACATATATGAAGTAGAAAATACAGGAGTTGAATTGGGGCAAAAATCATTTGTATGGATGATATAAACAACTACATAGGTTTCTCAAATTGTTTTCTGACAAATTTAAGTATAGAATTGTTATAACTTCATCAGCGTTATGATGATTGATGAAATAATAAAAGCTCGCTTTAATCGGGCCACACCAGAATTCCTTGTAGTGCTTGGCGTGGACACAAAAAATTAGCATATAAATATACAGGAACAAACGCATTTATCCGTCACATAGATGTCCTGGTCAGGAATCAAACCTAGATCCTTGCGCTCGGTAGATTAGATGACTGATAAGCATAAATAAATATTAAATGTTCGCGTTATGAAGACTGATGATAAAATCAAACCATAAAAATTATGGGTACGTATCTGACGGCAGTACTAAAAAACCGGGCAAGTGCGTGTCAGGCCACGCGCAATGTAGAGTTCCGAAGTAGTAAGTTTATCGTCTATTACTCATTAGCTACTTATGCTAACACAGCCGTGATAGTTTTCCTTGTAAATTCATCATATAACCTATTTTTGAGAATTTTTCACTTGTCCAACTTAAACCGTTTAGCCGGCGAAGTGTTGTAAATTAAATAAACTTGTAAATTGTAATCAAAATAGCCAAATGTTTCGCAAACGGACCCCTAATTACAAAAATGGTCGTACACAATGGTCCCACACTATAGGATTTATATCCAAGCCAAATACAGCTTTCTAGCACTAAGGGTGTTGGCGCTTTGCTTCGGACAGACGGACAGATGGACGGACGGACATGACGAAAATATAAGAGTTCTGATTTTATTTCGGAACCCTAAAAACGGTTACATCTAAAACAAGCCTTAGGAATGTTAAAACGAATTAGACGCACAAGCCACTGAGCACCTGAGGGAAATTACCTTGTCTTGGTTTTATTAATTTGCCCCTGGAAGTCGAAGATTCATAGACTCTGGGAGGTATTTACTCAAATAAAAAGTAACTAGTAGTAGTAGTTAACGCACGCGAATGCATACAGTAGAAAAATACCTAGCGGCGATCGGAAATTACCTGACTAACTCCCAAACGACGCCTAAGGGAGAGGGAGAGTCTGAAAAACAGCGCTGCACGAGGTTCTTCGTGTTAGCAGAAGCTGAGACTCTCCCTTTGCCCACAATAATTGGATATTACCTATTAAGTTAGATTTAAGTGTTTATTTTACTTACTTTTTTGTGTGGCAATAAAATTTTTTTTTTTTTTTTAGTTCCCCGCTTCATTATTGGGCAGCAACGCGTCGCTGCCTTCTGCAGTCGTCCATGATTGGGATTGTTACTATTTGAGTCACCAAGACAAGTCATTGTCTGTCCGTTTGTTGGCTACTCCCATTAAAAAAGTTGCAGTCTGGGTTATAAATTGCGTGGTTTGCTAAGATGTAATATTGTAGTCAGATGCTGCATCTCACATAAATTGGTTTGAGAGAGATTGTAGTTGTCAAACTGGTGGAAGGTATTTGCATAACCCATTTAATTGTGGCGTCATTCAGGACCGTCGTTGCCGCACATATCGGCATGCATTGCATTCCAAATGTTACTCGAAATACGTTTCTGGCTGTTCAATTCCTGTAAGTGAATGTAAAGTCTTCGAGTCACTTAAGACCTTAGGACTTTAGGATCTTTAATCCTTATTATCTGGTAAAATAACTAGGGAAAGTAAAAATAACTTTTACTAGGTATAATATTTTATACAAGTTCATGACAATTTTCAGGCAACTTTTAATAAATAGTCAAATCTTCAAGTCGAAAAATTTCAGAATAATTTTAAAAGAATGCGTTTTAGCTTCAGCGACTTCATTGCCACTTGCCATCTGATGGGAATTCAGTCAAGCGTTAACTTAAAATAAAAAAATCAAAAGTTACTGAATAATGCTCATCATATCTAAGCACCGAGTATTTACGTAAACATACCACCGAATAGATACATAGTAGCTTATATGTATTACCTATAGATTCAGTCACTGCGTGGCCGCACATGAGACAGAGAATTCACGTTTGTCACAGATCACCATTGTTTGCATTTGTGACAAACAATATACATATGTATATATGTATATGTACCTATAATGTAATCGGCCACGGTGACGGGACAAAAAATTATATTTTTTCTCTGTCTTTCTCGTAGATTTTGTAACTGGCGATCTCGCTCTGTCAAATGTATGGGAGAATCTACTGGTTCTAAATCTATGCATAGTAGGTACTACGATGAGTGTTATTCTGACCCTCATTAAAGCAAGTACCCTCGGACTCTTGTAATAAATGAGCTTTACCTTGTTTGCTTTTTAAAACGCGCAACTGACAACACAAACATCTCGAGAAGTTTCAGGGCCCTCCACACGATTATACTGTTAATCCCGTAATATCGCGCGTAGCGGCGTAGCTCGCGTCTCCGGCGGGTTTTAATTAAAAGAAAAACAACCAACGTCAGTGCTGGGACGCGTTAATTCAGACCGAGCTAAAACTCTTTAAGCTCATGCAGAATTTTTGTTGACATTTTTGGAAAATTCATATTCGCTGCCTGTCCTCGATCCTCGTGTAAAACATCAAAAAAAAAAACAGATTGGAGAGGATTTGACTCAAGTTGTACGTTGTCCTGCGAATAAAATGAGTGTCACATCCTTCATTAGAATATTGTCATGGTAACGGTATAGTAACGGTTGACATCATTGAAACGAAAGTACTTCGGCATCTTAATCTATTGTCGGCATAGACAATATTATGCCCTCGCATAGACAATATTATGCCCACGCTGTTACATAGTATTTGCTAATATTTTTTTTGTTTTTAGCTCGGCTCCAGAAGTTAATAGCTTTCTCTTTCGAATGGACAATTGCTGTTGGCCCTATCTGCCTTTACAGCTTCACGTGCATAGAGTATTTATAATGTTATTTTAGATAACCTTCAGTATTGCTCAAGAATTGGGCTATATTTTTTTAATTTCGCTGGCAGTTCTAGAGTTATCCGCGTTGAAACAAAACCTTCTCAGATATATTACGTACACTACTATATCAAATTTACCTTAAAATTAGCACCTAGCTATTAAAAATAGTATACTCAAATTATTCATAAAAAATACAATTACATTTTTCCTCAAAGTTGAAATGCAATGTTTAACCGTCTGTTTCCACAACGTTTACACTAAAAGGCATATGAGAAATTGAAGCTTCCGCTGCATTTTCAATATTTTTTATTTGACTGTAAATTAGAAACTACTGCGGAGGTTGCTTTAACGAGACCCTCTACTCCTCGTATGCTTTTGCAGTGATCTCGAAAGTTTTTTGCTGGTATCGGGAAATACTTGAGCGAGAGTAATATTCTGCGGGAATCTAGAATGTATGTGAAAGTTTGTTTTAGTTGGGTACAGGAAATTATTGCTCTTTTCTAAAAATAAACTTTAAACGTAGTATTAGCATTATTTACTCATATCAAGGTCTGAATTCGAGGCCTTTAGGCACCATCATTACTTTTGTTGAAGGTGACAAGGTGGCCAAAAATTATAGATAACTGCATGCATCAATGCATTGTATGAGTTTTGATTGATCCCTTATTCTTTCAGAGCAAAAGAACAAGAAAAGAAAATCCAAGCAAGAATGAAATACTTGGCCGAGTTCAACAAGAAACAAAGGCAAGAGAGAGCATCGAAGGCTCGAGAGAAGCAGAATAGGATCAAGCAGAGAGTGCAGGCCGCAGCGGAGATGGAACTGAGAAGAAAGATCACCATGGTGCGGCAGTGGAGGACGAACGAGAGAAAGCGCTTGAACAGAGTGAGACAGGAAAGAGAAGCGAAGCAGAAGAAGTTGGAAGATGACGTAAATTAATACTTTAAAGTCCAGTTATAGTTCAGTGTAAAATAGTATTTGTCTGTTTAAAGTCGAAAACTACTGAACGGATTCTAATTTGGATTTAATCACAAAATAGGTTGTGTTCATAGTTCAAGTTGGAAGTTAAACGCCCCAACTCAGAGTCACTAACGGTTACTTAAATCGCTCCTTAGTATAGAATCACCACTCAGAGTCACTAACGGTTATTTAAATAGCTCCTTAGTACAGAATTTGTATGTTGATTCTGTACTAAGGAGCGATTTAAGTAACCGTTAGTGACTCTGAGTTGGGGCGTAAGTGTATTTAACTAAAATAAGAAAAAATATTATATTAATAAGAAAAAGAAAATATTAATGAGATTTTAATATTGTTCAGCAAAATAATCCTCCTATAAAAATGTGTGTGGAAAATTTTGTAAGCAAGTTTTCAAGTTTATTTGAGAATTGTTATAAGAAATTTCATTCAAAGTAAGAAAAGGCAGAGCTATTCTTCATCTCGATAAAACTTAACAGAAACAGAAAACTAATTATGAAACAAAATCACTTAAACCTCAAGTGCCATTTAAAATATAAATGTTGTGATTATAAATACGGAAACTTTTAAGTTAATTGGTTCTGGTGATTAAAGAGCTTGTTGGTGATATTTCGAATAATGCTCTTTATACCTCCTTACAACAAAGTTATTCCACTTGTTCTCACAAGCCTGTTAATGTCGGAACGTTCTGTTTAATTAGTCATTTATGTTTTCCATACAATCTCTAAGTTATTTATACCTACTTGATAAAGTTAAATATAAAATTATTCATAAGGTTATAATAATAATTTTGAATATGTTTTAGGCAAATAACAAATGGCGGGCACGTGTTGAAGCTCAAAACCAAAAGATCCAAGAGGAAGCACTTCTTCTTAAAATATATACAGAAGATATGAACGCTGCAGCTATGAGGAGAGCCAGGTAAGAATAAATTTTAACTTATCTATAAGAGCTGCTGCTTCCTTTCTTGTGTCGGGGGAGTGCCCTTAACAAGGATGACGTGACACTTGATGGTAAGGGGTTGTTGGTCATTGTCGCCCATAGACATAGCTAACAAAAGTATCACCAATTCGTTTCCAGAATGGCTTACATTTCAATTTCAGTCCTTATTTTACCCCCTTAGGGAATGAATTTGCAAATATCCTTAATACTTCTCCACACTACAAAGAAACCACTGTACAAAGTATGCTTCTAGAATGGGCTATGCGTTGTCGGTCAGGTGGTAGCAGTTAGCTTTTTATTGAATTAGATAAATGTTATTGTAAGATTAACTATGCCTTGTTAGGTATGTTACGAGTATGTAGTATCGTATAACAACAGAATGATGTTTCCGTAATTCGAACAACTCGTGGTTTTGTTATCAGATGTCAAAATGGTCTGGAGATGTTTGTTGCGGAATATAACGTCTGGTATAAATCCTTGTTTGTATCTATCGGGTTTCATTTACATCCGCTTAAGTTTTAGAATTTAAAATAGGTGTGGAGGTGCGAGTAGAAAACTAGAAGGTATCTATTTACTCAGCTGTTATATTCTGGCGCTCATGAATATGATATAGATTTGCTTTTTCTATGAGATGTTTTGGATTGTGTAAAATTGTTTTATAGCATGAAAATGCTAAATTCAAACGCTGAAAGTTGCTGTCTGTTGTACCATTTTTAAAACTTATCACTTGGGTAAATGAAATCTTTAAGGAAAACTAAGCATGTAAGTGTTCTACATAATGTTCACAAATGTAATGGTATAAGATCCCGCTATAGAACGACCTTCACCGAGCTGGTTAATGGATGAAACCTATTTTATATTAAATTTAATATGTCCTTAAACAGATTGCATATGGGTTGCCTAAAAAATTTCAGTCCAGGATATGATTAATTAATAATTAAAAAACTATATTTTTTTAATATTTCAACGGTTTGGTTAATAGATAAATTCCATACCAATCGAAAGTATGAAGTCCATAGAATATGCAAACGTTAGGTTGCCTATTTTTTTCCCGTCATAACTCCCGGGTAGCCAGGTTGAAACAGGTAAGTCGATACTAGTAACTTGCACCGGTCTGGTTAATGAATGAAAGTTAAATGAAAATAAAGATTATTTCATTACAAACACGGTGGTATAGGGTTGTCTGCCAAAAATCAGTCCTGACTTCCGGTTGTCGAAGTTTAAAAAGTGAAAAATTGCTGCGAGTAAATATGTGCGACTGAGAGGTCGCAACCAACCATCTATGCTATGCTATATCCAACCATGCTATTAGTTTTTTAATTTTTTCAGATTATTGAGGTTCCGAGTCATCGGACATATAACTGTGATCTCCAACTTCTGAACCTTCTTCGTCATCGCTTTCTGTTTCAGTTGTTTGGACAATGTCTTCTATCCTTATAGGTGTATGATCCCCAATAAATCCTACTGGTTTTAAATATTCATCTAAGAACCAACCGCAGTTCTCAGGCTGAAGTTTCACGCATTTCTCAGGCTGAAGTTTTGAGCAAATAAATTCATTCATTCATTCATTCATTCATAATGGATCCGTTGCATTAAGCCACATGGAATTTACGAAAATAGTTCGTAAAATTTTTTGAGTCAATGATATCCAGCATGGCGGTATGGAGTTAGAGTCAAAGCCTTTTATTTTTTTTTTAAACTTCTCGCTGTCTTCTTTAGCAGAGTAATTTTTCATAAAAATGCGATATCTCGCATCATTCACTTTGGTGCAGTTCTTGATGCCATACATACTAGCAGTAAATTCTTGAACGGACTTCATTTTTTCGTCAATGAAAATATCAGCAGCATCTTTTAATGATTGATATCTTTCAAAAACTGTTTGATATCTTTCATTTTTTGAAAATAGCTGAAAAGGTTTTACTTTTCCTTTATTATAAAATGCTGCCGTGTAATCACAACCTGTAAACGCATGGAAGGCGGGAAGACTTTGGCATAATTTGATTCCTAACTTCAACGCTAAATCGGTGCAATTAATGCAATTAACAGGTTGATTATTAGTATTTTTTGTTGTTGAACTGGCAAGCCAAATTTCTGACAAATGGACGAATAACTCAATATCACGCCAACCGATTTGGATTATTCTTTTTTTAATCGAAAGTAGGTGCTTGTCATGTGTTTCCACATAAATTTTAACGAGATCTGACAAGTAGTTTTTGAGTAACTTTGAATTTTTTGTTAGTAAAATTTAGATTATTAAAATTCGACAACTGGAAGTCAGGACTGATTTTTGGCAGACAACCTTATACCACCGTGTTTGTAATGAAATAATCTTTATTTTCATATAACTTTCATTCATTAACCAGACCGGTGCAAGTTACTAGTATCGACTTACCTGTTTATACCTGGCAACCCGAGTGTTATGACGGAAAAAAAATAGGCAACCTCACGTTTGCACATTCCATGGACTTCATACTTTCCATTGGTATGGAATTTGTCTATTAACCAAACCGGTGAAATATTAAACAAAAAATATTTTTTTAAATTATTAATTAATCATATCCTGGACTGAAATTTTTTAGGCAACCCATATGCAATATATTTAAGGACATATTAAATTTAATATAAAATAGGTTTCATCCATTAACCAGCTCGGTGAAGGTCGTTCTATGGCGGGATCTTAGACCATAAAGTCTGTAAACCGTGATAAACTATGGCCGTACTGAGACACAAATTTAGTATGGGAAATAAGATATAACACTATATCCCTCTACTTTTTCTTCTCTCTTTCTTGGCCGCCAACACTTCAGTGATGCCTTTATTGTCCCTGATGTCCATGGGCGATGATAGCCACTTACGATAAGGCGGATTTTTAGATTGTTTGTCAGCTATTTCCATAAAAATAAGCTGTTATCACAATGTTTTAGGAAAGCAGAGATTTACGCATACAACACGGATCTGGAGCTGCAACGCATCAGACTCGCCAACTTGAAGCTGATGCACGGCGGGAGCGCGAAGGCGGCGCAGCTTATCAGGAAAATGGGCGTAGAGTTTGAGAAAGTATGACCATTTTGCAGAAGACACTTCTAGTTCTTGAAATCGATCAAAAGTCATAGATTATATATCCACAACGCCTACCTAGCTTACCACTCTCTTGCGTCAGTCAGCCGCTAAAAATTTTACCAATTTTATTGGTTCCTTCTCATATATTACCATTCACATATATTATGTAGGTATTCAGCCACCCGCGCAATCATTCAAAACTCATAATAATAAAAAAACCAAACCTTATTAAAATTTTCATTAGTTAATCTACGTGATATACGAGTATATGCGGTAGTAATATTTTTTAATAATATAGTTCAACACCAAAGAATATAAAAATGTTACACAAAGATAATTCGTTGAATCAGAGGACGGAAAACATCATTAAATTATAATATAGCTTTGATGCTTACTTACTTTTACTGAATATTGAGTTTAAAGACGTAGATCTGGATGCGACTTGCGTAAAATTCATTTAATGTCAAAGGATTTCTATGAAGTCAAATAGCAATTTCCGCTGTGCCGAAGTCGGAGTCGGAGATGACGTGAATAGTTGCCAACTTAACGTTCTTCAATTAATTCGTTTCATTAATATTGTTTCGAACTAATGCTGTAAAATTTTATTCGCCCATTTTCATATTTATTCTAAATTTACAGTTAGTTTTTGTTATTTGGTATTAAATATACCTCTAGACTCGGTATGATATTATAAAGATTTATAAAAAAATATGAATTAAGAAATATTGTAAAAGTTAACTTGGTACCTAATTAAAACCTGTTAAAACAAGTAAAGCCTCACAGACCACACTGTCAATGAAATTAAGGTAGAAATACTTAATTAATTTTAATTTGAATGAAGTATTACCTGAAAAAAGTCATGCATAGAAGCAATGAATACAATATAACAATAAGTGGATATAGACGACTACTCATTGCGGCAGCATAAACATTCGGTCTTTATATAAGGAAACCATTAGCGGTATAGCCAATGTAATGGTCTTTAGGAGTTTCAAACAAGTTGCTCCAAATTGAATTGTTAGTAACCCAATCCATCTCATTTGATAACTTTTGGTGATTAAGTTAGCAAAGTGTAATAAATCCAAGCGTGGAATGGTGAACATCAGATTATATTTTTACCGTATCATGACACAGTCATGAGTAACAAGAGCTTCTAGTTATTTAGTACGCGTCAGTCAAATGTTTCAAACCGTATTAAAAGTACCTACTTCCTGGTTTCCTATTACTTATTCTCCATTAGAGTTAAAATTTGGCTCAGGTATTTTGTTCCGATGATGACAACATATTTAATGATAAGCATGATCTAATACTAAGCCAAATTTGATTCTATTGACACTAACATTAATTAATTATTGACAGTCCAAACGTGGTGCCAAAGGCATGAGTCCAGAACTGGCGCAGAGCTTGGCGGTTGAAGCAATGACTTCAGCGATATCAACACAAGGAGATCGCCTCATGACGTTGGGGCAAGCTCGGGCGCGCATGGACTTGGAGACTGTTTTGCCAACTGCGCCTATCAAACTGCTGGATGAGGTGATTTTGACACTGTCTTCAATCCATAAAAGGCCCACTACTGAGAACGGGTCTCTCCCGTTGAAGAGGCCTAAAGCATACTCCACCACGCTGCTCCAGTGCGGATTGTATTGTGGAGTACACGGGACACTAATATTATTGTAACTGAAATTTAAAAAAAAGTTGTCTATTTAAGGAAATCAAAATAATATGACCTACCGCAATAAATACAAATCATTGTAGATAAAAAAATTTGATTCGATCTCGATAGACATACATACATTTGCAAATCCAATCTTGACATACTTGTAATTATTAAATTTTTATAATTTTAAGCTTAGCCGGGTTAGCAAATTCGAATGATATTAATTTATAAGTGTCTTTACTTAAAGTAGACTGTGCTTTATTTTGAAATAACGCACAGATCATAGAAAACGCCGTGATGGAGTTCGCTCGCCGTCGTGTCAACCTGCTTCTCAGGAATGTGGAGCGCACGGTGCGCACGAGAGCAGCATACGTGTTCTTCCAGGAGTTCCCACATAAAAAGCGGTAAGAAACCTTTGCAAATCATTATATTTATGGCAGAATGGAAGCAATGTTGAGTGATGGTGCGGTAAGAAGACCGCAAAGCTGCGAAAGGCTGCAGCAGTGCAGAAAATGCTAGCCATCAATGAGTACGGAATTCGGGAGTCGGGATTAAACTGGGTCTGCACCCCATCCATCTCAAACATTAATCGTATATGCCTCGGTGGGACTAAGGGAGCATTCCTTACGCGACGCAACGACGTGGTATAGCTTTAAGAGGACAGTTTCTTCAATATGCAGCAAGATGTACAACGCTTCGCCGCCCAGCGTAACAGCGTTTGGAGTAACTTTTTCGTATTCCCCGAACTATGTGTCTTTTAATATAGCTAATATAACTCTCGCCATGGACCTGCGTTTAAGATAGTTCCAGCCACCCTCTACTCCTTACACCTTTTAATCTATCCGATAAATCTAACGTTTTACTTCTAATACTTATCATTTTCAGATCCAGTAAGCCTCGCTGGACGCTCCAGATCGCCACGGAGCTGGCTCGTCAGTACATGAACGCCAAGGGAGCCGGCATAGTGTTCGGCGATGTCGTCAACATTGCCAACGAGACCACCACCGATGTCGATATGAAGAGCGTTAAGGATCGACCTCCTACTCCTGTGGTAAGAATAGCAGATAAAATTTATTTCATAGAAATCTTTGAATCTAAAATAGAGATATTGAATCCAAAACAAAGATAAACTTATATTATGGACTGAACAACGCAAGGTGAACCGTTAAAAAGGACTTTGGAATTTCCAAACGACTCATCAAAATGGTTGGAGTTTTATCTTTTTAAAGATAGAGTAGAATTGAGAACATAAATGAGCAACCTACAAAGATATTTATGGGATTTTTTAGATTTCTTTTGGGCTTTCAACCTTTGGTAAGTTACGTAATAAAATCACGAAATTAGTATACAAAAAACAAATTAATTATACAATTATTCCAGCCATCAAAAACGAAACTAGCTGAAGTAACGTTCTCGGACCGGCAAGAGGACTTGCCCGATCCAGTGGCCGTCGGCACCTGGCTGCCTGAAAGAAGAAAACTTTTAGAGGTAACTCACTGAAGTTGTTATGGAAATATGCTTGATATTTGACAATATATGAAGATTCAGGAGTTCATGTATGAGGTATTTCGTTTTTGTATTGTATTTAAAGTATGCTTCTTCTGTATTTTAAACATAATGTTCGCCTGCTCGGCTGCTCCACTACTTATATTTCTTGTGTTTAATTCTGACAGTTTGGAGGACGTATTATTTGGTAAATAAATATCGTGGCGTCCAGGAATACTTTTAACTGATAGAAGACTAAAGTTGAGAGCATAAAACTACGCAAGTAAAGCTGTATCATGTACAAAACATTTCGTAGGAAATCCCTAAACAACAATAAACAAAACAAGTCTCTTGTCAACTGCCCTATAACTTTAATTGTGTACTACCCTCAACTTACAAGCTTTATATTTTATTATATAATATTCTTCTATCTACGCATGATTTCAGATGGTAAACGCGGCTGATAAACTTTTATCTCGCTCTGTGAGCCAAACTGTTCTCCAGAGGATGGATATCACCGTCGGTAAAGTCACTTTACCGCATTTGAGGCATCGAAGTAAGTTTTCATGATAACACGAAAATTATAGTATAGCTGATATATAGGCATTTTGATTGTGGCATTACAATAATTAAACTTACATTTACCAGTGGAATGGGGCGAGGCGGTCGAGAGCCTGACGACTGCTGTGGTCAACAACCAGATCCACTCGGACTGCGGGGACGTGCGCCGCACCGGCGAGTACCTCGCGCACCGCGTGCTGCGTTCGCTGCTGTATGAGATGAAACAGCGGAAGGGACTGGTAGGTGGTAGGGTTACTTCTGAGCTCGGGTGTGTTTTTTTATGGAAATAGCCGGCAAACGAGCTGACGATCCACCTGATGGTAAGTCACTAACGTAGCCCATGGACATCAGCAACACCAAAGGCATCAACCGGTGCGTTGCCGGCCAAGAAACAGAGAAGAAATAGAAAGAAAGAAAGATGTTTTTACAGTATCAGGGCGGGAGGTGTCGAATATTGTTGATTGGCAGACTACACACACATGACACAGGTTCCTACTATTTTCCTATCGAAGCAAATGATGATTCTTTGTTAAAATGCACTTTCGAAATTGTATGTATCAACCCGGATTTAACGTTCGGACTATCTTATTACAAGAATAACAAATGCTCAAGAATAAGTTAATTATTCTGGCACATTAATTAAGACAGGTAAGATAACTGAATAGGTAATGAAAAGTAATTATCTCCGGGGCAAATTAAACTAATTAGGGGGTACATATTTCTGCTCTTCTATTTCTACGTTAATTTATAAGTAGCGCATCGAAACAATTTTTTTTAATTGTACAACGTTATTTACTTGTGAGAAATACCTATGACAACATTTAGTGTATAACTTTTCATTTTAATAAATAAATTTTCGTTATAGTTGTCCCAAGCACTTAAATGTTTCTCTCAACAAGTAACAACAAAATTGATATTATTTTAAAGCATCGTAACATTTCGAAAGATAATTTACTTAAATTAATTGCCGTAATAAACTTAAACCATTTCAACGTTTTATGAAATACTTGACCCGATTTATTACAGTTTTTATTTTATTGCTGTTTGTAAACCTTTTTTATGTTTGAAAGCCTGGAGTCACAAAGAAAACTTGGTATGGTTTATTTAATATATCAATAACAATAACAATTAGGTATACTTTCTCCTTTTGCTTCGGAACGTCTTCTCTTATGTCATGTATCCTTACAAAAAAATACACAAAAGCATCTGAATTAAGGGATTCATTAGCAGGCATACTGACAAAAACCTAAAATATTTGTTTTACCTGCCTATACCCACAGTAAATGATATTTTTCATAAACTTCGTAAGTTCGTATGGGTGAACCAGAGGCTACGTATTATTTTTGGACGTTATCTGATCGTTAGGTCCTTAACTCTTAAATATTTACGTCTAATAAACATCTTGTACAAAAAGCAGAAGAGTAAAGTATGGTAAGTTATTAGTTAAGTATTGGGCGAGATTGTCCCGCTTTCAGGCTGTCTGTCCCACTGCCTCCCGTGAGAACAAAAGTCCCGCTTTGTATCAAATCTATATACCTATAGTCAACACGAACTAAGATGCCCAATTTGTCGTTTGCCATCACAGTGACACTAGAGATGTACAAAAAAATCGGTTCACGAAAGAAACCAATTTTTGCAACAAATCGATTCAAAATTGTGAGACCTTCTAATCGATTCGAAAATTAAATTGTAAACTATAAACCAAAACATTTAGGTACCTACCTACTACCTCGATTGAGCTGTCTCGTACCGCGTTTTCTCAATATGTATTTACGACTCCAATAAAATATTCTTTTTTTGTTTCTTCCTAACAACACATGCTGCTAGTTATGCATGGAAATAGCCGAGCCGGCAAACAAGCTGACAATCCGCCTGATGGTAAGTGGCTGTCGTCGCCCATGAACATCAGCAACACCAAAAGCATCACTGGTGCGTTGCCGGCCAAGAAAGAGAAAAATGAAAGAAAGAAAGATAGATCATGATAGAATGAACTCATCCGCTCAGTTTCATAATAATATTTTGACATACTCGTATTATGAGCGTCAGGGAAAAACTATAGTGAATAAACTCTTGCTTACTTCGTAAAACTCATGTATAGATAATCATTATTTTGTTGGAAAAAAAAATGTTTACCGCAATAAGGTTTAACCTTAGCTATATTCAATCATATATTCATCACAATGTAATTAAATAATTCAATTTTCATTTTAAAATTTCGATTATAGTAATGTATCGATTATGTTTGGTTGTATAAACGATTTCAAGCCGTCAATCACTTTACGTCAGTTTAGATTTAGCCCTCTTCACATAACATTGTTTCGACGATATATATATATTTTTAATTTTGCATAAATTATGATCTGACGCGATTTTTATTAGATTATAACGTTTAATATGATTTATAATTAACGCCAATGAAAATGAGTAGGGATTTTTAACAAATTTTGGCAAAATCCTTTGTCCGTAAGTATCCAACTATTCATGTCAAGTAAATGATTATTCCATTTCGCTCAAAGACGCCCATACAAATTTAGTTCGTATTAATAAATGGCAGGTGTCATTATGGGCATCTTAGATAATTTTGACTATACTTACTTGTGTACATGAAATTAATTAAAACAGGTGTAAACGCATGATGACCTTTTTATTTTTTTAGTCTTGAGCGCTGAACTGATTTAGCTATTAACAGTACCTATTGTATACAAAACTCCATAGGTATCCCGCTTTGACACAAAAAAATGGTCACTTTAAGTAAGCAGGACATGATACAAAAACTTCACATGACAAGGGGAAGGGGAGGGAAAGGGGAGAGGCGGGAGTTTTAAGCGGTACGAAGTTCGCCGGGTCAGCTAGTGTTTAATATTACAGAATGTTTGTGTGATTAAATATTATTAATGTAACGTTATACATTATGTATATAGATAGCATTTTACACAGCACAAACATTTTCTAATATTAAAAATTACGGAACTTTTTTGAATCATGCTCTATATCTATGCTATAAACTGGAACTGAAAGCACTAGTACGCAGCTTTAGATAAACGATGTATTTTTCAAATATTGAAAATATTTCCAGCGATCGGGCTCGACATCTGACGCAGAGCCCAAGGACTTCTACGTTCCAGGTCAAGTGGACTAAAGATTTGAATGTTCGTGAGAGGAAGCTTTACAGCGTTTTGAAATATTACTTGGTGCTATTTTGATGTGCCGTATCGTATTGTGAGACAAATCAGAGGTTTTTAACAACCCTTATTAGGGACGCTAGATAATTTGGCCTCTTTTATGATTGCTAAATCATTATATTTAAATCGCAGTTTCCTACAATAAGTAATGTAAACTTTTGAACCTGTTTTTTTAATAATAACGAGTAAATGTAACAGTTAATAATTACAATTGATTAGCTGTACTGTATTGTATCTACATACTTAAATAGTAAACCGTAAAGCATGTGAAAAATAGTTTTGCAGCGAACAGACGTATAAAATAGATGCGAATATAGCCTTGTGGTGAAATAGCACATCACAATAGGAAATCATTTGCCATTATTGTTTATTAGTTTATTACCTTCTTTTGTACTTTTTAAATTACTGTATTGTTTGTATGTTTTGCTTGGAAAATATATTTCAGAATTTATACCTGACTAAATTGTGTTTTTCTTTTGGTTTACGTATGAAACAGCTTTAGAAATAATGGATAGGGTAGATATCTACTTAATTTCATATAAACATTTTTTATTCTTTATCTATTAATTAGTCACTAAAATGTGGTTCACCGCCAATTTTTCATTTGAATCTTGATTTTAGTGACAAGCTGATAGTGAGGTTCATATTTTTAATATGTACCCAATGATATTGTATGTCTTTGTATGTACCTACCTAATGTTTTCAAAATGTTAAGCAGTTTTTATTCGGTCTAATTGGACGTCTTATGGCCGGTTTCTGAGGTCCTTTTGACGGAAGTTTATCTATTCAATAACGCTAACGGGTCGATAACTTCCGAAAAAGCGTTTCTGAGCACTGCGATAATACATAAACTCAGCTTAAACTAAGATCAACTTATCTAACCCAAGATGGCCGTTTATAGGTTCCATAACTTTATTTGACGCTCAGATGAAGATTTGACATTTCATTTTAACATTTGGGACATGAAAAAGCATACGGGCCACCTGATAGTAAGTGGTTACGGTCGCCTGTGGACATGAGCAATACCAGAGGAATCGCCAATGCAACGTATTAAATTAAATACTTATAAAATTATTGAAATAAATCCAACAATTTTTAATTTTTGCCATTGACATTCATCAATAATATTGTATCCATGACAACCCGACCGTCAATCTCACAATTAATTCTTTAGGTACTTCTATCCAAAAAGTATTGTTATGGCAAAAGCTACACTATAATACAATTGATGTATTCCCTTCACCATCTGGCTGCGTCGGCTTGGCTGGCCTGGCTGTAGCTGAAGAGAATCGTCAATATAACGGGCTAGATATAATAAAAATGAATATGAAAATGATAATATATCCCTTTGAAACTTATCATTTTGAAGAGAGCCATCTAGTGGCAGTTTTAGGTACTCGTTATTGAATTCATAGTTATTGAAAGGCCGCTCGCGTGTTCAGAAACCCAGTGACAGTTATCGAATACATAACTTAAGTTTAACTTTATTGATTCAATAGCTATTGATCATTTAACAGGGGCGTAGCTACCGCCGTATCAGCCGTATCAATTATACGGGGCCCCGGGGCTGAGGGGGCCCCCAATGCGCCTTAGAAAAAAATCGTAAAATGATCCGGAAATCAATTATGATTCGAAAAATATTCCGGAAAGCATCGATACTTCATCGAAAAGTGAAATCAACAATAAAATTACTTTCTGGACCATCTTTCATCGTATTAATGCATTAATAACTTAATACTTTAGCATCATGCAATTTATCTTTAAGGGGCCATGATTCTGAATCTGGGAACTCGACGAATTGAAGACAAACAGGCATTACAGATAATAATAAAAAAAACTTCTAATCAATTATATAAATGCCCTAATCAAAATTTAAACAAAATAATATGTAATGTACAAAAAATACGTTCTATACGACTCATGATGCACTCCGGCACTGCGCGGCCATGCCGACGGCAACCCCATGACACTGCGCTCCAGGAATACCTCAAGAGGAAGCTCATTCTACACGTAGTACAGCTCATTCTACAGTTAGCACGTCCGTGGTAAAAATGATCGGGAGAATCGGACCGTAGAAGTTCTCCACGAGTCTCATCCAGGTGGATGAAACTTCAATTCGGCCATGAGCTTTGTAAAGCATGAGCAGGTGCCTCCCTCGCAGTGAAGTACTTCTTAACCCGGTTTAGAACATCAAACTTTTTGGAAGCCAACTTAGCCTTGGCTTCCAAATAACGCTGATACTACACATCACTCGAGATGTCAACTCCCAGAACTTCTTACAACACTTTTAGTGACGGTGAGCGCGGTACCCTGGAATTGAGGCACTATGAAAAATGGAGTTTTCTTAGTAGTAAACGCGCTAACTTGAGTCTTCGTGGGGTTGAACTCGACTACCTAAATTAAGTCAACCCCATTACGAGACTTGCTCCAGAGAGTTCTCTACTTCAGATACAAGTTTAAGCCTGTTATCCACCACTTGCAACTGAGAGGAATTAAGGGGCCTGTGTAGCAGACATCCCCTATGCTGGCATCTGCATTGCAACAGTTGCCACTCATACCATGTCATTAATATGTAGAATGAACAGCGTAGGACATATCCTTGGGAAACACCAGCATTTTGTAGGTTTCATATAAGAGCAACAACAATCTACTAGGTACATCCTTGATATGTCGCTCAGATAGAAAGCTGGCTACCCAACTGCATAACCTCTCACAGCGACCGTAACATGTTAACTTCGTGAGACCCCCCTGTGCCAGTCCCGGTCACAGGCCTTAGCGCAATCTAGGCTGGCTGCCAGTGCTACCCCGTTGCGATCAAGAGCCTGACGGTGCCTACAGGTGCGTAAGATAAATTTGATAATCACCAACTGAACGACCGTCGCAAAAACCATATTGTTGATCACAGATCAGCTGATGATCTTCCAGATATCCCAGGAACTGCATGATAATCACGCGCTCCATAACCGTTGCAAGCAGGGAAGTTATCGCTATAGGCCTGCAGTTAGCCGGGTCACTGAGATCGCCATTATGGAGATGGGATGAAAAAGGGTAACCTTCCACGAAGACGTTTCATGTGGCATAAGATAGCGAGAATAAGCATGTTAAGACGGGGAATCAACCAGCCCCGGATCTACGATTTTTTGAACCGGGGCAGAAACTTGATAGTGATAAAGATAAGATAAAAAAAAACTCACAAATAAATAATAGTTGGCATTTTCCGTGAATGGGACAATAAGAACTCTTTTTCAACAAATTTATTTGTTCTCCCAACCAGGCTTCCGTATGTTAGGCGCTTTGTGCAGCAAGTTTTTGATTTTTAATCATACTATATTATGATTTTGGCGCCCCCTGAATTGCTACCCGCGGCGGGTGCCTCGGTTTGCCCCTAGATCCAGGGCTGGAATCAACTCGGGAGCACACATCTTTAACACCTCTGCGTGAATACCGCCTGGTCCTCTCAACTTCTTGGTATCAAGGTTTAGGCGGAAGATCATCATCATCAAGAGTTGAGTTGGCGGCAAAAAGGATGCCAAGAAGTTCGGATTTCCCCTTTGTCGTATGGACCACGGAGTCGTAAATCGGAGATTTACGCAGTTGTGGAAGAGATGACCGACAGAAGTTACCCTCAGCTTGAGCTAGCGACCAGAATTCTCGACTAGGGGAGGGGTAATCGACCATTCGCTTGCCAATTCTGCCGATGAACTTTAAATTGCCTTCCTTTTAGCCATTTGCTTCTTTGCTAACCAGGAGGCAGCGTTGAACTTTGTATTAAGTCCTGGGGTGGATAGATCTATAAGCGTGCACGCGGATAACCAGGCCTGGTAAGCGGCATGCTTTTGGTTAGATGCCGAGATATAGGGACTGCTATACCAGAGCTGATTTTTACCACCGATGAATATGAGTTACGAATAAAACATTCCCTTCCTTGTCGTATCACATCGGCTACTGAGTCTGCGCTCGCGTTCGGATCTCCCGAAACGAAATAGCTGCCTCCAGATTAAAATAGAGTATTGATTGTGTGGTTTATTAATCGATGTAAGTATATTACAATATATTTTGTTTTAATTCACGCTACCTTTTTTATTTCTTTTGAGAAAAATCTTTACCCTCGAGTCGAGAGGGGGCCCCCGGCAAAATTTTGATATGGGGCCCCGGAAGGGCTAGCTACGCCACTGTCATTTAACTGGAGATTTCAGAAACCGGCCATTAATGGACGGTTTATCGCCTAAATTTAGTCTGAGACTTCTGAGGAAATGTCCTCAGATGTCTGGAATATAACGATATTCCTGATGTAAATTCTAATTCTAACCTAATCTAACCTAAAACCCTAATGGATTCATAGTCACATTCATGGCCGGTTTCTGAAGTCTCCAGTTAAATGATCAACAGCTATTGAATCAATAAAGTTAAACTTAAGTTATGTATTCGATAACTGTCACTGGGTTTCTGAACACGCGAGCGGCCTTTCAATAACTATGAATTCAATAACGAGTACCTTAAACTGCCACTAGATGGCTCTCTTCAAAATAACAAGTTTCAAAGGGATTTATTATCATTTTCATATTCATTTTTATTATATCTAGCCCGTTATATTGACGATTCCCTTCAGCTACAGCCAGGCCAGCCAAGCCGACGCAGCCAGATGGTGAAGGGAATACATCAATTGTATTATAGTGTAGCCTTTGCCATAACAATACTTTTTGGATAGAAGTACCTAAAGAATAAATTGTGAGATTGACGGTCGGGTTGTCATGGATACATTATTATTGATGAATGTCAATGGCAAAAATTAAAAATTGTTGGATTTATTTCATTAGTTTTATAAGTCTATTTAATTTAACACGTTGCATTAGCGATTCCTCTGGTATTGCTCATGTCCACAGGCGACCGTAACCACTTACCATCAGATGGCCCGTATGCTTTTTCATCTCCCAAATGTTAAAATGAAACGTCAAATCTTCATCTGAGCGTCAAATAAAGTTATGGAACCTATAAACGGCCATCTTGGGTTAGATAAGTCGATCTTAGTTTAAGCTGAGTTTATGTATTATCGCAGTGCTCAGAAACGCTTTTTCGGAAGTTATCGACCCGTTAGCGTTATTGAATAGATAAACTTCCGTCAAAAGGACCTCAGAAACCGGCCATCAGTCATTTATAGTAGTTACACCAGGTAGAAACACCAGGGCAACACTGACAAATCAAAGCTAGAGAGACCGGGTTAATCTAGATATTTTATCCAAAAATCTCGATGGTGTCTCAATCGTCCCGAGTGGGAGGATCTTTAGTTATTTTTTTAATCAGGATCAGTCAAACAAACAATGCCAAGAGGTTTGGGTAGACATTTCAATAGTCCCCGACTCAACACTAAATACTTAAACTTAAACAAAACAAAACTGATGAGTGCAACACATTCATGTAGATATTGTAGATGCACTTATTAAAATCGATATGCTTCGCTCTAGCGTAGTAACCTCGTTGTCAAAGTTAACTGCTACAAATTCTAAATCAATAACGCAAACGAACGGGAAACACCGTTTGTCTTTCGCTAGTTTGTAAACTGTTCCAAAGTTTAGTCCAAAGTTTGTCCGTCCGAAACATACTGATCCGACGACGTGCTACCTCACGGAACACAGACACCAGTGCTACCTAGTAAAACTTAAGGTCCATGATTTATGGCAATATTATTTTGTTGTTGTTTTTCGTGCGTCTTCAATTTCTTATTAAATAATAAGGCCTCTGGTACACATGCTTGAACTAGCATGATTCTTTTATCTAAGATACACACTTCCTCCTCTTCCCTCCACATCCAATATTGAAGTTATAAAGAGGTCAGTGACCAAACCATACAAAATACAAAAAACATGCTTAAAACTCAACACTATAAATTCACATTGAAAACCAATCCATCATCTGGCCGTCAACAAAAAACGCTAGCGATTCAAAAATAGAAACGTCATCAGTGTTAAAATTTTCGTGAAAATGTGAACACTGAAACCAGACATACAAAAAAATACCGGACTTTTCGCTAACCAAACAACAAAATGCAGCTGTTGACCGAACACAAAACGCTGGGCGACCTGAGAATGAACACCATGCTGATACGGGACGTTTCATCTCATAACCTGGAGGTGAAAGACAAAGCTTCGAACGCTTCGCTCCTGATGAACCCTGTGGCGAGTGGGGACAACGTAGCCACTGGTCTGAACTCCGCGCATAAGATTAAAGATGAACTGCCCCCGCTTGTACCCTGCTGCGAAGGACGAGAGTTACAGGTGAATTTGATGAGTTACACAGAGTCACTTTTTTAACCCCCGACGAATAAAGAGGGGTTTTTATAAAGAACTACACTTTCCGAAGTAAAATCGAAACCCTTACCTTATAGTTTCGTTATGTCCGTCCGTCCGTCTGTCCGAAGAAAAATGGCGAGACCCTTAGTGCTAGAAAGCTGTAATTTGGCATTTATTAAAACTCCAGAATCGTACAATAAAATATTGAAAAACATTTTTTTCAGGGTACCTCCCCTAAAGGTAACGTGAGGATGAATTTTTTATTCGTCGCGTAACCTACAGTGTGGGGTATCGTTGAAAAGGTCCTGTGGTCCCACTTAAATTTTATTGAGATTTGACAATGGCATCCATGAGAAAACCATATGTCTTAAATTTGCATTAAGTATGTGCGCGACAAATGGACGAATAAATCAATATCACGCCAACCGATTTCGATGATTCTTTTTTTAAGCGAAAGCAGGTACTTGTTATGTGGTCCCACATAAATTGGAACGAGATCTGACAAGTAGTTTTTGAGTAATTTTGAAGTCGGTTATTTTTTGTTAGTAAAATTTAGATTATTAAAACCCGCTTCCGGAGAAATCCTTTGTGATTGTATCGTGGGTTTCAGTACCTATATAAATTCCTAAATTTAATAAGTACTTCAATTAAATTCACCAATTTTATAAATAAAATCTGCAAGAAGTAGCTACAAAAAAGTTAAAACATAATTTCCGTATGCGAAGCTGCAGGCAACAGCTAGTTAGGTAGTTAGTAGGTACCTAAACCGCCTTTGCAAGAACTCCCAAGTTTCATAGCAGTAGCTTTAAAGGCTACTGATTCAATGAATCGCCCAAACTTAAGGTTCAAGGAGACCTCCACTACCAACAATTGCAATGATGATTGTGATGCGATTTAGTTTTTGTTTGAAAGCTGACGTGTCGAGATGTTTCCTAGCTACAATTTAAGAAGATCTATTCAGGCGTTACAAGGCTATCATGAATTCAGCACTAACTGTTGGGAGTTTTAAAATTTTAAAATTTATAGCTATGTTGTTCATATACAACATAAGTTTCCATACAACACTAAAACAAATTGAAGTACCTACCTGCCAAATGGTAAAATAATATCATTGATAAAATAATACGAGTACTTACCAATATTTCGAAATACGTCCAAAAAATGTAGGCTTCAAAGTTCTTTGTCGATTGGGATTGACAGATTGTATACGTGCCGCGGCTGGTTGGAGGAAAACGATTTATTTCAGCTCACCGCACTGAAAAGAACCATGGAGCGGTGTGGTAATCAATTTTGTGTAGTGGACCAATTTCTTTTCCTCCGAACGTTGTCCTTGAAAATATTCTCCCGAGTGAATTCGAGAAATTTGTATGAAAATTTCCAAAGCAGCCTCTAAAGAATATTAACCTCAACGATATTTAAGCGTCGCAAGTCTGATGATAAATGACAACCCTGTAGCCTAGTTGGTAGCGAACCTGCCTGCGAAGCGAGGGGTCCCGGGTTCGATTCCCGGCCGGGAACAGTAATATCTATGTGACAGATAAATATTTGTACTCGGGTCATGGGTGTTATTGTGATGTGTTATATGTATCTTCCATGCCACCCTGCGGGGGGTATGAATGTGTAAACGTTTATTATTATTATTATTTATTATTATTTAGAAGGAAAACTCACGGCTGTGTTAGCTTAATATGTAATTAGTTAGTTATAGTCGATAAACTTACTACTTTGGAACCCTACATTGCGCGTGGCCTGACACGCACTTGCCCGGTTTGATTATTATAATAACTAGATAGGTACTAATATTCAGATAAGCGAGGACTTGGTGTGCAGCGGTCTGTCAGCCATCTCCGTGAAACACGACGGCGTGATCCAATGTATGAGCATGTCGTGTGCTTGCGAAAGGATGCAAGTACCGCCAGGGCTTGTGAAGGTATTCTTTCTAAACAATTGTATTTGAATGATTAC
This sequence comes from Thymelicus acteon, assembly GCA_951805285.1. NCBI lineage: Eukaryota > Metazoa > Arthropoda > Insecta > Lepidoptera > Hesperiidae > Thymelicus > Thymelicus acteon. Next base: position 5,552,541 of record OX638213.1, on the reverse strand, counting down.
TGTATTGGTTTTGGTTTGCTTTAGCTTAGTTGCATCCATTCTTATCCTTGAGTTGTCATTAATTGATGGATTGATTAATTCTATTGGTTCCTGTGGTCAAAAGCTGCGTATCCACTTGAGCACCCTCGTGACGAGCTGCCTCATCGTGAGCGTGCCACGGGCTACAGAAAGTTTGTGTCTCCACCTGAGCCATATACAAGAGCATCAAGGCAACAAGCCTCAACCCGTGCCACAGTTCTCTCAATTTCGTACAACAGTCTCCATTGAACATACGACTTTCACCGCATCAGTTATTGGTCCTTCGAATTGATCATTGCTGCCTCACTACATAATTTTCTTTTTCAACATTTTTAGCATCGCAACTCTTTCCGTAGTCTTCACCGGCCAGATCTAAAGCGCGTCCCGTACCTCCGACGCATGACTCCTGAGGAATTGGAAGCTTTGTTCCGCGGGTACTCTGATGTACCTACTCTTGGGATGCCGAAAACAGGTCAGCAATGTTTAGTACTTTGAATATTTAATGGTACCTAGTCTGAACAGTTTAGTAAGCTTTCGTTATTTGACAATATACTTGGTATCCTAATTATGGATTTGAATATAAATGTAAAAATTAAGAGTTAGGGCTTGTTTCACCACCTTCAAGTAGAGTCCTGAATAAGCTATTCGCCGGTTAAAGTGACGTTAAAGTGTCATTTTCCATACACGAAATGTCAACTTAACCAACGAATAGCTTACTTCGGACTTACTTGAAGATTGTGAAACAAGCCCTTAGTTTCTCATGTTATGGGTAAGACTTACCTAAGACAAAATTTTAATATGTTTTCAGACAACAGTGAACAAGTCTGCAAAACAGTGACTCTTCCTGCGAATAAAACTACGGGACTACGAGAGCTAAAGGATAACAAAATGCCATGTCACGACGAGGGTAAGTCAACAAATTAGGTAAGGAGGGACCTTCATTTGCCACTTCAGTTAGGTTTCTAATTAGAGTTTATTAGAGACACTGTGCGCCGTAACAGAAGCTTTAGTTTGCACTTGTAAAGATATTCGTTTATCGTTCCATTTATCTATACTAATAATATAAAGAGGAAAGATTTGATTTTTTGTTTGCATTGAATAGGCTCCGAAACTACTGAACCGATTTGAAAAATTCTTTCACTGGTGGGAAGCTACACTATCCCCGAGTAACATAGGCTATATTATATTTTCAAAAAAAAAATTAGGGATCCTTAATAAAACTCCAATAATGTAACCCAAGGTGTAAAAAAAAAAGAAAACCGAAGCAAAGCGAGGGCGGTTACTCGTAAATAAATAACATTGGAGTGTCTGTTTGAATATTAAAATAGGTAACCGCTTTTTACTAAGTGTATTTGGATGCATACACGGTACACATACCAAAACATTTTTTACAATTTTTGTCTATCTGTTTGTTCCGGCTATCTCTGAAATGGCTGGACTGATTTTGACGGGAATTACACTGGCAGATAGCTGATGTAACAAGGAGTAACTTAGGCTACTTTTATTTTAGAAAAAAAATGTTTTAGTAAAAATTAAATTACTTTTTTGTTAAATACCACGCGGACGATGTCGCGGATAACAGCTGCTAGTTTTAAATAAATTAATGTCATTTATAAAATAACGTGCAGTGGGCACGTTAAGATTCGTTGCAGTCAGTGTCCAGCTGTGGCTGGCCTCGGACTCATCTAATGTAAACGGTTAAAAATGACCACCGTGTTGAAGCAGATTACTGATTTGATTGAGGAATGACCCTTAGCTTAGATACGCAGGGTTTCTCAGTCTCTTCTTGAACCGTAGATAATGAAAATTAATTTCCCAATAAGCACACATTAAAAAAAACGGGTACCCACAGGACTTTCTCTCTCTTGATCGGTGTTACTGTTTGTCTTAACATTACGTAAGGTAAAGATTCAGTTTGTCTTGTGAACAGGGAACAGCTCAGCACTGAAGCCTATTCCTGAAACCCGTTCTGGCACAGAGGATGTACCGGCGGGCATGAGACTTCACGGTGCAAGGGCGAGGCTGTACACTTCTGTCCTTGCAGGGGCTAAGGCCGGAGACCAGATGGAGTAAGTACGAATATCAGCGTATACTTTTTCGTTGCTAACATTCTTAACCGACGAAAAAAAGGTTCTCAATTCGACACGTTTTTTATGTATGATCACGCAGCAATTGGCACAGGGTGGTCCGATTTTCATGATTCTTTTTTTAATGGATAGGGTATGTCTTAAGTTTGTCCCATATTTTTTTGAAAATTTTATAACACTACTAAACCTTTCTAATCTAACAAATTCAAAATTAACTGACACTTGTATTATTTGGACGACGGCTTTTCCTGATCACCATCTACTATTTATTTCAGCAACACATCAGCGAACGAAGAATACGACGCCATAATTCCTGACGTGGTTCTTCCCGAAGACGAAGTGCAGATGAACGAAGAACTACAGATCATCCTACCACCACGCTGCGATGACGTCAGCAACGACTCCTCCATGTCGAACAGTGATAGTGTGGCCTGCTGACCATGGCTGCCTGAGACTGTATGTAGCAGCAAATGCGATTTAGGTCATTTCATAAGTTGACACATCAAAGCTTTCGGAGAGTAAAAAAACGTGTTATTAAGAAAATAGGTAAATTATTTATGTATACGACTTGGATAATAAATGACTTTTTCCGGTGACCTGTGATTTCAGTTTATTATTGTAGGGTAATTTCCTATTAAAAATAGTGTGCATCTGGATTGAGGGCCCACTTTTTTTTTTCTTGGCGTAGCAAATTGAAATCTATAGGGGATTTAGTTAAAATTTGTTAAAAGTTAAAGCAAACACTCAAATTTCTTAAACGTGAATTAAAGATGTTATGGGCAAATGTTTTGGGTCCTTAGGATGCCTACAGAAAGTTGCTACTTTCTGTAGGCATCCTAAGTACAAATATCAGAAAGTACAATTTTTTTTTTTTAATTTAGTTACGAACTTCATAAAATGATTTATGTCATTCTCAACTGGCTAAAGAATAACGTTACAGATTTATCGCAGTTTTACATGGGCCCTCAATCCAGACGTTTATGAACTGAGGGCCTAGGCCAAACATAGGCTTAAAAGAAGAAATACATAAATTTTCCTTGAATACCTACCCCTTAAATAACATCCTTATCAATTAGTTAAAAAAAATAATAGTGAAAAAGAAGTAATGGCTAAAAGGTAAAACGGATTCGAATTTTGGGATAACGTCTGATCTGAGGGCCCAATATTTTCGGCTTTATCGACTAGGTGCAATCTCTTAGTTTCTAATAAATTAGCTGAAAAGATTTTACTACCTAAAAAAAAGACGGACGTAATCTCAACAACAAATGCAGTGAAGCACCCATAGTAATAGGTACCAACTCTCTATTCGTACAAGTACACCCACCCACACATTGGCACTTCACTGCTTCAATCGCGAATCAAAAATTACACACACATGGTAAGCGGGTGGCCATTGTATACTTTACTTTCGATTAGACGAGGTTACGTCCGTCTTTATTCATAAACACTATTACATACATATGCACGGGACACGAAAATAAAACAAATGCCATAAGTGTGAATTTATATTGAATAACTTTTCTACAATATTATACAGCAGACTGGAACTCACCCACGCATCCTTGAAATAATTTACAACCAACGATACACGACAGTTACAACTAATTTGAAAAGCATAAAATAAATAACTTTCCGAAACACATTTACATCTCCAGTTAATAATTTTATTTTAAATTACTCTTCAAATCTAATCGAAACAATAAATTTCGAAAAAGAAAATTTGTTAAGAAACCTAACTAATTTTAATGCGATGTAAAGAGGTTAGTGCAAAGTGAACTGTAGAAGAAATTGTATAATGTAATTCCGGTTTAATAATGAATAATGTATATTCCCCGACCATATTTAAAATAATCAATACTCGATTTTGTGACTCATTTCTAAACCCATACTTGAGTGACATAACGAAATTCACCTGGAACAAGTACTTCAAAATAAATACTTGTTGCAGACAAAAACTACTTTTATCAAAATGGATATAACGTTCGTACAAGTCATCACCTTGTATAGATGTGTGTTAAATATGATAATAGAATATCAAATAGAGATCACTAAGCATAGACAACTCAGTTCAAAATCCTTTGTACATTTTCTAAAAGCTTTCTAAAGAAATGAGGCACTGTATCGTTTTGTTGACGTTTACCTACAAACAAGAATCAGCCGTGTCCATATTGATAATTATAATGATAATAAGTATAGTGGCATCGTACCAAATATTGAACAGATATAACTTCAACTAAGCAGAACCGTCATACTTTACACACACAAAAACATATCAAAAATAGCAATTAAACGTTTTATTGTAAACAAAATAGTTAATACAGAAATAATATTCGTATCACAAACTGTTCATATTAACAATATTAGCTTTACACATTTTTAATTGTGATTGTGATATAAAATATTTTTGAAAAAAAAGACATTTCTAGGTGACTAAACGAGCATCTAATACTGATACAAAGTAGTAGACAATTATATACCACAATAAGCCAGGTAATGACGTAACTGAATTTATTTAAATGCGTACATTTTGACCAATGTTCTGTCTTACAGCTTCACAATGTGACAAGCTAAAAGCCTATACAGGTATAAACGTATTCGCTGGCAGCTAAATCTCAGTGGATATTCGATGTTCTCAGGTATATGCCAAAATCATGACGAAATGTGCAGAATTGACATAATAATGGTGCCAGATTAATGCACTATACCTTTCGCTACACAAGTGTAACAGTGAATACTGCTTATATTTGGATAGACATTATTTTGATTTTTCATTAATACAGATGTTTTCGTCGTGTGATCTACTGCATTACACGACAGGCATTGTACATCTCACACTGAACATTTTACTACAACTTGAAATAAAACTGAATATTCGACTTTACCGCTCTCATTTTAAGGTCCACTTAGAAACTGTCAGATGGTCCCTTATAATGCTAGTGCAAATCACACCAAAAGCCAAAAGCATAAATACACGGCATTAACGCTATAAACGTATTGTTCCACTCATAAAAATGGACAAACAAAGGATATGTTAATATTAAAATGTGTTTGCTGTGAAACTGATGTAAGAATTTGTATTTTTCATAACAATTTGTCATTATACTGAGTCCGAGCTAAGCGCATTTTAAAATTAAGAATCCTTGTCCAATAATAACATATTCAATTATTGAAGTGATGAATACAATAATCTTATGCTGATAAAATATATAGTAGGTACTTAAATATCGTAGTTTGGGATAAGATAGTCAACATACATAAACGAAATCGAAAGACAATTGGTTGTAGTTTCTGAAAAACGTTCCAATCCACACTCATGTTGAAATTGAATTAATACTTATATATTATTAATACTTAAGTAATTTATACTTAAGTATTAATAATAAGTAAGTATACTAAGTAAGGAAGTATTATTAAGTATTAATACTTAAGTGATACACTTAAGTATTAATTCAATTTTAACATGAGTATGGATTGGAACGTTTTTCAGAAACTACGTCCAATTATAGTAGCATTACTAAATATAAATCAATGGTTCTTAAAAACCATTTCCATTAGACACGGCAAAACCCACCAATCGTTACTACGCAAAATCAAACACAAATAAAAATGTGTGTGTATGTGTGTGAGCGTTTTATATACTGACTGTCATGTGCCAAGTTGGATGACCAGCTTAAAGCCTCCTGAATTATCATTGCAAGGATTCATTGTGAAAGCAAAGCAATTTATAATCATAGCACCGCTCCTGAAGATTTTGTGCACTTTTTTAGCTACAAAAACAAACAAATGATTATTAAAACCCAACTTCGTTTTTTAACTGTCGGTAATTTTGAATGGGGCGCAAAATCTTAGCCGTTATTCTCCAAATCTGTGTTTAGGACTATCTCCTAATATAGTAAACCTAAAATATTTGATAGTAAACATGGCAGAATGTCCTATTATACACAGTTTTTTTTTATAATTCACTCCGTACTTTTCATGAGTACACCATGACAACATCGATTTTCGCTAGAGTAGCGTGTGACGTCACTATGTCGTCTTGGTAAAGTATAAGCCTAATTATTGAGCACGATTTTCCCACTAACAAGAGAGGCTTAACCCACCATGCTGCTAATTATATAATGTATTAGTACATAATCGAATTTTATATATTTTTTTAATCAAGAATATAAATTACAATCAACATGCTATTGTCAGTATCATCCAATCATGTCGTTCAGTCTGTTATACTGTAGCCATTAAATATTTACAATGCTTTAAATTTTTTTTTCATTTAAAATCAATTCATTCTTTACACCTACATACTCTACCAAGCTTCGTTGTGTCACCGCACAACATAACAGACCAACGTATTTTATGAATACTATATTAGTATTTTCTGGATAGTACCAATGTCGTACCAAACAATGTCGTATGGTTATAGATACTTCAATATATTACATATAAAGTACATAATATGAAAGTGAAATAAAAGTTGTATTACTAACAAAAAAAAGGCATTAAAATATGAAAACAAATTGAACAAAAAATACAACTACTTATTTTAGGTCATTTTGTTTGTTCTCAATGTTTCAGAACAGTACATTTTCGTTGTTAAATTGCAAACTGTCTTTCATTCAACAATCATGACATGACACGATTTTTATTATTAAATTACAAAAAAAACTTTATTAATCTATTTTGTTATATAAATTATTTAAACCTTTGAAACTTTCCTGTATCCTAATGTCGCCACCTGTCCATATGTATTTGTTGGATAGTAGAAATGTCCATATCGTAATTTACGTGATACAGCTATTAGTGTTAATTGAAATTTAATATATAATACTATATTATATATATAATATATATAAATAATTATATTGTTATATATTATTTGAATGTCAAGTGGGAAATGTGTTCCAAGGCTATTTTGAAATAGAACATTAATTAAGTTGGTAAAGATCTGAGGTACAAGATTAATAACTCGGATAAAAAAGCCGGATAGTTTTTCTTTTTACTAATGAAATCAATTCACTAAACAGCCGAACTTGTGACAACTTTGACAGATAAAACAGGTTTTTATGGCTCTGACGGCCTGATTTGAATCATTGAATTTAATATTGTTATTTTAAAATAACGAAATGATCTACAATCCAACAATCAAAAGTCATACCGTATGTGTATCATTTAAAAGAATATTCATATACCAACAAACATTTCAACTCCATTCATCAAAGAAAAAGATATTATTGAATGAGTAACGTTATTTTTTAATGTTTATTAAATAATTTTGATACATACAACTCTCTCCATCGACACAGTTAACTCTTAATTTTAATAATATGATTACTTTAAACTCCGAAACCTCTATCTAACTATACAAAAGTCGGAGGTAAATTAATTAATTAATCGGAAAGTAATAAAAAAATATAATAAAAAAAAATCATTTACTCTATGTAATCATTTTCATATTTAAATAACATAATAAAAAAATCAAATACATTTCGATACAACAATACTATTAAATTTGTTTTATTAATTAAATAATGGAATAGTTGATTTATCGTTTGTGTGACAATTATTTCACTTGTTTGACTAACTAGTGATTGTCTGTGTGTAACACCTCGGTCCTTGTACACTAAACTTGCACCGACACTATGTTACATAACACTCGGTACACTTGCAGTGTTATATATATAATACACTCGGTCCGTGAGAAGAGGGCTCGTGTGATCGCTACAGCCGACGGCACGCGCGCAAATACTTACAATTAAATGGCATCGATTCCCACACCTGAAATAGAGAAAAAAATACTTAGAATACAACTGTTATGGAGTCATTTTATACCTTATCCTCGAGTGAAAACAACAGAGCGGAGCAGAAGTGGTTGAACACGGTGAGGTGCTATGAGGAGAGCTGTATTGGTATTGGCTTTATATTGGTGTAACACCGTGTCCTGCGTGGGCGATTCAACGCGAACTCTGTCCGACGTCTCTGTCCTACGTGCACGCGAATTGTCACTTCACCGCCACTGACATACGCCGCGCCGCTGAATTTCGCGCGAAAATATCAAACCAACTGATCGCGTTCGCTTCAAACCGCACCGCACCGCAACGCCCTCTACGTGCTTTTGGTCACGTAGGACACTTCAATACATCTCGACTGTTTGTTATTTTCGCTTCGCACCGCGTCGCTTCCCGTTCGCGTTGATTCGCCCACGTAGAACAGCGCGTTAGACTTTGTGGTGTAAGAAAATAATTTGATTTTTTTAAAAGGAGATAAAGGAAGTATTTTCGGTTGTCAAGAATGTCATTAAATAAAATTATTGCCAAAGAGTGTGAGCGTATCTATTTTCAGCGGAATACAATACTAAATGACGACCCTGTAGCCTAGTTGGTAGCGACCGTGCCTGCGAAGCGAAGTATGTACGTTGCCTGGCTGGGGCAGATATGTGACAGATAAATATTTGTACTCAGGTCATGTGGGTGTTATATGTGTAGTCCATGCTACCCGCGACACAGATAAATAACCTACTGCGGTGATATGAGTGTGTAAGCGTTTATTTATTTATATACATCTGAAGAACAACCTAGTGATACTCGCCGTACTGGGATGGCATAGACCCGTCAAGGAAAACATTTTAATAAAGGACCGTGCAGCAAACGAATTACAGTAATAAATAGAATAATTAATGACGGTTATACCGGAGAAGTATTCGTTAAGTATCCAAGTTAAGGTCAAAGATCAACGGAAATTAGGTTTAGAAGAAACTTTCCTAATGGCTGTAATGGCTTTGACCTTTAGAAACATAATACGTAAGAAAACTTGAGGTGAACTTTTACCTTTGTTGAGAAATTTGTGGAAACATAAAATTATTGCTAATACTTTATAAGCTGAGCACTTAGATAACACGTCCTTCTAGGTAGGGAGTTTATGTAGGACAATTTTGTCCCCATCATCATAGAATGCTTTGAACTGTATCGACTATCGCACAAGAGGGGCTGAACGTAGTTGTTCGAGAGGACATCCAGGAATATTAACGGACAGGACGATAATATTTTCTTAGAAAACCTTTGCACCCAGCGTGCGTTGGGTCGGATCTCTGATAATAGTGTACTTTTAGCTTGGATCGTATATTCAGCTTTGCAAGGCTGCTCAGTCCGTCAGCACACGGCCATAATCGTTTTGAATGATAAAACGGTCAAAGGTTAGACCTACTTCCCCTTTATCTTAAAGTGTTGAAACATTACATTTTGCTTTATTTCTAATGATAATGTCACTGTATTTTTAACCGACTTCAAAAAAGGAGGAAGTATTAAATTCGACCATATTTTTTTTGTTTGTTACCTCAGAACTTTCGACTGGGTGGCCCCACTATTTGAGCTAGATCTGACGAGTAGTTTTTGAGTTATTTTGAAGTCGGTTATTTTTTTAACCGACTTCAAAAAAAGGAGGAGGTTCTCAATTCGACTGTATTTTTTTATGTTTGTTACCTCAGAACTTTGGACTGGGCGAACCGATTTTGATGATTGTTTTTTTAATCGAAAGCTGGTGGCTGTCATGTGGTCCCACATAAATTTTATTGAGATCTGACAATGGCATCCATGAGAAAACCACATAAGTCCTAAATTTGTGTTAAGATGTGCGCGACAAATTGACGAATAACTCAATATCACGCCAACCGATTTCGATGATTCTTTTTTTAATCGAAAGCAGGTGCTTGTCATGTGGTCCCACATAAATTTTAACGAGATCTGAAAAGTAGTTTTTGAGACTTTGAATCGGTAATTTTTTGTTATTAAAATTTAGATTATTCTTGGTAAATTTCAGATTATTGTAATAAGAATGTTTAGATTATACACTCAGGTTTGGGTCTAGACGAGAGAAAACTTTTATGGTTAACAGCTCAATACATTGACACATGCATTGTTTAAAGCGTGTACATATTTAGTTTTTAAACTATGTATAAACTTGTATTAGGCCGTCTTACATTAGTAAGTTTATTCACGTAAGTAACTTACGTTATTAATTTACCGTAAATTTACAACTGTAAACACACTTTGTAAGTAACATATTATAATTTTTGCTTACTTGTGTGTATACTTCCGAAAGTTACGTTAATTTTACGGAAGCAACTTATTTTATTTTTTATTTTATTTTTACACTTTTAGGAAAACATACAGCTAAACAAAATACAATGTAGTCACAGAATAGTAATTTTATGGCCAATTATAAATTTCCACTTATAGGTACATAATCATACCTATTGTGTGAAGTAACTTACAAGTGTTATTGCGGCCGCTAAGATTGACGTGCCTGTCTTTCTGTGGAATCGTAGCTCCTAAACGAATGGGCGGATTATGATGCGATTTTTCTTGTTTGAAAGCTGACGTGATCGAGATGGTTCTTAGGTATCATTTATGAAGATCTGTTTAGGCGGTTCAAGGTCATGAGCTAACATTAACAGTCGGGGGCTCTTTTATTTTAATACGACTAACCGCCCTCGCTTTGCTTCGGTTTTTTTTTCACCTTGGGTTCCATTATTAGTTTTATTAAGGATCCCTAATTTTTTTGAAAATATAATGTCTCACCCGGGGATAGTGTAGCTTCCCAACAGTGAAAGATTTTTTCAAATCTGTTCAATAGTCTCGAAGCCTATTCAATGCAAATAAACAATCAAATCCTCTTTGTAATATTAGTATAGATTAACAGTTATTAACTTAACTTGTTAGTAGATTATTATAATTTGGCAAAGGGAGATCTCCCGCCAGGCGACATGTGTTGCCTGGGAGGCGGCCGAGCCCCGACTAATCTCGTCGGAGCATTTGTATATATGCAACTGATCGTAAAAACTTCGATAGCGTGATTCAGGTTGGCGTGACGTTACCGTATGACGTGTGCGCGTCGTCGCCACAATAATAACTCACCGAGCGTGCTGGATGTCGGGTGGCGGACGGTGGCGGACATCGCCGCCTACTCCGCAGCTCATAACTTGTGGTTGCTGGTGAGCCACGTGAGCCCCTCGTACAGCCCGTCGCCGGAGGTCGCGCACGACGGCTGCACGTACCAGTTGCGGTCGCGGATGCGGGTCAGGCCTAACTTCTCTTGGATCTCGTGCGGTTTCATCGCTGGAAGGTTAATAAGAGCATGTTATTGTGATACATGATAGTGTTGGTTACGCTTAAGGGACTTTAAAGGCTCTTTTTAAACTTTCTTTAAAATTATGCCTTTCAGATTTTGTATAAATATTCATTCTGTTATCCTATCTCATACAAATTCATCGGAACGATAGAAGTCTTCATAGACGATAAGTCATGTCGATGGCCTTCAGGCGACATAATACTTTCGACACTTGGGTTGGCTAGTAACCCCTTCACAAATCCGCATTCGAGCAGCGTGGACCGTAGTGGAGTATTCTTTAGGCCTTCGCAGTTATGGTAGAGGCCTGTGAATTGTGGGCCATTAATGGATTGAAGCCATTATTAGTACCATTACGTAGAGTATCACATGGCGCATAGGTGCCGTGCCCAGGGTCCTGGGTTCGATTCCCAGCGAGGCGGAAATTTGAACGACGAGTTTGAATTTCTGTTCTCGGTCTGGGTGAGTGTTCTTGTCTTTGTGTGTTGTCCATGGCACCCACGAGTCCCACGACACAGAGAATCCTAGTGTGAGGTTATGAGTGTGTATACTTTGGAAGGCATAGGCTTTTAAGTTGAAACCAAAGCCGCGATAACAAAGTGACCTACCATCGGGCAAGTCCTGCTTGTTAGCGAAGATGAGTATGATGGCGTCGCGCATCTCCCGGTCGTTGATGATCCGGTGCAGCTCTTGGCGCGCCTCGTCGATCCGGTCGCGGTCGGCGCAGTCCACCACGAATATTAACCCCTGGGTGCCTGGAAACAACAACGACACACTTTAATTCATAAGCTGCGAGTGGGTCGATATTCGTAATACGTCGAGTTAGGTGGAGAAATACAGATGGGGAAAAAATTGGAGCAATTCCTATAATTTCAAATCGAGTGGCTGTCTAGCTTTTTGCTTTCAGATTGATCTCGTCTAGATCCAGGTCACTAATAAGCCTCTGCACGCCTCACTAAAACTCTCCACTCAATTGATTTCGCAGTTCCTCAAGGAAAAAAAGACACGGTTACAGGGGTAAGTCCCATCGACATAAGGCATTTGAGCATTGCACACAGGATAGTATATTTAATATGAAATTCCAAGGACCTCATATCCCTCAAAACGCGATATTCGCAAAATTAAGGTATTTGTAGGTTGAACTATTGTTACGGTTGATATTTCAAATCGCACCCTTAGAATGAGAGTGACCTAACTCAAAAATTGGAATTTGTGGGAAATGAGCAAGAAAGTTTTCAAAAAAGTATATATCGATGAATAGAGCGATCAATGAAAGTGACCGATTATTAGACCGATTATTCGAGCTCTTTTTCATCACAGGGTTTTAGGTTACGCATTTTAAGGTAAGTTTGTAGCAAAAACAGAAATTACAGGAATTTTGAGTTAGGTCACTTTCATTTTAAGGGTGCGAAATATACATATAACTAATATCACTTCCGGGTTCAGTTCTTGTACAAAATTGTAGTAGGCGGAGGTAAATCGGTAAGATGAAAAGGTATGAAAAGGTAAATTGAAAGAATAAAGGACATTTTTGTGAATTACAAAAGAAAAATTCGTCCAAAGGGGTGTCTTATAATTGTAAGAATTTACGGCCGACTACAGTTTCGCGTTTCGACCAAAATACTCTTTTTAAAAGATATGAAGGCAAAGGCAATAAATTATTCAATATATTATTCTCCTTGGACTAATTTTATTTTATTTTGAACAAATATTTAAAGGAATAAATGGTCTGGATAGTATGACTATTGATATATTTAATATGTTAGACCACAGAAGCTCTGCCTGCTCTTACTAGCACTATCAATATCATAATAAAATATTTTTAGTATAAAACTTACGAGACAGGATTAAAAATATGTCAACGTAAGCTTGAATAAATCAACGAGCGAAGAAAACTACTATGTCAAAATAATATAATATAATATATAATAAACGTAACGACACCTATTATTTTTAATTTCACAGAATAAATTTATATTAAAATACAGAGTTTCAACATTTTTGTATGCAATTTATATTTTAAGCAGTACATAAAAAATATTTTAGTTACATCCACATCAATCTCCTATCTATACTATTATCAATGAAATAACACGAAGCCATAAAAGTAACATTGCGTCACGTCAATTCGCGTGACAGACGCGCCGGTACTTTGAAGAGAAAACGTCATTTCACATCTAGACCATTTCACTTGAAGACTATTAACTTAACTACTAAGAAAACAAAAGAAAATACTTTATAGTTCACCGTATTGAAAGAAAGAAATATCATATTTATTGTACCGTTACTGTTAACATGTCAGTTCCTTATTATACAGCTATTATTGTTAAGCAAAAGGAGCGATGCAAGGAACTTCTCAACAAAAACTCAAAATTTATATACTAAACAGAAACTCAAAAAGCGGCCAAGTGCGAGTCGGACTCGCCCATGAAGGGTTCCGTAGCAGCAAGTAACATAATATAAAAGATCTTGTAGTTCGTTGTAACTTTGATCAATGTTTTTTGCGGTTTACGATTTATGACGTATTAAAAAAAAACTACTTATCAAATCTTATTCAAACCAATTTTCGTTGGAAGTTTTCATGGTAATGTACATCATATATTTTTTTTAGTTTTATCATTCTCTTATTTTAGAAGTTACAGGGGGGGGACACACATTTTACCACTTTGGAAGTGTCTCTCGCGCAAACTATTCAGTTTAGAAAAAAATTATATTAGAAACCTCAATATCATTTTTGAAGACCTATCCATAGATACCCCACACGAATGGGTTTGATGAAAAAAACATTTTTGAGTTTCAGTTCTAAGTATGGGGAATCCCCAAAATTTATTTTTATTTTTTTCTATTTTTGTATGAAAATCTTAATGCGGTTTACAGAATACATCTACTCACCAAGTTTCATCAGTATAGCTCTTATAGTTTCGGAGAAAAGTGGCTGTGACATACGGACGGACAGACAGACAGACAGACAGACATGACGAATCTATAAGGGTTCTGTTGTTTGCCATTCGGCTACGGAACCCTAAAAACATTGCCATGAAACTGGATGTCGTTTGGTTAAGTACTTTGTAATACAAACGCCTTTTGCTAAGTGTAATATTATTATACGCAGATTTTTTGTAAACTATATGCGTATTTCCCTTCGTTTACCACTAAGTTATACTTTACTCATTTACGATTAGAGCGGTAAAAACTCCAAAACAATTTCTGGCTAACTCATTAATTTATTTCACCAAATATTGATAAGGGTGTTTGTATATGGAAGCTGACCCCAATGGAGTTTTTCGATTGGGAAACGATAAACCTCAAGGTTTTTACCTCAACTTTGCAAGTAAAACGTTATTAGAAAGCACAATTATTTTTATTCTAATTATGTTACTTGTTTTTATGTTTGTTATGCCGTGAAGGCACCTCTAACCGAAGCGATATGAATTTCGCAGAAATAAATAAATAAAATAACGGTTCACACTCATAGCCCCACACTAGGATTCCCTGTGTCGTGGTTGCCATGGACACACTAGACAAGGACATTCACACCCAGACCAAGAACAGAAATTCTCAAACTCATCATTCAAATGTCCGCCTCGCTGAGAATCGAACCCAGGGCCCTTGGTGCGGCGATCCGACATGGTAACCATTGCGCCACACGGGTTGTCAAAAATATTGTCAAGAGTCTTCGCTACACGTAAAAAGTTAGTAAAGGAGATACCCGATTTTCGGCCACGAATTATATGTAATCTGTGCAAGGCATAAGACTAGACAAGAGTAAATTATATACCAAAAAATTCGTTTTATTTACTAAATAAACATATTTAAATCTTAACCTATTTTACCTCATTACAAACGATTTTATAATCGATTAAATCGATAGTTTAGGGAACTTAATAATATATTTTACTAATTATTATTACTTGTGGGTACAATACTAATTCCTTTTATACATGTTTTCTTATTCACTGCATAGCTAAACTATGTAATAATTTATAATTACCATTAAATCGTTACGCTAATTAATAGACATTTCGAGTATTTTGACATCGATTTCGAGACATTTGAATCGATTGTCAACAAAGATTTCTGGTGTAATCCCATAGATTACCCCCAAAAGATACCGCATACAAGGCAACTGACGCGCGGCAACATAGAAGTGCTTTTGCTATGCACATAAAGCTATACTAGCATTCACGACATTAGTATCGACCAAGACCTTCGACCCATACACACGCGGATCTTTCAGAATTTAATTAATTTCAAAAAAGAATTTGCTGATGAAACCATGGCTTATTGTAGTGTTAAATGGTATGGAAAATCAGTTCGAAAAAACAGTTACCCAAAAGATGCCATATCATTTAATAAGTTAGTAATTCATATTTATTTTACAAATTTTCTTATAATGAAGCAGAGTTCAACTTAAGCTGGTTTTGAGTGACATTTTGCAAAAAAAATCATTCCTAATTCAAAATAGTTATCTCGTTTCTGACTAAAGACTAGGGAAGTGAACTTTTCATTTTAAAGACGTATCGATATTCATTTTGAGGATATTGCTATGAAATCGATAATTTTTAACAGGTTACAAGTGGGACAAAGGTTGCTGTAGACAAGGATAACATTATTTATTATATGAAAAAACATTGTGGTAATGGTTTTATAGATTTCCTAGATGCCCCAAGAGGAAGGAAAAATGGAAAGAATCAATACACCGTGGACAGGGATGGTTTCCTACCAAATACAGTGTCGTTTGTTCAACACACTTTTCAGATGACAGTTGATGGATTCAGTTGTATCATAGTTGTACTTGCCAGTTTTGTTATGGGTCTTATACTTCTTATCGAGAATAGAATAGAAAAGGATAGAATACATTTACTTTGTCTAAGTATAAAAAGTAAGTTCAATGTTATTGTATGGAAACTTTCAAATTCGTGTGCTTTCCTATAGTTATGGAGAAATTATGTGGAAAATCAGCTAAATATTATATTATTATTTATTATTATTTGCGCGAATATCAGGTAGGTAGATAGGTACATATTATATATACTGAACTCGATATGTTATACATATTTTCGTATTATAATTATAATTATAATTATTTTTCTTTTCTTTCCTTTTTTTATACCATTTTGCCTACTAAGCAAAAGTTATTCACTGTAATGAGAATTTAAAGTAAAATAAAAATGTAATAAAACTAGAGGTCTGAAGTTCTTAATGTGGTACATTAATAAGGGTCCAGTTAACAGTTAGAGATATTGGAATGCTGTTATAACAAAAGTAATAAATTGTGATTAGGAATTACTATAATAAATTATGGTTTGTTATACTTCATTTGGAAGTTAAGGGATTAGCCAAACAATAAAATAATAATAATATTAAATGACAAACATCGAAATTTTGACCCGTAGCAGGAAAAAACATCAGTGTGATGAAAATAATATACACACGAAAGGAAAAGTAACAAACCTAATGAAATTTAGATATGACAGCATCTGTCGGGTCAACTAGTTTGTAATAAAAATAATTCCTAAAAATGATGTCTTAAAAACCCAAAAATATAGTTTTTAAGTTCATGAAGCTAAGAAGCAGTCCTACTACGAACAGTTATGTTATTATTTTAATGTAATTAGCCGCGAATACCATTGTATATTTGATTTATCTAATCGGACATTGTATAATATAAACACTGTTAATATTATATTATTAAAAGTATCGATATTTATATTGTATTGTTATTCATTATAAATGTGATGAAAGTAAATAATGATAATCACAAACATTGATCGTACGATTTATCGATCATACATACTCAGTCACTATGGACAGTGTTGAGCTCGATAAATTCCAAGTTTGAATTTTAAATATCCAATCACAGCGCATCTGTTTCGTACCCCGCAAACCGCACCTTCCGCTAAATTGTGACTTTGAAGCCTAAGAAATATTCACTAATGCGGAATCTATTGGGGGTAATCTATGTGTAATCCTTATCTAATGTCATTTTGGTTACTGTCAGTTTGATTATTTATAAATAACACCATTGTCATTCATCTTGAATCTTTCAACTTTGTTTTGTACGTTTATATGTAACTTTAACTTTAATTTTTGCGTCTTATGATCATGATTATTCCTAATGCTGTCAATATTAGAGTAGGTATTTGGTTTGTTATAGTAAGTGCCTATTAACACGCACAATATGACATGAGTGTGACATAATCATAACCTATAATTAAGGTGGAAATTATAGGATTTCATTACTTGGCCATTGTTAACTGGCGTGAAAATTGGAGAAATTATAGCTTTTACAATGATCTAATTGACCACCAATTTTCATTCTTGTCTAATCTAGGCCGGTTTCTCTATGGAAGATGGGGTTCTCCTTTATGACCAAAATCAGTGAATTGACCATTACGCAAAGTAACGTCATCAACCATATTTGTCATACAATATTACGTATGGAGTTGTTGCGTTTTGACAGCTGATTAAATGCGCGCCATTTGACTTGGCAAGCGACTACTTTATTAGTGCCAGAAAAATCTTTATCGTTATACAAAGTAGGTACTTTTTATTAACATAATTTACTATTTCATAGATCTTCCATATTGATAATCTTGTATAATATCTGTATTCTGTAGTTTCATGATGAGCCAGTCTGAATTAACATTAACCTGACGGTTTCATAGTTTACATGTTTTTTTACTTTGTAGATAAATTCCTGGATCTATTAGAAAACGTGCAGAAAAATAGAAATAAGGGGCACCAGTGCCACCTTCAGACGAATTACCCGTAGCTTTTAATGGGCCGCACATGGGTTGAAGCCAAATAAAAGTTAGAAATAACGGTAAAATAGTAATACTAGTACAATCACCTGCAGAGAAAAGATACCCATCTGTTTATAAATATACGAACAGCAACGTTTCCATTGCCTGTTGCGTTGTAAACAGATGGGTTACTTTTCTCTGCAGGTGACTGTACGTGAACGCTTCTGAAACTACCCTCACAAAATTTTGTAACTACGGGTACACAGAAAAATAACATAATAATAATAATATAATAATTACCTGTGTAATAATGCCTCCAAAGCGGTCGTATCTTGTCCTGCCCCCCGACGTCCCACACGTTGAATTTGACGTTTTTATACGTTACGGTTTCCACGTTGAAACCGACCGTGGGTATCGTTGTGACTGACTGACCTAATTTTAATTTATATAAAATAGCTGGTAGCACATTGTTAAGGATATATCGTATTAAAATAACTATCATTAGGTACAATACACAGGGTGAAAAGGTAGTTGACACACACACAGATTATGGACCATTAGATCATAGTAGCATAGCATTGACCAGACAGTGCAGTTGTTAAGTGCATAACATTAAGATTAGATAAACTTAACTCATTAGCCCTCCACGGTACACCAAAAATAAGTGTGAAGAAAGTTTCAACTCAAAAGGTGTCAGTTAACTTTGATAAGATTCATATTAATAAAATGGGCACATCTAAAACTTGTCACTACGGATTTAAAGTAAAGTAAATGTTCACTTTATAAGTAAAGACAGGAAAAGGTAGTATTCACAGTACGAGAGATGTTAAACATGATATCGTAGCGGCTACGGCCCAGCGGATTAGCTACAAGCGTTCCATTTTTTAAGTAGACCGCATTACTTAGCTTATTTATACTTTCTTCGCTATTCAAACAGCTGTGCAACAAATTTAATATCGTCCTGTGTTTATTTTGTGACCACAATTAATAGTAATTTATGATGTAGAATATTGAGCACTAGGTATATAATCTAAAGTAATTAATTATGCCGTGAAACAAGTTTATTTTAGGATCATTCACGCACATTGTATGGTGTAAAAAGGTCCATCCAACTTAAACTGAAAGTTAGACTCAAATTGTACTCGTTGCAAAATCTACCCACTCTCTTGAATTGATTAATTAATTTTCCTCTTAAACTTACAATGTCTGAAAGGGAATCAAATTTCGCGTAACTTCTGTAATTGCAAAATAAATTGTTTAATCTCTGGGACAGCCCTGGGACATAATGAAGAATATTGTATTGAAGCATTGCAGGAGAGTCAGAGTTATCAAACCGATATTATGCTTTCTACAGTAGTCTACGAATACCTATTTCAAGAAACTACACCATTTCATCCATATAGAAACGTTCATCATCTCAAAAGTAGATAAATACTTGAATAGTCCACATCGAAAGTATTGACATAGCTAAGTATTTAACGCTATCAGGCAATGAAATACAAAAAACTAAAGTAGGTTTCTGTCCTACTTTCCTGTATAGCAGACACGAAAAATAAAAGGCACATTTTTATCGTGAAATGGTAAAAATAGACTAGTGGCCTTAACGAGAATACCAATGAAAGGGATCTTACATCGGACCAAAGAATAGAAGCTAATGGTGAAAATTCGACTAACAATGAAATAATAGACGGGTTAGGTTGGAACGAAAACCAATATTTTCTTACTAGGTACTTCACTTTGCAACTGAACTAGTTTTATCACTAACTCGGCCGAGATAGACATTACGTTACATAAAATGCTTGTTCTAGGTTCATGGATGTATGTGATGTCTTATTTGTGTTGCTTATCTATAACACAGAAGCCTTTTGCATGAGTATGTTAACTTAATGTTTACAATCAGCTCCTAGGGGACTACTATTGGCTCCTAGGGGACGAATCTTTCATGAGACCTAAAACCTCAGTTACATTACATTTCATATAGTAAATCTAAAATTGGGAGTTCCTATACCGCAAGGTGCCCTTCTAAAGACAAGTTAGCAGTGCTATACGGATAACAACTGGAATATTCCCTAACACGTTCTCCGAACCATGGAAGGACACATGATTTATTTCCTTATTTCCTACAAGCAGTGAGTGACACATTCAATTCAAGAATGAGAACCGCGCCCAGCATTCTTAACTCAGTCGATCACTTACGAGCGAGATCACAAAGTGACAAAAGCCGTGAACTATGGACCCTTCAATTAGGCAGTTCCAGACATGTTCAATTAGTTATTGAAGAAATTAGTATGTATATAAATTGAAACTTTAAACGTAGAATATGTTCCAGAATAAATAAGAAAACTTTAAATTGACCAACTTTCTTTAAACATTACTTTTAAATCTGTAGTATTTATCATTCTTTACCATTTGTTAATTTCTACAGAGACAAACATGATGATTGCAATTAAATTATAATTAGAACAAGTTAAAGAAATGGAAAGATCGCAAATTGTACCATGTAATTAATATTAAACATGTAAATGGTAAAGAAACTTGAACATATTATGATTACAACTGAATACACTTTCCCTTTTCAATTTCAATAACACCTAATAATCTAAATGGTATCAGTTTACTTGTTGTAAAGGATACTAGTCTTTCCGGCAGCGTCGAGTCCAAGCATCAATATCCTCATCTCCTTGTTACCAAAGATTTTCGAGAGCAGCTTCCCCATTGTGCCGGGCTCGGCTCAACCGCACAACTGAAATAGAAAATTTACACATATTTTTAATTTATAAAGAACAATCCTGAACCAACCACGAATACCAACAATTAAAATTTAGATCAAATTGGCTCACGATAATTTTATTACAACAAAATTACAAAAAACATGTCAATAGATCCACATGTGATAGCTAACATCCTAATTAGGGCAAAACACTTACTAAAGTGTCGAGTGTTCAACTAATTAGAAGACGAAGGTCAGGTGGTAATCGTTCTAGGAGACTTCGACAGTTAAACACAAATGTAAGGTGAAACTTCGAGGTCGGTCTAACGTTGATGATGAGATGAGACGTTACTAAGAACTATTATTAGCTCGATCAATTGTCTGGTCAGCTCTAATAAGTAAACAGTTCATTTCCCGTGTTCATTTTGAACAATTGGAATAACAGCTTAAGTGTCCTAATGTGTGTAATACATTTAACAATAAGATTGAAAAAAATATCTTGTTTGTTGACTTGAAGACAAAATTCCCAATAATCGGTCGAGCCGTTTCGGAGGAGTACGATCACTAATACCGTGACACGAGATTTTTATATATTAGATATGTCTATTCCAATAAAGATTTTAATATTACATGAAACACATTCTGTCTCATGCGTTAAAATTTCGCACAGCACGATGAACCTCTTGCAACGTGTATACGCTTGGGAATAAGAAAATAAAAAATCCAAGACGAGAAATGCCCGGGGCGGATGATCTTCAAAGAATACTTATCATACGAAAACAGGTTATGATAAAAATACAGAAATGCGTCTTAAAATTCAATTACCTTTTTGATGTTATGTTTATCCGCAGTAAAAGTGTAAAAACGAGTTTGACCAATTGTATAAAACTTGAACTTTCGTTCCCGTTTCTTTAGTAAACCACGTGCTTTCGAGTTTTCTAGCCGTAACTTTCTAATCTGTGATAATCTAACCACGACACTACTTGTGGACCTTTTGTGTCTTCATTCATTATTTTGCTTTAATGTGCTTGACTTGGCATCAATTCATTAATTGAAGTTTTTTAATTCTTTTTTTTAATCTCATTGTCTTTTTTTTTGTACAGTCGACAAAGTAAGTATACAGGGCATTATTCTAAATCCCTCCGTAATGTTTATTATTTATTATTAATTCCGTAATTAAATATTGTTTACGTTATTATAAAATTTACTTCATACCCTACGTATACCTATACAGGTATCATTTAACATTGATAATACATAACAATTAACATAATCTGTAACATCAATAATAATTACAGAACGTTTTAGAATCATGCCCTGCATACCTAATTCTTTTCTCGACTGTACATGGTCGACAAATGAACAGACGAGTCACCCGATGGAAAGTGGTCATCGTCGCCCATGTACATGAGAAAATATTAGACTTTGCCGGTCAAGAAAGAAAAAGAAGAAAAAAAGAATTGGCCCTCAAGCCCCCACCCGAAACACGACACGTGTTATTTAGGGCTAAGTCTGATCGCTGTTCATATTTAACGACGAAGCAGTTATTTTAGAAACAAAGTCAAACGAAAGAATAATCAGGAAATTCAATAAGCATCACGCCTCACACAGAATTGACACAACTGCATAATATCATTAGGTAAGATGTGCTATTGTATAATAATATGAATATTAAAGAGAAGACATTAGCATACGGGACGAGTATCATGTAAATTATGTAGCGTTATAAATCCTTGGACACTAGATTTAGTGCCGAATACTAGTAGCAATAAATCGGGATTCAAAGTACTACAAAGCTGTCCCTGGAACCGCAGTTGGCAATATCGGCATACATAGCTCAAAAGCAACATGAACCGGAAAATATGCATCGAAAGCCGCTGGTCCGCTTAATGACACTACTATATTAAAGTGCGGTATCAGCCGGTTGAGGATAACACGTGCTGTCTAATTAAAGCCCAATGCATACGTAACGGCTTTTTTCCCGTACGGGACGGGACGTGAAGCTTTGGAAACATCGTTTCATAGAAAATGTATACGATAGTGCATACGCAGCGGAATCCCGTGCGGAACGTGGCCCGTACGGGACGGGAAAAACATCGTCAGCGACAGCTGATACCGCATCAGCCGGTTGAGGATAACACGCGCTGTCTAATTAGAGCCCAATGCATACGTAACGGGTTTTTTTCCTGTACTGACGGGACGTGAAGCTTGGAAACATCGTTTCATAGAAAATGTATAAGATAGTGCATACGCAGCGGAATCCCGTACGGAACGTGGCCGGGAAAAAGTCCGTTACGTATGAATTAGGCTTTAATTAAAAAAACAGTAGTATCTATTGAATAATGCTTAAAATTTATAATGATGAAGGCTAATTCTTCAATAGCACTTGCTTGCGAAGTAATGTTCGATTCAGGATTTTTGTGTGATGAAGGTTTGTTCTCAGATATTGGTTGTTTAGGACATACTTGTGTGTTATTATTAACACAATTATTAATAAACCGGTCTTAATAAACCGGTCAAGTGCGAATTGTTGTAAAACTATAAGTTGTTTTAAATCAAACCCAAAGTTTATGGTAACTAAAACAAGAAAGAAATGTTTTTTTTTATTCTAATTTGGCCTCTAAAAGATATTGTAATGAGTTTTAAATCGACAAATTTAACATCGTAATTAAAAAAACATGTTCTCACATACATAAAATTACGTACATACGTATAAAATTGAAGAGCACCCATTACGTGCAATCGTATCTTGAAACAAGAACGTATAGGTGCAATCTAAGAGGAAATCTAGTCTAGTCTAGACTCTAGACATCCGACTCACCTACATCTACCTTCCAACGCCCTAGATACGATACGACGCTAAATATAGACAGACGAGGGCTCTTTTCTACACAGCACCTTGGCTTTCAAATATAATTACGAAATCGATTTTAACGTTCTTGTGAATCCCACTATAATAGAACTTTTATGTTACGCTTTCTTAAAAATGTTAAAATAACTAGTCCTCGTAGCTGAAGAAACGCCTGCCTTGAATGTACTTGCCATGCTGCTCCAACACGAATGGAAAGCCAAACAAATTGACGGAGGTTCGTATAACGATCGAAAGCCTCCTACATAAGTTAACGATTGCTATGTAATGATAGCAAGAACCGTTTACTAGCAGCCACTTCCAGCCGGTAACAATTGTGCCAAATTTTACGGTTACAACTGATAATCAAACAGTAATTAATTTATCATTTCATATACAAATAAAAGTACTTTTTCTACTAATATTATAAAAGTAAAAGTTTGTAAAAGTGTTTATAGTAATTATAACTACTTTATCAAGTATGTTAGGCTTTATGCACGTCATGTTTGCAACTTAGCACACTTACTATGTAAGAGATTTCTGAAACCAAACAGGTATCTGAATGTACAGCAACACAGCTGTCTACATACGATTTATTAAATATTTAAACTGTTTCGTATTCCCAAACTAACGTTCTCTCAGCACGAGCACTTTAACCCAACATCATACCGAATATTCAAATGGAAACGCCTCTTGGGGGAGACATAAAAATTTAATTATCCACTCGCTTCGCCTACCCATTACTATTTTGTCAATCATTTACACAAGTTCAAATAAAACATTTCGTAATGTAATGGAAGTAATTCCAGCAAAAACGCTGACGATCACTTTTTACATCAAAATAAGTTACGAGCTGACTTTTGAGTTTAATTACTAGAATTAGTAGTTAAAGAACGAATAAAAACCAAACCTACTACTTACGTCTACACTCGTGATACGTTTGAGACCAACTTCAAACTGCTAAACTATTCAGACTTAACTGGCCAATGAAGTAATGGAAACCTACTCATCCTTACATCATATAAATACCTATACATATATAATACAACCAATACACGTATGTCGTATACACAAGAGTACACACAAACCTCTCTCCATGAAATAAAATCTATCAGGTTCCCGAAGTAATAGTAATCATATTTGATTGATGCGATACGAGCGGGAGTAACCTTGTTTTATACCAGAGACGATCAGAATATGAAATATATTTCATAATATAATATGTATCCTACATACCTTTAAGCCTAGACAGCAGAAAGGAAATGCGAATTGCGAACATTAATATAAAAACCATAGCGTTAAAATGAATTTGGGATCAAGAGATTGTCAGTACAAATAAATAATTATAAATACAGACGAACTTAGATCTAACATTAATTAAAGGCTTATAATTAATTAAACTTGTTAGTTTCCGCTGAGACTACGCGCCGCTAGACATAACGTTAAACAACTCACGCCCCAACTCAGAGTCACTAACTGTTACTTAAATCGCTCCTAAGTACAGAATTTGTATGGTGATTCTTTACTAAGGAGCAATTAAAGTAACCGTTAGTGACTCTGAGTTGGGGCGTTAAGTCAGACATTTCAGTAAAACTTTAAAACGATGAACCTATTGTGAGCTTAGTTATCAAGTTAATTAGTATAAAAGATAAGAGAAAGAAATTGAATTAACTTCTAATAGATCTGTTTTACCGTAAGCTGTTTGACCTATGTTCTGATGAACAAGGAACAGTGGCAACTATAACGAAACCACTCTTGCTACAGCTATTCTGAGACAAATATACGAAATCAAAGTTATTTTAGACGATTGAAGCTTAACCAAAGATCAAAGGAACACATTTTTAAATGGAACATAAAAGTGAAATGTGTCTTGTCCCTTGCGATTGTTCGCTTTTGAATCGAGTATTATAAATTATGGAGTTGTTTGCAACCAAATCTAGTATCAAAAGCAGCATAAAAGGTACTTTATAGATTTAATGTTATATCTATTTTATGTTATAGTTATACTACAAGAGCCGAATACTCAAGAAATAAGAAAACTTCAAAGTTAAACTTCATATTGCTTTTTTAGACATAGGTATTTCGATATTTTTCCAAAAATAACAAAAAAATACAATGATTAATTAAAAACATACAACACTTAGCAACAATTATTATTAATAATGAACATAACAAAATACAACATAGAATTAATAATGACGATAAACATTATTCCAGTATAACATGCAATTGACCTTCCTCAAATGCAAATTTTCCTGTGCAATAGTAGCACGACAACGATATTTGATCGATCGTTATTTACAATGCTAATTACATCGACATACCATAGATAGTTAATTACAATAAAGTATCAAGAATTTCATTTGGGTTTCATTCGAAACACATTTTTTCTGATATTGAAGACAGCATTCGCTGCTCACCTTTTTAACTTAAGAATCTAAGATAGCTTTGTTAACAAAAGAAGAAAATATTAGTCCGGTCAATTTAGACATTCGAAGGTGCATAAATTCCCAACAAGCTGAAAATCAGTAAGATTGTTCAAAACATAATTATAAATAAAATTTGTAAGTTCCCCATCATTCCCGTGTATGGAAAAAAAATATTCAAGGTCAAAGGTCAAAAAAATGAGTTTTTCGCGATTTTCAGCAAAACGGTAAGTTTTATCATAAAGTACCCCAGACAAAAATTGTAGATCATAAAATTATCTATAAAAATGTACCAATACTTTTTAGGGTTCCGTAGCCAAATGGCAAAAAACGGAACCCTTATAGATTCGTCATGTCTGTCTGTCTGTCTGTCTGTCTGTCTGTCCGTCCGTATGTCACAGCCACTTTTTTCCGAAACTATAAGAACTATACTATTGAAACTTGGTAAGTAGATGTATTCTGTGAACCGCATTAAGATTTTCACACAAAAATAGAAAAAAAACAATAAATTTTGGGGGTTCCCCATACTTAGAACCGAAACTCAAAAATTTATTTTTCATCAAACCTATACGTGTGGGGTATCTATGGATAGGTCTTCAAAAATGATATTGAGGTTTCTAATATCATTTTTTTCTAAACTGAATAGTTTGCGCGAGAGACACTTCCAAAGTGGTAAAATGTGTGTGTCCCCCCCTGTAACTTCTAAAATAAGAGGATGATAAATCTAAAAAAAATATATGATGTACATTACCGTGCAAACTTTCAACGAAAATTGGTTTGAACGAGATCTAGTAAGTAGTTTTTTTTTAATACGTCATAAATCGTAAACCGCAATTTACCTGGATCAAAGTTACAACGAACTACAAGAACTTTATATTATGTTACTTGCTGCTACGGAACCCTTCATGGGCGAGCCCGACTCGCACTTGGCCGCTTTTTTTCCTATGAGCCACCGTTTCTGAGATATAACAATTGAAAAACGCGCTAAGTACGCTACCATGAGTTAGCGTGGTAAACGTGTGCATTTATGACGATAAAAACTGACAACTTTTTGAATCGTTGTATCTCAGAAACGGTGGGTCGTAGAAAAAAATTTTTGATACATTTTTATAGATAATTTTATGATCTACAATTTTTGTCTGGAGTACTTTATGATAAAACTTACCGTTTTGCTGAAAATCGCGAAAAACTCATTTTTTTGACCTTTGACCTTGAATTTTTTTTTCCATACACGGGAATGATGGGGAACTTACAAATTTTATTTATAATTATGTTTTGAACAATCTTACTGATTTTCAGCTTGTTGGGAATTTATGCACCTTCACTATCACTTTTTGGTCTAAATTGACCGGACTATATGAAGAAGTAAAATTTATCAAATTCAGCATAATGACTTATGCTTCAAGTGAATGTATTTTTCTTTGGCAGAATTCAACAAAGGAATCACGAGACCTTGGAAGAACACCCATTATTTCAGTACTCCTGCAGAACAATCAGACGGCTACATCACAAGTGTATTTAACCACTTCAGCTATCTGGTTTTACGTAACTGAATGACGATAAGCCAGCCGCGACCAATGACGTAACCGCGACTGGAGAGCAATCGCGAGATCGCAACGAGGAAGTTGCCCTCGTACAATTAGTGAATTGTTGAACAGTTAATCTATAACGACGGGAGAATGGAATAAATTCTGCATTATAGATGGACATCATATTGACACGTTGTATTGTATAAACTCTCCAGGCATAGATATGAAGGCCTCTTCCAGTATCCAGTACATCTAATCTGCTGTTGCTTGCTTTGAAACTCAATACTTACATAGAAAAGGATTTTTAAACCTTCCACGTTCAAAGATACCTACAAAAATTTTTCATTACTTTACCTACCTAAGTTACTGGCTTTGATATTTTTAGTTCCCAGAATTCCCATTTTTAACCGACTTCAAAAAAAGGAGGAGGTTCTCAATTCAACTGTATTTTTTTATGTTCGTTACCTCAGAACTTTGGACTAGGCAAACCGATTTTGATGATTCTTTTTTTAATCGAAAGCTGGTGGCTGTCATGTGGTCCCATATAAATTTAATTGAGATCTGACAATGGCATCCATGATAAAACCATATAAGTCTTAAATTTGTATTAAGTAAGCGCGACTAATGGACGAATAACTCAATATCACGCCAACCGATTTCGATGATTCTTTTTTTAATCGAAAGCAGGTGCTTGTCACGTAATCCCACATAAATTTGAACGAGATCTAACAAGTAGTTTTAGAGTAACTTTGAAGTCGGTTATTTTTTGTTAGTAAAATTTAGATTATTTTACATTGTCAGTATTAGGTATCTATCTCAATGATATTATAAAAATAGAGGTAGATATGTCACTAGCGCGCCGAAGATGAAGAGCGTAACTTGGGCTAATTAGCCCAACTGCTCGCAGTCGCTCTGTCAATACTCTGTCGATACGCACGCTTTTATTGTTGCCAGAAATCCTTGAGATTTGACATACAGCGTTAAAATGCCCTCGTGTATTATGCGTAAATGCACTAATTACACAAGTAAAAGAATTAAAATTCATGGAGTAACATACCGCACGTCAGTTATCATGATTTATTGCATTTTATATAATTTCAATATTTCTCTAACAAAATAAATATGGCGGCATGACAACGCCGGCCGAACATAGCATAAGTCCAGTTTTTGTGCAAATTGACTTTAGACCATATCCGTAACTAAATAAGGTCTTAAATCAATTTGCCCAAAAACTGGACCTATTGCACTCTTCGTTAGGACGGCAGATAGGGCGGACATAGATTAACATATACAGAAGTGACGATATATCGATGCTGTCCCCATTTGTTTGTTTATTGTTAAGTACAGAGATAATTTTCTCACGAGTAAACGTATTGTAATAAAACCGTACCGTATTAGTATCGAGTATTGTAATAGAGCCTAACATAAAGAAATTCATGAATAATCTATACTAATATATATAGAGAAAAGATTTTTTGTTTGCATTGAATAGGCTCCGAAACTACTGAACCGATTTGAAAAATTCTTTCATTGTTGGGAAGCTACACTATTCCCGAGTAACATAGGCTATATTATATTTTCAAAAAAATTTGGGATTCTTAATAAAACTCCAATAATGTAACCCAAGGTGTAAAAAAATAAGAAAACCGAAGCAAAGCGAGGGCGGTTACTCGTATAATATAAATTAAAAAGTATATAATACTTAAAACTTTTTTGTATCCGTCGATAAGCAAATAGAAAAATTTAACCCTTATTGTAAAAATATTCGTATAATATATCTATCTAAATATATATATATATATATAATATAGTAACCCTTAGTGTAAATATATATTAGATGTGAAGTATGTATTGATGAGTTGTTTACATGCAATAAATTGTGGTTTCATAAATTAATCGTATTCGTATTAAGTACGTCTTTCACCATACGCGATTACGGTTCAACCACAATAAAGGAATCTAATATATTTAAAGTGTGGTTCAACTGCGTTGCCAACATAATAAATTAATGTTTTAAAGAAATGCGTTTTATTATCTACCTACAGAATAAATAAGATGCTATGTAATAAGTTATTTAATGAATAACACGCCATACCTACTGCTTAGGCTGACATATAGGTACATGAAAAAGGTCGTGGTCCCTATAAGTAAGCGTATTTACTTTATTCGTAAATTGTCACCATATTTAATATTTCATCACCGAAATCCCAAAATATTGCTTAAAATAGTTTTGAAATTACAACTTCCTTCCTTAAGTTTATTTTTAGGTACTTTCAATCTACTGACTGTACTGATAACTGAATTTGTTAGTCTTTGCCGAAGCCAACCAATCAAATCATCTGCACGATAATCTCTACAATATTGTGGAAATGGGCAGAGTTGCCAACTCTAAATTTTTTTCGATATCTTCACAGTTTTTAGTTTAGACCACCAAAATTAAATCTAGTTTAAACTGAAAATCAAGAGGATGTGCAGATTGAAAACAAGTCAGTTTTAGTAGAAATTGTTAAGATTTAAAGTTGATTTACGAATATAAGTATAATTTTCTTAACGTAATATTAAGTTGTTTTGCACAATTTCATTTGTTGGCAACACTGGTCAATGTTTGATGACGCGAACGACAAACACTAGCTGTCTTTTTCACTATTATGGTTTTAGTAAAGCTATCCCTTTTACATAATTTACCAATGTAGTGATTGCCTGATTGGTGTAGGGAAACAAAAGATAAACGTGTGTGTGTTTCGGAACAAATTTTTCGGCTGATTTGTAAGGGCATAACGTATCTATACTAAAACATCATTGATCTATCTCATATTTACTGGCATGTATTGCAAATATGAGATGATGTATACAAAAGTACTACCTAATAATGTTATAGTCATAGATAATCACATAGCCACAAAGGGACGATAATTCATTCATATTATGAAAACATTTTATATATCACGTTAACGCACCCAGTAGCAAAAATATTACAAACATTTTGTCTAAAATAATAACGATAAGCGATGTTCAATAGTTATAATATAATGTATAATAACTCGTCGATATAAAGAACAGACAGAAAGAGAGGCCAGATATAAAAGTGGGTAAGTATTCCTTTTATCTTATTCGTTATCGCCATCGTCGCCAAAGTTCGATTTCCGGCGGTCAGGCTGAGGGCGGTAACCATTTCCACACCATTTCCTCCCTACTTGCAGATATAGGCAGATAACGGCTTTTGGATAAAATATAATTTAGGACTTTGGACTCTGCGGGCTTCATATGTAATACCATGTATGCGTGTGTGTATTACTAGATATCAATCATGGAATTAATGGAAGGGCGGAGGGCATAAACTATTGGGTTACACTGACAACGTTTTTACTTGTGGCGGTAGATATTTCTATGGATTCGTACATTTATTAAATAACTAGTAACCCGCCTTCGCTTCACTTTAGATACCCTGTAGCCATGAAACAATTTAATTTTGCCTTATAGCCTATAGCTTTACTCATGAATGAGGCTACCATACACAAAAATAATTTCTCAAATAAGTCAGCTGTGTCCACAAAAAAATTAAAAATTTTTACATTCAATGAGAATCCTTTATGTCAAAACAAATTTCCAATCTCCTCTCCTCTGTTCAATATGAAATGTATCGTAATAACATTAAATTTAATTAAAAAAAACCTCCGACAGTTTTACTAACACTAAACATAGCTAATAACACTCTTGATTAAGTCACCTTTGAAACAAAAAAAAAACTATGTAATCAAAATCGGTTCATTCATTTGGGAGCTACGATGCCACAGACAGACATGTACACAGACACGTACAAAATAACGCCCCTCTTTTTTCGTTGAGGATAAAAAACCGTTACAAAGGGTGCAGCTCTACAAAATGTTCATATAACATGAATTAAGAGTTTTCAAACTGTACATCGCGTCCGTATTGCAGAAGAGAACTTCTTTCTAGAAAGAAACGCGGACGATGAGATAAAAGTTTTCCTTTAAATAAAGGCTAACTCTGATAAGAGTTTTCTAACGATTGAAATGAAGGTGTTAAATGCAATAAGGAAGTAGGTAATGCAATGATAAAAAGACTAGAAAACTAAAGTAACCAAAATTACATTTTCTGTGACTGAGTATATCATTATCATTTAAGGTGGGTCGGATCATCCACAATGCTATAACCATAACAAAATTAACGATCATGTCAATGAAACGAAAAGCTTTCAATCTATTACTGTCAAACCTGCAAGCAAAATTCAAGTCGCTGACGAAAAGTACTAGGTATATCTTTATCGTAAATTGTCAATTACTTCACTTTTTCCTTTCAATCTCTATATGAAATGTAGCGTAGATATAAATCATTGATGTGTATAATCACTCGAACCCTTCCCCATAGCGTGCAGATCGAACCCTCGTTCCTACCATGTTGGATCGACGCCAATTACTGTTGGTTCCCTCCCATTCACCGTTCCAAACAGAGCACGATGGAACCACAGGACTACCTTTAAATTGGGAAAATATTTTTACAAAGCGAAAGAGTGCATGCATGTTGAAATAATATTTAATTACTTAAATGCATTGGTTTATGAAGACTTTACATTTTTACAACTTACCTTGTTTGTTACTTGGTTAGCATGAAATATGTATCCAATGGGTCATATCTTGCAAGTAGAGTTCTGCTTTTCTTATTCCACGGGATTTTGCATTTTGCTTTAGTTCCGACGATAATGCATTTTTAATACTATGATATTTGATACATTTGATACTATGCGTAAGGATGACTTCCGAAGAGGGAACTCGACGAATCAAATTATACAGATGAAATTTTATATACGCATTGAATTAGATAGCTCGTTTTAAACTCCATCATAATTCATAATAACCACACTCAAGGATGGCCCTTCACCAGAAATCTTCTCAGCACAAAATCCTCTACCAGTATCTGCTGTTGACAGAAACAGTCTACGTCATCGATCTATCAACTTATTAAAAGTTACTTGCAATCTAAATAACGAATCAAGGAAAACCAATCAACTTCCTTCACAAGTAAGCTTCCATGTTATTGCAAACTTTTACACTGTCATGCAAACTTCGTACAACCAAAATGCAAATCCATCTTTCGTTCGTACAGCAGGAACAATCTGCTACCATTCGTAATGAGAGCTATGTAACGGTTGCCAAATTTATTTATTCGTTTGCATAACGGGTAAAGTTCAGTCGTGAAATATCTTTTTCGATTTCTGGTATTCTCGTTTTAATATTGTTAAGTTAAACGATTGATAGTAGACTACTGACTTACTGAGAGTCTTGGTCAGGTCTATGATCACTCAAAATAAAGACATTTAAGCTATTTTTAATTTGACGCAACTATGTTGGATAAAAAAATGAAAATTTATTTAAACAAGATTTTGTAACATGGAGAAAAAAACATCAAGTGCTATGTCAGATGTGTAACCTAGCTGAAATGATAGCCGTCACAGCCGTAGTAATTAAATTTTTAAGCATATATTTAAATAACTGAGACTACCTTGGATTTTTTCAGATAATGTAGATAGCAGAAATTGACGTTGCCCGTTTGAACTATCTCTTATAT
Organism: Thymelicus acteon; assembly: GCA_951805285.1. Taxonomy (NCBI): domain Eukaryota; kingdom Metazoa; phylum Arthropoda; class Insecta; order Lepidoptera; family Hesperiidae; genus Thymelicus; species Thymelicus acteon. The sequence continues at coordinate 5,519,474 of OX638213.1, read as the reverse complement.
TTTACTGTTCTATCTTAGACGAAATTTACCAAGAAAAAAGTAAAAGAATTCTTGTGAACACCTGAGCGATCTGAGACTAGAACGAGAGACGAGAATATGCTTTTAATAAAGTAATTCGAGCCAACACCGAAAGAAAAACATTGAGAAAACAGAACAGTTTAGTTGTATCAAGGTTACGTTTAAAACAGATAAATTACAATCTCACACGCTCGAAGAACGTGTATAAACTATATTAGTGTGTAAATGAGATAAAAAATTTCACGTGCCAGCCGTGAACCGAACTCAATGAGAAACCGCGATGACCAACTACAATTATGATTTAAAATAACGATCATTTATATTTACTTATCTCGCAAATAATGCTTTGGAAGCAAGTGAAACTAGAAGATAAACCGGGCAAGTGCGTGGTAGGCCACGCGCAATGTAGGGTTCCGAAGTTTATCGACTATTACTCATTAAGTACTTATGCTCACATAGCCGAGTTTTCCTTGTAAATTCATCATATAACCTATTTTTGAGAATTTTTCACTTGTCCAACTCCAACCGTTTAGCCGGTTTGGACGACACTTGACTCTAACCAAAATTAGTACATTAAGGCCAAATATTCCGCAAACGGACCCCTAATTCCAAAAATAGTCTTACAAGTCCCAAAATATTTTTAGAAGACCTTTTCACCGATTCCCCATACTATAGGATACACGACGAATAAAAAATTCATCCACGTTACCTATAGGGGAGGTACCCTGAAAACAAATGTTTTTCAATATTTTATTCTACAATTCTGGAGTTTTAATAAATATGTACATATATTCATGCCAAATTACAGCTTTCTAGCACAAAGGGTCTCGGCGCTTTGCTTCGGACAGACGGACAGACGGACAGACGGACAGACGGACAGACAGACAGACGGACGGACGGACGGACGGACGGACGGACGGACATGACGAAACTATAAGGGTTCCGATTATACTTCGGAATCCTACAATATGGTACGAAAAATATAAACTGATGACTATCCCCGATGATTCACGAACTTTGTAACATTGAGCGTGGTAATGAATGATTGTTAAACCCATTAAGAACTCAGAACAATACATTTACATTTAGACAAAACGGGTAATGATATCTTTCAATATACAGTCAGAAAATCGTTGCATACATTGTACCTTCTATCAGATAGATCTATACAGATGTAATGCAGATAACAAAGATAGTCAATGATTTAAATATATGATATAGATATGATATTTCTAGAACTATTAAGTACTTAATTATAAAAGAAATGTCGAAATGTGTTCTGCAAAAATTTCTCATCATTATCTCAAATTGCATCCCCACAAGGTAATAACTTTCAAAAAGTACTCTAGAAATTGCGAACACTAGTGAACTTTCAAAACTTTCCTGCACTAGGAAATGGAACATACTGCATGGAAACGACAACTATTAATAGCGTTAAACAAGTTAACTTGAAGTAAATAAAAAAGATTATATTAAAATATTTCTTAATGATTCCTTTCCTAAAGAATTACGTCATAGGTAGAAGAAATTCATTACACTAAAAAGTTACCAAATCACCTACAAGCTTATTAACACCTTTCATTCGAGTGTTTTCTTGAAAAATCTCTGCAAGAGGACAAATGGCGACACTTTGTCTTGCCAGAAAGTGCACTTCTAGTGAAAACTATTATTCACATTGAACAAGTTTCAATTGAATCCTTTTGTAATGTCTTACCATAACATATATTATACCGGTTTACTGAAACCGATATGTCAGATGCTCCAACGGCTCCAACACTCAGCAATTTTGAAAAGGCAAACATCATAATTTCCATTTCCAACATCATATTATTATCCAATGTTGACACGGTTTCCACAATGATGACGAGCAAACGAGATCAATCCGCCCTAGGCACTCATAAAATAGATGGTATCAATCTGCAATCACTTAATTAGTAGAGCGTGTATCGTTACCCCAGCGAGCTCGTCAGCGAAACGAGACAAGCCAACAATACTTTATGGGATGAGTAAAACCGTAACGGTCGATATTGGTCTGAAAACGAAGTCAATCTACAGTTTTATAGATCATAAAAATTGATATGGCTAAACGCTCTCCCATTAAACAGATAAGCTAAAAGGGTGGCGAATGGCGATGTCAACGTAGATACCTATTTAGATCTTATAGGAAGTGTTTATATGTACCTGAAGTGTGCCAGTGTGCGGAAGGCAAAATACATTCATCCACTTTTAAGATCACGTGTACGTACTTAACATCCAATATCGCTCATTATATTGCACAGATCCACTTAAATATTCCAAGCCGCTTTTATAGTCGATAGATAGACTTGCTGACGGCTTTGATAATGCTACTGAAGTATCGAGCTCTCGATAAGCACGCACGTTAATGTCGCGGGGAACGTTTTCAAAGCACATCAACACTTTTAATCTTCCTTTCCATATATAAAACTGAAATATGCTGTTGAAAAATCTACTTACCATGATTGGGGTGTCATTTAAATAACTAGGTATAGTCTACCAAAACGCATATTAATGACACCAAGGATAACACTTTGTGATCACTGTCTTTATCATCGTGCATAAGTGTATCTTTACATGAAACGGAATTTATGTCGAGTCCCTAATACTAATATGATTAAATGAATTAAATGATTTATAATTTTCAGTTTTGTGTTTTGTGTCCAATCACCGCGAGGCAGTTGTAGAATCCAAGAACACGGTACCACGTCCTGACATTCAAATTTATCAATTTTAACCTTACTCCGCCTAAAGCTCTTAACAAGATTATATTTTCATCACTGGATGCAAGTCCTGTATCACCCCTCGTATTCCGTTATGGTTTACGCTACATAAGCACTAACAGTATCGATGGAGCGTTTGTCTTTTATGGTTTTACCGCCCCTTAGGCGCCATTTCAATAGCCGCTGGACAAGATTTATTGATGGGGATGAGGGAACGTCTCGGAAGGGTGACTTCTAGTCAAACATGCTGTACAAATAAATGTGGGGAATGTTTTTGCTGGTGGACCAATACAACAGTAATTGAAACAGGAAGATAGTTAACACGTTACTACTAATATAAAATTAAGCCAATTTACAATTTATAAAATTTTCCTGAGGATTCATTTTGCTGCTTACAGTTACACCCAATGGGTTCATAAAGAAGTAAAAACGTTCTAAGGATATCCTTTCCCTGTTCCTTGAAGCTCAAAGACAGCATGTCGATTAAATATTGAAAACTGGGCCTTGCTCGTTACAATGCGAGCCACGAAATGAACTTTGCATTTTGGATGACTACGGAATCTGATTGGCTTCTTGTACGAGTTTTTAGTTCTTTGTAAATTTTAGTTTTGCGTGCTCAACCTGGAGCCTAATTCACGTAACTTTAAGACGCATCGATTGAGTTGCAGTGACGCTGCAATCAAGTTGCAGTGACGCGGCAATCAAGTTGACGTTGGTTGACGTTTAGTGTCTAAACCGTATTTTTGAACTGCGCGTCAACTGCACGCAAACTGCGCGTGAACTTCACTTCTCCTGCACGCATCCTGCGCGCCTGCCAAACTTTTCTTCGGCTATTTAGTACTCTGTGTTAGTGTTGTCATATGAGAGAACAAATAAACTTATTAATTAATCAAATACAATTTATTATGTTTCCATTAAAAAACAAAAGCGTCAACAAAACTGCATAAAAACTCGCACCGAGAAGTTTATGAGAATACCCTCAAACTGCGATCGGAAACACGCTATCTTGACGCGCATCAACAGAATACCTTTTTGTGACGTGAGCGTGTTTGACAAGCGCTCGCGTGACGTGAGCGTGTTTGACAGCGCTCACGAAAGCTAAGAGAATACGGAAAGTGTTATTTTGATAGGAACGTCACTGCAACTGCATTGCAATCGAACTTGTTAACTTACGTGAATTAGGCTACTGTAAGATTGCAGATGCAGATGATTTTCTTTGTGACTGGAACATAGAGGAAAGATACAATCAGAGGAAATGTATGATATGCTCAATTTTGTATAGTGACTTAATGACTGGGTTAACTCCATCCAGAAATTTAACTACAACTACAAATAATCTAAATCATTCAATTTGAATACGAATAGTACGGTCTATATCCATTTTAAATCCACAGACTCTAATCTACATCAACATAGAAATGAAATATATTCAGAAAGTTATAACATCTACACTGTCCCTCTAACTATCCAAGGTATGTCGCCAATATCGCACTCTTGGCAATGAATGCTCCTCTAGATTGAAATCTCCGATCAAATGATTTGGCTTCAGTTTTATGCGGACGCTTATGAAAAAGTAACATTCAAAATTGATTTAATTATAGCCAAAAACTAAAAGTTTTGAAAATAAATATTATAATAACTAACGACCATATTCGTAAATAATACAAGTTAATACAATAATTTATCATTCACTGTGGAGTATTGGAGATCAATCAAGCTGTCATTTTATTCACCTCCCTAGTCACACACTTTGCTCAGATTATTAAGCTTCATACTAAGTTATTTTTAAGATCTTTGGACATTAGCAAAACTTCTAATTAATACCCGTGCGAAGCCGGAGAAAGTCGCTAGTTATAGTAATAAATAAATAAATGGAATACCTCAGTCGGTGCAGCCAGGTGTTCGATAAATAAATACAAATGGCACAACTTCAAAAGTGCTTCCGTGCTTTGAAGGGCATAATTATACATAGTCAATACCGATTTTTATCGTTTGTTAGGCGCCGTCAAATTCTGTAGGCCGTTGTGCGGCTTAGAACAGAAACTCTGGTCTGTAAGCCCTGGAGAGGTGTAATGAATACATCCTTTATAGTGTCAGGTTAATCATCTCAATAACATCATAATACTTCGTAGTCTTCAAATCTAGAGCGAACAGGATTATTTTCATGTATGTTACAATATTATAACATACAATTAACCCAATTAAATTAAATTCAAGCAAATCCAAGACCCGTTCATTATTAATATTCTTCATCTTGCAAGATTCTGAGATACTCAGTAAATTGCTAAAATCCCACTCGCTTCTCCATCGCAATGCGAAGTCCAGATGTTACAAGCGGTTACGTAACGAGATTACATTAAACATAATAAACCACTCCATGCAATAATAATGCTAATACTACAACGTGTTCATAATAAACTTCATTCAGTTACTAAAGCGGCTAAATAGTAGAATACAGATACCTATGCCTATAACGTAATACTCCAGTGACCAGTTATTTAGTAGTTCAACCTGGACAGTTACCTTCCCTATCTATACTTTGTCTAGGACCCCTGTCATTCACATTGTGAGAGTAAACCAGAAGAACCCAGCATTGATTTGATACCTTTATGGGTTGTAAATTGTGATGATGTATTCTTCTATTGTAGATAATTAGATATTACTAAGAGACACTATTACTAATAGAAACGTCAGACTAGAAAGACCGATGGTTTGTATCGATCCTAAATGACTGACAAAGTTGGGTGATTGCTAGAGGCAAACATTTATTGAGCGTTTCCTTGCTTCGGAGGGCACGTAAAGCCGGACTCCGGTTGTTATCGTAAGATAAAAGTCGTTAGGCCATGTAGGAGGCCCTCGGGCGGCATGCAAACTTCCGACACTTGGGTTGGCTGCTAACTCCTCCACCAATCCGCACTGGAGTAACTTAGTGTAGTATGCTCTACTTCTAGGCCTCCTCAAGTTGAAGCCAAGAGACACGTACATTCTTGTGACTCAAGCCATCGCTCCCATGTAAAGTAAATCGTAATATATGTAGTAGTTCCGTCAGTTACGACAGTATATCTATGTAACAACCACGTTGTTACGTAGCAATTGAAGTCTCAAACTTGGTCCGCTTCAGTTCAGTTCAGACCACTCGCGTTAAGTTATTGATCGTTAGCTTTATACGACAGATGCAGGGGCAGTACGAAATGTACAGGATTCGGTATTCAAGGAAGAAGAGATGCAATCAATTTTAAAGGGATTTTAGATAAAGACGAAACTTTAATTTATAGTTGCCCTGGTAAGCTGGTCTGGTAAGCCTTTTATATATATGTAATTTTTTTTAAACCTTCCGTGTGCCTTAAAGGAGATGTAAGCTATCCTGTCTTTCAAGTTGAATCAAACTGCACACGGTGTGCAAATTTGATTAAAATCGGTTAAGTAATTTAGGAGTCCATCGCGGACAAACAACGTGACACGTAATTTATATATATTAAGATATTATATAACGTTCCTTGACAGCGTGACAACAGTTCTACCTATCCAATCCCAGCATGGCTATCAACTGTGTAAATAAACTGAGTCGTCCAACACATCTTTTTTTATGCCTTAAACAGGCAAACGTGCAGACGGGTCACCTGATGGTAAGTGATCACCGCCGATGGATATTAGCAACATTAGGGGCGTCACCAATGCGTTGCCGGCCTCGAAGAAAACAACAGACCCGCTTCTTGAAGGACCCCATGTCATAGCTCAGTGGGAACACCGATGCAAGCAGTTCGTCCCACAGTTTACACGTCCGTGGTAGGAAATTACGTGAAAACCGAACTGTAGACGATCTCCAGATATTCAGGTGGTGTTGATGGAACCTGCTACGTGATGCGCGGTGACGGAAATCAACCACAGGTATTAAACCGAACAGTTCTTCAGAACGTTCTCCGTTGTACAGACAGTAGAATACGCATAGGGAGCCTACATCTCTCCTCAACTCAAGCGATTTTAATCCGTCTGTAAGTTTGGGATCGTCGTTGGATTCGGTCAAACGTGTCCACTTGGCCAGCTGGGGCTCCGGCCCAAAGATGGGAGCAGTACTCCATGTGTGGTTGAATTTGTGCCTTATACAGCATCAACCTGTGCTTAGCCGTGAAATACTGCTTAGCTCTATTGAGCACTTCCAATTTTCTTGCAGCTAGTGACATCTAAAGGTCATCTTTACCATTTTTTTTAAAAACACATGACTAACCACCTAAACCCAATAGGATTACTGTTTAAGGGTTCCTATACCTCAAAAGGAAAAAAAATAACCTTTATGGCATCATGGGTTTTCGCCAAACGACTCGTCGTGTTCCGGCTGGAGGCTTGAGAGCTAGTTCTCTTTCTTTTTCTTCTCTCTTTCTTACCTTTGGTGATGTCCATGGGCGACTTACCATCAGGTGCTTACCGTCAGCTCGTTTGCCGGCTATTTCCATAAAAATAAAAAAAATATAATTTCATTTTTCGTTTTTCTGACATCTGAGTCAAGTCCCTTTCCAGGAACGCATTGAGGTATCAATTTGAAATTAATCACCACTTCTCAACTAATCTCCAAATTAAACGTTCTGATTAAAATCATAATGTATTGAATCATAGTGATTTTTTGCAGTAACTGCTCAAGCGATTCTATCTCTTTTCACAAAAAGGAAAAAAAAAATACTGAAACGGGTGATGCTAAGCTATGAACAGATCACAGAAACCTTGGACAGTCAAGTTTGAAATATAATGCAGCTGTTACAAAACCACAACTTGGAAGACATCATGAGATCATGATACAGTAGTGTGTAATATACCAGATGATAATAACCTTCGTTATAATGTTCTTTCAATTAATATTTGAAAGAATACAACTAATGTAATACGACGTTACTTTGATGTATATGAGACGAGAAATGAAATAAGTATTCTTGAAATGTGCCAAGTTATCGCGGTGCTATCCGGTATGCATATCACTGCACTGTTGAAATTTATGACTAACAACAATAGTTCTGAAAAAATTCAACAGCACTAAATTCAATCAAATGCGCCAAAAATCCGTTGGGAGAGATGTCTCGAATTAAAAGGAATCTGTGTGCCTAATTTCAGCTCGAAAATCGGTTATCGGTTTTCGGAAGTACACCCAGTTTTTCTTTCACGTATTAATATATTATAGTCTAAGATCCCAATTAGAGGCGTTTCTGCACCCATCTGCTTACCGGATAAAAATAGTTTTTATCAAAATATAATCTTAAGTAAAGAAAAGTACCGAATGAATTGAGATGAAAATATGTTCAAGGCTATTAAGTTAGTATTAGTCTACTTTGCAATCATTAATCTATGTATACAGGGTCTTTTAGCATACCAAACAATAAAATAAAAAATATTAATATTTCCATAAGAAATGCTAAAATCAACAAAAGGCAGAGTCACTTGGCCAACTTTTCAACGAAACTTGTTGACCTAATTGCAAAGACTAATTGATATTTTACATGTTTTACATCAGTTTCATCCATGTAGAATTGTATTAAATGTTTGTGTTTATGATTAATCATATAAAGCTTTCACTGGCACTTCATAGACTTTCTATGTTCTCCTGAACGTACACGTTTGCCATCCTAATATAGGGTAACGTTAAATCTTAAGTTCATGTATCCGTAAGAAGGTATAAAAACTTAGCGTTATCTTAAGTTCCCCGAGGGTCAACGAGGAAGACAAAGTAGGAAACAAAATACTCCCGGGATGAGCTATCATCGGACAAATCTGGTAGAAACCCCCACATTACCCTGATGTACCACACGCGGTTTCCTGATGGGCCAACTATGTATGCACAACTAGGAACAGCCTTAATATCCATGGACCAACGGATGGATCAGCATTTCACGATACCATTTCCAATGGACAAGCGTAGTGTATGCGTAGTTGCGTTGCGCGTGATCGTAAAGACCGAAACCGAAAATAAAGTTCCGATCCGTCGTACCCTACATTTTTATGAGCTGAAAAGTTAATGAGTTTCCGAAAGAGCACGTCGTTACACGTGAAAGAGAAAATGGGGCAATAAATAATGTTTTTATAGTAACATTTTTATTGAAAACTGACAATGCCGAAGCTATCGTATAAAAAATACTAAAATGATAACTATCTTCGGTAGACAACGAAATTTTTTACTCGTACTGTAACAAAAGTGAATTAAATTTTAATAATTAAAATACAGCCTTTTCTTTACAGCTTCTTTTAAATTATTTACTGTGACCGCAGCAATCTCTGACAGAGAACATATTAAGAAGAAGACACAGTATTGTACAGTTGTTCTCATGACGCGAAAGGCACATAAATGAGTGTAGCCCATACGTATGTACGTAAAAGCAAAACATTGTAATACTACCACTAAAGATTAGGTACTATGTATATTGTACATATACTCGTAATAAATGTTGACAATGTGACCTATATTCCGCGCGGGCATGTGACGGACAAGCAGTGAGATAGTTCGATCGATTATATTATAAAAAGCTCTCTAAGGTCTATACTTGAGTCAAACTCGTACCAGAATACTTGTCAACAAATCGTAAAAATTCCTTTATAGGGTTTTCACAAACTGATTTGTATTTCGCACACCAAATAACTATTAAAGAACGAAATAATCATTATAACGTTTGTGACAACTTCATTATTTTAATATTGACCTATAACCACAACACACTAAGAGAAAACGACGTAATGCCATCAAAAACAAAACTTGTAAAAAAAACCAAGTCTCGCAACTCAGTTCTTCTACCGTAAAAAGTTGTGAGATCCATGTAATACCAAGTCGGTTAATTTATTCAGTTCCTACTTAAGGGTCATTCTGTCTTAAGTTATTACGTAATTAGCTAACCTAACAAGTAACAACATCATAAAGTGACCATATTATCAATATTAAAAATCTTTTAAATAAATAGATCGACTTGACCATCGCATAAAAACACAATGTATCTCACAAGTAATACCTACTTAAAATATTAAATTTGATTGTTTAGTGCGATGGCCAAGTCAATCTATTTATTTAAAACATAAAAGATTTTTAATATTGATAATATGGTCACTTTATGATGTTGTTACTTGTTAGGTTAGCTAATTACGTAATAACTTAAGACAGAAGGACCCTTAAGTAGGAACTGAATAAATTAACCGACTTGGTATTACATGGATCTCACAACTTTTTACGGTAGAAGAACTGAGTTGCGAGACTTGGTTTTTTTTACAAGTTTTGTTTTTGATGGCATCTCATTTCTTTTTGTAGATAGTTCTACTTTTTTTCCTTTTACAAGTTACCTTTGAACATAATTATATTTAGGTAACTATCTAAACCTATTATTCCATTATATTATATACAGGTACACTGATTCATTTACTGCAAATGTTACTTTGTTATACAGGTACAGTGATTCATTAACTGCAAATGTAACTTTGTAATCCTATATATTTTTATGGGATTACAAAGTTATTTATGCAGTTGATGTATCTAGAAAACTGGACCGAAATTGCAAAATATTTTAGTTTTTCCTTGATCTATACACTAAACACTAATTGTGTTCCAAATTTGAAGCTTCTATGTCTGCTAAAAGTGCCTTAGAGTTTTGATGATCGGTCAGTCAGTCAGTGAGTGACGAAATTAAGAAACTTTGACTAGTTATAATTCTTAAAGTACTGGTTCAAATTGAATGAAATTTGAAATATACCGTGTTTATACAATGCCTGCTTGGTTACTAAAAATTCAGGCTTTTAGCTTTATCCACAACGAAGTTATAGGGGGTCGAAAATGGCCTGAATTGCTTCGAGAAAAGGATGGTACGGCCGTGCCACTTTTTTGCTCGACTTGGCGGGGGCACTGCCGTGCCCCCAGAAAACCAACATCTTAAAACAATTTTTGTCATGAATAACTCACGCTCGCACATCCTTAATTTCGTGAAGCGACTTCAAACCTTTGTAGAAACTTATTGTTTTGAGGCCGGCCTACCTATGACTATAAATAGAAATGACTACGAAAACCTCACAGCTATAATGGCGCTTACATGCTTTGCAACTTGGTCGTATTATATTTCGAAATACAGTGAAATCAACTCAACTTATGACCAATCATAGTGCGCATAGTAGTAATTTATGAATGGGATGGCATTAGTTCCAATTTTCGCCACGTCACAAATAAGTTCTTGAGACATGGCACTGTACAGATTATACAGATATTTCATTCCACTCAATATGCATGAGCATAAAATTATTTATAAGTTAAATTTCATTAAACAAAGCCGAATAACATTTTATATTTATGTTTATGTATTTTAAAACAGTCTATATCGATTTTATACGTAACTATTCCGTGTTATTTTAACCTTTTGCAAAATAAATATTATGTTTAAAAATAAAATAAAATTATAAAGAGTGGAACGGAACGCGACTTGCGAACTCCAGATTTAGTTCAAACGTACTTTATACGACCAAAAGTTTCATGCACCTGTTTGTTTGTGGTTGCTAGGCAACACAGTGCTTATGTAAATTCTGATTCGAATGTGAATATAGTGTACATATATATTTATAATATTTTTAGGTTATTGTATAGCACTTGTTTATTTTACCTACATTCGTGAATAATTTGATGTGAATACTGACATATAAATATTTTAGCAACACTTGACAAAAATACTTTTGTTACTTTATGTGACCATATTATTAGCCTTTATAGGCATCACAATAAAATTACTCAAAACAGACAATGTTTCTCGACCTTTTGTTAATTGCAACTTTTGTAGTTAACAATTTTTTTTTGAGAAAATGATTTTTCTTTACAAATTGGCTTTGGCCGCTTTCAAAATATTGTTTTTGCATGACAATAAAAAAGTAAGTGGTAAGTTTAGGGCAGTATTTGATGATATAGGTATTTACTATGAAATTATAAATCACTATACCTATTATCCAATGATACGCAGTTCCTAGGACACAAAAGACGGGTCAGTGACCTAACACATATCTACTTCTCAGTTGTCAACTTCAATTGCTAGAAGAATTGGCGTGATTACTGTCGTATCATGTCGTAGATACAATGACTGCGGTAAATATCCTATCATATCATTATAATTGTTTTGTTTTGCTGTTTGGTTTCAAGATCCATTGCGAACTGAGTCGTCTTCATTCTAATTTCAATAGAACTTAGCATGTATCTTGTACAATTTTGTATTCATTTCGATGGTTACAAAATAAATAATAATACACAATGAAATTCCTCTAAAAGTTCATCATGCGGAAAATCACATTGTACTCGTAACTCACGAAAATATCAAACATCTTGAGTTCATAAACTTTATAAAACACTCATGATTTCAATGATTCGCCATTCTTATGTAAATAGATAGCTACGTAATGTCTAACGATTACATCAAAACCGGTGTTCCTATCTTCGTGAAGCAACTGAATATTTTATAACTTCCATAGAATAAATTTAGACGGTGAGATAGAAGGGATAAGAAAACACCTTTATTTTTATTATCATTAATTGTCTGATATTATAATTTGATAAAGCATAGACTGTTACGGAATAACGCTCTGTTTTACCGCAGAAGAAATAATAGTACTTATTTTTTAACCGACGAAAAAAAAAGCGGCCAAGTGCGAGTCGGACTCGCTCATGAAGGGTTCCATAGCAGCAAGTAACATAATATAAAAGTTCTTGTAGTTCGTTGTAACTTTGATCAATGTTTTTTGCGGTTTACGATTTATGACGTATTAAAAAAAAACTACTTACTAAATATCATTCAAACCAATTTTCGTTGGAAGTTTTCATGGTAATGTACATCATATATTTTTTTTAGTTTTATCATTCTCTTATTTTAAAGGGGGGGACACACATTTTACCACTTTGGAAGTGTCTCTCGCGCAAACTATTCAGTTTAGAAAAAAATGATACTAGAAACCTCAATATCATTTTTGACGACCTATCCATAGATACCCCACACGTATGGGTTTGATGAAAAAAACATTTTTGAGTTTCAGTTCTAAGTATGCGGAAACCCCAAAATTTATTGTTTTTTTTTCTATTTTTGTGTGAAAATCTTAATGCGGTTCACAGAATACATCTACTCACCAAGTTTCAACAGTATAGCTCTTATAGTTTCGGAAAAAAGTGGCTGTGACATACGGACGGACAGACAGACAGACAGACAGACAGACAGACAGACAGACAGACAGACAGACAGACAGACAGACAGACATGACGAATCTATAAGGGTTCCGTTTTTTGCCATTCGGCTACGGAACCCTAAAAAGGAGGTTCTCAATTCGACACGTATATATATTTTTTTAATGTATGATCACGCAGCAATCGGCACAGGGTGGTCCGATTTTTTTATTCTTTTTTTAATGGATATGGTATGTCTTGAAGTTGGTCCCATATTTTTTTGAAAATTTTATTCCTACCCTAAAGGTACGAAAATAGGGGATGATTGATTATTCACCCACGGAATTTTTACCCGTTACCCCAATAACTTTGTACTGGATGATCCGATTTCGATGATTCTTTTTTTTATTGAATATTGTATACCTTGAAGTTACTCTTGTTCAAAATTTTACCCCTAAAGGTACGAAAATAGGGGATGATTACTACTACATTTTTACCTGGTAACTGAATCTATCACCGATATTAATTTTCATAGCAACTAAAAATTAAAAAATAATTACTTTATAACTAAAAATAAAACCAATGAAAATAAAACTGAAAAGCGAAAAATAAAATAAACCATTTATTATTATAAATTAAGATCCTAAATTAACTGTAAATAAATAATTTTGAGGCGGTGCCAAACCAATGAAAAAACAAACGGTAAAAAGATGTGCGCCGCGCTGCTGCTGCCATGTGCATCGCATGCCGCTGCCCTTTATGTAATTAATTTTGTTTTGGCACGGTCTCAAAATTATTTATTTACAGTTAATTTAGGATCTTAATTTATAATAATAAATGTTTTATTTTATTTTTCGCTTTTCAGTTTTTTTCGTTGGTTTTCTTTTTTGGTAAAAAGTAATTATTACTATGTCAAGTCGAACTAATGAGTAGACAATCAAGTGACATTATGTGGCCATCGGTCGCTTATAGTCGTATCACCAAAAAATATTACCGATTAGCTTAAAAGGAGGCCACGATTAAATACATTTTTATCTGTGATTTTTATCTTCACAATTTTCAAAACGATAATCAAACTCTTTGGAAAGATTTCCGGTTCTTCCCCACTAAAACTCTCTCAAGAGATATCCGGTAGGTAGGTACGTGAGGAACTTCCCAGATCTCAAGTGAACATACGGTGAATATTTTAAATATTTTTCATCATAGAATTTAGATTGTTGAAACATAAAATCATCGAACAATTTACTACACTATATTCACATTCGTATCAGAATTTACGTAATCACTGTGTTGCCTAGCAACCACAAACAAACAGGTGCATGAAACTTTTGGTCGTATAAAGTGCGTTTGGACTAAATCTGGAGTTCGCAAGTCGCGTTCCATTCCACTCTTTATAATTTAATTTCTTTTTAAACATAATATTTATTTTGCAAAAGTTTAAAATAACACTGAATAGTTACGCATAAAATCGATATAGACTGTTTTAAAATACATAAACATAAATATAAAATGTTATTCGGCTTTGTTTAATGAAATTTAACTTATAAATAACTTTATGCTCATGCTTATTGAGTGGAATGAAATATCTGTATAATCTGTACAGTGCCATCTCTGAAGAACTTATTTGTGCCGTGGCGAAAATTGGAACTAATGCCATCCCATTCATAATTTAATAATAGCCGCACTATGATTGGTCCAATGCGTCCGGCAGCGCCCTCCTTAAGGTCACAGATAAGTTGATTTCACTGTATTTCGAAATATAATACGACCAAGTTGCAAAGCATGTAAGCGCCATTATAGCTGTGAGGTTTTCGTAGTCATTTCTATTTATAGTCATAGGCATGCGGACCGTAAATAATATTTTTGTGCAAAGGTTACAAGTCGCTTCACGAAATTAAGGATGTGCGAGCGTGAGTTATTCAATGATGAAAATTGTTTTAAGATGTTGGTTTTTACGTCGTTTTCTCTTAGTGTGTTTTTGTTATAGGTCAATAGTAAAATAATGAAGATGTCACAAACGTTATAATGATTATTTAGTTCTTTAATAGTTATTTGGTGTGCGAAATACAAATCAGTTTGTGAAAACCCTATAAAGGAATTTTTATGATTTGTTGACAAGTATTATGATACGAGTTTGACTCAAGTGTAGTCCTAGAGAAGCTGTTCATAGAAAGTTCGTAGAGTTCACTATAGTTAATATTTTATTTTCTTCATAGATGCGTTTAAAATGTTTTAATATTTATAAAAAAAACTTTCTGCATTTCTTTGTAAACGATAACTATTCCAAATCTCTGACTCCTTCATGCGTTCATTATTCTTAAAGAACCGGGCAAGTGCGTATCAGGCCACGGGGGTCTCGGCGCCGCCGCGGCGCTTTGTTTCGGACAGACTGACGAACGGACGGACGGATGGAGGGACAGACGAACGGACGGACGGACAAACGGATGGACAGAGGGACGGACGGATAGACGGACGGATAGACGGACGGACAGACGGACGGTCAGAAGGACAGACGGACGGACTGACGGACTGACGGACTGACGGACAGACGGACAGACGGACAGACGGACATGACGAAACTATGAGGTTTCCGAAGTAAAATCGGAACCCTCGTAAAATCGGAACCCCGACGGGTATAATACTTTACCATTCACGTATCAATATTATCTAGATACATAACTTAAATCGTATCTGAGTACCCGTGGGTCTAACTAAACTCTCGACTCTCGACGAATCGATGTCGTCGCCGCTAAATGTTTGGCGCGGCGGACCGCAAAAATATATTCCTACGCTAAATCTCAGACCCTATAGCGAACATCGTAGTAAATCAAAAGCACTATTACTCATTAAGGCGCGGAATGACTACGATATAAAACGGTGATTTCACGCACACAATCGCATTTCTGCGCTAATCTAATGTCACATTTACATGACGCTGAATAGGGTTGAAAATTGCAAAGCATATTTTTGTTAACGATGTAACTAGGCTGCGAATAAACATTTAATTTGCGGGTTTTCCTTAGATAATTCAGAATATACGCATTAAATTCAATATTTGTCCGGTTAACATTTTAATAAAACCATTATACCTATTATATTCTTTAAAAAATATTTTTGTTTAGTTTATTTTTGTGAAGCAAATTACGATTTTTATTGGAAATATTAAACAACTATTTAATATTCTATTCGGTTTAAATTTTTCTTTAGACCTTTTTCTATGCTCTTTATTTTCTGCGTGAGATATTTTTATTGGGTCTCCTCGTACTCGAGCGTCAAAGAAACCCAGTTTTGTGAATATTGAGGTAACACCACGCCTAAACTACTTATGCTAACATACTACGCGTTTACTCTAAGTTTGCCCTTACCTCCCGTCCCGCTTCCTCATACCACAGCTCATTTAGTACGGACAGCAACGCTAGTTGCGTATTTTTGAGGTCCCGTGCGACGCGTGCGTTGTTGTTGATTTTGATGTTACTTTCCTTAAATTATTTTTCTATCGATTTATTTTACGTTCGTCGATTTTTGCCGCTACAATGACTAAAATAGAAAATGTTTTACACAGTGGCAAACGTAATTTGTTATTAAGTTAGTGAAATTATTTGATTACTTTTTTGTTTACAGTACCGTTAGCTGTTAAATCGTAACGGGCGACGAGGGCAAAGTTAGAGTGAACGCGTAGTAGCCGTGATGGTTTTCCTTGCAAATTCATCTATGCGTATTTTCGAGAATTTTTTCACTTGTCCAATTCCAACCGCTTAGCCGGCAGGCAGCCGACACTTGACTCTAACCAAAATTAGCACTTTAAAGCCAAGTATTTTGCAAAGGAGCCCCTAAATCCATAAATAGTCTTAGAAAACCCATAATATTTTTGAAAGACGATACCCCACACTATGGGGTACGCATCGAAAAAAAAAATCATTCTTAATATGTAACCTGTAGGGGAGGTGAAAAAAATACCATGACCAAATGAAAAAGACCATGAAAAAATATTTTTCATTACTTTATTCTACGATTTTGGAGTTTTAATAAAATATGTATATATGTATCCATGCCAAATTACAGCTTTCTAGTACTAGGGGTCTCGGTGCTATACCTCGGACAGACGGACGGACGGATGGACAGACGGACATGATGAAACCATAAGTTCCGATTTTACTTCAGAACCCTAAAAAGATTTGCCAATTTAAAGAATCTTTAATTACTCTTGCACGTTTTAAATGTAACTCCAATAATCTAAATTTTATTAACAAAAAATAACCGACTTCAAAGTTACTCTAAAACTACTTGTCAGATCTCGTTCAAATTTATGTGGGATTACGTGACAAGCACCTGCTTTCGATTAAAAAAAGAATCATCGAAATCGATTGGCCTGATATTGAGTTATTCGTCCATTTGTCGCACTTACTTTATACAAATTTAAGACTTATATGGTTTTATCATAGATGCTATTGTCAGATCTCAATAAAATTTATATGGGACCACATGACAGCCACCAGCTTTCGATTAAAAAAAGAATCATCAAAATCGGTTCGCCCAGTCCAAAGTTCTGAGGTAACGAACATAAAAAAAAAACCGTCGAATCGAGAACCTCCTCCGTTTTTTTGAAGTCGGTTAAAAATATATTTATAAAGCAAAACTATTTGTTTAACGGTTGACAACAATTTCACCTGACGATATCTGTTTACCCACCAACCTAATTTGATACACAATGAGTGTAACATGAACATTATTCTCAGTCTCAGCTCACGGTCTAACGTCCCAACTCAGAGTCACTAACGGTTACTTAAATCACCCCTTAATACAGTAGATTAAAGTAACCGTTAGTGACTCTGAGTTGGGGCGTAAGGCTCTAAGCCTAAGTATGAATTCAATTTGATCGACTGTCCTCCCCTTTTTGTTCACTGGGACATCACGCATATCCCTTTCTATAAATATTTTTATAGTAGCAGTAGCACACTTCATTTAGCATGTGTGTGAGGTGAATAAACTTTACTGTAAACGTCCCTTGAAACTCATTCAGCTGATGTAAACATCACTTGTTCGAGTCCAAATAAGCAGGGTTGACGCTATCTGCTTTGCTTGGTTGTAGGGTTAGCAAATAAAATTTATTTTTCAATTGGATTTCATATTCACTTAACTGTAATGTGGAATCATTAATTACTTAATTATAAGTTAAATAACAAGTTACGTTAAAATTATTTACGATTGATACATTCGCCGACTACCCCCGCACATTTCTATTAATTACCGAAACGAAAATATCTGAAGCAATTTGCTTCACGCTAGATTCCACAAGTACAATAAACGACCTGACTTTATTAAAAGTACAGGATTGTACACGAAAGCATGCCACATTCATAAAACGCCATATTCATATAGTTCTATTTGCGGCACAATTTATAACCTATAC
The DNA here is from genome assembly GCA_951805285.1 of Thymelicus acteon. NCBI lineage: Eukaryota > Metazoa > Arthropoda > Insecta > Lepidoptera > Hesperiidae > Thymelicus > Thymelicus acteon. Next base: position 5,501,167 of record OX638213.1, on the reverse strand, counting down.
CTAAATCTGGTGCCATGCCATCAACTTTTATTCACATTAGTCAATTCACCCAGGTGAATTACCAGGTGAATACTGACTAAGGTGAATTAAGTATACTAAATCGGTACACTTAAGTCTTATGTTCAATATGTGACATCCCTATATCTACAGAAATATATTTAGCTACGCAGTTTAGACCAAGCGTGAATCCTGCGGTTTATTGTTTGCCAACCTTAAACTTCAGTAATATGAAAGTTGAACACTAAATTACATATTTACTGTAGTATTTTGTAATACTCGAGGCTCATACTAACTATGTATACTATAATAATATTTGATGGTACATTACGGGATGGTGGTGAGGTCAATCAAAATTTTGTTGATAAACTGTTTTATGGTCAGCTACCTTTCTGTCCTTTACTGCCAATAAGGAGAGTAAGCGAAATAAGTTTGCAGACAATATTCAAAATAGTTTACTCGTGTAGGTGTCAATGATACGCTTATCTCGTCAATCTTTCTTTAGATTTTACCAAGGTAAACCACCCTACATCACAGTGGAGAAGAAACGGCGAAAGAAAAAAGATCGAATAACTAGAATTGTATAGTTGACTAACACTTTTGATGCCGCTTGCTGGTTTCATTAACATCATGCAAGAGAGCGGAAAAATAAGAGCTTTTGAACACCATCTATATAAATGTAGTGACGGCACAAAGCCGTAAGTTCGGCCATATCCCCTTGTTTGACGAGGACATAGTCGGACGCGTGACACGTCACATCACAACTAACCAATTCATTAGTTCCGTGACGTTCCGTTAGCTATGAAAAGTTGATAGAGCTAATAAAAGAGGCTTTATGTAGAAAGGATGTTCTTTAAAATTTTATTATATATAAATTATATTATAAATGACAAGACTGCTTGGACATGAGTTTTTTTTTTATATTAAATATTGCAATAAGTAGAATTAAGTGCTGTCTGTAACTGTGAGTAGGAAAAAAATTATCGCGGGAGTTTCTTGCCGCTTCTTCTCCCGGGACCACTCACGGTAGGGATTTGTTGAAGCGATGGCGTTAAGTGACTTTCGAAAAGTGTTTGTAACAAACCTACTTCGAATAAAATTCATTTCATTTCATTTCATATGACCACTAATTACTACCACTTATTTAACATGACTAGGATCAGGACATTATGGTGAATAGTCGCCGCTATCAATGCTTATCTTAATCTTATTGACTACTATTCGATGTTAAAAATATACTTCATAAAATTTCATGAATATTCAATAAGAGAAAATCCCAACATGTAGGTTTACTTATAGGAAATAAAAATGTTATTATAACGCCAGAAAAATTTTTTTTTCGTACTACGTGTAAAGATCATGTTCCCCGAAGCCAAACGAGGGCAGATTATTAGTATTTCATACAACAAAGTTATTATCGTCTGTTAAAGTCTGATCCTACTTTGAATTAACAAGAACTAAAAATAATATTCCGGTTAGGTATACTGTCGATATTAGACATAAAAAGTAAAACTAGTGTCCCATTTAGGTACATATACCTACCTACATAAAATAGCATTTAACAGTCGATACCAGGTACTTGTATCAACGACTTCGAAGTTCTAGTCCCAGTACGCCTTAGCCTTAAAAATTGCGATACAAACGTGAATCTAATCATTCCTAAACACCTAACGAACAAACCTTCAATCAGAGGCCAGGAACAATAGAACAGGACGCCTAGGCCCGAGATAACCATTTCATTAACATTGCGGGCTGCGGACGCGCGAACAGGGAAGAACTGTCGTATTCAATTGTTTCCTAAATGGAATTCTAATCGTCTTATGACATTGACTGAACACTGTAGGCCAAAGGTCGAAGCAAATGTCTTTTTAAACGCTTTGTTTTAGCTTTAGCTCAAACACTATTTTTATTCATGTTTATTTGTATTTTTCTTGCCATTAACAATACCTGAGTCCTGGTATTTACTTATAGGTTATGAATGGTTTCACAGTACTTAAGCGTTGAAGGCTTTACTAGGTAGGTAGGTACCTAACTAGTATAAAATAAAGTCTGCCTAAACGCACTAATCTCGAGTTATGACAGGGTTTTTATGTGGTACTAATATCTACCAGGGTAGAGTGATTTAACAAAAAAATTAAGAGTAACAACTTACCTATGTGCTAATGCCATGCCAGAATACATGATGAAATAATAAAACATTTGGTACAAAAAACGACTAACAATTTTATTATGAAGTTAATATTTAAGAGCGTTAAATAAAGAACATTAACAATAAATAGTTCAGTCAATAAAGTAGTTGTAGAGTGCGTGAGCGGGAACCTAAGCGATTTCTTCAGAAACTTATTCAGGGTGCTTAGGGAGACAACATACTAAAAGTCCCCACTTCTAGGAGGCGAGCCGGAGGGGGGAGGGGGGGACAAAGGTCTCAATTTTAGGTTTTTCGCCAATATCTCAAAAACGGTGCGTTGTAGCGAAAAATGTTCTATGATGAAATGAAAGCTTATAAAATTCTCTATAACACTGATTATGTTCAGTTTTTCCATATTCCCAACCATTTTCGAGCTACACGCTCTGGAAAAGTGAAAATTACAATAATCTAAATTTTACTAACAAAAAATAACCGACTTCAAAGTCTCAAAAACTACTTGTCAGATCTCGTTCAAATTTATGTGAGACCGATTTTGATGATTCATTTTTTAATCGAAAGCTGGTGGCTGTCATGTAGTCCCACATAAATTTTATTGAGATCTGACAATGGCATCTATGAGAAAACCACATAAGTCGTAAATTTGTGTTAAGATGTGCGCGACAAATTGACGAATAACTCAATATCACGCCAATCGATTTCGATGAATCTTTTTTTAATCAAAATCAGTTACTTGTCATGTGGTCCCACATAAATTTTATTGAGATCTGACAATGGCATCCATGAGAAAACCACATAAGTCGTAAATTTGTGTTAAGATGTGCGCGACAAATTGACAAATAACTCAATATCACGCCAATCGATTTCGATAATTCTTTTTTTATTCGAAAGCAGGTGCTTGTCATGTGGTCTCACATAAATTTGAACGAGATCTGACAAGTAGTTTTTGAGACTTTGAAGTCGGTTATTTTTTGTTAGTAAAATTTAGATTATTGTAATTTTCACTTTTCCAGAGCGTGTAGCTCGAAAATGGTTGGGAATATGGAAAAACTGAACATAATCAGTGTTATAGAGAATTTTATAAGCTTTCATTTCATCATAGAACATTTTTCGCTACAACTCACCGTTTTTGAGATATTGGCGAAAAACCTACAATTGAGACCTTTGTCCCCCCCTCCCCCCTCCGGCTCGCCTCCTAGAAGTGGGGACTTTTAGTATGTTGTCTCCCTAAGCACCCTGAATAAGTTTCTGAAGAAATCGCTTAGGTTCCCGCTCACGCACTCTACACCCTCCTTTGAGTCATTCCTTGACTGGACTAAAACCACTGAGGGATTTTAAATACCCTTTAGATACATGACCGATGTAACAACGTCGTAATGTAATTAATAAATCCTTATAAATATGCAACAACTTAACCTTACCTCTCATTAATCTTTTATCTTCAATCATAGCCCATTGTTTAAATCGTTTTCAAATGAAAAAAAGTTTATTACCTAACTCCATAAGACAATAGTCAATAAATCGTTATTGGTTGAAAAAATAATTGAATCGCATCTAATTTTACATTTGATTCATTACATCCTTCATCTTCGCATAGGAATGGATCGAAACGAATGATACGAATGATACAGGTATCATTTATTTAAACTTTTGAACCTTACAAGAAGCAAAAGGAACAAAGGCGGACTTAATGCTAAAATCATTCTCTACCAGTCAACTTTCGGGATGTATGACAAACATCGATGGTGGTAAAAAAGACACATCTTAATGTATAAAAAGAAAAATAAATATATGTATATTGAAGTATATAAATAAATCTATATAATTATAGATAGATATTAATATTAAAGCATGTTTATCATCATCATAATATATATAAATTACGTGTCACATTGTTCGTCCGCGATGGAGTCCTAAACTACTTAACCGATTTTAATCAAATTTGCACACCGTGTGCAGTATGATCCAACTTGAAAGATAGGATAGCTTACATCTCCCTTAAGGCACACGGCAGGTTTTAATAAAAAAAAACTTTTGACTGAACCAAGTCTGTCCGGGCAGCTAGTAATAAAATATATAATTATGCAATACTATATAATATATAGGTATATGGGGAACGAAACAGATAAGTGTACTATTTACTTCTCAAAGTTTTGCCGACAGGCTTTCAGAGATTTTCGAGCGGCTTGAATAGCAAATGAATTAGACAGAAAACCTGAACAGTGAACAGGAATAGAGAGGGTGTCTCATGGGTGTCACGTAAGATGGAGAAGAGAGTATAAATACACTTAAATGTCTTCGTTGTCGAATCGGTAGCCATTTCAGCTGTGAATGGTAGAAAGAAACGTGGTCGAATTTACGCAGGCAAAAAATGAATCGGATACTATTATTAATCAGACGATCCAGTTTGTTGAGCAGATCCTCCTTAAGATCAGTCATACACGCATCACCATAATCAATAATGGGGAGGATAAGAGTTTGCACCAGGATTATTTTCACCTTAACTGGTAGAAAGTTTCTGAGTTGATTGAAAGCACAAAAGTTTGGTGATCGACAGATCGACAAACTTCGCGGATGTGACATCCCCAACTCAGATGTGTGTCGTAACAGAGGCCCAAGGATTTAACCGACATGGCGAATGGAATAATGGAGCCATCATACTGGAGCGGTATGACAGAACTAATATCAAGTTTGAACAACTGCCGACTGCTACCTATTGCTTGACATTTGTACGGGTTAACTTTTACACCAAAACGCCACCAACTAATTGATCACTTCTGCTTGGGCATAAATTTGCAAGTCTCCCGCATAAAAGTGGTAAGAGCAGCTAAGGGAGGAAGATATTGTGTAAATGAAGATAGAGAATAAAAGAGGTGATAGAATTCCACCTTGAGGTACGCCAGAAGAGAGCTCACACCAGTCCGAAGAATGACCAATGCGAACCGCTTGTTGGCGACCTAAGTAGGATCATTCCGTATATATAACAAAGAAGCTATAGTAGTACAACGTTATCTTTGTCGGTTGTGTATGTAAATGACCAGTTCGTGAGACTTGTTTGCGCTAAGATAGAAAAAAGCAAAATATTTTACCTACGTAGTTCTTCACATAACATTTAATTTACAACATAAATTACAGCTAAACGCTACCGCGATTTCTTGGTAATAATTTCACACTAGTAGCAGTTAAACATGTTCCAAGAGTCGAGAAGCTTAATTCAACACATAACAGCAGTTACTCACACAGTGTGCGAATATTAATAGAGTGTACTTGAGTTCACCGCGTTTGACGGGATCATTTAACGAATAGGTCCTTTTCATAATGGGACATTCGGCTAACATCACCTCTTTGCGGCATTTAGCGGCTAGGTCCAATGTCGGGTAACCCGTGTAATTGTAGACGGTTAATATCCGAGAAACCACAGCTTAGCTATTAACTAACAACTAACAAACAAAGAATATTCTTGTCACGTCTTGGACATTAAAAATGCTTCTTTGTGCTTGCTTTATTTTATTGCAAAATTTCAAGCCTTGGATCGCTTTAGTAGAACTAGATGTAACGTTGAGTTTGTCTTAGATAGTTTATTGTGTCACAAAAGGATGCCTTTCCAAGTTATTTTTATCAGGAATCGTTAAATGACAAACTACAATTCCACCATAACACAATACACAATTACATACTATTAATTATGACACCCACGTGTACATTTAATATACCTACGTACTTTGAATACCTATGTCGTAAATGTACCTAATTATTCACGCCATGTGTTCGCGTAACACAAGACATTCAATAGCAGTTAAATAATATTCTAAGTCGTTAAATAATATTTATTAACTGCGTCTAACCAATAACCATCAGCAAAGTAACCTGCAAAACCACAAAACTTAATAAGAAAACCAACAATTCTTTTACTAATCTAAGTTTAAATTAATCCGAGATTAAATTATAATTGTATTAAATAGTGTTGTTACAATGATGTGCCTACTTAATTAGTAATAAAAAGTTTAGGACATGCTGTTAATAACATTAATTATGCTAATTAACCTTAATTGTGCATAACTACAATTTTCGCACAATCCGTTAGCATTAGTGTGATTCGTTACAAAATAATGGCTGGATCCACTACTAATCTTAGCAGTAGTATTCTAATAACAGTTAAATTTATAAATATTTCTATTTATAAAATTGGATAACTGTTTTTATTCTCCATTAAAAATAACGGCACCTATAACAAATAACCACTCAGGTTTGCTTTCCGTTGAGAGTTATTTTTTTTAACAGAATCGCGATAAACATTACATTTTCACACGACAACGTATATAAAGTATAAACGTTGGAAAATGATTTTACCAATTGGGTTAAACGGGAATAGATAAACACAAAAATATACCTGTGTAAAGTAAACCTTGTAAGTTAATTGCCAAAGATGTTTTATCCTGATTGTCACAGAAAAAAAAATATTAGAGATAAAATGTGTGTCAACCGTGAAACTAAAACTCATGCATGGTGGTTGTACCCATCTGACTTATTCCCACTCTCCTTAAACTGTCCCTAAATGTTTTAAACGTGTAACGGTCACAATGTCAGAGCATTGTCGACGCAACTTGTACTTAAGTCATACTTTTGCTACCGTTTTTCATGGGCGATTGTAACCACTTGCCATAAGGTAGCTTGTTTTTTTTTATACAGAATAAGTTGGTGCTAGACCACAAAACCACCTGATATTAAGCGAAAATGAAGTCGTGGATGGTAAAGCGCACTAACTTAGTAGAAGCCTATTCACTTTGACTTGAAGACACATTATAATCAGAGGGGAACACCCACGCGGGCAATTAATTCCAGTCCCTTGCAGTACGTATAATAAAAGACGAAGCAAAGCGCGACGTCCGCTCCGGGGAGATGTTGACAACAAAGGGATGAATACCCGCTGTGCGTCTGGATGTTCGATGGTAGAAAGGAGAGGGAGGAATTAAGTCATGTAATTCCTGCGCACAATCTTCCAAATGTATCGTATAGAATACTGAGAGGCTGGTAAATCGGCGTGTTTGTCTTTCATTAGCTGTTTACACGTTATAACATATCGCATATTAAAAAATGGCACGGTGATCATACCGTCAAACCGACCACATAGCCATGGCGTGCACCCCCGACACGGCTACAACAACTGGTTGACTGTAGCCGGTGAATACTAATTGGTTTAACGGACACAGACGTTGATTCAATTCCCACTAATCCGTTTGTATATTATAATAGTTGAATAAACCTTGTGTACTAGTTCACCGTGCGGTATAAGTCACTTGAATTTTTTTTAATAAGGATAATATTGCTATTATTGGCTAGAATGTTATAGCCATAGGACACGCCCGACCGGTTTGAGAACAAAAACTGTCACATAACTGTCTGCCTTCTCCCACTGTTTGTTTTTTGTGTTATTATCATATCTCCTAGCAATTTTAATGAATGATATCATGAAAGAAAAATATATTATTCACCTGACTTACCCACCTTCAATGGTTTGGGTAACTAGCTATTAAACCTCTCCCTGTCATTCATTCCAACGCAACACCTTTGTTTATTGAAATACGTTTCCCATAGCATCAAACTGAACTTTTATACTATATTTTATATTATTTTGTACTTTATCTGACACATTCTAAACTAGTGTTTAATATTAAATGTAACCTAGTTTCAAGCATACGCGACCTGGAATCTGTGCTTCATAAAACGAGTGTTTTAATAACGACAATGTCAGGTCTCTAAAATTTAAAGTTCAGCTTTATTCAAGGGGTAAATCGAATATTAATGCAAGTGACAAAAAGACCAAAAGTGGCGTATGGAACGGGTTACATGACTTATCTTCATCATTCATCTATGTAAATATGATTTAGAAAACAACGTCGGAATATATGAGACTGGAGAACGAAGATTAAAAAAATACGAATAGAATATGGGACAAATCTTGCTCAAAAATTCTTAATCATGGCATTCAAATTATTAAAATCAAAGCGTCTATGATAATTCTGCACTGTTATGTTAATACCTTTAAATTAAGAAAACAAAAAAGTTTTAGCACGACAAAAATTATACCGCTTCTTATACGAATGCTACTAAAAACTCCCAAGCTAGACAACATTAGAGAAACATTTTAAGTGGTAAAGAAACGTGACCTAGCAGCTGTATAAAGGAATGCGAAAGGAATTGGTAATATATCAGATGTTTTAGATACAGATTTACATAAAATAAATGGCGATACTGCAGCCATTGTTCAGTAGATAAGTTACAATTTCTTATACAAATCTACCAAAAACTCCAAGCAAGACAACATTGGCAGAACATTTGAATTAGTGAACAAACGTGACCTAGAAGCTGTAGAAAAGAACAAAAGGAGGTCGGTAATATATCAAATGCTTTAGATACAGATTCACATAAAATAAACAGAATTACTGCAACCAATCTTCCACAAATAAGAAAACCTTCAGCTTTTTATATGAATGCTACCAAAAACTCTAAGCAAGGCATTGGCAGAACATTTGAAGTAGTGAACGAACGTGACCTAGTAGCTTTAGTATAAAATGAGAAGGGAATTGGTCCGGAAGTAGCTCAAGCTGGAGCTAGCATGCGAACGTTACGCCAGTGGAACGCGACGATGGTACTTATTGTAAAGGTCCCAGTAAAGTTCAGTACGAATATCGATCTAACTTCGTAAGAGTTTTCCCAGCAAAGACTTAAAACAACTTGAGCCAAACAACTTTTACTTTCAATAACTTTAGGTTATTCCAATTCTAAATTGTACTTTTATATAACATAACAAGTAGGTATCAACAAATAATGCTGATCTCACAGACCTGAAAAAAAAACGGACGTAACCTCGTCTTGGCTTCAACCCATTAATGGCCCACTACTGAGCACGGGTCTCTCCTCTTGAGGAGGCCTAGAGCATACTCCACCACGCTGCTCCAGTGCGGATTGGTGGAGGGGTTAGTGGCCAACCCGAGTGTCGAAAGTTGTCAAACCGCCCGAGGGCCTCCGACATGGCTTAACGACTGTTATCTTATGATAACAACCGGGACCGACGGCTTTACGTGCCCTCCGAAGCACGGAAACGCTCAAGAAATTTTTGCCACTAGCGGTCACCCATCCAACTACCGACCGCGCCCGCTGTTGCTTAACTTTGACGATCACATAGGATCGACGCAAGCCGCTGGGCTATGAGCGCTTCAACCTCGTCTAATCGAGAGTAAAGCATAGCAATACCGCCCGCTTACCATGTGTGCGTAATTTTTGATTCGCGATTGAAGCAGTGAAGTGTCAATATGTGGGTGTGTGTACTTGTACGAATAGAGTTAGTATTACTATGGGTGCTTCACTGAATTTGTTGTTGGGATTACGTCAGTCTTTTTTTTAGGTCCTTGGCTGATCTAAATAATTTTGTCTACTCACTTTTGTTCAATACTGATTTTCACGAACACAATGAAATATATTTTTCTACGGTGACGTGCTCGCCATTAATTTTTCATTACATGATTGATTTATTTTTGGTCGGCAGGATTTATCACTGTCCATTATTTTTTATTAAATATCATTGTTGTCCATATAGACATTCGCGAAATCACGAACAGCAATCCGTCGTCATGGCAACGAGCACTATGACGCAATTGAATTGTAGTACTTACATGAACAAGACACCGCGAACACACCGGAACCATTCCACCCTGTTGGATTGTTTCAACAATCCTATCACAACTTCAACTTCTTATCTAACGATTCGTACATACAACCTGCAACAAAGAAAATGCCATATTAAGTACCATGATCATAATAAACGTGGTTGGTACTTATCTCTTATCACTGCCGTGTGACATAATTATGTAACTATTTTGGTACCATAGAAAATACGCAATACAATTATTAATCACTGCATTAGCATTTGCCTCAAAATACACAGTGGAGAAAAAAATCAGTAAAAAATGTTTCAACAACGATGCAAGCGATCAATATTTTCATATCTCCAAATTAAAAATGAAATACAGACTAGAGAACTACAGTTAGCGCGTTTACGAACTTTCACTATTATGTTAACTTAAAACGAGAACAAATAAAAACCATCAGAGAATGAAAAAGCCACTAAAAAGCTAATGCTCACAGCTCAACTCTGATTCACTTTTTAAACGTAATAATAGGTAATTAATAATAAGTAATACAAGATAAAATATAAAGACAATTGACTAGTTTTTTTTTACAAAAAAAAAGTATAAATCCTAAACGGTACGTTTATTATTTTAGTACAGAAAGTAAAACTATTATTTTTATTCTAATACACAGCCCGAACTGACTTACGCATACATTTACATTTAACGCACCCAAAGAATACAATGTCTACTTTTTATATTAGTTCGCTTAGAATATGGTAATATTTAACCAACGAAAAGGCTATAGCACTTCTTAGAATCGCCACATTCCCCACACATCAAGGACAAAAGGTGGGTTACCTTTTCCTTTGGAAACATAAACATGGAATAAAATAGTAAATCTAAAAGTTTGTGTCGATTTGGATATCTTTCGAAACTCATACGGACTCAGGTACCCCTCTTGCACATAACATAATATTTCTAAGATTTACTTATTCATAAATGGTAATAGAAATAAGGTTTATTGTATCCACATAGGGGATGACTGGAGTTTCGTATCGAAATCACCAGACTTCATGCTACATTTTTCTCTTTCCGAAGGTGCAGAAGATCTGGACAAGCTTTTGATGATTATTATAGAAGCAGTAAAAACCACTTCGAACTGAATAAAGTTTTTGGCCAAGTTGAAGAGTTACATAGATGTTTAATGATAGGGATAAAAGACTTAAAAACTGCATCTCATCAAACTGAGACTACTTTGAAGGGGACTAAAGGAATTTTGCAGTTTTTAGTTTTTGAAGTTTTGGTGTTTTTATACGGTTATTTATCCAGTTTTTGGGTCCCCCAATGTGTATGGTCTGAAATACACTTTGATTTTTGACACTTGTTATTAACATTAGGTACGTTGAAGCCAATATTGAGTACACTAAAGTCGCATAAGCTTTAGCCTTATTAGCATAGCAAGCCCTTGTGCTTCTTAGATCCATTAGTAGTTGATACTGTAAATTCTACGAGTATTTCTTATTCATCTGCAATACTTTCGCCCCAACTCAGTGTCGCTAACGGTTACTTTAATCGCTTCATAATGAATCACCATACAAATTCTGTACTAAGGAGCGATTTAGGTAACCGTTAGTGACTCTGAGTTGGGGGGCGTTAGAGACTCCGAATTGAGACATCTGCCTAACTCCAGTATTCTTTCTGAAGATTGTCAGGCTTCACGCTTTCTATATAATGTCGTTCGATCCAGCGAACGACTTCTCATGCCCTAATCAGACTTATACCTTCGATCACTTTGTTCAATTTCTTAAGACCCATACTTAAATAAAGTATCTAATTAAGCAAAAATACCAAATTTGGTACGAAAATATTGTAAGACACTTGTAATATCTTCGTAGCATATTAATTAAAATTCGGCTACATTGATTAATCACCTTGCATCGTAAGCAAAGGTTGATAAAATCAAGTTTCAGAAATCAGAGCACCCTGACATATCGGATATTTTTACGTAATTTTTTTGACATTGACATTGTGAGCCGAAACGTGCTCAAGTTTCATGATTAGGTAATTATTTACACAACTTGTTTATTATGGAAAACATGATATGACCCGTAGCCTCAAATTTTTCTCCCCAATTTCTATTTTTCCGTAGATATTTTAGTTGAAAGTAATATATTTCGCTACAAAAAGCCAAATCAATTTAGAAATCAGATTGTTGAAAAGTTTTTACAATAATAACTTTAGCAAACAGGTAACTTCCGATTAGCTTAAAAATTTATATGTGGATCTAGTTAGAGTCTATAGCTAGACCCTAGTCTAGTCTAGACCCTGTGGATCACTTTCATTTTGAAGTTTTTGAAACGTATAACTATTACTTCCAAACAAAATTAAATAGATATAAAAAACCGAACCGACAACTTCTCAATACAACATATTATTTTGTTTTCTTTTATTAGGGAAGCGAAAAAAACCATCATTCTCCAATTATGAATGTCATCAATGTCATAACGTGACTAAATAAAGCGCCGAATAACAATGGATGACACAGAAGATTAATGAGAGTGAGGATAAAATGACTGAGTTCCCACATCCCTTTAGGATTATTAAGGAGAATTAAGTGTAGGAACCTTGGTACAATACACGCTAAATGTAACCATTAATAGAGTTACGGAGATGACAAAATGCCGCTTGATGTTTAATATAAACAGTAGTAAAGGTATATATGTACTAGGTATATTATATATTGTGTGTAATCCTTTACGTTTAAGCGCGCCAGTCAAAATCATCTATTCTACTAAGTCTTCAACAGCGCGGACTAAGAATAACAGACTTGTTCGTATAAGGGTCTCTTGTTTTTTTTTTCAGCGTCATAGGTTCCGCTAACTTCCTAAAACATTTATGATTTTGTGTTTTTCCATAATCTAAGAACAAGAACTCAGTAGAGGCATGTTTTCGCGCAAAAAATGAAGCCTCATGTAATAAGCCAAAACTTAATTTAAAATATATTACCTGCGTAACGTAGCGGTAATCATAAAAGATAATTCTCTTTCATCTCTGAAATTATATGAAACAAATTTATTATAAGTATTTAAATTTAATAAGAGAGTCTTTACTTCAAAAGCTGAGAGGAAACGACGTCTATGTAATAGATCTTTATTCGAAGACTTACGTTGACTTAAGCTTGCTGCTTGAGACCAAGTTGTTGATTCACGTAATTTCCAGTTCACAGGACTGTGAAATTGATTTCCTTTTCTACTCAACTTACGATAGAAACCAGCATGAGAATCATTAAAATTGGGATTCCCGGCAAGGCAATCTTTGGTCTCAAATTATGGACGCATGCAATAACGACAAATTAGATCAAACATCTACGATATAAATGACATAGATATTTTGGAAAAGGATTTAGTAGTTGCCTAGTTGCCTACTTTACGTTCTTAAAATTTCACACGTATGGTCGTATGCAATTAAAGATTTTAATTAAGACTACGTTTCAAAGATATATTACTGGCTTCTAATGTTTGTAAAGACAAACCCCGGCAGATTTTTTTAGTCTTAACACCCAAGTCAGTCATCCTCAGCCCCTCAGGTCATGTCCGGTCAAACAGAATACTCCAACAGTAAAACAAAACTACCCGCAGATAGCGATTTGCGTTCCCGCGTAATCTGTCTGCGCTAGAGCATGCCACGCTTCCGTCGTAACGGACACCCAAAGCGATAAATGATAGAGCATAATCTACAAGAGATGGCGGTATACGAAAATCATTGTGGCAATTTACGGGTCAACTACGGAACTCTGCATTGCTCGTGGCATCTGACGAGTCTTATTTAGTTAGCAATCTTGGCACTACTTCTTATGGGAATATTTATTTATATTCCTTTAGAAAATAATTGAAAGTAAACAGAAATTACTTTTGGCATTAAATATTTATTCTTAAATTCGTTTAATTTTGTAGCTGCTTTATTTTTAAACTAGCTGTGTCCCGCGATTTCACCCGCGTTAATTTGTGGAAAAAATTAACTATCTACTATATGATGTTATATAGCTAATATATAGCCTTTCTCGATAAATGGACTATCAAACTCAAAAATAATTTTCCAACTCGAACCAGTAGTTCCTGAGATTAGCGATTATTCAACCAAACAAACTCTTCAGCTTTATAATATTAGTATAGATTACAAATGAAGATAAAAAGACTAAGATTTTTAACCAAATAGTATACCCGCCTAAAAAACAGACTGTGTAAACAAAGTAATAACCATTGATTTATTATTATAATTCGCCACTCGTCGATAACTTGCGACGAATTCCGTCGAATCGGTTGCCATCCGCTGATGATACCACGTCGTGCATGACAAACATTTCAACAAGCCAACACAACGAAACTGACACTGACACAAGCATGTTTCTTCATTCATTACATGAACATTACATGAACATGTTGGTAGCATATTACGTATACAAAAATTAGACATCGAAAAGTTTTCTTATGATAAAGAAAAATAATATAGTTGTTTCATGTAATATTTAAATCAAGGAATTTGTAATACTTAAGGACACGATGAAGCTTAAAAATCGTAATAAAATGTAAATCCAAATTAGAATATGATTTAAGAGATTTTTTTAGCATCTACTTTATCATCTACTTTATTATGACTACTACTTAATAATTTAGTAGAAACTGAAACCTTCGGTACATTACAATCTCAATTACTTAACGCTCAACATTCCCACGTTTGTAATGAACACCAGAGAAAGTGAATTACAAATTACGAATAATCGCGTTCAAGTAAAATTTTAATGACAAGAGAAAACACTTGCAGAACGTATTATTTACCAAAGTGAAACATTCATTACTACATTCTATGATTTCAAAAGTAAGGATAAGCCCACCCGAACATTTCACACAAATGTTCTTCATTCAAAAGTAACTGAATGTTCTTAATTCAAAACTAAAAAAAAATGTGTAAGATCAGCGAGTTAGATGTACTGAGCAATGATCTAAGTGTAATTTAAGTGCCACGTTTTTTTAACCATGTGTTGAGGGTGTCCTTACACATTACGATTGACAAATGACCTATTAGAATACTTAACTAAATTTACTGCAAGAGATATTCGGTTGTAATAAAACAATTTAATTATTCCAATTACTTAACTAAGTACCTATATTTTATTTTATTAATATTACTAGCTGACGCGGCAAACTTAGTACCGCCTAACAACTCCCCCCTCTCCCTTCCCCCCTCTCGACCTCGCCCTCTCCCTTTCCCCCGACTGTCAAAAAATAAAAAGTTAGATATGTTGCTCAGGTTACATTAGAAAGTTAATTTGGTTGTTAAGTTTTCAAAGAGATCGGACCTCATACTACAGCTATGAAAACAGACTTTTTGAACACACCTATAAATATTTGACAACCAAATGACAATTTGACAAAAGACATCAAATGTTTCACAGCTAGGAATATTTTGTATTGGAACATTAAATTGTTGTCTTTAGTATTTTCCCTTATTATTTATTTCTCACCATTTAAACCTTCCCTAAAGTTCCACAAATAACTCAAAATCAAAATTAGCCAAATAGGTACAACCATTCTTAAGTTTTAGAAAGACCAACGAACAGCAATTCATTTTTATGTAATTATATAGATTAAGATACATTGTATTATAATTATAGGCATACATTTGATGACCTGTGTGGCGCAATGGTTACCATGCTGGATCACCTCGCCAAGGTCCTGGGTTCGATTCCCAGCGAGGCAGAATTTTGAATGATGATTTTGAATTTCTGTTCTCAGTCTGGGTGTGAGTGTTCCTGTCTCTGTGTGTTGTCCATGGCACCCATGACACAGGGAATCCTAGTGTAAGGCTATGAGTGTGAAGCGTTATTTATTTATTTATTTATTTATTATTTATTGCTGAACATTTCAGAAGTGTTAGGAGTTCAATTATTTATTAAACAGAAATCTTTTATGCTTTCATACTGTGTTTGCCAACACACTCTTCACAAATATTAACTTATTTTTAATATCTTCTTCGTTGGGGAAATACTCTAAATAAATCACTGTCGAAACGTGAGCTTGATAAGCAATCATCAGTGATTATTAAAAAAATACTTTAATTAGATATAAAACAGATTTTGATAAGTCACATAGAAACAAAAACAATGTTATCATTAGATGTTTGATATGGCTAACATAACTATTTAACCATATCTATGCATATTTTTATCACTAATGGTTATGGAATAATCACATTAAGGTACATTGTTCTACTGGGATTATTTATAAAATAATTAAATATGAATATTTCAAATATATATGTAAAAATAAGTGTCACTGCAGCACCACTTCCTCATAAAGAATAAGTAATAATTTATTTCCAGTAACTTTTAGGGTTCATGCAAAAACATATTTTATTGGCCTATTAATCCTATTATTATAATTTAATATTATTTAGAAAGTACTAGCTGTACTTTGTTCTGTCAAAAGTTTATTTTTTATTAAAACTTTCCGTCTATCCTATCTTTCAAGTTGACAACAACAGACAATGTGACACGTAATCTATATATATAAAAGAAAGTCGTGTTTGTTACACTATTTATAACTCAAGAACGGCTGAACCGATTTGGCTGAAAATTGGTGGGGAGTTAGCTTAGAATCAGGAAACTAACATAGGATACTTTTTATCCCGGAAAATAGACCTGTTCCTGTGGGATAAGGTAAATTTTTGTTATATGTAGTTGATAGACTAGTTATTTATACAGATATCAAATAAAGCTCGGGGATGGATATAGGATACTTTTTATCCCGGAAAATAGACCTGTTCCTGCGGGATAAGGTAAAATTTTGTTATGTGTAGTTG
The DNA here is from genome assembly GCA_951805285.1 of Thymelicus acteon. Taxonomy (NCBI): domain Eukaryota; kingdom Metazoa; phylum Arthropoda; class Insecta; order Lepidoptera; family Hesperiidae; genus Thymelicus; species Thymelicus acteon. The sequence continues at coordinate 5,484,535 of OX638213.1, read as the reverse complement.
ATAGATAGCTATTAGCGGGAACGGGAGCGGGAGCGGGAGCGGGAGCGTGAGAGGGAGAGGAAGAGGGAGAGGGAGAGGGAGGAGCACACAGAAACTGTAACGGCTAAGAACGGCTGTGCCGATTTTACATTCTTAGGCGATACGAAGTTCGCCGGGTCAGCTAGTTTATATATATTAAGATGTAAAAGTGACAGCCTGAGACTACTGCCTGTTCATATCACAATCTATCTTGATCCATGGTATGTAAATGCTTGGAATAATTACAGGACATGTATAAGCTATTGTGACCTCTATAACAAGAAATATGTCCTAAAAATAAAATAAAAAGTTTAAAATTAAAGTGTAAACCTCTTTAATTTTAAAATAGATAGAATTTTTACTGTGAAAACAAATAGTAACTATAGTATGGGAGTATCACTAATAAGAAAAAGTTGAGATCAAAGACGAAACACCTAACAATTTTAATCTATAAGAAGATAAATTGGTTTCAATTCTTAAATCACAGAACTGAACTTCAGCATTGATGCGCAATTGAGAAGGTGACCGCATAATTGATTTACAATTAATTTTCTTTTTGTTATTTTACCGAGATAACATGGGTTATGTATAAGATAAAGTATCTAAATAACATTTGTATCAGGTATTCAAGTTAAATAGTTTATAGTTAGTAGACAAAATATTGATTATTTTTATTGAGAATGCCATGTCGATGGTCATACGTTGACAACTCGTAACCCACATTTTTTCGCAAAATCTCGTAACCCACATTTTTTCGTTAAGTGAGTTACATATTATGTAACTCATGCATTTACTCATTTTGCAAAAAAATGTGGGTTACGAGTTGTCAACGTATGACCATCGATGTTCTTTGATTGCAACAAAGTAACAAAGATTTTTTGTAAATATTAATAACGATTTTCACAATAACCTTTGGTTTATTAATACGGGCCTAATTGATATAAATGTAACACTAAACTGTTTCTGTGGTAAAGGACAATAGCACATATAATAACTCAAAATGTGGCCAATATTATTAAAAAATTTTTTTCTGAACTAACTCCATAAGTGTTTATTATTCATTTCATTGAGGTATAAATTATTTAGATCTATGTACCTAGCATGTTGAACATACTAGAAAACAAGGTTTTCTCATAAGTAATTTATGACTGCCAAAGACAAAAAGAGGCAAAAGACAGAATAATGTGCTCAAGTAAAATATTAAGCAATAAATTTAAAACACAGCAAGTGCACAATAAGGTAAAACTTAATATTTATGTTGTTACAGAACCAATTTACAGAAATTACAGATTCCAAAGTTAAATTAGGTGAAAATTAGTATACCTATTAATTTCTACATAAATTGTCTGTAGCTTGTGCTGAGCATATGTTGATCAAAATGTACAAATGTATGAAAATGTAAAAAGGAATGAGTCCAAAAAACAGTTCAAAATTCTACTCGAATAGGTTATTAAATTTACTTTGCTGCATAGATTATTATTTATTTTAACTCGAAACTTAAATTAAACTTTGGTTATACTTGATGGTATCTATTCAGATAAATTTGTAATAATCAACATATTGTTCAAAATATCTATTCAAACCACTTTTCATATTACATTTAAGTATGATTGCTACTTTTTTATACTTACTACATAAATGAAATTAATGGAACTGCTTTGCTAATGCCCACTAGTATAAATTCAGTTTGTAAAATTACTTTCTAGTTTGTTAAAATGTATAAAATTTTAATTCAATCAACTCACAACTTTACACTTACAAATCATGGTTATGAATCATACTGTTGAAGGCACCGAATGTATATAGCTACTGCATTACCAAAGAAACAAACAACTTGTAATAATTGTAAAGTACACAATTTTTAGAAAAGTTAAAAGAATAATTACTATTAAATTTCTAACCAAACAATAATTGCATCAAAAAACATTGCACGTCGCGATGACATTTAGCAAGGCGGAGCCGCACAAATCGTCAGAAGCAAGCTTGGGCGATGGCGGTCAAATAACGGCCGAGATGACGGCAGCCATTCAAAATATCAAAGCATGTCTCAACACCTACAACTATTTTTCACCATCATCTATCCTGAATAGGTGATTTATAAAAAAATACGAAACTGAAACTCACCTCATGACAAAGATTACTATAGTTTCTTTCTATTCTACAACCACCATTCACTCACAACACAAAACATTCCACATCCACGATTGACTTGACACAAATCACGGTAATCACAGTCACATCACACCACACTAGGACGGACCGGGACACTAGCGCCACGTGATAAAACTTTGAAAGCATTGAAATATAAAAGTATCGAGTGAAGTTGCAGCTTATTGCTAAGAACCGGACAAAAATCGGATACATTATCCAGAAACTTGGTATTAACTATTTACCGGTATGAGCAAAGAGCGTTGGTAACAAACGAAATAAAAGTGGGATTACTAAAATCGTAATAATAATTATTCCAAAGGGCCGCAACACCCAGACCTTCCTAATTTTATAAAACCTGAAACTTTTCTGTGTAATAATAATAACAATATTACATATTTATTGTACATCACTAAAGTCACAAAATAATTACAAAAATATCCTCTCTCGTAATGAATGGCGCTAGTGTCTGAAAAATAGATATTCGATACCCGTAATTGGACGCGTTTTTACCACGGAACACAGACACCAGGTTTTTACGGACACTTTTCATATACAGAGATGGCTTTCCTTATCTTTATCTTCCATTTTGCCAAATAATCAATGCCAAAGTCAAAAAGCATGGAGTATTGAGGAGTATTGAAAGCCATCTCTGTGTATGAAAAGTGTCCATAAAAACGCATCGGGTGGTGCAGCGGTAGCCTACGATAAATTTTATTGAACTCTTATTTTATTCAACAGCTATGTTCATATCGTAGTTTTTCCGACGCCAGCGCTATTGTGTTAGGATGGTAGTAGATACTGGAAGTTTTATGTTGTTTGTACAGTTGAACACTTTTTCAAATTTTCCCCCTTAAGGGATGTCTCTCCTTAGCTCTACACTCCATGCTAGGAAGCAAGTCTTTATGTCAAAGTCATTGACAACTTTGACAAATTATGTCTTTAAATAAAATGAAGTAAAGTCACAATCATGGATATATTACTCTATCTGGATTACTGACTTTGTAGAAGTACAGTGCGCCCAACTTATCTGTGAAATGGCGAAAATTGGAACTAATGCTGCCCCATTATTAAGTTCTTTGTGTTAATGTCAATGAATGACATTGACATTTACTACGTCTCGAATTGCGTCCCAGTGATTGGTCCAATGCGTTCGACAGCGCCCTCCCTCAGTTCACAGATAAGTTGGTCGCACTGTACCTGAAGTTCGATGACGTCATAACGGAATTACCATTTTTGTATTGTGTCCATGTTATTTATAGTCTCAGAATATATCATTCGATTGTGATTTTTATAATGGTATAAAAACATCTATGATGATTAATGTATATTATTACAATATAGATGTACCGTAATATTGTGGACCTTAATTATTTTCAATTTACTCTTACTTTATGCAATTATTTAAATTCGGTAATTTTGAAGAAATTTTAATAAAATCTATTATTTCATTATTATAATTTTTACCTCTAGAAAAATAAATTAACTACAGAAAACATTCTAAAGAACCATATCAAAATAGAACACAATCTTTCTAAGTATAGTCCATTTTTTTGTCGGAGTCCAAACTGATAAACAAAAAAACTTGAGAGGTGTCAAGGGACACCCAGATGGAACGAAGTTCCTTGCAGTCAGTACTAGGATAGCAAAAACATGCAAGCGAGTGTGCCAAGACAAATCTGGGGTATTAAATTTCTCATCGGCTTTGTTCACCTAGTAGCTTCAGTGAAGCTTCTTCAGAGAGAGACAGACAGAGAAACATGCGCACGCCGCACGACATGTAACGACGCCACACGAGTTGTAACGACTAACGACGGCAAAAAGTGTCGTTACAACATTTCGTTACCAAATTTTCCGCCTAGCCCCCTTTCGCAACGCGCGATAAGGAACTTCGTTCCAAAAACAGTCATACGGAAATCTTACTAGTTTCACTACACGCACACGCTTTGAGTGCTGTATACCTTTAAGATATGTTTATTACACAAATAACTATTGATATCACACTGAAACTTCTTTAAATTCACCGTTTAATCACTTAAACTCTAATACACGAAACATTTTCAAAACTTATTTGCACAGAAAACAATATATCGATAACAATTTGACAGTTAGGATCTTAAGATTATCGTTGATTCGTAAGGATTGAAAGACAAATCGATTTTCTAAATCGTTTGAATTATTTCTTGATTGATATAATAATATTTTAACTTTATGCTTGAAAAATTAAAGACATATTTTTAAAACTGAGTAATGTTATTTTTGTCTCTTTCTATTACTCAAGGTTACAATGACAATAAGTTTTCATTCGTATCATGGCAAATAATTTTAAACAGAAATATTTAAGTAGGTACTTATCAATTCGCATAGTCATTTTCTTTATCAGACAATGAATTTTAGTCGCTGCATCAGATGAACCGACTCCAATTTTCATTATATGCGTGCCAGAATCAGACAGCGAAGATGAATCAAGTGAATTATCTGAATATATTTTTTTAATATCTTGTATCATTTATTGATGAAATATGAAGATTAAAATATTTTAATTCGATCGATAGTTCCAAACCTTATTCAATCGTGAATATTGTCTATGGTAAATTGACATTAGAAGTCGGCCATATTTGTTTACTACTTTAGACTCGAATCAAAAAAATGGACATGGACACAAAATGGACATGTGTGGACACCCTGCAATTATGAAGGACGACCTCAATCCGGCCTGTGATTGGTCGAACGGTCATTTCGATATGAGGTAATAATCATTATAATATTGAAATAATACATTTTATTAAAATTTCTTCAAAATTACCTAATTTAAATTATTGCGTTAAGATTACACTGAAAATTAAGGTACACAATTACGGAACATCTTTAATATAATTTTATTTTAGAGGTTTATAAACTATTGTAAAAAATTGCAATCTAATGATATATCCTGGGACTATAGATAACATGGACACAATACAAAAATGGTCTTCTTATATGATGACATCGATCTTCAGGTACCACTACGAAGTTATGTATCCAGTTAGAGTATATATCCATGGTCACTGAACCCACTGACTGTTAGTCACTGACGACATGACTGTCAGTAGTGTCAGTCAGTCCGTCTACGACCTACGTCAAACTCAAATGTTCGAAAATAAAATTATTAATTAAAATTATTTCCATAGCTATCACAATGTTAGCCCGACAATGTATAAAAATTACAAAAACCTCAAGAACATTGTTGTTAAAAAAGTTATTGACTAAACAGCAAACATTTGTTATACCTGCGCTATGCCAATGCCATGGGGAATTAAGGTTATGTTTTGAGCTAATTTGGTCTTTGATAATGTTACGGTTTCAACAAATTCAGCCTCTACTGCTTAGTAGAAATGAAATTGAAATATTGCTTGTATAATCAATACTTTCAGTACGCTCAATACTCTCCCGATGAAGTACATACTTCACGCTTTACTTTGATTTTGTGTGATGAAAATTGTGATAAAGATGTCGAAGTATATAATATATTTACGTTCTAAACTTAATGTCTTCTACAAAAAACTTAATTGAAATTTTTTTATTATTTTATTACAGACATGTAAGAAATCATAATAGTAAAAGTGCTCCCATCAACAGTGAAATCCGTGTATCATCAGGGCCTTCCAAAAATCAGCAGATGAAACCAACTAACTTAAGCTCTGAGGAGTTGCTTGAAAAGCTAATAGCTAACATGTCAACGGACATTCATCAGAAGAACAGGGTCTATAAGAATGATTTTTTGCGAGTGTTGAACAAAGTTAAAGAATTGAATTTTTCGAGTAAGAAACAAGGGCTACTCCTTATAAGATGCTGTACTGAGCTGCTTCCTGATGAAGCACCAGCATCGCGATTGGCTCTAGTTGAACAAGTGTGGAGTACTATTAAGTAGGTTTTTCAACAAATTACATACTTTGTATTTTTATTCTTAATTTATTATCACTTGTATTTATTATCAACATAACAATTTTTAGCAGCTTCACCTTTGAATAAAATTTCTTTTGGGTTTATTTACGTAATACATTATATAATCTGGTCCAATCCTGCGAATGTGTACTTTGTTTAAAATACACATTTAATTTGTGATCACACAAACTATTGCAGACCTCACACAGAATTTGAAGTCCAGCACTACAATGAATTACTCCGAGTGTACATAGCCAATAACAAAAGCTTCACAGTCAGTACATTTATTCAACAGATGGGCAATGTCAAACCAAATTTAACTACTTTTGAACTGATATTAAGAGCACTGGGTGAGGTAAGAATTAGTACAAGATGTTGCTTCATTATTATTGAGCTCAGACATAATGTGAATTTGTGATACTAAGCTTTAATTACTGTGTTTTTGTCACTAACGGTTACTTAAATCAGTCCTTAGTACAGAATTTTTATGGAGATCCTTTACTAAAGAGCAATTAAAGTAACTGTTAGTGACTCTGAGTGGGGTGTAAAAAAATGATTATGGCAAATTAATGCGAATGATGCTTTTGATGACCATTTAGCATCGTCTCTTGTTTTTACTTGTTGGCATAAAAAGTAATATGTTGTTTGAAATTTATTGTTTTTAACTAATTATTTTAGTTGGGAGATATAAACCAGGCTACTGAAGCTCTGTCCAATATGAAGGCTCTGGGATTCCCTGCAACAGAAAGTGTGTTCCATTCTTTAATCATGGGTCAAGGAAAGGCAGGGTAAAGTATATTACTTGTTTTAATAATTGAATAATTTTTGAATATCTAATAGGTTTGATTACTATTAAACCTACTGGTTTGATTTGCAACACATAAAAGATAATAAAAGTCTCAAGCTAATATTTAACATAAACTTTTGTGTATTTGTTAAATTAATATAATGTATCTATAAACTTTGCTTTCACTCTCTTATTGTCTGGTTGTATGTAAATTTAAGTTACTTAACTAAACGTAAGTTTCATCATCTTTTAGTAACTTGAAAGGTATTAAAGAGGTTCTTGTCATGATGAAGTCTCTCAAAGTAGACTTTACCAGCGACACATACACCGCATTGGCAAGGGTGTATGCATGGCAAAAGAAGGTTGATCTTGCTCTAGAAGAAATGAAAAAGGCTGAGAAAAATGGCTTGCAATTCACTGAGCAGAATATAATGGAAATTGTGAAAACTTTAGCCTACATGGGTGATTATGGACCAATACCAAAGGTATGAAAGACACTTGCAAACACATAGCAATATTTTAAGATTTTTGTTTGTAATGATTGACATGATGGTAATGCAAATAATTCTGGAGAGAGAATTATGGTGGTACAGTACGGCCGCTGTATCTTGGCGCGTCTGAACATAGGCTTTGCGAACTTTAGCGCATGTAAGACAGAGATGGCAACACGAACATGCTAACGTATGACTGAGACACAATACACCGCGTATCGAGTATTGGCGAATTATGTTACTGCGCGGCCTTCTGCGCGAAGTTCAGACGCGCCAAGATACAGCGGCCGAAGTATACATGGTGGTAAGGTAAAGATTCTTAGTTACAGACCTCCTCAGGTATATCACCCTTCAAAATCAATCCCGAAGTATTATTACGTCTATTGGTTGCAGTTTCGGAAATCCCTTTGTTATCTCTGCAAATTCATTGTTTACCTTTTGGGGTGACGCTCCTGGTGTAACAAATGCCTAATAGCGACATTTTTTACTTTCGTGGCCCGTTTATATGATAAGATTGTCTTGGTGACTCCTGCAAAGAGCATAGGTGAGAACTAGTAGGGGTCACCCATTTGGATGTCGCATGCTTTAGAAGCGCTAATACCACGGCGCCTTGAGTCTATCCTAAGTAACCGGCCGAGTTAAGTAACGGCGGCTGCTAGTAGCATAAAATTCTTTACCGTTTCCGTGCTTCGTAGGGCATGTAAAGTTGTCGATCTTCGTTGTAAGTAAAAATAAGTAAAGATAAGAATCGTTAAGCCATGGCGGAGGCCCTTCGGGTGGCATGAAAACTTCCAACTTAGGTTGGCTACTAACCGCTTCATCAATCCGTTATGGATCAGTGTAGTGGAGTACGCTCTAGGCCTCGTCAAGAGGAGATACCCGTGCTCAGTAGTAGACCGTCTATGGGTTAAAGCCATGCTTTATAGACGGAAATGTTAAATTTTTTGCAGGTTCTGAAATTTCTACCACAAGACATCTTGAACTCTCCATCAATATCGCCATACATGCAGAGTGTATCGACGTTGCTAGTGTACCAAAACCATCCAATGGTAGCTCTGGAGATATACAAGTGCTTGCCGCTGCCTTCCTTTGGGCCGAAAGATGATCGTGGACTGCATGGCCGGAGCTTGGTCAGGGACTGTGTGAAAGCCTCAATGGTAATACTAATTGATTATTGTGTTGATATTTTATTTCCTTCATATCCTAGTTATTAAAATACGAAAGAGGTGTGCAAGCCCAAATTTATTACTATTAACATGCATACAAATATATTACTTGTCTACACTGTCTACATATCTTACATGCGTACAGGCTTTAATGGAAACTCAGTAAAATTGTAATGATTTTGACATTCAGTATAATAACTTTTGAATAAGAAAATATAATAATACATGATTATGTTTCTAGTAACAAAAGTTTTATTCTTAGAATTCTTGATATCTAATGGTATTTAAAGCCATGTGGCCACAATTTACAGATAGCTTATAAGCACAATAAGCACATAAACTATTTCAGCCTTCCAGTGTAATAGCCCTGATAGCCCAAGAGCTGATGTCATCTGGACGCAACCCTATAGCCCTGCAGAATGCCGCTGAGGCAGCCCTACAACAAGGCAAGGTGCCATTGGCTCTAGACCTGCTCACACGAATGAAGCAGATAGGCCTACCGATACGGCCCCACTACTTCTGGCCTATACTGGTACATACGTCCAAGTCTTATGGAGAGAAGGGTGAGTGAGGAGAAACTATTCTCTTAACAAAAACAGCCAGCAAAATAATGGGTATTTTTAATGTGAATAGTCAAATGAGCCAACCATTGTCACCATGGACATAAGTAGCAGTAAAGACATCACTGATGCGTTGGCAGCTGGGAATAAGGGCAGAAAAAAGAAAAAAGAAAAAGAAAACGTGTGTGTGTACTTATATGTACGCACGTAAGAAGCTATACTTACCTCTTATTTATATGTACCTCTCGCTCGCACCCACGACCAATCCAAGGGGATCCAAGACAACCCCTACCGAGTGAGGTATGCCTAGTACGCCCTCACCTTCATCATGTCGCTGTTTGTCTGTCGCATCGTAAAAATTTTACTCTTATATTTTTTTTTCAAACGCTCTCTGAAATAGTTATAACTTCAAAAATGAAAAATGTCAATTATGCCTAGTTATAGGCTGCAGTGCAATGTATTTATACTGCAGTATAGTTTTACGTTGTTCCTTATCATTATATCGATTTTAATAGCATTTTAACACAGATATTTTATCATTAATATTCCAGGCATCTAATACGCACATAATATTTGAAAATTAGAGGTGCGTGCCAGGTTTTGAACTCGGGCCCCTTCGTTCGGGAGACCAACTTTCTAACCGCTAGGCTATCACTGCTCTCTCTGAAGTTAATAATAATTATCACTTGCTTTGGTGAAGGAAAACATCGTGAGGAAACCTCCATAAAAGTTCTCAAAGGTGTGTGAAGTCTACCAATCCGCACTTGGCCAGCGTGGTAGTCTATGGCCTAACACCCCTCACATTGTGAGAGGAGACCCCGAGCCCAGCAGTGGGACAATTATGGGTTGTTGCTTTTTCCAGGCATAATGAACACGCTGTCAACAATGGTCGCGATGGACGTCAAGCCGGACTACGAGACGATACTGGACTACACCCTGCCGTACGTCAGCTTCACGTCACCGCAGAACCTGATGAAGAAGTTCCTGGAAACCGGTCTCACAGTCAGCACAGTGCTCACGCCCGTCATGGTCACGCTACTGAACACTGGGCAAGTGAGAGCGGCGAGTGAGATTTGTAAGTATTTTTATTGCTATTTTTTAACCTCTGGTGCAAAAAGAGGGGTGTTATAAGTTTGTTGTAGGTATCTGTGTCAGTCTGTGGCATTGCAGCTCCTAAACGAATGGACCGATTTTGATGCGGTTTTGTTGTTTAAAGTTGACGTGATCGAGATTGTTTTTGGTTGTTTGGTGAAAATAAACTATACGTTTTTTTATTTTTTATTTTAGAAATTATAGCTATAAGACTACAACTGATCAATGTGTTAATGGAAGATGTTTGAGAAAAGTTATAAAATACTATCAGGATTTTACTAACGCAATAGATTTCATAAAAAAATTGTATGTGCAAAAGGGAATAACTATCTTTAAACAGTTGTAGATTTATCCAACTAATTTGAAACATATAGGTGCTTAAACCAATGTATTTTCAGGTGAACTATTCCAAGGCAAGGTCGACGCAGAGAAGATACTAAGCCCACTATTAAAAGGCTATCTGACGAACTCTGACGTGAAGTCAACAGTTCACATTTTGGAAGATGTGGTTGCTAAAGCCTCAGAGACGGATAAGGATTGGGTGGGACGTTTTCTTTGTACCTTTATGAGGCATAAGAAGGTCAAAGTGGATTTGTCGGATTTTCTCAATATAGTTAAGGTATGTAACGGCAGCTTAACGCCGTCTATTGTAGAAATTATTATAAAATGGTTTGTAGACAATTGTTGTTATTCTCCTTAAAATTATCTAGATTAGACAAGATTATCTATACTATATTCACATTCGAATCAGAATTTATATAAGCACTGTGTTGCCTAGCAACCACAAACAAACAGGTGCATGAAACTTTTGGTCGTATAAAGTACGTTTGAACTAAATCTGGAGTTCGCAAGTCGCGTTCCGTTCCACTCTTTATAATTTTATTTTATTTTTAAACATAATATTTATTTTGCAAAAGTTTAAAATAACACGGAATAGTTACGTATAAAATCGATATAGACTGTTTTAAAATACATAAACATAAATATAAAATGTTATTCGGCTTTGTTTAATGAAATTTAACTTATAAATAATTTTATGCTCATGCATATTGAGTGGAATGAAATATCTGTATAATCTGTACAGTGCCATCTCTCAAGAACTTATTTGTGACGTGGCGAAAATTGGAACTAATGCCATCCCATTCATAAATTACTACTATGCGCACTATGATTGGTCCAATGCGTCCGGCAGCGCCCTCCTTATAGTCACAGATAAGTTGATTTCACTGTATTTCGAAATTTAATACGACCAAGTTGCAAAGCATGTAAGCGCCATTATAGCTGTGAGGTTTTCGTAGTCATTTCTATTTATAGTCATAGGTAGGCCGGCCTCAAAACAATAAGTTTCTACAAAGGTTTGAAGTCGCTTCACGAAATTAAGGATGTGCGAGCGTGAGTTATTCATGACGAAAATTGTTCTAAGATGTTGGTTTTTACGTCGTTTTCTCTTAGTGTGTTGTTGTTATAGGTCAATATTAAAATAATGAAGTTGTCACAAACGTTATAATGATTATTTCGTTCTTTAATAGTTATTTGGTGTGCGAAATACAAATCAGTTTGTGAAAACCCTATAAAGGAATTTTTACGATTTGTTGACAAGTATTCTGATACGAGTTTGACTCAAGTATACTTTCCTTTTACTCAAATGAGCTAAAAGTAAAACTAGATTTATTGAATTGTAACAATTTTTAAATTCTACTGTTTGTAACTTTTACATTCATGTTATTTAATATTACAAAATAAATGATATGTTTACGTGAAATGCGTACAATTTTTTTACTTACTAAAACATTAAATTCTAGGCTCTCGCATCAACAAAAATTAAAATATCAACAACAGCGACGGACTACTGCATGTCGTTGCTAGGCGACGAGCACCCGCAGGAGACGCTGGACGCCTTCAGGGACGCGCTCGGAGCCATCACGGATGAACGGCTGGTGGATGAGGGAGAGGTATTCGCGCAGCATCTACCACATCCAGTGAGTACTATATTTATGTTTATTTTTTATTTTTATTTACAATAAGTTAATGCTTGACCACAATCCCACCTGATGGTAAGTGGAGATGTGGTCCAGGGTGGTGAGCGCACTAACTTAATAAAAGCCTATTCACTCTTTTTTTTGGAGACATCCACGTCATAGGTGGGCAGGAACGCAGACGCAGGCAAGTTATTCCAATCCTGTTTATTTTTATCTATGTGTATTTTACAGTTTTTTGCATCCACGTGTTACATACGCTGGATTACATTTATATTATAACTTAGCTCACAGAATTAGCCGGCCGAATTAGGAGCGATAATTGTTGGGAAAGAAAGGTCCTCAGTAATAGGACCACAAGACACCTCGAACAGGTGGACTGACGACCTGAAGAAGACAGTGGGTATCCACTATATTCAGAAGGCTTAAGACCGGTCACAGCAGCGTTTGTTTGGGGAGGTCTATGTTCTGTAGTGGACCAATGAACTAATATACGCATGGAAGCATCTTTGATGCCTCAAAATAGCGCAACGAAAATTCAACCGCGGTGGGCGGGGCTTATAAACTCACCCAAAACGCGAATCAGTCAGTTCGGTGTCACTCGTTCGGACGGTCGTTGACTTTAAAAGTGTCATAAACAAGATTTATATAAAAATTTGGTTTCAAAATGCCTTCATGTGTTGTGAAATGGTGCAGAAATCATACAGATCACCTTTCCAAGGGTTCCGAGGATCGTGGAATCACATTTCACGTGTAAGTATACCGAAATCTAAAACTACAAAAATCTATTAACTTTCTTAATGATGTGATTATGCATAATGTAGTAAGTATATTATACTAACTATTTATTAAAGAAATGAAATTCGCTTTATTTTTGATTTAGATTCCCACAAGACCCGAGACGTAAAAATCTGTGGAGACATAAAAAGCTGTTCAATTAGAGAGAGAGGAAAATGACTGGATACCTAGCAAACGTTCAACAATATTTTCGATTCATTTTAAAGAAGGAAAATATTTGTCGAAGAAAGGATTCCAGATGATTTCTAAAAGCGCTGTACCAATTTGTACTGTGAGTATCCATTTAGTTTTTTTCGATTTAGTTACTGTAGTAGGTAATAACTCAGTATAATATATATATTTATTACATTTTCAGATGGTGCATTTGGTGCAGTTAAATATCATCTATCAGTAAAAACTATTTTGCAATTCAAAAATCGTAAAAAAAATTAAGCTAGTGAATTTTTAATGCGAAAAACAAACCGAATTGAACAGATTTAGGTGATATTTGCAACGAACGAGAATAAAATAGGACTAAAGACTTTATTATTTCATTATCCTATTGATACTTTACAATGTAAAATGAAATTTAAATGATTAAAAAAACTATGTATAATTCTGATATTGATATCTGAATTCCGATATTAGGATCAAATATCGAAAATCAATATTGGAATGGAAAACCTTCCGATATTACAAGTTCTAGTGTGTACTGTGCATTGTTTTAACAGTGTTTTCGACAATCATAATTTTAATTGATTAATTTGTAGAATCACTGCAGTACAATAGTGAGTACTCAATATATTGTTTTGAGTTTTCACTTCTGTCGGCAGTCCTTATAATTGCCTATGTTTTTACTATTGTAAATATATTGTTTTAAGTTGTCAATATATTGGGTGAACTTCCTTTTAGCTCATATCTCCGATTGATCTGAATTTTGGTATAACTATGTAATTCGACGAGCTGATAACGAATATTATAGGCAAAATACCCGCATATTTCAATGTCAAGTTAACCTTGAAAAAATATTATTTTTAATTTATTACGTTTATTTGGCAAAATATTAATTTTACGGAAAAATGTTTCCTACAAAAGTTGTAGCCCATTAAAAGATTGATATTTTATGTTCGATACATTTTTCTTGTGGAGCCAGTGATTTGGGAGAAAAATGTGAAATTAGTTCCGCATAATTATGAGTAGTTTGCCTATGATATTCGTTATCAGCGCGTCGAAATACATAGGTATACCAAAATTCAGATCAATCGGGGGTATGGGCTAAATATAACGAAGTTTATCCATATATTGAGTTTTCACTTCAATCGGCAGTCCTTATAACTGCCTATTTTTTACTATTGTAAAACAAATAACGTTTACAAATAATTCATTTTGTAATGAGAGAAAAAAATTGGCATTATTATTATTTTATATTATATAAAGACCATTTTTATTATTGTTTTATTATGACTGGTTCCCTCATACAATTCACATCCACGGAACAGACGACCTGACTGACAATGCGACAACGCATTAGACAGTACACTGAGTGACACTGACGCGCGAACCAATTGGCGTGATCAGTTCATGCCAAGAACCAATCCCGTTTGGCGATTTCGCATGGTTTGACAACTACTTGCAATAGACCAATTGATGAGTTTGTATACCGTAGTGAGTGGTTTATGTATGTATACTTCGTATTTGTGTGAGTTTTGGTGCTAATATTTAACGTTAGAATGTACTGAGAGGCTTATTCCATAGTATATTCGTTCACTGTAGTGGACCTCCAAGGCCTGATAGATGGATGTATTTTAACCCCTTTGCAAAAAGAGAGGTATATGTTTGATATGTCTGTGCATCCGTGTGTAGCTCCGCCGAAGCCGAAAGAAACTCCTTATCATTACCCCTCATGCCTTCCCCCCTAGAAACAAATGAACGAGCAGTCCCTCCGCGCGCACCTGTCCGAGCTAGAGGCGAAGAGCATGAACACGCGCGGCGTGCTGCGCAAGCTGCTGCAGCGGTACTGCCGCGAGGGGGACCTGCGCGCTGCCAGGGAGGTCGCTGACAAGTGCCAGCAGGAGGGGGTGAGGATTAGTTTACATAGTTTTTAAATCTGTTTTCTATAACAAATATTGGTAGAAATAAAGAGTTTTGAATGAAAAAAGAAATTGGTTGACAAAAAGAGGATAATGAAAGAAAAAAAGTAGAAAATTTCAATAAGTTATGTTCATTTTGTCACTAGAAATGAGTATTGTTTTTTCTCAGTTGTAATATATTATCACGAGCTTATATGAAAAAATCTAACGCTAAGTTGGTTATTATTCCTTACTTCCCTAGTTTCATAAACAAAATAAAAAGTCACACAAAAATTGTCATAATAAATCCTATACATCTATACAAATAAATAAAATTGACACTCCAATTTGTAATATTAAAATAACCGCTTTTTACTAAGTGCATTTTGGTTTACATACGGTACATATACCAAAACAACATTTTTTAAAAAATTTGTCTGTCTGTCTGTCAGTCTGTTTGTTCCGGCTAATCTCTGAAATGGCTGGAATGATTTTGACGGGACTTTCACTGGCAGATAGCTGATGTAACAAGGAGTAGCTTAGGCTACTTTTATTAAAAAAAATGAAAATAAGCGATACGAAGTTCGCCGGGTCAGCTAGTCTTAAAATAAAAATCCACCCATCCATCCATGTACAGTTGTTGCAGTATTGAAACAACGGACACGACGAAGGAGCTCGCCTATCGTTAAAAATTAAAATTCACGTCATTGTCAATTAAACTAAAAACTTATTATAATCAGTAACTGATACATGGCTTTGCAGGTGTTCCTCTCAGCTGGTATGAAAGCAGCCATCTTTGACCTGCATGTCAAGTTGGGAGAGCTAGATCTAGCGGAGGTAGCGCTGGCAGACCTCAACAAGTCCGCGCCGAACTTCACTCTAGACGAGTTCAAGGTCATCGACTTCGCTACCCTCATGGTGTACCGCAAGAAGATCAAGCAAGCCTTCGATCTTATTAATGAGCAGAGTAAGAAAAGGTAATTTGTGAATCGTTAAATTATTCGTCGTGTTCCGAGCTTGAGAGCCAGTACTTCCTTCTTGCTTCTCTCGGCCGGCAACTCATCGATGGTGCCTTTGGCATTAGGGGCCATCCATAAATTACGTCACACTAATTTCATGACTTTTTGATCCCTCCCCCCGTCCTTGTCACAGTTGGTGACATTTGTGAAACTCCCCTCTAGTGTGACGTCACATATTATGAAATTTTACACCTAGAATTTATTAAATTAAAATAGCAGTTCCGAAATAAGTTATATTTCCATTATTTGTTTTTTAATATTTACGTATACATACCAATTATTCGATTTTGAAATGTGACGTCACGAAATTTAGGACCCCCTCCCACCCCTTGTCGCACAATGTCACACTACATCGACCCCCCTCCCCCCTAACGTGTGACGTAATTTAGGGATAACCCCTTACCACGGTAACCACATTCGTTCGTCTGTTCATTTGTAATCTATTTGTCACGGACCTGAAAAAAAAGACGGACGTAACCTCGTCTAATCGAGAGTGAAGCATAGCAATGGCCGCCTTGTGTGCGTAATTTTTGATTCGCGATTGAAGCATTATGGTGTCAATGTGTGGGTGTGTGTACTTGTACGAATAGAGAGTTGGTATTACGTTGGTATTATGGATCTCTGATCTGAAATAAAGATTTATTATTATTATATTATTATTATTACTATGGATGCTTCACTGAATTTTTTGTTGGGATTACGTCCGTCTTTTTTTTAAGGTCCGTGCTATTTGTGTACAAATAGCGTTGTTACTTACTGCTGCAAGTTAGTTTTGTAACTTCCAACTACCTACGAATTATGTTTAAAGTACTTCTAATGATGTTTCAAAACTGCCTTCAAAGCAAGTTTAAAAACTGCCTTTAAATGATGTTTCAAAACTTTCAAAACTACTCTCAAACAATGTATCACCCCAGACGTATGATCGGAGGTCGCGAATGCAGCGCAGTATGTCGAGACACTGCAGATGTTTGACTTAAACTGCCTTTGAATAATGTTTCAAACTACCCTCCAACCCCATTACCTCCCAGACGTGTAATCGGCGGCCGCAACATCTCTCTCAACTGCTGGCGGCTGCTGGACGCGACGGCGGCGCACGGCAGCTACGCGGACACGCGGCAGATGTTCGACCTGCTGCACGGGCTGCGGTACTGCAAACCCGACAACTCGTTGCTAGGGCCGCTCTTGCGCGCGTGGTTGAAGACGTAAGTTCAAAAAAAATCAAACTCATTTATTCATGTTGGTTTTTTTCAATACATTTATGGACGTCATTTGTTTTAATCTGCCACCATTTGACGACCCGTGTGGCGCAATAGTTACCATGCCGGATCGCCGCACCAAGGGTCCTGGGTTCGATTCCCAGCGAGGCGGAAATTTGAATGATGACTTTCAGTTTCTGTTCTCGGTCTGGGTGTGAATGTCCTTGTCTAGTGTGTTGTCCATGGCACCCACGACACAAGGAATCCTAGTGTGGGGTTATGAGTGTGAAGCGGTTTTTATTTATTTATTTAAATCAAACTCAATTTATTCATGTTGGTTTTTTTCAATACACTTATGAACGTCATTTGTTTTAATCTGCCACCATTTCGGAAAGTGCGTGCGATATCGTGTACTGGATTATTATTTGTGTCCTTTCCCGGATACCACTAAAAAACGTCATTAATTTTCTGTGTTCCTACTGCTTGGACCTACCTACAGAGAGTATATCACAGGGCAACTAACTATTGATAAGACCAGTGGAAATAATGATTTTCTGTCATGTACGAATTTTTGCGTTTCGTGCAATGTCGCCACTTATAGTCCATTTTTTTGGTCGAGTCTAAAGTAGTAAACAAATATGGCCGACTTCTAATGTCAATTCGCCATAGACAATATTCACGATTGAATAAGGTTTGGAACTATCGAATTAAAATCGATTAACTATTAACGAATACGATTAATTGAACTGAATTATATTTATATAGCATTATACTTTAAAATAGATAAATTTAAATTAAATCTTTCATATTTCATAAATAAATGATACAAGATATTGAAGAAAAAATATTCAGAGAATTCAGTTCATTTATCTTTGCTGTCTGATTATGGCAAGAATATAATTAAACCTGGAGTCGGTTCATCTGTTATAGCGACTAAAATTCATCGTCTGTTAAAAAAAATTACTATTTGAACTGATAAGTACCTACTCAAATATTATCTGCCGTGATACGAACGAAAAATCATTCTCATTGTAACCTTGAGTAATAGAAAGAGACAAAAATAACATTACACAGTTTTAAAAATATGTATTTAATTTTTGAAGCGTAAAGTTAAAATAATATTATATCGATCAAGAAATCATTCAAACGATTTAGAAAATCGATTTGTGTTTCAATCCTTACGAATCAACGACAATCTTAAGTTCCTAGCTGTCAAATTGTCATCGATATATTGTTTTCTGTGCAAAGAAGTTTTAACAATGTTTCGTGTTTTAGAGAAGTTAAAGTGACTAAACGGTGAATTTAAAGAAGTTTCAGTGTGATATCAATAGTTATTTGTGTAATAAACATATCTTTAAGATATACAACTCTCAAAGCGTGTGCGTGTCGTAAAACTAGTAAGATTTCCGTATGACTGTGTTTTGTTTATCAGTTTGGACTCCGCCAAAAAAATGGACTATAGATATATATCACTGATAAACTTAAACCCGTCTATTTTTTTGACTCAACCGTTTCTGAAAGCTTTAGTAGAATAACGGCGAAAGAATCTCCCGAAACAAATTCCTCAGCACTTCTTTCACAGTGACAACCTTCAAGAAGCGGTGAACGAGTTCAACCGCATAGCAGCCAAGTACAACAAGACTCCGTTGAAGCACGAGCTCCTGTGCAAGGTGCTACGCGCCATGGGCGATGGCTCGGAGGATACCTTCCTCATCAGCGAGAAGGCGAATGGCAAACTACACAAGATGGCACAGTCTATACTCAATACTACGAAGAGTGTGCATGGGGCTGGGGATGTACAGGTAGGATTTTATTGATGTGAAAAATCATTACGCGAGGGGTAAACCTGATTTTAGACTTGGCGATCGTGGCGACGCATTTCGATGTTTCACATCTATCAGCCGTCCTATGACAGCTGTTCTTTTTTTTTATTACTACCTGACCCGACGAACTTCAGTGTCGCCTAACAAATAATTTTTTTTTCTAAAATAAAAGTAGCCTAAGTTACTCATTGTTACATCAGCTATCTGCCAGTGAAAGTCCCGTCAAAATCGGTCCAGCCATTTCAGAGATTAGCCGGAACAAACAAACAGACAGACAGACAAAAATTGTGAAAAATGTTGTTCTGGTATATGTACCGTGTATACATCCAAATATACTTAGTAAAAAGCGGTTATTTTAATATTACAAACAGACACTCCAATTTTATTTATTTGTATAGATGTATAGATTTATTTTAGAAGAAAATTAGGTATTTAGAGAAATAAATACATTATTTGATTGTTTATGGTTCAAAGGTGCAGCTTTGGGTCTAGTGAAGATTTTATTTTGTAGTATTTACATGTTTGTTTGTCAAATATTTACAGAATTCTATTTAAGTAACTTTTTTGAAGCCAAGCGAGGGCGGATACTTTAGTCGTACTATACTAGAATAAGATTAATTTGCACGCCATACATTAATCCATTAAAGCCCAATGCATATGTAACGGGTTTTTTTCCCGTACGGAACGGGGACGGGACGGGGCATTCCTCGTCGCTAACGGGAATTTTTTACTACTTTTTCTCCGTCGTGAACGGAGTGACTGTGTATACGCAGCGGAAGCGAAACCCCGTCCCGTACGGAACGTGGCACTGACGGGGTTTTGAAAACATCGTCGGCGACGATGTTTTTGAAAACCCCGTCTCGCACGGGCCACGTTCCGTACGGGACGGGGTTTCGCTTCCGCTGCGTATGCACTATCGCATACATTTTCTATGAAACGATGTTTCCAAAACTTCACGCCCCGTCGGCGACGAGGTTTTCCTTTAGAGTAAACATAAGAGCAAGCTATAGAGCGCGCCTACCCCGTCCCCGTCCCGTACGGGGAAAAAACCCGTTACGTATGCATTGGGCTTAATTCAGCCATCCATAAATTAATAGGAAATTATTTCCAAATTATTCCATCACCTTAATCATTGTTGTGACAGTCGTCATTTTATTTTGACGATTGTCATTTTTTTTGGCGGTTGTCATTTGTTTTTAAAAATACAATAAACAGTAAAAGTGCCTCTGAGTTATATTCACAGAACTAGTGGGATTTTTTTCCCACTAGTCCTGTTAACAGAACTAGTGGATTTTTTTTCCCACTAGTCCTGTTAACAGAACTAGTGGATTTTTTTTTTCCCACTAGTCCTGTTAACAGAACTAGTGGGATTTTTTTCCCACTAGTCCTGTTAACAGAACTAGTGGATTTTTTTTCCCACTAGTCCTGTTAACAGAACTAGTGGATTTTTTTTTTCCCACTAGTCCTGTTAACAGAACTAGTGGGATTTTTTTTCCCACTAGTCCTGTTAACAGAACTAGTGGGATTTTTTTTCCCACTAGTCCTGTTAACAGATCAAAATCCACTAGTTCTGTTAACAGGACTAGTGGGAAAAAAAATCCACTAGTTCTGTTAACAGGACTAGTGGGAAAAAAAAATCCACTAGTCCTGTCAACAGGACTACTCAACAGGACAAGTGGGAATAAACGATTATTTCCAACGTTACAGTTGACGCTAATAGCAGCGCTCGCAGACGTGGGCTACAAGAAGACTCTCCGCCGGCTGTTCCTGGACCCCACGGTGAAGTTCCACGCCGACGCGTTGCTGCGGCACTGCGAGCGGTTCGCGGACGAGAAGAAAATCAGCGCGCTCGAGACCATCGCTGAATGTGCCAGGCACTTGAGGCAGTTTGATGTGGATCAAGTTTACAACATGATATTGGATGTTTACCGTGAGTATCAGTTGGTAAAGACTAGCGCTAGCTTTTAGTAAGGGTCGATGCGTACGTAATGTGTTACACGGACGGGACGGGACGTGAAGTTTTGGAAATATCGTTTCATAGAAAATGTATACGTTAGAGCATACTTAACGGAGGCATGGACGGGACGGGACGGGAACGGGGCACGCACGTATAATATTATTTTCCGTCCATGTCCCGTCCCCGTCCCGTCCACGTTACGTAAGTACCCCGGGGTCGATTACCAATTACAGACAAAGTCATGGATAAATAAATTTTGTTATAGGGTCGATCGTGATGTAATTGTCATATTCATGGAATCCGCAACAAGGGAAATCCTAGTTTGGGTGTGAATATTAAAATATTTGATTTCGGCGCGGTATATTGGTGGCGGCGCGGTATTTTAAGATTAATAATTGATTAGGCGAGAATAACGCACCGTGTATTTTGAAAACGTCCTCATCTTTTGAGATTTTTGTCGTAATGGAAATAATGGGATATAATTAGGAAAAAACGGTAGTCCCACCATTTCCATTTTGTATTTCCATAAAAATAGTGGGATACAACCATTTTTCCTCGCCACTGATTGCTGGAGCCAGAATATTTTGTCTTAGAAAATAACTATATCTATAGAAATCTATAAATCTATGCAAATAAATAAAATTGGAGTGTCTGTTTGTAATATTAAACACCCGCTTTTTATTTTACATTTGGATTTATACACGGTACATACTCGTATACCAAAACAACATTTTTCTCAATTTTTCTCTGTGTCTGTTTGTTCCGGTTAATCTCTGAAATGGCTGGACCGATTTTGACGGGATTTTCACTGGCAGATAGCTGATGTAACAAGGAGTAACTTAGGCTACTTTTATTTTAGAAAGAAAATAGTTTGTTAGGCGATGCGAAGTTCGCCGGGTCAGCTAGTATTTAAATAATATATTTCCAGAACGCGACGACGATTGCCAAGGCGCGCTCTCCCTGTGGAACAAAATGCAAGAAGCTGACGTCACGCCTTCCCAGAAGTTTGTCCTCAACCTCTGTTCTCTATGTAAAGCGAATAATAAGGAGATCCCAGCTGAGCTATCCGCGTTGTTAGACTCAAAGTCCAAACAGAAATTAAATAGCTAAGTCTGGTGTCGCGATCGGGTTTATAAATGTTTGTACTATAAAAACCAAATTGTATAGAATTTGTATTGTGGTACATATTATGTGTGGCACGGGAGTATTATGGTATAACTTGGTATGTTTTGTGAATAACATACAAAAATATCCTGTAAGTTGTAGTGTGAAATTTTAAGTAAAATCAGTATATGAATACTTTAAAATTATTAGTATCTGTGATATTAAATTATGAGTTGACATTTGCTGTGTTTCATTTTTGAGAATGCTTATCCTCATTTCATTGTTCGAGTTAATTAGGAAATGTTATTAAATATTATAAAGTTAAAAAAAAATCGGCTGAAACACTTACCCTATGAAGTCTGACTGTCAAGTTATAAGTAACAATTCAAGTGATTTCTTTTATACATTTTTATTACTTCATTCAAACTTTGTCGGAACATTTTTCAAACTTAATAAGCCTTAACACTATTCAAGTCTTCAATAATCTTCTTGTTGAGAGCAGCCAGTACATCCATTGCCTGTTTCTTTATGGGTTCGTAGTCCGCCTTCACTGTTATAGAAGCGATGTCCTCTTCCAACACAGTTTTTCTGTTTTCCAACTGCGCGAGTTCTTCCTCTAAGCTGTTGAGCTTGGCATACATCTCATTGCCGTCTAAAGATGCCTGAAACATAAAAAATACTGCTTAATTGGGAACTAAAGATTCGAGAATTTCCAATTTTCATAAATTACATTACATAATTTCGTGGACCATATTGACGGGTCTAGTAACTACTACATTAAACCGGTAAATAAGTGTTTTTTTTTTTAAATAAAAAATACATAAAAAATCTTAATATAGTATATAATACAATATATATTTTTTAATTAAGCACATGATTTGTACTGGATGAGTGTACATAACTAACCTGCAAAGCTTTAAGCTTACTGGATGCCTCGACCACAGCACTTTCCGTCGGTGTTAACTTCTCTTTTAGTAAACGCAGTTCAATTTCCAGAGCCTTTTTCTGTTCTTCGCCTAAAAAGCAATTGTTAGAGCCTCTGCACACGGCGTATTTTGAACGCGATCGAACGAGAAAACGCCTCATCTTCTTGCCTTGTTCTACGTGGACGACTCAACGCCAATGCGAAGCGACGCGACGCGACCCGAAAACAACAAAGAGTTGAAATGTATTGAAGTGTCCTGCGTTACCAAACGCACGTAGAGTGCGCTGCACCGCTGCGCGATTTGACGCGAACGCGATCAGTAGCTCGAGCACGAATATTTGCGAGAAAGTATTCGTATGGTTAACGTAAGCAATTTGTCAAATTTGTATGGCATTTTAGTACCATTTACGTACGATAGGGGCGCTTTTGAAAAAATGCCATACAAATTGCTTACGTTAACCATACGAATACTTTCTCGCAAATATTCGTGCTCGAGCTACAGTTGGTTTGATGTTTTCGTGCGAACTTCAGCGGCGCGGCGTATGTCAGTGGCGGTGAAGGGAAAATTCGCGCGCACGTAGGACAGAGTTGCCGCATCGCACTGAATTCGCATCGGATCGCTTTGCGATCGCGTTCGCGTTGAGTCACCCACGTAGGACACGGTGTAACACTATCACCGGCACGTCAATACATCTCGACTGTTTGTTGCTTTCGCGTCGCGTTGAGTCGCTAACGTAGGACAGCGCGGACGTCGCGCTTATTTGACACGCGTGTCGTCCCCGTTGTAAAAATACGCCGTGTGCAAAGGCTCTTAAACGCATTATGAGTCTTTAATGCCCCAACTCAGAGTCACTAACGGTTACTTCAATCGCTCTTTAGTAAAAAATCACCATACAAATTCTGTAGGTACTAAGCAGCGATTTAAGCATGATTTTAGTAACCATTAGTGATTGAGTTGGGGTGATAGAATCTTAATTACATCTTATTAGATTTTTTTTAATAAATTTAAAACACAAAATTTTATTAATATTAGAAAACATACATATACTTCTAGGTACATTCAGCAAAAGAGGTATGCAGTGCAAGATACGAAAACTCGTAAATGTTAAATATTATAGAATTTTTGTGTTATCAAAATTTTCCATAATGTTTAATGACATAATATTTTATTACCAATGTTACATGCTACCTACATACGTTAGGTATAATTTAACATTGATAATAAAATATATTGTTATTAAACATTATGGAAACTTTTTATCATGCCATGCATAACTATTTTGCTATCTGTGTAGGTATGTCAAGTCGTCTGCTCCTTTGACGATATACCTACGACATAACATTTACCTTCAAGTCTTAATTTGTCTAAATCTGTCAATGTTATCAACTCCTCCTTCATGGCTTGCGTTTTCTCAGGCAATGTATGTAATTCCGTTGCAAGCCGTTCACGTGTAGCTTCAGCCTGTAAGGCAATAACAATATTACTAACCCTCCCAATCGTCACTGGTGCAGTGGCTGCAGTGCGGTGGAATATGCTAGAGCATAGGAAACCCTGATTCTCTCCGGAGACTGGTGCCCTATAGTAGGATTAGACCTACTATGAACAGAGCAATTGTAACTATTAGAAATCCGTATGATGCTTTAATGGACGATGCAAAGAATTAATTAGGTACTTTACATTTGTGTGGTGGAGTGACTAGTGTAGTAAATATGTAATTTGGATTTATTATTGAATATCAATCCATCCATCCATCCATCATCCCTTGGGGTCAACTGATGGACAAAGGCCTCCCCTAACATAAGCCAGTCTGACCGGTTCTGAGCCTTCTGAATCCAGCGGATGCCCGCTGTTTTCTTTAGGTCGTCAGTCCACCTGGTCGAGGGACGTTCTATACTCCCTGTTCCGAGAATTATTATGAATTATTATTGAATATATCTTATACTTTTATAAAATTCTCCTGTCACGGTGTTAGAAGTTGAACTCCTCCGAAACGGCTCGACCGATTTTCCTGAATCTTTGCGTGCATATCGGCTAGGGTTGAGAATCGGATAACATCTATTTTTCATCCCCCTACCCCTAAAATATTTTTGACAGAACAACGTTTGCCCGGTCAGCTAGTATTATATATATTTCAAAATACTTTATTCCTTACCTTTTTCAAATTAGCCTGAAATCTCTCATAATCCTTCATCAAGGTTTCTACAGACTTTTTGCTGTCATCATATGACGATGCGTAGCCATCCCTTTGCTTCAAGGAGTCTATCTCGCTTAAATCCTGATCAATATTAGCGCTACTGTGTTCTAATGCGAATATAATGTCTTTTTCTAATTGGTCTATCTTTTCCTGTTCCTTTTTAAGGTTTTCTTCGTAAGTAGACAAGAAAGAGTCCATAGTTTCCTCTCTCTTCTTCAACTCGCGATACTTTTGGTGACGCTCCGAGTTTCCTTCTTCAAGATCCTGTGGTAATAAAGTTATCGAAACTTATACCTAACATATGAATAGGGCTGCCAACGATCGAACAAAAAATAACCGACTTCAAAGTCTCAAAAACTACTTTTCAGATCTCGTTCAAATTTATGTGGGACCACATGACAAGCACCTGCTTTCGATTAAAAAAGAATCATCGAAATCGGTTGGCATGATATTGAGTTATTCGTCAATTTGTCGCGCATATCTTAACACAAATTTACGACTTATGTGGTTTTCTCATGGATGCCATTGTCAGATCTCAATAAAATTTATGTGGGACCACATGACAGCCACCAGTTTTCGATTAAAAAACAATCATCAAAATCGGTTCGCCCAGTCCAAAGTTCTGAGGTAACAAACATAAAAAAAAATACAGTCGAATTGAGAACGTCCTCCTTTTTTTGAAGTCGGTTAAAAATTAACTGAACTTGATTCGACTTTAAAAGATTTGAGTTGATTATTTTGTAAGATATTCAGAGGGTGTTAAGATACATGGCTCTTAATTAAATTATGGTTACAACGGAGACTTTTGAATATCAGAAAGAACTACTTAGTTGTACACAATACTTTAAAAAACTTAAAAAATTGTTTACTTGCTCAGCCTGTTCAATCAATTCTTTAACTTTTCGGATTTGTTCCTTCAAGCTTGCGGCATTGCTGTCTAGAGATGCTATTGCAGCATTATCTTCACGGACCTAGAAAATACATGCATGTTTAAGTCGTGTGAAATTTCTACCAGCAAATCTGTGGGATGTAGAAGTAAAGCAAACGTGTTGGACTGTTGGGTTCACATTAGAATTAGAGAAGGGAATGAAAGAAGAACGATATAACGATTTTGACATAGGAGCCAGTTCTTTCTCTTTCTTCTTTCTGGATGGCAACACATCAGATGGCACATCATCATTTGATGTTACTGATGTCCATGGGCAACCGTGGCCACTTCAGATTACAAAATCATCAGATTACAAAATCATCAGATTACAAAATATTACACAAAAACTAGCTCTTCTAAGTTATTGTTCTCCGTAATGTAGTCTACATTAGTTGTTATTTACATTAGATAATATATGTCTAAAGTGACTCACCTGCAATAACAATTTCTCTCTTTCCTCCTGAGGGTCTAAACGATTGCTGATTTCATTTTTTAAATTATCACGCTTCTCTTCGACCTCTGCGAGTCTTCTATGTAGCTCCAGTAAGTGCATCTTTACCTGAAAAGGCTCAAGTTCTGGTTTCACTAGTAATAATTATTGTCTTACGCCCCAACTCAGAGCCACTAACGGTTACTTTAATCGCTGCTTAGTAAAGAATCACCATACAAATTCAGTATTAAGGAGCGATTTAAATAACCGTTAGTGACTCTGAGTTGGGGCGTTAGCATTTTTCTAAATCATCAGCTTCACTGCATTTATTTTTGCTGCAGTTACTTTTCAAGAGTCACTGCAGTTATCAAGATCATCAGCAACCGGAAAAAAAAGATACAACATCTAAAAACATACTTAGCTATTTCAATATTATTAGGTACCTGGGATCCAGATATCTCCTTAGTAAATTCATTTTTCTCTCTAGTAAGTTGTTCAACCTGGTTTTTAGCTTGTTCTACTTCTTCTCTCAAAGCTGCTGCTGTGCCCTCCAGTTGACTATACTGGTCTTTCTGTTCTGGGGTCATTTCTGCTAGCAATTTCGATATTGTTGATCTTTCCTGTGGATGTATTTATTTACCCATTTTGATGTAAGTTTAGTAAATACTATCCCATCGAAAAAATTTATGTGAAATGAGAGCCAAGTTCAACAAAAGAGATCTAAATGGGTGCCGAGTTCTGTGTAGTAAAACATACCTATTCACCAAACTAAACCTGCTCAAAATCGTTACCTTATCCATTTGTTCTCTTAGCTGCCTCAATTGATTTTCCTTTCGTTGTTTTTCTAAGAACACAAGCTCTACTTCCTCTTGCAGTTTCTTGTTGCTAGCTTCTAATTCCTTAGTTTGCTCTTCCACAGATAGTTTTGTTGCTTCACCGTTCACAATGCGGATTGCAGTGTTGTAATCAGCTAATCGACCTTGTAAATCTAAGAAAACAATTTAATATCTTCTTTGTTTACGCAATTATTGTTTTTCTGGCGCAGTTTGAGGGTATCTACAAAATCTACGGTTAGCGGACGGCATACCGTTCCAGTCGCAAATGGGCCCCGTCTTGTTCGATATTCGGCACGCGATAAATTTTGACTTCGGTTGAGAATTCAGTTGTTTACGGCTTTAAAGAAGATTTCAAGTCGGTGAAGAAGTGCAGAGAGAGCATCACTTCAAATTTCGATCAGCAACGTCGGCTCCAGCCTCCAGCCAAGGTAAGTGGATACCTTTTTGCTGTGTTGGGAGACAATATTTTGCGTTGAACAGCTAACTAGAAAAATCAGCTCAGCTCAACCAGCTAACTATCGAAAGCATCATCTCCCAAACATTCCTAATAATATAAACATAAACGGAAGAAGTAGGTAGGTTGTTATATATTTTATGCTTAGGTATACGTAATTATTAAGGTTGTGGTACATGATTAATAAAGTAAATGCAAACGGATATGTGATTGCCCTTCTGCTAATTGCTAAGTATGGTAAAGTCCGAAAGCTACATAAAATAAAATCAAATAAAAGATAAGAGTTATTAGAAAGAATCACAGTCAGTTACCTGTCAACTCTTGCGCTAGCTCTCTTACTCTTTTCTCGTAATGTTTTTTCGCTGACTTTTCCCTCTCCCCCGCCTCCGCCTGCTCGCTTAGCCTAGCGATTTCTGCTTTCATCTCCCTCACTTTCACTTGCATCAGCTCTTCCCAGTATCTTTTGTCTTGCAGCTGACGAGTGCGGAACCCACGCGCGGTTCCAGTGCGAAGCCCTGATATTCCTTGCTGGGTTATAGGACGATCTATCTGAAATTGTAGGAAAATAGGTTCATATGCATTCTCTTTACCGTGACTCTTCTTTTTTGATCGATTACGCATCGATTCAAGTAGTCAACATAACTTCACTTACTGCTATTATACATACAGGGGACAGGCGGTAATAGTAGTAAGTGAAGTTTTAACCCACCCAAAAAGTCAAACACGCATACATGTACACAGGCCGCTATACTGCGCGTCCCTAGTCTGCTGCAAGCGCAATACGTCACGAGCATGTTGGTGACGCGAAACCATAAGATTTTCCCCTGCCATAAAGTGCCCAACGCGGCTAAAGAAGTTTTCACTTCAAAAACTGTACTCAGTGCCTCAAAGAATGTTGCCCATGTTTCTACACTCTACTTTCTTCCTTCTTAGTCTATCACATCAAG
Source organism: Thymelicus acteon (assembly GCA_951805285.1). Taxonomy (NCBI): domain Eukaryota; kingdom Metazoa; phylum Arthropoda; class Insecta; order Lepidoptera; family Hesperiidae; genus Thymelicus; species Thymelicus acteon. The sequence continues at coordinate 5,455,713 of OX638213.1, read as the reverse complement.
ATCGTTGGAATTGAGTTCCATGCAGGAGAACTTTGCTTACCATAGAGAATCCAGTCATCGCCGTGGGTTGTCGCCCAGCAGTGGGCGGGGCTGGGCCGAACCCGGCGGTGGACAGCCGAGAGGCCGTGCCTCCTCTGTACGCTGAAGTGGGCCTCATTGTACCGCTTCTGTTAAGAAAGTTGTATGTAATCTAATGGAATACCGTTAGGTTTAAACCTAGGAATGTAATTACATTTAATGCAGTAAGATGAACCCTCTTCTATCGTGATATAATAGACATAATACTAAAAAGTTCATGCATTTTGTGCTTCGATCACTATAAGTGATCGAAGATTTTGTGGTCACCTTGTTCTCTTTTGAGGTATAATACTCGCGGCGTACCATAAGTACTACGCGTTTTTTACCTTAAAATATCTTTATTATATAACAAAAGAAACATCCTACCTGGAAATAGCGGAGCCGCTGTTGGTATACTCGCGAAAACCCCGCCTAGACACGGGCCTAGGCGCCTCTGGTCGTCTACTGCCACCTGACCTCTCTGCACTACTGCCATCGGAAAAATCCATACTACCCTTGTTGACTTTTTCACTTCTAAATAAAATACATTAAAATAATTTTAATCAGGCTATCGTTCACGCGCACTACCGTTGTTGATAATTTGTTACTATGGCAACGTAGTGTTTATGTACTTTGTGACTATGGCAACGGACGTCATGTCCACGCGACAGAGTAGGTAAATAGCTACTTAAGGCCAATGCATACATAACGGGTTTTTTCCCGTACGTGACACGTCCCGTACGGGATTCCGCTTCGTATGCACTATCGTGTACATTTTCTATGAAACGATGTTTCCAAAACTTCACGTCCTGTTCCGTACGGAGAAAAAACCAGTTACGTATGCACTGGCATTTAATCACTACGTCCGCGTCACCACGTCTCGTGTATCCAAAAATTCGTCGAAAGGCGAGATAGATAGATTCGATGTTACACTTGTTAGGTTGGGCTTGGGATTGGGAACAGAATAAGTCCAAAGAGATAATTAATTATTCCAACCTGTAATTTTAAAGTAGCAACGTAGGCCCTGTATACATTTATAAAGAATTTGGTCTGCTACTTTTACATATCGAAATTGCTTTCAGAGCATCATTTTCGAAGTGTTTGCAAAAATTTGTTTCAAATTAGAAAAAAATGATTAGTTTCTGATGTGAGTACCTTAATAAAAAACTTCGGAGTATAGCTTAAGTTAACTCACGGACGTAAAAAAAGACGTACGTAATCTAAAGAACAAATTCAGTGAAGCACCCATAGTAATACCAACTCTGTATTCGTACAAATACACACACCCACACATGGACACCATCCTGATATGACATTGACACCATCGCGAATTAAAAAATACAAAATTACGCACACAATGACATGGTAAGCGAGCTGTCAGCTGTCAGTTGTCAGCTGTCAGCTTTACTCTCGATTAGACAAGGTTACGTCCGTTCTTTTTTTACGTCCGTGAGGTAACTTGAGTTATTTTTCATGGTAACATGATTTAATGTGACAATATTATTAATATATAATAATAATTGATAATAAATACTTACTACCCAGCTATCTTCGAATCGTCTTCTTAGCAATAGTTATTTATTCATAAAACTTACATTAGCGAAGGGTTCTATCCTCAAGCATCAACTCCTGAATGTCCAATAGTATACTAACAAAAGAGTTGGTCTATCTATCCAGTTGGCCAACATGACGACGGTTGATGAGAAGTCACATCAGGATTTAACATCAATTTGTTATTATCTGCCCAGTTGTGGCTTAAAACACATTAATGGTCCACGGGTATCTCCTCTTGAGGAGACCTAGAGCATACTCCACTACGCTGCTCCAGTGAGGATACGTGGATCCGGTGGATCTGCCCGTTTGCTAGACGAAATCTATTGAATACACGAAAGCTTTTCTGCCTCTATTCTTTTTGGCAAATACACGATTATTGCGGTTGAATCACAATTACATCGCTTTTGAATATAGCTCTTCTATAAAATACCCATCGATAAATATTACTAATTCAGCAGTTATCGACGTTAATTTCATGCCAATCATGGTTTTAATACCCTTGATTTCAGATTGTAGGTTTCAGAGTAATATTGATTTACTTATTATTACAATGCTTTATATTTGCCAGCGTAAATTACTAAATTATTTAGGCAAAAAATATGATTTATAACATACTCGTAGTAATTATGTTTTTAGTCAGCGTGATAGTTCTCGATGTTAAAGGATTAAAATTCTTTTCATTTCACAACAACCGCAATCGCCTATTGAAACTAAGATCAGCTACCGCAAAAACTGGTGTCAATATCCTCACAGGATGGATAAATCAAAAGTTAGACCACTTTGATGCTCAGGAAAGTCGAACATGGAAGATGAGATACTTTAAAAGATTGGAGTTTTGGAGGAAAAATGGACCAATTTATTTTATTATAGGTGGTGAATCTACAGCACATCGCGGCGATATATCTCAAGGGCTGATACCTGAAATGGCGAAGGAGACCAAAGGTGCACTGTACATATCGGAGCATAGATACTATGGTAAGAGTCAGCCCTTAAAAAGACGTAACATAGAGGCTATGAAGTATTTGACCACCTCTCAAGCTCTGGCTGACAATGCGAAATTAATAAGAAAAATAAAAAAGATTCCAGGTTTTGAGCGTTCAAAAGTAGTGGTTATTGGTGCGTCATATGCTGGTAATTTAGCGGCATGGATGAAGCTAGTCTATCCTAATCTAGTAGATGCAGCTATAGCAAGTAGTGCTCCAGTTGTAGCTAAAAGAGATTTCTATGAATCTCTTGAAGTAATTAATAATGATTACAAAAAGTATGGAACTCCAGATTGTTTAGAAAATATTCGAAGTTTATTTCAAAGGTACGATTCACTATTTCAAACGAAAGAAGGAATTGAAAAACTGAGAAAAGAAGAAAATATTTGTGAGGAGGTTGACTTAACTAAACCCGAAAACAAGATAATATTTTTCATGGCTAAAATAGATCCATTTTTCGGTGTAGCTCAAGACGGCAACATAATTGATATTCATAATCATTGTACTAAGATAAATGGAACACGCGATATGATAAATAATTTAAATGCAACAAACGTTAACACATATTGGTATGAAAATGGAACCTGTAATTCTTATGATTTTAATATATTGATACAATCAATTCGCGAAGATAAAAATGAACTTAGTTGGACTTATCAGACTTGTGCTGAATACGGTTACTATGTTTCGACTACATCTGATAATCAGCCTTTCGCTAAAAATGTGCCTGTTGAATTTAATGATAAAGTTTGTACGGCTTTATTTGGTACAAGTTTTGATAAAAATAGAGTTATTGAAGGTATCAGGAAAATTAATCAGATGTATGGGGGACGGTCACCAAATGTAACTCAAGTCATTTTTGTTAACGGTGAGGTTGATCCATGGAGTTCATTAAGTGTTTTAAAAGATATTTCTCCCGAAGCACCTGCAGTTTATATCTCGAAGGCAACGCATTGTAATGATTTGGTAATAGAAGAAAATGAGCCTCAAGAAATAAAGAAAGCGAGGACTTATATGAAATATTTGATAAGGAAATGGATATCCGATCCGAAGCCAAGTTCATTAAACTTTAACATAACTTTTAGTATATGTAGATACTGTTAAATATACCTACCTGATATACCTACTTATGTTGGTAATATTTAGCACGGTAGTTTCGGAGCCTATTCAATGCAAACAAACAATCAAATCTTTCCTCTTTATAATTTATTCATTCATGATCATACATTATGTACAATATTTTCTAATTTTTGTAATATTTTTAAAGTTTGTTACCATTGGTAGATATGCAATAGGCATGATGACAATAAGTAAAAATCACTAAAATTGTGTATTTATTTAATGAAACCCTATTAATGGATTACAAAACACGCATTTATTGTATTATTATGAGCGAGATTAATAATATTATGATAAAATAAAACTATAAAATACAGCAAGCCGCCATGATATCTCGAACGCCAATCAGTCTCAATCAGAGCGACTTACGTCACGCCTGAGTAAACAAACGAATATAACAATACTGACAATGATATCATGTTTATTAATTTACTCAGGCGTGACGTCACAAATGACGCCATGACATTTTGAAGTATTTTGGTGCGAATTTTAAAGTTATAGTTAAAGTGTATTTATTTTATACTAAACCTTACTTTTTTGCGGAAATATGAATACGTTGTAATTATATTTCTCAATAATATAGAACAGTATTTCAAAAACAGTCATCATGCCTATTGTGTTTGCATTGAAGTATACTGGGTGAAAAAAAACCGGTAGTTTGAGGAAAAGCACCCTGATATTCTCTCTCTCTCTCTCTCTTCCTAACTTCCTAAACATGCCTTTATGTTCAAAACTAAGTAAACCTGCATTTAAATATTTTTGAAAATGCGGTTATGGTTCGGGTCTTATAGAATAATGTAAACTGAGTAATAAACTCAACTCTGTCTTTCAGTATATGCATATACGAAGGTAACACCTTCAATTTGTATAATGCAGGTAGGGTGGTAGGTATTCCATGTACTCCCTAGATAACGTCTAGAATCGATCGTCCAGGCAATGTATTATTATGAATATTACTCTCCATTCCCTTTACCCCCCTCCCCCCCAAATATCGATCGAAACAGGTGGCGATCATTTAATTTAGTGATCATATAAGTACATAATTCTTCCGTTTTTTCCGTTCGAGCTACGGAACTCTAAAAATGCAAGAATTCGCCTGCATGTTTTGAAATGATAAAATACGTATGAGTCCTCTATACAACGTCCTCAATTACATTGCATACAAATGCCATAATTATTTTGCCTTCACTTTAAATACGGTTTTCAATATTCAATATCCATTTAGAATCCTTAGATACAGTGTACACACATTGCATGTTACGTTTCGATGATGAATTTCAAGTTGAATATATTATTGTGTTTACTCAACTTATTAGCAGTACAAAGTTTGGACATTTTTGGCGTAATTAACGGTTTTCGCCGCTTAGTGAAAGAAATTAAAGATATTGCCGTATTGGCAGGTGCGCCAATCTCTACTCGATGGATAGAGCAGGATTTGGACCATTTTGATTTAAACGAAACTCGTAAATGGAAAATGAGGTATTTTGAAAGATTGGACTATTGGCGACCAAACGGACCTGTGTATTTGTTTATAAGCGGCGAATCTCCAGCAGAAAAGGGATTTCTCACAACAGGCGTTGTATATGATTTGGCAAAGGAGACAAACGGTGCGATGTTTATTTCCGAACATAGATATTATGGCAAGAGTCAGCCTGTAAACTGGTCAAAAAATTTAGAAGATTTGAAGTTTTTGAGCGCTACGCAAGCACTAGCCGACAATGCAGTCTTATTGAAAACTATCAAGAAAAATATTTTATTCAAAAAGTCAAAGATCGTTGTCGTTGGTGGTTCGTATGCGGGTAATTTAGCTGCATGGATGAAATTAGTTTATCCTGATCTTGTAGATGCAGCCATAGCAAGTAGCGGTCCTGTTGAAGCTAAGCGAGATTTTTATGAATATCTGGAAGTCGTTAATAAAGATTACGAACAGTACGGCACTCCTGGATGCTTAGAAAACATACAGAGTATATTTCAACGATATGATTCGTTATTTAAATCGAGTGAAGGTATTAAACAGCTTAAAGAGGAAGAGAGTATTTGTGAGGAAACAGACATGAATAAGCCAGAAAATAAACAATTATTCTTCTTGACGAAGGCATCCAATTTTATGAGTAATGCTCAGTACGGTACGGTAGAAAAGATTAGGAACCATTGTTCTAAAATGAATAAAACAAAAGATATGTATGTACAAGACGATAAAAAGCAAGAGAACGAGACACGAGACTGTATTGATTATGATTTTAATAGTATAATTAAAGAGTATTACAAAGAAGAGAATGATTGGATTTTGTGTTGGACGTATCAAACTTGCACTGAATTTGGCTACTTCCAAACGACTACTTCTGATAACCAGCCCTTCACTTCTAATATTCCAGTAGAATTATATGATAAATTGTGCATGGGTCTGTTTGGTTTTAATAAAGAAAGAGTTAATAATGGTGTCCGAAAAATCAATGAGATGTATGGAGGGAAATCTCCTAACGTAACTGAAGTCGTGTTTGTCAATGGTGAGTTGGATCCTTGGAGTGCATTGAGTATATTAGAAGATATTTCCTACGACGCTCCTGCTATTTATATCCCAAGGTCATCACATTGCAGAGATTTGTTTTCTGATTCAAAGGGAGATCCTGAAGAATTAAAAGAAGCAAGGAGTAATATTAAATATCTAATTAAAAAATGGATAGGTGCTGATGATTTTAGTAAAAAAAATATTTTTATATGAATATATTTCTACTTGAAATACTTCTTTTGCTAATTATAGTAAATAAAATAATTAGCTATTACTGTTGTTTATTTTTTTAGAGAAAGTTTTTGAATTCATTATTCATTTATTTTATTTGGCTTTTTTCCGACCATATTTGCATAAAAGTAAAAAATCCTTACCTGGCACTGTCAAAATTGAATATATTATTTTGCTTACCGATATTATATCTTAATGCATCACTTCACTAAAATGTCAAAAAGTAAAAAATGCGATGCATTTAAAGCATATTTAAAGTTAGGCACTTTGTACATTTTCAATGCAATAAATGTCATTGGTTTTGAAGTATTTTCTATTAACGATGGCTACAAAGGTTTAATAGAGGAATTAGAATCTAATGAACTCAAACCAAATCATGACAAAATTGAAGAGTATGGTTAGAACAGAAGTTGAACCATTTAAACAAAAGTGATACTTTCTCGTGGAAAACGAGATTTCACCAGGATTTACACTTTTGGAAAACTGGTGGCCCTGTATAATTATTTATTAACGGCGAAGCTTCCGCAACACCAAGTTTCCTTGCAACCGGAGTAGTTTATGAATGAGCGAAAGAGACGGAAGGTGCAATGTACCTGTCAGAACACAGGTATTATGCGCGCTCTACACTCGCGCGAGAACCTCGCGAGAAGGCGAGAAAAACACGAGAAACGTGAATGTGGAGCCGATTCACATAATCTTCGCAGGTTCTCGCGCGAGAACGCGAGAACTAACGCACAGAACACTTATACCCTAGAGGGAACTTTTCATTTAAATTTAAATTTCAGTTAATGTCTTTAAAAAATATATTCTGATTAATTTTGGGTAGATTTTATACCTCGAATAGATAAACTATGATAACAACTGGTAAATAAAAAAAACAGAATGAAAATAAATGTAAAAACAAAAAAAAATATGTTGAAAATAGTGCAGCAGGTCAGGTTTCTTTCCAAAAAAAATTAAAAAGCTAATAAAAAAAAACCAAACCGATTAGACCTGTACTTTATTGGTTTTTTGTTAATAGTTTTGTCCAATTAATCAATAGGCGCCGGGCGGTCACTTGGCTCTGGGACACCCTGTTAAATGTTATATGTGATGATGTTATATGTTATATGTGATATTATTATTTTTATTTATTTATATTAACTTATATTATTATTTTTATTAACTTTTTGCACCATACAATTTGTATAATAGCAAAGGCGGACTTAATGCATTAGCATTAAAGAATGCTATTAAGCATTCTCTCCCAGTCAACCTTCGGATAGTGAGAACACAACGATATGGCGGTATATCTAGGTTATAATAAAAAAACTACTTAGGATCAAAAAAATATATAGATATACTATAAACAAACATACATACATACATAAATAAACACATAAATACATAAAAATATACTGATAAACATGTCAGGATAACCACATATTTATTGTACTATATATATTTATATTATATAAATTGTTCATATTTATATTATTATAATTATAATGCGCGCTCCACACTTCACGCGAGATTCTCGCCGAGAATCTTGCAAGAATCTCAGCGAGAATCTCGGCGAGAACTTCCTTGGGTCCACACTCGCAAGGTTCTCAATACTGTTCTCGCGCTCGATGACGATGGACGCAGAAGTAACTGCTGCGGCAAGCTTATTGCTATGCGCATTCGCTTATTATAATTATAATAATATAAATATGAACAATTTATATAATATAAATATATATAGTACAATAAATATGTGGTTATCCTGACATGTTTATCAGTATTTTTTTATGTATTTATGTGTTTATTTATGTTTGTATGTATGTTTGTTTATAGTGTATCTATATATATATTTTTTTGATCCTAAGTAGTTTTTTTATTACAACCTAGATATACCGCTATATCGTTGTGTTCTCACTATCCGAAGGTTGACTGGGAGAGAATGCTTAAAAGCATTCTTTAATGCTAATGCATTAAGTCCGCCTTTGCTATTAACCCGTCGGTTACCGAGAACGTTCCAGCACGTTCGAACTCAAAGGTACCGCGATCACGCGGATCCTAACGAGTTAAACAAATTGTATGGTGCAAAAAGTTAAATAAATAAATAAAAATAATAATATAAATATAATAATCTGGCTAATATTTATGCTCAGTAAATACCACAATGACAACTCTTCTAATCGGCGAGTCGCTCGCTACTGTGAACATGCGAGTGTGGAGTCAATACAAGTTCTGTGAATATGAGACATGCTTACTGGAAGTGCTTAGATCTGAAACAGTTCTTCAAATGATGTAATAATAACAGTACTCACCATATTCACATCTAAAAACAAGCATTCACACACACACACACACACACACACGCACGCACGCACGCACGCACGCACGCACGCACGCACGCGCACACACACACACACACACACACACACACACACACACACACACACACACACACAGAGAGAGAGAGAGAGAGAGAGAGACGCACGCGAATGCATACAGTAGAAAAATGCCTAGCGGCGATCGGGAATTACCTGACTAACTCCCAAACGACGCCTAAGGGAGAGGGAGAGTCTGAAAAACAGCGCTGCACGAGGTTCCTCGTGTTAGCAGAAGCTGAGACTTTCCCTTTGCCCAAAATAATTGGATATTACCTATTATGTTAGATTTAAATGTTTATTTTTCTTAATTTTTTGTGTGGCAATAAAGAATATTTTATTTATTTATTTATTTATTTATTTATTTATTTATTTATGTCACTTCCCTCTAGGGTATAAGTGTTCTGTGCGTTAGTTCTCGCGTTCTCGCGCGAGAACCTGCGAAGATTTGTGTATCGGCTCCACATTCACGTTTCTCGTGTTTTTCTCGCCTTCTCGCGAGGTTCTCGCGCGAGTGTAGAGCGCGCATAATAAGCGAATGCGCATAGCAATAAGCTTGCCGCAGCAGTTACTTCTGCGTCCATCGTCATCGAGCGCGAGAACAGTATTGAGAACCTTGCGAGTGTGGACCCAAGGAAGTTCTCGCCGAGATTCTCGCTGAGATTCTTGCGAGATTCTCGGCGAGAATCTCGCGTGAAGTGTGGAGCGCGCATTACGGTAAGAGCCAACTAGTAAATATATCACAGTTTAATGTAACGAATATGAAGATTTTAAGTGCCGAGCAATTTTTGACTGACAATGCCAATTTATTGAAAAGTATTAAGAATTATATTCTTTACGAGAATTCTAAAGAAGTTGTTGTGGGCGGATCATATGCAGGTAATTTGGCTGCAGTTTGGAAATTGAAATATCCTGAAGTAGTAGATGCCGCTATAGTAAGTAGTGGCCCTGTTCTGGCTAAAAGAGAGTTTTATGAATATCTTGAAATCGTTGGTAATAATTACATAACATTTCGACCTTCAGACTGTGTTGAAAAAATACATCATATATTCAAAAGATACGACTTATTACTTGAAACTAACGATGATGAGCGACTTAAAGAAGAAATGAACATATGTGAGAAAACAAACATGACTAGGCTTGAAAACAAACAAGTATTATTATAAGCAAAGTTATGTCTAACGCTCAATATGGAAATGCTAAAACTATTGAGAAACACTGTTCAGAACTTAAGAAAATACAAGATACGTTGATACCATCAAATAAAAAATATTATTTTAGAAATAATGAAAATTGTTACAACTACGATTCTGATAAAATGATACAGGAATATAAAGAGCCTAAAAACGATAATATGCTTTGTTGGACCTTCAGACTTGTACTGAATTCGGTTACTTCCAAACAGGTTCTAGTGATAAGCAACCGTTTATTCATAATCATCGAATGTAATGTTTTAGCCGTATTGGGGCGGCTTAGAATACTAACCCCAATCCCACGCCGGATGGGCGTTGTAAAAGGCGACTAAATCCGGCCCGCTGGTGGTAGGACCCCTCGAGGGATTATATTAGTAATATTGATTTTAATTATTAATTAAAACCATTATTACTATTATTATTTCTCCATGAGGTTCGCCTGGATAGCTACCACCCTTGAGCATGAGTCAGCCGCCAAACGACTCGTCGTGTTCCGGCTGGGGGCTTGAGAGCCAGTTCTTTCTTTCTTTTTCTTCTCTCTTTCTTGGCCGGCAACGCATCGGTGATGCCTTTGGTTTTGCTGATGTCCATGGGCGACGATAGCCACTTACCATCAGGTGGATCGTCAGCTCGTTTGCCGGCTATTTCCATAAAATAAAATAAAAATGGTACGATAAATTTTGTCGGGGTTTGTTTGGTGTCGGTTTTGATAAAGGTAGAGTAGAAAAAGGTGTACAAAAGACTAACGAAATGTACGGAAGCAGATCTCCTAACATGAGTGAATTAGTATTTGTTAATGTGAAAATGGATCCGTGGAGTTCATTAGGAATTGCTAAAGGTGGTCCGTTCAACACTCCTGTAGTTTATATTCCAAGGGCGCCACATTGTACCCATATATTGTATTTGTTTTCCAATAAACCAGACGATGACGAAGAAGTGAAACACGCTAGGGTTCGTATTAAGGATCACATAAAAAAATGGATAGGGGCAGGTCATGTTAACAAAAATAATGAAAACTAAAACATACATCTTCTGCCATGTATGTGTTCCGATTAAGCAAAGAAAGTAAGGAACAAAGAACATAATTACGAAGTTTTGTTTAACTTTTAAGAACCTATTTATCTATCTGAAAGATTTTGTAAACAACTTGTCTTATGGAAACACTGTGGGTTGTGTTTCCAAATAACATGTTATTTAGGAAATGCAAAGAAAATATAATAAAAAGGGCGCAATTTTCTACTATTTTAGTATTTTTTTTAACAGATTTGTATCATTCTCAAAATGAGAATAATAATTTTGACAAGTTTTTTATATGTAACTATTATTAGTTAATGCCATAATTATCAAGGACAGTATCAAAAAGTGTTATTGTGAAAGTTGATATTGGTACAATGGTAGATATTTAATATTAAGTACAAGGTGATATTATTGGTTACGAAATGCATAGAATAATATCATAATAAAAATGATAGGTAATAAAATGAGCACTTATCATGGAAACAGGATGTACCTAATCATTTAATTCTAATTATTTTATTATTTAAACAATGGTGATACAGTAATCTTATTCCGTTATTTTTTTAATATTTTCTGTCACTGGAAAAATTTAAATGAAAAGTAAAAGACTTCATTTTATTGATTTTCATCCATCCATCCATCAGCCTTTGGAGGTCCACTGCTGGACATAGGCCTCCCTTAAGAGCACTGCAAGAGGTACAAATAAGGTAAAACATAATTTCCATATGCGAAGCTGCGGGCAACACCTAGTAATTACTAATCCTAATGTTACTTTTCCGTCCATAAGTAAAAGTAATCAATTCTGTATTAAGTGTGATTTTGAGACTTGAGTGAGACTGATTAATAATTGTTCATAAGCCACTTTGAAATAAATATTAACCTTGAATCATTGTCTTTTTCCATTCATATAAAGAAAATCGATGAAGGAAAACATCGTGAGGAAACCTGCACACCGGAGAGTTCTCCATAAAGTTCTCAAAGGTGTGTGAAGTCTACCAATCCGCACTTGGCCAGCGTGGTAGACTATGGCCTACACCCCTCACATTGTGATAGGAGACCCCGAGCCCAGCAGTGGGACAATTATGGGTTGTTGCTTTGCTTTGCTTTTATAAAGAAAATCTTCATGAAATACTTTAAAGGTTTCATCGCTAACACATATGCAATCTCTAGCTGGAAGTCGTCGTTTTATTGATTTAAAATGATAATATTTCGATACTAACTATAGACAAAAGATTTTTGAGACGGAAAGACTAAAACAATGCATTCTATTTTTCTTAAAAAAAAAAATTTACACAAATACGTTAATGTTTGACCAAAAATCCACCTGATGGTAAGTGGAGATGTGGTCCAAGGTGGTGAGCACATTAACTTAGTAAAAGCCTATTCACTCTTTCCTTGAAGACATCCACGTCATAGGCCGGCCACGTCATAGGAAACGCAAGTTATTCCAGTCCATAAGTTAAACAAAATATCTTGTAAGTGCCTTATGGTAAAATCTTTGTTAATTAATATTATTTTTGATTAATCATGCGAATGACATAAAATAAAACAAAAGTACAATATTAAAAATAATTTCATATTTTATTCATACACGTTTCCTTAAAATAGGTTACTCGATAACCAACACCCAACATTATATAAAGGGGATGTTGATGTAAAAATAACATAATATTTAATTATTATACTTATTAAAAGCACAGTTGGCAACACAGTTTGATAAGAAAATATGAAAATTTAAATAATAATAACACTTTATTATTTTAGTAAAAATGTTACGCAACGTACTTTTTCGAATTTCTTACCCAAAATCTTTGTTCAATCAATGTTTGTTCAAACAATGTTTGTTCAAATAGTCTTGCCAACTTTACCAGTTTCGTTATTTAAATAAATGTAAAATTGAATCTATAAAAATCGTTTGTCACGTTCATTAATTTGAAGGCAACATTATTAATTCTTTCGTATTTAAAATGCGCTTTCCTGTAACTATTCTGCAATATTTTTTTTCAGCTTATAGTAGGCAGTGTAAATTGTTTTCATAGGTTTCAAATATTTATTTGAATACGTATCTACAAAATTATTATTAATAATACGTGTGATACAAATGGTAACCTGTTTAATAGCACCTCCAAACTCGAAATTCCAATTAGAAAATTTCTATTAAAAGCACACCAAATAATTCTTATAAGAACTATGCCAATCAGTGTAGCCCTCTAAGTAACCTAAATTATAATAATATATATAACATTATTAATAGTCATATATATTTTTTATGTAATAACATGAATTCTAAATATTTTACACTAAAATGGTTACCTATTTTGAAGGCAATCGACATTTTAGCTGCGATATTATGATGTCGCTCCAGCTTTGTTCTAGTAACAAAAATATATACGTAACCTATCATATTATAGTACATGAAAATTAAGTGTAATTTATAAAAAATCAGCAGAAATTGTACAAAATCTAACTATGTACTTACAATTAGATAATTAATTGAGTATTCATAAAGTACATATAATATTATGGGAATGACATACTTTTCGATAATTATATTCAAAAAATGTGAAAAATATTTACAAAACGTAGAAAATACTCAGTAGTAAAAAAAGATGAACTTCTTAAAACAATAATTACTTGTGTTGTGCTAAAAAGCATTTTCTATTACCGATTTTCCAATTAGGTAGTCAGATTATAAAAACTTTCTTAATAATTATGTCAAACCAATTAAATTTATTCCCAACCCTGTCATGACTAGGATTGACACCTAAAATTAAGTAAAGAGAAAAAAATATATATCATAGAAAAACATAGTTCTGCTATTCAAGTCAAGTATATACAATTCTTATACATATACCTAATTATACGTTGTAAAATGACATTTATTATATGAGGCTTCACCTTTATCTTCATTCCCTTTTGTCAAAGTTTACATTTCCATGTAAATTCATTGATTCATCAATATCTCATTTTTCTATCGATCACACCATAACGTTTAAAATACAACATTCAAAAATAAATCTCAAGCATGTCTGCAAGTTTAATCAAACAGTTGCAAAAAATATAAAAGAAATCTTTTGATATTCAAATAGCAGAACTATGGTCTAATCTAATAATGAACACTGATTTAAATATATTGGCAGTGATTACGTCACTAAACTACTTAAATTATGTTTATACACAACATTAATTAATATCTAGCGATTACGCTGGTAATATTTCAATCACTTAACTTACGTCAGAGTATAAAAAAACTTACAAAATCGGATACACTTGGTATAATGTAAGCTTAGTCTTACAGAGAGACTACATAAATCTACTGCGCTCAAGCATTGACGATTACCTATAAATTCTTTGTAATCGATCAAAATCCAATAAAAGTACTACGTACTCTATAACTCATAATTTACAGCGTTATATATACAGCTTTGAGAATACAGTCACATCGATACGATAATAAGTCCAATTAAGAATAAGACTTAGGGGTAATATCGACGTAATTGTATCCAAGTTATGCTAAATTGAGTCCTATAGTATTGAAAACGAAGCGAGTTTAGTCCCATTCTCCGATGAACATATGGCGTGCGTTGGGTGCTGGTGGAGGAGGGAATCCGCGGCCTGGAATCGGTAGGCGTCCATACAATGCATACGGGTCGTAATGGTCTCCATCTGGAATGAATATAGTACATAACACAAAATTAGTATTTATTAACACCGTGTCCTATGTGGACGATTCAACGCGAACGCGATCGCGAAGTGATCCGATGCGTATTCAGTGCGACGCGGAGCGAAGCGGTCGGCGCCTCTGTTCTACGTGCACGCGAATTGTCACTTCACTGCCTCTGACATACGCCGCGCCGTTGAAGTTCGCGCGAAAATATCAAACCAAATCGCGTTCGCTTCAAATCGCGCCTCACCGCAACTTTTGGTCACGTAGGACACTTCAATCCATCTTGACTGTTTGTTATTTTTGCTTCGCGCCGCGTCGCTTCGTGTTCGCGTTGATTTGCCCACGTAGGACAGCGCGTAATAAACAATAAACCTAACCGACTCGAGATAACAACGTCTAAATAACGCGGTTGTAGCATTTTTGTGTTACATTTGGCGATGTTACTGCTTTGTAATTTACGAACTGTGGGTGTACCTACATTTAGAATTTGAGTTATCTCAAGCACGGACGTAAAAAAAGAACGGACGTAACCTTGTCTAATCGAGAATGAAGCTGACATCTGACAGCTCACTTACCATGTGTGCGTAATTTTGTAATTTTTGATTTGCGATGGTGTCAATATCGTATCAAGATGGTGTCAATGTGTGGGTGTGTGTACTTGTAAGAATACAGAGTTGGTATTACTATGGTACTTCACTGAATTTGTTCTTAGGATTACGTCCGTCTTTTTTTTACGTCCGTGATCTCAAGCTAGTTTTTGCGATTTCGTCAGCGGAGTATTGGTCTTCCAAGGAGGAATTAGGTATTTGCATTTATACCCGTACAAACCTACCCCATTTTAGACTATTAGCATATCAATTTCAAATGTTTTTTTTTTAATTCAGTTTCTTATCGGACGAAATCTACTTTTATAGGATAAGATATATAAAAACCTTTGTGCCCTATTTTTCCATATTTGTTATCCTACCTACTTTCCTAGATTTTCTTTTCGTGTAGTGTATAATTTAGAAAACATGAACGGTTCTGTTTTGTTACTACGTTGATACAATAACTAAAGTTGCGACTTTTCTCGAGTGATTCCAGAATAATTATGTCAACACGATTCGTTTTAGTTACAAAGTTGTAAAAATTACGACCAAAATTTTATGGAATCTGTTTAGTGTTTATGTACAACATCATAGTTTGAATATACATTATTTTTTACAAAACACATTAAAGGTTAAAAGGTTTTGGATAACGTAGTTGAAACAAAAACTCCAAAAGATTTACTACTAGGATGAAGCGAAGCTCGCAATGGTAATCCAGTAGCGGTCCAGGGCCACTGTAATCAAACGATGGGTGAAAGAGAACAGGAGACTAGAAGTACTAGGACAAACGATGAGTAAGAAAGGTGATAGGAACACAGAAGTGTGAAACGTTACCGAAGCGAGAGGCGTGCTACCAAGCGAAGCGAGAATAACAGAAAGGTAAATACCAAGGTTGGAGCGAAGAGCCTTCGCGGTAAAAGTGCGAGGTTAGAGACTAGCGGGGCTGCTGGATCACCAGGGGCAGCAGTTTTCGATCCCTGTCAGGATAGAATTGATACATGAGTTTTTCCTTTCTCGGAGGACGCTCGTACGCACCGATTCCGCTCTCGTAGGACCGGGCGTGCCATAATGCTGCTTGGGGCATCGGTGCGTGGGCGAACGGAGGCATGTGTCCTGGGAAGGGGCCTGGGTGAGCATGGGCCACGCTGTAACGCTTGCTGGGGACCGGCGTCTCCTTGAGAGTCAGGCGCTCCGTCATAGCCGGCAACACATGCTTGCCGTTCGCCTTCACGAAGTTGGGGACGCGCGCGCGTAGACCGCAGTAGTAAGGGTCATCTGAAATTGAAAGTGTATAAGGTGTTTTATGGATAAATAGTATTTGTTTGAGATTGTGTAGCTTGGGATTCGATTAAGTCGATTGAGACTGAACACAGCTGTAGAATGGCGGTAGAAAATAGTAAATTGAGTACCAGTTTGAAACATTTTATGAAATTTTAGAGTCGTCTCGTCTCGAAATTATATTTTTTTCGTTTTAGACAAGCATCTAATTCAGTGTAGTGGCTTCATTGATGAGTGGCTTACAAAGATTCGCCTAAAGTTTTCAAAGTAATTTCGTTATTGTCTAAGGTGCACAGCGCACTAGAGCCTTGTCTGTTACTACTTTGTAAGCAAATAAAGGTAGGCAGGGAATTTCACACATTTTTAAATCTATTCGTCATCGCTACGGACCTAAAAAAAAAGACATCGCCAAGTCAGGGTCGTTTTAACTCTTATTACCTTGGCATACGCTTGACACTGACGATTCATTAATACATTGTTGATATGTGATTTTGTTTGATACGCCAATGTTACACGGTACAAAATTCAATGTGAATAAAGCGGATAAATCGTATCATATGTGCATAAGAGGTAATCTATAATAATGCAGTATTATTTCATTTTAATCTTGTACTATACCATTACTAGATGGAATTGATTTGGTATTATAATCGAATAATAATACTCGTAGTTCTAGACGTCTGTGACCTTTCTACGAAGCGAGGGGTCCTGGGTTCGATTTCCGGCAGGAGACATTTATTTCACAGTTAATGTTTGTTCTCTGGTCATTTATGTTTATGATGTTTTATTTGTTTTGTGTATGCTACTAGGAAATCTTACTACTATCTATCTATCTATCTATCTATCTATCTATCTATCTATCTATCTATCTATCTTAATACTGGAGGGCAAAATTGTAGGCTTTTTATTTTTATCAATTTGAACCATTTGCCAAAAAAAAAAGTTTATTTCCTACGCCTAACAAATAAAAAATATTTAATAGTTAAGTCAGTTCCCATTTTGCAGACTTTGCAGACTTTTGTTGAACAAAGTTTCGGAGTATGTATCGTCGCATACACGTCTCGATTCTAAATGTATCGACACTATCGACTAACACGTTGCGATGTTCCCGTCATCGCATAATTCTAATCGTGTATTTGTACCCAATTTACATAACACATCGCGATCTATTTCACAGAGTACTTTACATCGTACACACATCCGCCAATAAAGACGCGTATGCCGTATGCCGTGCGGCGGAGGTATTCTGTACCATGTTCCGCATCCTACTCGTTCCAAGTAGAGTCAGTTCAAATATCAAGGATATGCCGAAATGCCAGCTTGAGGTTGCGAAACGGTGCATTGTCTCGATGTAACCTCTGCTCCGAGAGTCTCATGTGGACGACCGTCAAATTAGAACGTGAGAGTGAACCGAATACGTCATCGCGGATTTTTGTTATGTTAATCAAGCACTCATGCGTATCTTTTTATTAGGAGTGGGTAGCAGTAGCATGATAGCTGTCAAATCGTTCCATGGTCACGCTATTAAGGAATTTTAATAAATGCGGCTATGAAACAAAAAGAGGACTATCTATTTTCTTTTAGATCTGTAACTCATCGATTAAATCTTTGTGTTGTTATATAATAAAATTATATAACAAACTAGCTGACCCGGCGAACTTCGTATTGCCTAACAAACTATTTTTTTTCTAAAATAAAAGTAGCCTAAGTTATTCCTTGTTACATCAGCTATCTGCTAGTGAAAGTCCCGTCAAAATCGGTCTAGGCATTTCAGAGATTAGCTGGAACAAACAGACAGACAGACACACCGACAGACAGACAGACAAAAATTGTAAAAAATGTTGTTTTGGTATATGTACCGTTATACATCCATATGCACTTAGTAAAAAGTGGTTATTTTATTTATTTGTAGTAGTAGTATAGATCATTTCATGGATATTTCGTATGGGGGCGCTGCGCGTTGCTTGGATTGGAATGTCACACTCCGACATTTAGCAGAGTACAGGTTCTAGCACCTAGTGAATTAAGCTGGGAAGCGCGTCACAATCACAATCTAGGCATAGGTGCGAATCATGTCACGAACGACAGATTCAGTTCGTGGGTCACTTTGACCTTGTATGTTTGTTTTGTACAGTCACGATATCTTTTAAACAAGATCCGTAAAGAAAACAAAGAATGGTATTCGTAACGAATTCTAAATCTTCCTGGATAAAAAACGTAAGTTTTTGTTTATATTTTGTAAGGTATAATCTATACTAATATATAAAGAGGAAAGATTTGATTTTTTGTTTGCATTGAATAGGCTCTGAAACTACTGAACAGATTTGAAAAATTCTTTCACTGTTGGGAAGCTACACTATCCCCGGGTGACATAGGCTATATTATATTTTCAAAAAAATTATGGATCCTTAATAAAACTCCAATAATGTAATCCAAGGTGTAAAAAAAATAAGAAAACCGAAGCAAAGCGAGGGCGGTTACTCGTCATAAATAAACGCTAAATAAACGCTTACACACTCATACTCCCGCAGTGGGTTATTTCCTGCGTCGCGGGTGGCATGGACGACACATATAACACATCACAATTACACCCGTGACCCGAGTACAAATTTATCTGTCATATAAATATCTGCCCCGACCGGGAATCGAACCCGAGACCCCTCGCTTCGCAGACAGGGTCGCTACCAACTAGGCTACAGGGTCGTCAAACGTAATTCAAGATATAGTTGTCAAAAAACAATTTTATCAGCTGTCTCCTTGTCACCCTGTATGATAAATGTCAATTATAACATTGAGTGCTTGATTAAACGTTGAAGTACAATGTACTAAAGTACCAGAACAGACGTCATCGCGAACAAAATTTTGTGTTGCGCCGAGAGGTTCTATTTTCAAAATTGAGCCCCTGTTCTCCTTTCAAAATCGAACGAATCCATTGAAAGTTGAAGCCCATTGGCACCAATTCATTGGGACATCAATCGTGTTCGCGGTGTCGCGATGTCGGTACTATACTCTGACAAGTAATAATACTTCATTGGCATTTTTTAATAGTTTCGTAGATACCGAAGGAATGGTTGTTATTCGTTATTTTTTTTAATAATGCTATTTCAATTCAAATAATATAAAAATAGTTGGTTTATTCGTAAATATTCTTTTATGAGCTCTTTTATTTTATTTATTTTTTTATACGCCACATGTTGCAATCATAAATATTAATACTTATATAAATACTCCTTCATAAGGCAAATATATAATTAATTTATTTATGGCCAATGTCTGTAAAGGGATCAATCAGAACCCCATGATAATAATTATAATACATTAAGATAAAAATGTGTATTTTATATATTTTATATTATGTTTATATACAAATCTGAACATGTTCGAGAACTCTAAAGATTTAGAATATTAGAATATCATATTCACGTTGAAGCGTTAGGATATTATATTCAAGCAAGGGCCATATTTTAAAGGTAGTGATATAAATCTGCACGGGGACAACAAGTATTATGAACGATGGTCTCGCGGGCCATATTGATATGGCAGTTCACACTTGCGACATCCAATGTTGTAAATTACGTTTCGGACATATAAATCCTTGTATTGTCACACTGGCATGCCGCTAGGGTTGTCACAAATGAGGGAAGGCATGTATAAAATTTATATTTAAGTTGAGAATTTTATAGAAATAACGGTATTGTAAATATTTAATTTCTTATTTTTAACATCACAATTACGGACAGAGTTGTAATCTACACATGTAATAAAATTATTTGTTATGTCAGTAGCGAACATATGAGTGTGCCATGGCCATAGTTAAAATCAATAATGATAAACGAAGTAAATGAATGTTTATTTTAATTTAATCTGTGATAAAACTTGTAATGGTTAGCAACCCTATGCACCGCACGAGCCGACATCGACTGTTCTATGACACAATTACCGTCTCGTATACGTCGCGACACTCGCCACGATGCCGCGATGTTCAATTCATAGAACAAGCTGCAAGCAGAAAAATATTGACGTCTCTGAACTGAGGCTGTGACTTGTGAAGGAATGTTTCAGTTTCCTTTACGTATGCCTCTTTAAATACATTGTATAGCTTACAATATATGTATAATGCTTAATACAGAATATTGCAACAGTAATGTGAAACGCTGAGCAAAATGTTTTCACATTTTATTGTGTTTAAAAGAGACCTGGTATTTGATATCATTTATACCTAATTCAGAGTCAGAGTTTTGGGTTAAAAATTATGTTACAACATTTAAGAAACATATAACTATTTTTTTATGTATTTTC
Organism: Thymelicus acteon; assembly: GCA_951805285.1. Taxonomy (NCBI): domain Eukaryota; kingdom Metazoa; phylum Arthropoda; class Insecta; order Lepidoptera; family Hesperiidae; genus Thymelicus; species Thymelicus acteon. Next base: position 5,434,865 of record OX638213.1, on the reverse strand, counting down.
GTGCTATTTATTGTTTATACCCATAAATTTATAATCCATAATTAAGATAACTATAAATAATAAAAATAATAATATACACATATACCGACATTATGTCCCTTACATTGTCCCTAATATTACAATACAAAATGCTATTAATAAATAGAATAAGTAGATTCTAATTCCTAGGTGTAAATTTATGTCCTTTAACATTCAAAGAATTCTTAACTTGCTTACAAAACGAATTCGAGGCGTGTAACATCGTACTAACAGCCGAGGTAATTATCCAATATCGGTGCATAATGCCCAAACAAGGCATTGGGACTTCGGCATCGATGTAAACGCCTCTCGGGACTCACTAGATATATTGTAATAGCCCATCGGGTGGGACGAAACACTCCGGTCTAGACCGAACTAAACAATTTATCGCTTTCAAGTAATTAATGCTACGATTGTGTGTCCACTTTTTAAGCCCACTTATAATCCGGTTAATTAAGGAAAGTCGTTTTATTCGACAATACGTTTAAAAGGTCTTTGTCTCTAATTTAATGGCGAAAAAGGTTATTTTAATTAGCGTAGCCGCGAAATCACGTGTCGTCGTATATCGTGTCGGACATATCCGTGTGTAGACCACTTTATGTGCTGCCTTTTTGAAATTGTTGAGGCTCTGATTTGTGCTATTTTCGGAATAAACTTCATTGTAGTAAGTAGTAGATAAAATACATTCTGTTTCAAGTGACAATCAAGTTATGTTCTTATTTTAACAAATTTACACTCTTCTGCTTAGTACGTGTCTAATTTTTATCGCAATTCACAGCGATGATGTAAATGGTATGTGGCGAAAGGCGAAAAGAAATCTTAATCCGTAGTTTTGAAGTTTTACTTATCGTACTTTTCTTCACTTCAAAGCTTTATAGCGTAGGAAACCACGATTGTGTTAGGAACGTGTCAGGCAAAAAAATATTCTTTGTATCGAAAAGTATTCCAAATACCTGTTCCAACCACTATTCCAACTAGCGATGGGCCGAGTAATACTTTTTACAACTCGAGTTACTCGAGCAAAATTAACCGTTTACTCGAGTAAAAACTCGAGTAAACTCGAGTAACCGAACCGAACCGAACCGACGCGACAGCGAGGTCAGCGAGTAGCCGACGCGAGCGAGTAATGAGTTGACTGAGTAAAATCGTCGCAACGCGAAGCGCGTCGGCGGCAACTCGACGAAGTCGACGAACTCGACGATTAACACCGACTGAGTTGAACCGCGTCGCCGCGTCGAATCGCGTTCGTCGCTGAGTTGAATCGGCCGAGTTTACTCGAGTACATAAAATCTTTACTCGACCAAAGAGTTTACTCGAGTTACTCGAGTAAATTTCGTCGAGTTGCCCATCGCTAATTCCAACTAATCCCTATTCGTAACCACTAAACCAACTAATCCCTTCCGTTACTGTTCTGTTGCTTTCCGTGCATGATATCTCCATAGCACTCTCATGGTATGGAACGCTGTAAACAGACTCCTTTATGCTTCGACACAACCGAAAATGACTTTGTTGATTTCTTCTTCGGTTCTTTTCCTTTCTGCTTGCCATTTGACTATTCTAATCACCGTCTCGCTTACTTCTACTTAGATTTTATAAGACATGCTTTCTAAATAGAAGATGACTAAGGTATACTTTCGTTCTACCAGGCTTACAGAACACTACCTACATCTAACTCATTCTCATGCATCTCTTCTAATGTTCTACTGCGGTTTTGCTCTACAGTAGGAAGGAAGTTCTCGAGTACGAAGAAATGTCTACTTACCATATTTCTTGTTGTCTTTTCCTTTGTCCGACTTTCCTCTCGGGAACTGTGTTGGCACACGTCCGTTCACGTCGATATCATCATAGTCCGGCTGTAAAAGAAATATTTTGGTTATATACGTAACAAATTATGGAAAATATGGGCTCCGAAATGCAAGATTAACGCTCTAACTCAGAGTCACTAACGGTTATTTAAATCTTCACTAAGGAGCGATTTAAGTAACCGTTAGTGGCTCTGAGTAGCAAGAGTCACTAGCTTTGCTTGCTAGTGACTCTGAGTTGAGGTGTAAGTACTGTAAGTATAGGCGAGCACTGTGCGTTTTTTCTCCGCGCGGCAAAATACCGCTGTAAAAATCTTATTTAAGGATATGTATATTCACAGTAGGTACTTTTTGGGAACATCATGTTGCGACCGATACTTTGTTATGAATTGCGATGTACTAATGCTCCTAAGTACAGTATCATCTACATTGTACCTATGTCCTGTTGGACTACAATGTATCTAGTACTTACGTACAAAATAATATCTTTAATGCAAGTTAAGCAGAAAATAAATATATATTTTTATGTCTCTGTACCCACTTTCCCTTACAACCAGTTTTAGGCCACTAGACCAGCGATAAATAGGTCCGCGCAATGTTTTCAGGGTAAAATGCGTCCGACACGATTATGTTATCTTGGAACGGAGTCTGTTAAAGAAAGAAAGAAAGAAAACCGTGTGGGCACTCCCCCTTATCTTGTTACAAGGCGAGACGAGTTCAAAGCACAACTAATGTAATACAAGGTTCATATTGTAGACGTTGCTTTATCAAGTAAAAGAAATTATGCGTGCCACCCTGTAGGGACAGACTTCAACCGTGTTATAGCTCGTGTTTTAACGTTCTTAACGTAATTCTCATGTAATAAATGCGTCTTTAAACACACTATTTTCATTCCCACCTACTTCCTTATCATTGTACCTTTATTTTTGATTATTTAAGAATTATATCGCATTCAATAAGATTAAATGCTTTAATTGTTTATTATACTATCCAATTAATAATATATATTATAATAATAACGTGTATTTAATAGTAGTTTCATCTATGTATAAAAGTACATATCTATGTACTTTTATACAAATAAAATCTATCTATGTACTTTTGTACAAATAAAAAAAGAAACTACTCGATAAACTCACCCCTTTTGTATCTTAGACATGCATATAAATTATTTATCGAATCCGAGAAAATTTATTGACAACGCAGTTCGTTTGCTGCATTTTATAACCTGTAACTGTAATGCTGGGTTTTCCTACTTTTTGTTCGCAACGCGTTGGATACATATATTGTTATTGATGCCTGTGTCCGGTCACATGACCAATCAGGTGGGTCATCAGCTCATTTATAATTAAAAAAGTTTTATCTGCTCAATAAAACCAACTGCGAAACTTGAACTGCAATTAATATTAACCGAAACGCTTAAACAAAGATACTCCTGTGGCCTTTCCACAATGGACAAAGGCCATTCTTCAACCATGCGTTTCCCCTTTCATAGCATCTGACGCTATTTGGATAAACCAATAAAAAAGCAAAGATTACATTTGGTCGACTATCATTTATCTTGAACGGAGATCGTATCTCAATGCGTCAACCGTGGCAATACAACCCTACCATTGTTCAATGGTGTAAGTATGAGTCGTAAAAGCAAGTTCACGCGCCACTGAGATTTTACAACTGATAAATTCCAATCTAAAATGGATTCTACCCCCATTGATATCGAGTTCAAAATTCTCAAATTAATAAGTTTTCCGATATGTCCATATTATCTAACAAGTAGTTGGACAGGCGTTAAATGGAGCAAACTTTCACCTCATTCCGATCGTGATAACTTCTCCTTGTCATTGATAAAGCTACAAAGGGTTGGGAAATGTAAAGCGTTTTGAGTGATAGATTTATTGTTGGACGGAAAGATTAGATTAGTTACAAAGCGAACTAATATTACTTTCGTTTCGATTTTTAATAAATTGATAAGCTATTTTTGGTATCCAGCTATTTTACTACTTAACATGACGATGATTGATTGACACTGACCATTTTTAGGTACTTGTAGCTTCATGAGGGTAGCCTTTGTTTTAGTTCCCAGTCTAAAAAGGTTTAGACAGAATTAGGTATTTACATTGACATTTCCGTATTTCCGATTGAAATAAAATAAACTCTAAACATTACCCAAATCTTTCAATATTGGATATATCAGTGAAAACCACATCCAATTCGGTGAAGCCATGTTTATAAGGAAACATAAACAAACGAACAGACAAAGACACATTTACACTGAATTCTAAAAATGGCGAGTTTTTATTTATGAACAGTCTCAATTATAATAATCCTAATCAAACTCATACTAAACTTATCAACAAGCAAGCTAGGTGGCCTAATCCACTACCAATCTAACAAGCATACTTAGCCAAGTGAAGCGTTGTTTGTTACAAGGAAATTGCGACAGACTTCCTATTTCTCCTCAAAATAATATCGAGCGGGCTGGGTATCGGGTATCTGCGTCACAAGATTGTGTCAATACTGATCGTTCAGTAAATCCCGCCCACCGTGAAACGTTCGATGTAAAAGCTTTTTATTGCACCTTTCCATTAAAATACAATACATAATATAAATTGAAATTGCATTTAAGAGCTGTGTTGACTTGTGTTAAGGAAAAGTTTAATGAAACCTCAACATGAGATGTCAAGTGACATGTGCATAAGATATAAAAGTGTAAACGGAAGCACAGTCAATTAAGTGATACTTAAGTGTTTACTGACTATAGAATAGCAAATATCAAAACATTAAGTTTTTATCTAATCTAAAGGATTTTGTAAATATGAAATGAAAGAATTCAATAAAACTTGAATTATACTTATGTTGCACTTACAAAGATAAAGTTGTAAGTGTTGAATTCAAACTAAAGCGGGATCACTCAATTTTTTATCATAGCAATTAGCTTTTTTATTGGTAGGTTAGCCCTAGGCGGAAAGAACATAAGATATTCTGAAAAAGAAAAACAAATAAATCAAACAATAAACAATGATAAACAAAACGGACAACTGCAGTGAGTAAAAAAATCTTTAGATGACGTTGTTACAAAAAATATTGGGCGGAGAAGATTTACCAACAAGTAAGAAAGATTGAGTTTTATCTATCAAGGTGGTCATTGAGAATCAATTTGATGGCGACGTTTCAATCATGAACAGTTTTCAAAACAAAATTGAACAAAAATACTTAATTTGATGACAAGGCGATATTATTATCGGTGGAGATATTAACAACCTCAAGAATAGGAGGCTTTGAATTAACCATTGAATCTTATCCTAATGTAATAAGATTCAAAATAGATTTCGCAAAAGAGTAAGTTTTTCTTTCGCTTTTCGTTACGACACACTTTTTTAAAATTAATGGTTATAAAGTTGAAATTATGTAAGAAAATTATCTAGATTATACTGTAACAAATATTTAGTAAGAAAATAGAAATATACAAAAATAGTGGGTGGTATTATAATTGACGACGTTTCTTCTGTAAAATAATACTTTATTGCAACTTTCTCAGGGCGTTCACGCTTATTGCATTGTAAATTACGAAATTAAGGTACTTTGATGTAATTCTGCACAAAAACTATTACGAATTGATTTAGAGGTTACGACGTCTAAAGCATTATGTGGAAAAATACCAAAAAATTGGTGCTATTACTATTAGCACCAAAATTATTCGCTGTGTAGCAAATACTATTAACTTCCTTTTTTGTAAGTGTTCTTTAAAACAATTTTGATGCAAATACAGATAAAATATTATGTCGTAAAATGGGTTCATGCGATAAATGTTCTGTGGAAGCTACGATAGAATATTATTTAGATTTTTATTCCGTAGAGGTAATTAAATCATTAAAATGAAATAATACTTAATGAAAACAGTAGGTCTCTGCGTTTAATACTAATTTCCATTACCATTTTTTTGCGATACTTATTTAAATTGTCGCTTTTACAAATATACTTATCCCATATCAATGTTTTCGTGTTCTTTTTAAGTCTTTTGACGAACGACGTCGCGATTAGATAACTTCATTATTCATGACGAGAGACTAAATATCGCTTAGCATAAATTGACCCTTTATCGCTTACCTTAATATATTTGGGATATCCTCAATCTATCTTAATACATTTAGAGGATTTTTTCCATTAAGATCGAAAGATCCCTCTTAAAAGCCTGGATTCATTAACATGTTCTTAGAATTTTGTGTTTGATATCTCCTCAGCAGACGTTAAGGATAGTGTTTGAGGATGCAGGTTCTCAAGCTTAATTGATCCACAGTTTCTTTCAAGGATTGCTTCTCGAAACAATTAGAGCCGACAAAATTTCCTGATTGTGTGTTAAAATCTTTTAAAATAAACTGACTCATACAAATTAAATTCATATCTACAAACTGACTTATGTAACAATGCGTAAAACCAAATGAATATCTGAGATATGTTTTCGAATTATTCAATAATATGAAGAGTTGACGGGTCAAGGTGAATTTCATTTTGAGTAATCTAGAACACATTTCTTGTAGGGATGGCTGTATTGGTATAGTAGGAGTAAAATATAGGAAGGAAGTGATGGAAGCTCTTGATAGTATTTGGGTATTTTTGATCTCATCTCACTAACCCATCTAATTAACCAACTGATTTTGCTATATGTATACACAAATGAAAATGTTGGAACTTACTACTTATTTCCCTTGTTTTTACATTTAGATTATTTCAATGAAAGTGCGTAAGTTAACAAAATAAACTGTAAATGTAATAAAAAATCAGCAATAACTTGGCCAACGGTAGCACAATCTGTAATGCAATTTACACTTGTAAGAAAATTGCATCGGCAACCGACCACATTACGCGTGTTACACACAGACCGAGACGATAAAATTTTTACAACACCACGCATTATGACTGCTGTGTACACATATTGGTACTATGCTTAGCTCAGTTGTGTTGTAGAATTTAATTTAGGTGGCACGTTTGAAAGTTAAAAATTCGAAAAAAAAAATTCAACGTTTACATCGCCTGAATTTCATATCTACATATACCTTTATTAAATGACTCTTTTTTATTAGGGTTCCGTAGCCGAATGGCAAAGAACGGAACCCTTATAGATTCGTCATGTCTGTCTGTCTGTCTGTCTGTCTGTCTGTCTGTCTGTCTGTCTGTCCATCCGTATGTCACAGCCACTTTTTTCCGAAACTATAAGAGCTATACTGTTGAAACTTGGTGAGTAGATGTATTCTATGAACCGCATTAAGATTTTCACACAAAAATAGAAAAAAAAACATTAAATTTTGGGGGTTCCCCATACTTAGAACTGAAACTCAAAAATGTTTTTTTCATCAAACCCATACGTGTGGGGTATCTATGGATAGGTCTTCAAAAATGATATTGAGGTTTCTAATATCATTTTTTTCTAAACTGAATAGTTTGCGCGAGAGACACTTCCAAAGTGGTAAAAAGTGTGTCCCCCCCCCCCTGTAACTTCTAAAATAAGGGAATGATAAAACTAAAAAAAATATATGATGTACATTACCAAGCAAACTTCCAACGAAAATTGGTTTGAATGAGATCTAGTAAGTAGTTTTTTTTTAATACGTTATAAATCGTAAACCACAAAAAACATTGATCAAAGTTACAACGAACTACAAGAACTTTTATAATTTGTTACTTGCTGCTACGGAACCCTTCATGGGCGAGTCCAACTCGCACTTGGCCACTTTTTACACCTACATTAATTATTTTCAAGAATTATATTATTTTATTCCTTTTTATTCTTTACTAGCTGACCCGGCGAACTTCGTATCGCCTAAGAATGTAAAATCGGTACAGCAGTTCTTAGCCGTTACAGTTTCTGTGTGATCCTCCCTCTCCCTCTCACGCTCCCGCTCCCGCTCCCGCTCCCGTTCCCGCTAATAGCTATCTATCAACTACACATAACAAAATTTTACCTTATCCCGCAGGAACAGGTCTATTTTCCGGGATAAAAAGTATCCTATATCCATCCCCGAGCTTTATTTGATATCTGTATAAATAACTAATCTATCAACTACATATAACAAAAATTTACCTTATCCCACAGGAACAGGTCTATTTTCCGGGATAAAAAGTATCCTATGTTCGTCTCCTGATTCTAAGCTAACTCCCCACCAATTTTCAGCCAAATCGGTTCAGCTGTTCTTGAGTTATAAATAGTGTAACAAATACGACTTTCTTTTATATATATAGATTATTTTATTCCTTTAATACAACAAAAAAAACTTTATTGAATTGTATGTAATGGTAAGGTAATTTATAAGGGATCCGTCCTATTAGATTAGGTTGTCTCATCATGAAATCGGCCAAAGATTTGATTGTATAAAATATATTTTTTGATAATATATATAACGAAAAATATATATTCTGGTTATTTTACATTGAACTACAATGAAACATTAAGAGCGTGTTAATGTGTTTTTAAATATCTAACCAAAATGTACATATATTGGATATTGAAACCCTATATCATATTTAGTAAAATTATATGTGTATACACCCTTACATCGAAATGCTATGAGTGTAGGTACCTAAGTGGAATAAAAAAGGCATGCCGTAAAAATTATCTTTAGATGAAGGGCAAACCACGTCGTTTTGATAAATGCGGCTACTGTAAATTGAATTATGCCGAAGCTTTGAGGTCTAACAATACGTTCATTTCATCAATTTTATTAATTCAATTTTATGGACCTGTTATTGTTGCAAATTGCTGTATAATTTTGGTTCACACCAAAAAATTTTACACTACAGTACCAATCAATTAACAAAAGTAGCCACTGTACAGTTACAAAAGTATGTACAGTACATATTTTTGGTCGGATTTTTTTATTGTTTTGTAATTAAACGTTCTCAGCTCACCTTGGGGATATCAGCAGGTCCGTATCCATTCTCTCTGGGGGGCAGTTTGGGAGGCTTGTCACCTCTCCTCTGTCCCATCTGCATCATCAGCTGCTCTCTGGTGGCAGCCACCACGCCGTGCCCGTTGTGTCCATTGTGTCCATTGTGCCCGTTGTGGCCGTACCCGCCTGAGCTGCCACTGGACCCAGAGCCGTTGGCGTTGGAACTAGCGATGCTGTACGGGTCCTCATCAGGAATCGGGATACGAGGTCTGTTCTTTATGTCCATTGGTCTTTGAACTGTAGACAAAGAAAATGGTTTGACTTAATAACGATCAGGATAATTACTGTACACTCAAATCAGCTGGATCTTAACATTTTAAGTTATCTTGGTGTAAAGGACTTTGCTTTTTGCAAAAATATGTTATGTGAATAAATTCACAAGCGATGGCTATTTAAGATGATCGAATCAAGACTTTATTTGTAGTTAATCTATTTAAATCAAGTCGTGGTTTTAAATGTTTATTTTAAACATGATTTTTATTTTAATATTTTACACCTATTGTTACCCAGTATAAGTCAGACACATACATATGTAACGTGGACGGGACGGGGATGGAACGGAACGTTAAGTTTTGGAAACATCGTTTCACAGAAAATGTAAAAGATAGCGCATACGCTACGGAGGCACGCACGGGACGGAAACGGGGCACACGTTATTTATATCCCGTCCAATTCCCGTCGCCGTCCCGTCCACGTTACGTATGCATCGACCATTACACAGTCGAAAAGATAAATAATTATTTTTAAAATAAAATTTAATATCTATAATCAAAGAAAGGAAGTTCAAATACGGCTGGCATTTACGGGTCTTATTACTTTGGTGTTGAAACTATCTTTTACAGGAAAGGTCACTATTGTTAGTTATATAATTCGCGGGATCAAATAATTTTAGAGCTTCTTTGAGTATTTGATAATGCATAAGACAATGATACATAATAGCATTGAGCGCTGTCTAAAGCGTAAAACATGATCGAAAATATGTAACAAGAACGATGTTAAAACTTCACAATAGCTTCTAGAAGCGCAGGTTTTATTGCAAATTTTTATAACTCGTACATGATCTGTATTATCAAGAACAAGACGAACTGCTTATAATACATTATAGTATAGATATGAAACTTAGATATTATTTAGTAGCTGTCACAATAGTAGGTACTTACTTAACGCAGAATATGTACCACTTATAAATCAAGTTATTTCCAGTCTCTATGCGATAATAAATCTAGAGCCAGTTACTCGTACTGTTCGCGCATTATCCAATCGCTTTTAATTATTAAACCACAACACAATAGTCTGACCTACATTCTCAGATACGGATCTCGAGCGATAATCTATCAATAAAATTAATAAAATAACAAAAGAAAGACCAAAAGAGCAGAATAGTATCCGATAATAAATGAAAGCTTAACTTTAACACAGAAATCGTATCCGAATTCAAACGTTATCTAACAACAGTGCTTGGTGCTGCGTTCAATTGGAAACATTTAGCTTGGCTTGCGCAACTGACATGAATGTCGTGTCGTGATACAAAGATCGGATGGCAATCACTTCTCTTCACGACTCAGAATAACCTACGGTTATTAGCCATGCGACGTTAAAGGTTGGAGGTTTCATTACACTTCACTGAATCATTATCTGTACCATCGCCTGTAATCGTAATGAACGAAGCTTACACGATCTGTATAGCTCGGCTAGCAAGGCTGGCGATTATGAGTAAATCTTGCTTAGATTTAGCTTTTAACGTTTGTGAAATCGAGTGTTTACAAACCGCACTTATTTCGCGTATGCTAGTTGAATAGCATTTGTAGGTCTAGGTGGTTAACTGTAGTACCTATTCGACTTCGATGTATTTATTTTTGTTGTTAGGTTTTTCGTTTGGAATGATACTGTAGAGAGAAAAGGACAGATTAACAGACGCATAATGTATTTGCATGGATGTAAGGTATATGGCTAGTTATTTCAAAGAACAGTTTAATTATGATGAAGTTTTATAAGACAGTTCTTGCCAAAAAATAACCGACTACAAAATTAGGGATAACTCAAAAACTACTCGTCAGATCTTGCTCAAATTTAAGTGGGACAACATGACAATCACTAGCTTTCGAGTAATATATAAATAGAATCATTAAAATCGGTTCACCCAGTCGAAAGTTCTGAGGTAATTAAAAAAAATATACAGCCAAATTGAATACCTCCTCCTTTTTTGAAGTCTGTTAAAAATAACATTATTTTGTAAAATTTAAGCTCAGAAATAAAATAAATATTGAACTTCCTACATTATTGAAGTGCCTATTTTCAATATTTCCTTAAAGCTCTAAGCATTAGCATTTGTTACCAAATATGTAACAAAATTGTGATCCTCTTTATGGATGGTTAAACTTCTGTATGGGGTGCTGTGATGACAGTGGCCATTTATGTGCCCTTTAATTCAATATCAATATAAGTCCATCGAACTATTGGATGTTGAGGACATAAAGGTCTGTTTACAGTACGCGTCCAATTATATTGCATGATAAAGCGGAAATACAAGAAAAGCCCTTCAATTCTGTAGGCAATTATGACCCATTCGCTTGTGGTCCATTGTGGCTATTACAGAAGGAGTAACTGGCTAGAAAGCACACTTTATTATAAGGTATACAAAAATTATGAACCTATAATTTGAATACCGAACACTAATGTAATTAGCCATCCGGGTGCGCCCATGGATAATGAAAAGAAAGAAAAGATTTACATTGTGTGAGGTCGTGCGTTCACATTTTTATTATAACATAAAATCATAACGAATCTGTTTTTTAAATCTATACTAATATATAAAGAGGAAAGATTTGATTTTTTGTTTGCATTGAATAAGCTCCGAAACTACTGAACCGATTTCAAAAATTCTTTCACTGTTGGGAAGCTACACTAGCCCCGAATAACATAACATAGGCTATATTATATTTTCAAAAAAATTAGGGATCCTTAATAAAACTCCAATAAGTTGAAGACAAAATAAGAAAACCGAAGCAAAGCGAGGGCGGCTACTCGTGTTAGATATAGATGCATCTTATAATAATTCATCTCTAATCATCTTCCAATAGAACAACGTTCATATTTGAGAAGTCCTAATTGGGGTCAGTCGGAGTTGCTTTGTGCCTCGTGAGGACACATGGGTTGCGTCACTAATAAATATATTAACGTCGATGATACAAACATATTTACTACTAAAATACAAGGTTATTTCTATAATAACCTTGTATATTGGTGACTTGTGTCAAATAAGCTACGGTAGTTATTTTGTCCCAAGAAACAATAATAAGGTTTTGCTAACACAATTTAAATTTCACGCAAATTGAAATTGTAAGAAACTCGTATTATAAATTGCAATTCGATGATCGATCACGACACCGTCGCGAGTCGCTATTCACAAAGGACGAAGGTAATAAAAATTCAGTAGATTTAAGACAACAATTGCCGTGAGTGTGATAATCTCGAACTGATCTAGACTTCAAAAGTCATGCGTGGAAATACCCCAGACACCGCGGCAACGGGATTAGAATCCAGATTAGTAAATGTGTGATTTGAATGTTAAACTCATCCGAGAATTTTTGAAGTCCTGTCCTAGATATAGTAGGTATGTAGGACAGCATTCAGTTCTAATACGAAAAATAAATTCACTAACAAATAAGACAACTTAAACAAGATATATTATATTATCGATTGCTTCGTAATTGTATTACACATAGTTTTATTCATTGATATTCGTATAAAGAAATACTAAAAAGGGATCTGATATGCATACATTTCATGCTGCAATACAAGAAATATCGTTTTTTAAGGGTCGTCCTATCTACACACGCATTACTACATAGTTTTTTGAGGAATAACACTTTATATGTAAAGCTCCTAGCAGGAATAGCCCACAGTACTTTTTCAGTTCTGCTCTACTTATTCTTACCAGCCAAGATATGGTAAGAGAATCTTACTAATCAGCAGCATGGAGTGTTTAAGGCACGAATTAATAAATTTTGCTAGATTTTGTCTGAATTCATCGTCATTTACCATTAGGTAAAATTATTGTTAAGTTACATCAATGAAAGATGTAAAATGGACGAAGGAAGCAACTCAGTAGGAGCAATGGCATTAGCGCAGGTCAATGATACGTAAAAGATCACTTTGGAAAAAAACACCGAATTGCCTAAAGTCAAAGAGGTCAACTTCAGTGAACCGTGGATTACCCCACAAACTGAACTTACTATTAAAAAGTTTCCAGAACGATACTTTTATTTCGTATTTACTTCAAAAAGGTTATACTAAAATTTCGATAAACAAATATAAAACTAAGACTGTTGAAATCTGAAAACAGATCATTGAAATAGAAGATATGAATAGAACCGATTGCTTACCTGATTTGGTTACTTGAAAAAGTCGCAATAATCATCTACATTTGAAACTGAAGTAACAAATGCAATACCAGATAGAGATAGTCCAATGCTTAATGTTCATGAATTTCTATTGTAATTAGGATAGGGATCAGTGATTTGTAATTAGGTCAAATGCCTATCAAAACTAGTATTAAAATTGTTTAAGTTTGGAACTGTACAGAATTTATGAAGAAAATTAAAAATGTCTAACAGTATCCACTTAATTTTAACACTTTGTCTATATTGGAATGTTATAATCTTCCTTTTTTAATGTTATAAGTATACCTACTTGCATTCGAAACCAGTATGACACAATTTTGGGATTATCGGTTCCAAATTCATTGTCGTCAGATCTCAGATCGCAGCAGGTATCCTGGCTCGTGCTGTTTTGCATAACATTGGTCACGATTCCACTACAACTGCTCTTAATGTTCCAATTGTCAGTCGTTTCAAATTCTAAGTGGATCCGCAGTACTGCTATATAGGTAAGTGGTTCCATTTCGACTCGCCGATCTAGTTATGCCACAGACAGTCACGAACGTGTGCTTCGACCTTCATGATGAAATCGAAATTTGTCGGTCTGGTGCCGTCGACTTGCGTGCAATGTACACAATGCTTTGTTTTCAAGATTAATATGAACCACTAGAAACTTAAACGAGTTAGAGAGCGTATTAAATAAACTCACAGTGCCATTAAAGATCGTATCCAAAGAGATCGAATCCAGAGAGACTGATAACATAAAAATTAAATCAAACAAATCTACGCAACAAATAATCTAGCAACCGATTCATGATTGTTGATCAAAAGGAAAAACTCAAGTTCATTGAAATCGAGGGTTGCACGGAAATATCTACAAAAACATAACAATACAAACCTGATTACTAGAGTTCGACGACACAAAGTTTAAGCGTTTCGCCCCTTCGGTAGTGTCACGACTTGCACATAGAAAACATTAGATACGTTATTCAATAGATTTATTTGAGTTCCACAACAGATAAACAGTGGGCCGACCGCGAAACCACTGCGGGAAATCTATGAGCGTATCTTATCCGGACTGGGAAATCAAGGGAATCTCGCAATGTGGTTACTTTCCCATAAACTCGCTATGATTTGAGCAAAACCAATATTGGATGTAGATAGTTGCTAAGTTAGCAATATGGTTGGGATAAGTTAGAAATTTGTTGTACGCTCTGAGTGAAATGAGGTGCAATACATCATGAGATCGAAGGCAGATTGCATTGTTGCACAACAATAAGCAGCCTACTGAGAAGTGAGGGACTGCATAGTTGATGCGGTTGCGTGCTGTGAGAACTGAATCAGATTCGTAATTTGTAATAAAATTACATCAAACTGCAAAATTTATTTTCTTAGAACACTTACGTTCATCACATCCTGATATTCAATAATATCTAATACTCGTATAGTTTGCACAAGCGGCAGTATAACTGACAATAAAATCAGTTTTATTGGATTTATCGAAAACTTCATTGTTTTCAAGTCCGATTTATTGATTCCGGAAGAGACGTGGTTTCTTACGAGTCAATATGAAAGATCGATACGCAGATCACCTTGCAATCATAAAAACCAGTTTACTTCTGAACAGCACCACATTTACTTCGAGAAATTGCATTGATGATCCCGGTTTTGAGGTCGGGCAGAACATTACCGATGATTTTATTTTTTTATTGATTTCTTATTTCCGTATTATAGTTGCTACGAGAACTTTTCTTAAGTTACAAAGACTTGGTTCGTTTCAAGGTCAAGATGACTTTGTTGGAGAGATACATTCACAGTTTTGCGTGAGAATGTTGCGTTATAAAAATTAATTTTTGTACGTCGTTAGCCGTTTCTTAATGATAAGTGCCGAGGGCGGTCATTGTTAAGTTGTATAATGCGGAGAATGAGGTTTTTGGAGGTCTGAGACAAGGTAAATGTATCATTGGTGGTATCGTGGATAAGACGATGATCGTTTAGCCACCCATACCACCATTCAATGGTAATTACTTCGTTGATGACGCGTGACTGACGCTTGATTTAGTCCTTGTAATATTTGTACACGTTCGCGTAGGACGGCAAAGTAAATGTTTGGAAACAAAAGCCGTTAATCTCACGGCTATCCTTTGAGTTATCGATAACGACATATAATCGAAAAGGGGCGAGCTTTGGCGACATTAAAACGCTGAAAGCGTCGTCATATATAACTCACGTAGGCGCTGTTTGATAAATATTCTTCGAGGTGCATTATTGTAATGGAACATTTTTCTGTTCAAGATAAAATGAAGCGATGAAATCTTCACCGAAGCCGTATGTCTTTGTCAGCCATGTTAGTGTTAGGCAATTTATTCACTACAACATGTGCTGTGCACTTATTTCAACTTAGTGTTCATATACAGCCTTGTGTTAATTTTTGCTTGTCTCATTAATTGCCAAAAAGTTACGTTTTACGCATTATAAATGATTTAGGCTTTGTTATCCTCTCAGAATGTACCTTCTGCTAAAAGACCATTGTGGATCATGATGGCCTAGTAAGTATTAGCAGATCTTATATCACTTTGAAAGAAAATAAAATTGACCTATATTTACCTCCTCTTAATTTTACAAGTGTCATTTTAATAGCCTATTGTAACCAAACACTGCGTCAGCTAATTCATTTTTAAATAAATTTCGACTAAGGGGTCTAAACTAAACAAATAAAATAATGCCATCAAAAACAAAACTTGTAAAAAAAACCAAGTCTCGCAACTCAGTTCTTCTACCGTAAAAAGTTGTGAGATCCATGTAGGTAATACCAAGTCGGTTAATTTATTCAGTTCCTACTTAAGGGTCCTTCTGTCTTAAGTTGTTACGTAATTAGCTAACCTAACAAGTAACAACATCTTATAGTGACCATATTATCAATATTAAAAATCTTTTATGTTTTAAATAAATAGATCGACTTGACCATCGCATGAAAACACAATGTACCTCACAAGTAATACCTACATATTGTATTAAATTTGATTGTTTAATGCGATTGCCAAGTCAATCTATTTAAAACATAAAAGATTTTTAATATTGATAATATGGTCACTATAAGATGTTGTTACTTGTTAGGTTAGCTAATTACGTAACAACTTAAGACAGAAGGACCCTTAAGTAGGAACTGAATAAATTAACCGACTTGGTATTACCTACATGGATCTCACAACTTTTTACGGTAGAAGAACTGAGTTGCGAGACTTGGTTTTTTTACAAGTTTTGTTTTTGATGGCATCTCATTTCTTTTTGTAGATAGTTCTACTTTTTTTCCTTTTACAACTTACCTTTGAACATAATTATATCTAGGTACCTATCTACACCTATTATTCCATTATATTATATACAGGTACACTGATTCATTCACTGCAAATGTTACTTTGTTATACAGGTACAGTAATTCATTAACTGCAAATGTAACTTTGTAATCCTATATATTTATATGGGATTACAAAGTTATTTATGCAGTTGATGTATCTAGAAAACTGGACCGAAATTGCAAAATATTTTAGTTTTCCCTAGATCTATACACTAAACACTAATTATGTTCCAAATTTGAAGCTTCTATGTCTGCTAGAAGTGCCTTAGAGTTTTGATGATCGGTCAGTCAGTCAGTGAGTGACGAAATTAAGAAACTTTGACTAGTTATAATTCTTAAACTGCTGGTTCAAATTGAATGAAATTTGAAATATACCGTGTTTATACAATGCCTGCTTGGTTACTAAAAATTCAGGCTTCTAGCTTTATCCATAACGAAGTTATAGGGGGTCGAAAATGGCCTGAATTGCTTCGAGAAAAGGATGGTACGGCCGTGCCGCTTTTTTGCTCGACTTGGCGGGGGCACTACCGTGCCCCCAGATTTTGACATAATCACTTTCTGTTCTTGTTTGTGTGTTGTTATTTATATTAAAATGCTTGTATAAGATCTGTATATTACAATATTTTATAATTAGTTTTTATTTTGTCTATAACTATTTTCAATACGCATTAGTTTAAATATAATTTAATTTCTAACAACAGTGTCTTCCCAAATTGAAATCGATTTTGAGAATTCGTTACAGCATGAGTCAAACATCGTACTTGAAGAAATACGTGTAGTTTTTGTTGCGGAAATCACAACTCTGATACGAATTATGAAGCAATTTTATAAACATCCTACGTTTTGTATAAAAATTCTTTACAACGTTACAATTTGCGTCAAACATTTAACATGATAATTAGTCGATGTTAATATAAATTTGTTAGATTCTTTTGTTTTATGAATATCGCATTGTTTTTGTATATGAATTATTTTTTGATTTCTTCCTTTGCTGTGTGGAGATTTCACAAGCCTTGAAGGTAGCCTACCTTCCTTATTATGTTTCTTCTTCGCCAGGACCGTTTCCATGTCTGGTCTGGCCTTTCGCGTGTACTCCTTTAACGAATATTGCAATAACGAAGCTAATAACATTTGAAACTATTGAAAATGAACGAGCTACAACCAGTATCTAAAACGACGTCTAAATTAGGCATTTCCTTTACTTCCTATGCCACAAGTAACCCAAGAAACAGTTAAGCCTTTAAAAGTTTTTATGTGAATTCAATGCGGGCTTTATAACTAAAAAGGCAATCGCCCTCATTATTTCGCAGGCTGTGAGAATCAAGAGTTTATCCAACTTTATCTAAGTTCAATCTGAGCGAGCAATATGTTTCTCAATGTATATTTAGGTCAGGCTTAGTGTTAATGATATATCTCTGATTATACGTTTAAAAACAGTAGCAGAGTTGTACCATAAAACTGTAATTATTATTTCTGAAAGGTTAAAGAAATAATTACACTCATCAAGCATGGCCGAGCAATATAATTGCTTGTGTAGCATGATGGACATGATTTAGTTATTATTCGTTAAGTTATTAATTTCGATAATTTCTGTTGAATGGTGTATGTTTTTCACGTTGTGTATTTGTAAATATTGTATTTACCATAATTATACTAAGTAAAAATATTAAAAGTAGGAAGTTAAATATGTATGACTATAGCAAAGACAATTGCTGTATAACCAGAAATAAATTATGCAATGTTTGTGTCATCGATTGTTTATTAAATAATTTTAGAATGTGTATTTCTGATTGTATTTACCTTTTTTACCAAATTCCATTTTTCATAATTGTAAAGTTTTTATATATTTGTAAACAACGTCTATGCCAGTACGTTCCAGTATGGCTATTAACGTTTACTTATGGAATTGTTACTCTGTAGTTTGTTTTATCAGTTTTAAGAAACAAATTGTTAGTCTTACTAATTAAATTTTGCATGTTTTTCTTGCAGTAAGCATTTACTGGAATATTATTCTTTCTTTCTTCGTTTCTTTTTATTATTATAATATCAATCAAGATCCCTAAAGATGTCGTACCATTTCAATCGATTTGCGTCAGATAAAGACCACCGGGTTCTGCTTGTCACTCATCTTGATGATTGTTCCAATTATTACCGGCCCGTGCCCTACAATGAGACGGTA
The DNA here is from genome assembly GCA_951805285.1 of Thymelicus acteon. Taxonomy (NCBI): domain Eukaryota; kingdom Metazoa; phylum Arthropoda; class Insecta; order Lepidoptera; family Hesperiidae; genus Thymelicus; species Thymelicus acteon. The sequence continues at coordinate 5,416,185 of OX638213.1, read as the reverse complement.
GTGCAATCTTTTTCATCCTTTTACAATTATTTATACCGACAAAGAATCATAGCTAAGGCATGTTACTAATGTACCGATTCCGTACGCTACCTGATTAAGCCATTTATTATAATAAGGCCATCATTCTTATCACACAAGCTATGTTGGGCATTCATGTTGTATTAATTATTAAACGTCTCTTTGATATATCTCTTCAATGTACATTTTGATGTACTTAACATTTACTCCTAACACTTATGTTTGAATTATTGTATTTCATATTTTATTTATTCTTTATTGTAGCTTCACACAAAAGAAGTCAAATTTAATTAACAAAAAACAAAAGACGAATCTGATATTTAAATAATTCATGCCAATCAATTATTGGGAAGTGTAAAAACAAAGGATGTAATTGATAAGGATAAATAAGAAATAATGGTGTGTTAATGAAAAGTCACAATTAATACTGTGAAATAACAAATTATTTACCAAAACAGATACAAATCGACGAGTCGAAATGGTCAGATAATGTTAGCGTTATTAATAATACCTGTATAAAGTATTATTTTAAAATTTTTAATCGTTTCGTTTATGGCAGCCTTTAAAACGTTGTCTTTTTGTCGGTTCAAAGTCAACGCTCGAATAATGACAAATTGCAGCTACATTCATGTTAATATTAATATAGAGAGCAGTATTCATGTGTGTCGGTTGGCCGCATTCAGTAACAATGATGATAATGATACAATGAGATATCTCACTTTAGAGTTTTTGCGGCCATCTTGAATGTTCTCAGGATCGATAATGAGTGATGTGAAGGACCCTTTTTATCGCTGTACGATAAGGTCGTGATTGCCTAAAATACTCAATAAAAGATTTTTAGCAAACCAATGCTTTGGTTTATGAGCTCATGTTAAAAAAAATTGATGATGCTATGTTTAAGACCACAGTTACATAAAGTTTCATTGTATTAGTAATATTATAAACTATGTCAAAGATCATGCCAAGAACATGCAATTCAGTTTTGATTATTTTGCATAACAAGATAGTTAAAATGAATCATGTAAACTTCTATATATTTAATTGATATTCGCAAAGCTACTTAATAAATTGAATGCTTGTCAAAACACTGCGCAGACAATGAATCTTACACATGTAATACAAAATGATTGGATCCGGGGTATTAATGTGTGTGTTAAATATGTGTGAGTAAGCAATAGTAATAATGAACGAAAGCGCATTGTGTGTGCCAAGGTCTGGTCTCTGTCACCCGGATACACGATTCATAGTTTCCTACGCTCGCTGTATGAACCATATGAAGCAAAAAATGTTCTGTAAATGTCATTGTTGTAATAGTACTCCAACGCTTACTTCCTTCCTTACTCTTTTCTATTGTTTGTGTTTACGAGACGAGGGTTTTACGAGACTGTGTAATAATGAAAATACGAGTATAATGTCTAATGTGGTTACTTGTTTTTATTGTAAAATCACTTTTTTCAACATTGGCAATTATCAGAAAACTGCGATTAATTTGGAAGAAGGTAAAATACAGTTTTTATTAGATAGAGGTTAGAAATGAGACAATTCTTTCATTAACGAAACGTAAATTAGTTTTTTAAGGAAACCAAGGCTAAATAACTTTGAATTTTTAAGGTAACTGACTTTTACGTCCCATCTCAGAGTCACCAATGATTATTTAAATCGCTCCTTAGTACAGAATCACGATTTAAGTAACCGTTAGTGACTCTGAGTAGGGGCATTAGTATTTTATGCTTAAGAGAAAGAATAATTTAACCTCACATGACTTTAGGGCTTAATCAGGTTAACTATGGATGCAAAAACAGGTGGTAGAAGCGTTTGTAAATTCCCAACTAACCTGGAGGCAGCTTAGACTTGAGCATGTCCATAGCAACGACATTGATGACGAGGACCCAGATGGGGCACTCCAGCAATTCACCATCAGACTTGACGAAGGCCACGGCCGACAAGCACTGGGTCTCCAGTCGTCTGCGGTCAGGGTACGCACGACGCAGCTCCCTGTTGACGTTTGATTGAAACTTCTTCATGTCGAACAGCTGCGAACAAAATTTTAGACTTATAAAATGTAATTGGATCTCTGGAATTGTTAATTGAATGCGAAATATTGAACAGGAAACACGCATTAAAGATCTACTTCTTAGCACATCTTGAGGAGGCCTAGAGCACACTTCATCACGCTGCTCCATGTGCGCCCGCTATATGCTGTGGTATTACCAAAATAAAATACATAGTAAGTATAGGCAAAGTAAATGGGAAATATAATACTATCAACCAATTCGAACATTAACTTAGTAGGCAACTGAACTATTATAATCTTAATTCATCCATTCAATCCCATACAACAGTGATGAAACAAATACCTATATTTAAATATCTCTATCAACTAATTTAATAATATACGATTGCTGATAAGAATCAAAATGAGATCAAAGAAAGTGCATTCAATTTATTATACAGCGTTTTAAACATCAAGCGAGCAGTAGATGAATCAATATAATCTTCCAGATGATCTTATCAAATTAATATTACATAACAAGACTACGGTCGGTAATGAAAAGACAATCGCTCGATCAAACAAATGCAATACCATTATATTTAGTTTAAAGTTACCGGCCAAGCATGAACCTTGTTAAGATAAGTCAAAGCGAGACTACGTACCCGAGTGAACGGTGAGTCTATTAAGTTACTGGATTATGAATCATGCTAAATTTAGGTTAAACTAGAGGTCTGATGTTTTGCAATATTGTAGTGCATGACAACTTCATCGTGTTATTCGTTATTTTTACATATAACCCGCTGTTTTAGTTTGTATCCTAACTGGAATAAGTTGTCGTTAACATGATAATATGGTAGCAAAAATTATTGGTCGTGAAAATAATGTCACGTAACACTACCAATGTAATTTGGTGGATATATTTATGAAATAGTTAATTGTGCATGGAAAGATTGTCGAAATCAATAACATTATAATTTTCATTAATGCTACATTGATCAGTGATATAATAATAGTTTTATAACGTTATATATAATAGTTTTATTGTAAAATTCGATCCCATTGGAATTTTTGTAACTCTAAGGAACCCAAAAATAAAACGCCGAGTCAGATGCACCGAAATTGAATGTCTATAAAGTCATTACACAACTGATGCATTTCCACGTGCGTGGCCGACTGCATCAAGATGTCTGTCCAAATTCAACCAGACATCGTGGAAAGAGTTGTCGATGGTATCTTCTAAAATTGCCGCCTCCAATATTCGTAAGTCATCGACGTCCATTGAAGGCATGTTTGGGAGAATTTTAATTGTTGACGGTATTGTTGCGTAATTGGCTATTACGTGTCCTGTTGTTTGGGTAGTTCCCTGTTCTCCGATGATGTATTGAATTGGTGATTATTATTTGAATAAATATGAGAACTGAGAATCTACCATTGTCTCGTGTATTAATAGATTTAGATATTAATAATGTAAGCTTTGCTACGGCTTTTGCTATGAGAACGTTAAGTAAACTTAGACCCAGCATAATTTTATCACATAAAAAAGCATTCATATCGAAAGAGAAAAATTATGAAATGTGTTTCTAAATCAACATTTTCGACATATGCCTCTGACATTTGATCCTTCCATTCAATTAAGTTTACTAAACAGACACTTAAATACTTAAGCTCTCGGAAACCACAACCTGGTTGACACGACAGACCTGATAACATTGTTTTATATTAAATTGGTCACAAGGGAATTCGTTGTGGGAATACAGACGAATCGCACAAAAAAATCTCAGGGATCAGTATGTTACGACAACGAGTATTGTCTCGAGGAACCTCTTTTAAATTTAAATAATATGTTGAACTGTAGCTCATTAGAATACATCTAGGACTATACTTAAACAGAACTTGAGGATACTTTGGATATATGTCTGATTATTTAGGAGTTAAGAAACCTTTAAATCCAAAATGGCAACTTAATTAATCTATCATTTTTGATATTATCTTTCCCTGATTGGCTCTATTATTTCGGATCCTGAGCTGTACCTTCAGAAGATTCTGAAGAAGAAGAAGGTCTGAGAATATGTCTTTTTCGACGTTAATCGATCTTTCCAATTATATCACTTGCTAAATGTTATCTTAGCAAATCCTACGAGCTATTTTGATAGCTCTCTCTTTTACGTAAGATTTCATATTCGCTCCTATATCATAATAATATTTCTTGCTTAAATGCAGTACACTAGATGAAAGATAAATACCACTACAATGTCGGTTAATTGAAACGATGCCATCATTGTTATGGCTTTGGCTAAAAACAATAAGCACTTTGCTTTCTTGGAAATATCTTCTATTACTTCCAAGGAAATAGAATAAGATTCGAACGAATAAATGAGGCAATGACCATTCTTTTCGTTGCCTAATAGTGCTATCTTCTCGCATTGTTCTAGCGAGTACTTACGTAAAACTGGTAGTTAATGGTGTATGAATTACTAATGAACGTTTGTGTGTTACTAGGAAGTGGATGTTCTATTGTTTGATTAAACCTGTTTAATTAAAGTAACGATTAAAACTAGATCCACGTTTACGGTCAAACCTAGTCTGACAAGTGGTTAAATGAGTACTCCATTAGTGAGGCTATTAAACCAAATGTAGATCAGACAATATACCTACCTATCTTTGTTTAATACGACGAGTATGCAACTAGACCACAATTGAGTGAAAGCCTAAAAAAAGATGGTGCTTGTGATGGCAATACAAAGATTTCATAAGAACATTTGAAGAAGTTATTAGGCAATGCCACGGTCAAAGTAAAAATCGTGCACGAATTCCCTCGTGACGCGCCACAAATGACCATCGGACAATACCACGCGCTTTAAGTGTAATGTTCGGCCTCTTAGAATCCCTCCTTACATTGTCTTTAGATGTGACGAAACTCACGGAAATTATAGACTATGGGCATTTAGATGCACTTAATGGAATTAAAATTACTACGCCTCTTATGGTATAGAAAAAAGAAAAAATGAAGTCAATTTTAATGACGCCCTCCGAAAGACGATTTCATTGAGTGATCTTCTGTACTTTTAAAGAACCATCAACAAAAGTTTTTGTATTCTGTAATAAAGATAATATTTACATAATTTGTCAGCAATAGTGAAGTTAATAGAGTTAGTTTCAACATTTCACTTAAAGCATTCATATTATCCGAAACGGTTGGTGTATAACAATATTTTTTGCGCTATAACAAAGTGGCCAACATTTTACGGCAGCTACACTCATTGCGTTGTAACATTGCAGAGGGATCAAAGGCAAATGTTACTTAAAATGAAGCCGAAGATTACGAGATTACCAGCTAAAATTACAGCTGAGTAACTCGTTTGTTAGCAATGTTAATTACAAAAATTTGCTAACAACTGTGAGTAAACAACTAACCATCAAATCTGAGCATGGTCGCCGGCAAACAAATCAAAAACTGGCTTATTGCTGTAATTATATCCATAATGTACAAGTAAATTATAGACCTCAAAATGTCAAGGATGGATGTACCTAATGTTATTTAATATATTGACTTAAATATCGATCGGCCTAAATATAACAACATGGCAAGCATATTACACAATAAAGCATTATCGAACTTAGATAAACATTTTTTTTTGAAACAAATTAATTCAATGTCAGTTTATGTTGTATACGTTATACGAGTAATATGGCCATTAATACCAGTTTTATTATAAAAGATGGTATAACATTATGATGTAACGTGTGAAGACCGTGACTTAGGAACATTACCGTTCATGATTAGATTTCTCGTAAATTATTGAATTAGGATATTTTATTTTGGAGCGTAACCACTACAGGTCAGTTAGAAACAATTTATTACTTGTGTTATCTGAAAGCAGAATCTAGTCATTTTTATTTAATAAATAAATTGTGCCTTATGTTCTTTTTTAGGTGCTTACATTTTTCAAAATCGTTGTTGTAAGTGACGTTTATAATCTGCAGTCCTAAGATGGGTATAATTTAATTGAGGGCAATTAAGATCTTATTCAAGTGAATTTCGCTTATTATGACCCAAAGTAGCTTTAATTTAAGATTCAGAACCTGACTTAACCTACACGTTTCAAATTGAAGATTCCTACTTAAAATTAGAATTATTTTATGTTTCACTGGTTTCACTTAATAAACTCTTACTTTGAATATCTTCTCCTGTTCCAAGGCATATCCAGGTAGCTTCATGATGTCCTGCCCTATTGCGGTCTCCTCGTTGCTAGTAGCTGCTGTACTCTTCACGAACACACTACTCTTGGAGTAGCGTCTGATGAGTATGTTGCCGGCGTCATCCATTTTGATTTTGACGCCCTGAGAACAAACAAAATTATCAGTCAAGGCCACATTAAAGTTATATTCGTAATATTTAAAGACATCAAAATAGATTTCATTTTGGAGATAAAGATTTTTATGTGCACAGACGATAAACGAGAGACGAGCCATCGAACAGACAAGAAAAAAGAAAGAAAGCAGACTATTTATCTACTACCAACTAATTTATGTTTGCGTTAAGTTACAGAAGACATAATAGTAGGTATATAAGTTAAATTTAATGAAGATGGGTCAAATAACAGCAATGTGAAATTTAATATCCTCGTTCGTATCAAATGGGACTTCAAAAACAACAATTTAATCCGGGGTTGCTTATAATTAGATATAACTTTTATATTAATAATGATGTTCAAAAATATTTAAATTATTCAGTGGAATCTCAAATCTCCCTGCTTATCAAATTAATTCCTAACAATCTCAAAAACAATAATTTAATATTTCAAAACCTCTGATCAATATCACTTTTATAGTACATACATGCGTGAGAAAAACAAACTCAACAAAAAGGTCAATATTTTATCTTCATCTTCATTAATATAATATAAAACTATCTTGAAATCTTACATGTCTTATACGTATCTATCAAATTATTTATTTTTGATTGCAGAAGAATAAACAGGTATCAAAGGATCAATCACATAGCTTATCGAATTGTTCTACGTAAGATCACGGTACATTACGGTTAGTATTTAACAGAAAACCCGTTAAATGACGTCATGTTACGTCCTTAAGAGATCACCAGGTACAAGGTCACGGAATGAAAAATCAAAGCGTTTTGATTTATGATACGCTGGGGGCCATTGAAGAATAGGTTCCAGTAATCTTATGACCTATGATATCAGCGGCCTTTAGTAAATTTGAAAATTGGTGGAGCGTGTCAAAACATCTATTGTTATATGGGTTCCAATTTCGACGAGACTTTTAGGTATCAAATTAAGTTGGTAACCAGGTAGGTATGCTTAGAAACAAAGGCGCACGCTATTAAGTATCAAAATTAGGACCAAGAATAAAATAAAAGATTATGATTATTAGGTAATATTTTTGGAAATTCTTTGGTTTTTCTTAAATTAATTATTCTTAATAAGTTATGGTAGTGTTAGTAACACAATAATATAATTGAATAAGAATAATTATATTAATAGTTTACTCTTTTTGATATTTTACGTTGATGTATTAAACGAATAGTGGACCCAAACTAAAATTAATGTTGTATATACCTACAATACACAATAGTTATGTTTATTTTTACAACACTTTTGGGAATTGAACTTTTAGGAAGTGAATCAATTTTTCAAATCTAATGGATCAGATTCTCTTGTGTATTCATTCCGATATCAATCATAAATTTAATCTGTTATTAAGTACTAAAAACGTAGACCAGTAGTTGAATAATACAATTGATGTTGTCGCTGTGTAATAGGTAGATATTAATAAAAATACCTTCAAAGATATCGACATACATTCTTAACTTCTTACGCTAAAAATGAATACGGTCATAAGTAAGATACTCTGAAATTTGCAGAAAAATTGTGTAGAAGTTGCTTCATGTTTACACTGACCTAATTTGTTTAATCTACAATCGTGATAGCGTTTACAATTATCGATAGCAACGCTACCGGCAGCGGGAAATGAGGCAATTGACTTGATGAAACGCCGTAATTGTCAAATGCCGCAGGTGCACTCGAGCGCACCAAATGTATTCACATAGCGGTACGTGTTTGGACGTGATTTGGACACAAAATACACTTACAAAAATCTAAAATGTTCTAAGTTCTATGATTAAGAAAAATGCGGCTGAAGCTGGCCTTTATGCACAGAGTTTGGCGTTCAGAGTGCATTAATTACATGTTTATTTTGTTTTCAGTACATGAAATTATAGATTGCAAATTAAAGACCAGCATCGTACACAAATAGAATCATCATGTCACAAACAAGGTACATTCAGTTCATGTAAGTGTAGGTACACCATACAATTCACCAAGACCCGTTCTCAGCTCAAGAGCGCGATCTCACTTTATAAAAATAAAAACTTTAAATACGATTTGACATTTTTCAACGTCTAAAACAGAATCTTAAGATTTTAGAGATCTTACGAGTATGATAGGTAAGGTTTATTAATACGGGCTATAAATTTGAAGATGCAGAATTTCGGGTGTTTTTGCAGATGCATTTCGTTTGCGTGTATCTAAATCCGGTATCCTGGGCTGTGCTATTGTACCTTATAATTTGATGATATCTAATTTATCTTGACTAGCCTATTTCAACCCACTATTAACCTTTTTTGTTACTATAATAATGACTTGATCTGATCATAATATGATGCGGTTTGTATTTACAATTTTATATGCAGAATATTGGGTGCCCTTGACTTTATTCACCTAAGTTAATTCACCCAGGTGTCTTAAGTCTACTTTTAGTGTACTTTATTCACCTATGCACCCAAGTGATTTAAATCTACTGGCCGCAGGTGAATTAAGTATACTAAATCGGTAGTGGGCAAAGCCAACAACACCAAGTTTACTTAAGTCATCATTGTGTAACAGATAAACCAAATACTTCAATTGAAGGTCTGGTATAATAAATTAGTCAAATTTATTAATCAAATTACGTTTTAATTAAGTTTTTATTGAATTTGCTATTCTAATAACATTATGTGCTGCGTGTGGTGAGGAAGTAATAAATTGAAAACGGTAAAAAACATGCTGTTGAGGTTATGAAGCATATTAAATTATCATTAATTTTTTAAAGTACTTTCGTTACAAAACGAGTAGCAATTATTCATGATTTGCTTGAAGGTGCATTTGACCTTACAATTCATGAATTCGTGCGTGATATAATTTCAAGATCAAATATTAGACACGCGTAATAAAGTGTCAATGTTCTAGTACACGAATCAAAGTCATACTGAGTAATTTGGGATTCAATAACTATTTTTGGTTACTTCCTAAAGTTTAATTTTATGAATCTTTAGCAATGATGATTTTATTGATGCTGAAATAAACTATTATTACCAAACAACACTTAGTAGTTAATTTTTTATACCAATATACTCGTACGTACATTGATTAACTTAATCCTTTTTTTAATTTTTTGCTACTAATTATTTGTAGTTATGTTGTCCGCATATTTACACGTGAATAAGCATAGAGATAAAAAACATAAATCACATAGCTAATCGTTGCTACTTTACAGAACTAGTCTCATAATTTAAATTTAAATCCAAAAAACTAAGTTTAGTCCTAAAGTTTTAGAACAAACTTTAACCAGTATAAGCCAGTTTACTAAAATACATTACAGTGTACGTTAGTCATAATTTTCGCTAATAAACAGGCCGTGGACCTTGTGCGAGACAGCTCGTTACCATACTCCATTCGAATGTCAGAATTATTTCGACTCTATTGTTCCTCGGTTTGTTTTCCATCTACGATCGTTAGTGCTTCATTCTCTAGGACCTCATCTGCACGATCATTTCCGTATATCCAATCGTGTTAACGTCTTATACAGCATGTTGTTTTATGTTATTACTACAGACACCCGCTATTATTATTGACCGCTCTGTACTCAAAATTCGACGATTCATTTCGTCAAAAAGCAACTTTACATTGACGCTAACGAATGTCAAAATCTATTTTATTTGAGGAATTCCCTTAATTCCTCATGGATAATATCATCGGATCTGAATTCTGATAAATATCACACCAATGTGGACTTTCAAATAAAATAATATTTTTCAAAATTGGTTGATGGATGAAGAAGTGTTGAGGAACCAAAATTTTGACGTCTATTAAAAATATTCTTTCAGGTATTATTTTGTCATCGCACGTAAAGCTAAAGCCTTCTTCGATTCATATCTTTGTTTATGTTATCATTATCTCTAGCACAGAAGATATTATAGTACATAACTCTAGCAATTACATTGTAATTGGATAGCCAAGACTACTAACAAAACATTATGACAGTACATCTAATTTTAATGATCGAATTCAAGTAGAGATCGTTTTCTTTTTAAATAAACGGTGGGGGAGGGGGGTGTTATAAATTGTTATAACATGTAAGTGGCAACATTTAGGAAAGATATTTCTACTAGATATGTATTTCACGTTTATTTTTAAACTATTATTAATATTTAATATTTCATGCAAAAATGCCAAAAAAAAACTCCAGTCATAATTATGATTTAGAAACAACATTTTTAAAAAGATGAGATTACATACTTTTGAGTTTACACACCGTAGAGTACTGTCTAGCACAATATCGATGAGAGTTGCATATTCGGAATTTATAAATATTATACTAATGTGCCTATTACATCTCTCCCGAACGTCACAACGTAGAAAATGCATCTAAAGGTTGTAAACCTCAGGCAACCAGACAGCAGTACTTAAAGTATATACTCTTAAGCAACACGCCTGAATTCCCGAGCATCCATTACCCAAATCACGAGTCAGGTGAACCCATCAAAGCTCGCTCTTTACCATAGTGCTATTATGGCTTGTGTTTCTAATAATAACGACCTTTTTAATAGGTAGGCGTGGCATAGCTTAATTATTTCTGCCTCCGACGTCTATCAGGTCTCATCGTTACGTCATCTGGTTGCTCAAGATTCGTGGTTGATGTTTTAGATGTGAAGATAAAGTGCATTTCTGACCCTTTAACTGAAAAAATATTTTTTTGTACTGTTACATTTAACATTATGTTTGTGTTTTGTTGAGGTAGTGTCAGTTTGATCTTACACTTAAGTCATTTACGTGGTATATAAATGTACCGATTTTTTAACCGGTTTTTTTGGGTTTGCAAACGTTTTATGTTACAGCGTGTCTGTGTCTTATTAAAGTCTTTAACGTTTAAATTAGATATAAACGTTTTTGCTTGTTTTGGAAAATTTATTATTTTTATACGATATGAAAAACCAGTATGTGAAAATCTTTTAGTTTTAAATAAATGTCAGTTCTTGAGTTTTGGTTGCATAGGTGAATCCATGCTACCCAGAATACTAGGAATTCTAATGCAAAGATATCATGTGTCAGAATTTCATTTATTTTAGTGAGTTATTTTGACCTTATAGTTCAGCAGCTGCTTCGATCCACGTTTAAATCCATAAAGATGTTTTAATTGAATAGTTCTTTAACGAAAGCGTTTAAGTCAAGGCAACTGATTAGCATTATCATCAGAGCTGTGAATGGTTGGCAGATGGTCTCTTTAGTGCAGATTCATAAGCATTACAAGTTTGGAAAAGTCTTAGAGTATTAGCTATTTTTATGGAGAGATAGAACCTATTTGGGTATTCAAGATTCTCGGTCATTACCATTCTAAGAATAAATTGCGTCTTGGACGATGACACGCGTTAGTCATTAGGGCCAATAGGTAAATGAAATAGGTTGAATTAATTTGGATTCTTATTAATGTGTACCTTACTAGTAATTGTTTACGTTTACGAGTATTTCAAAACGGTTTTATTTAGCTTGGCCTTGTGTCGTAATTGTTTCAAATATTGCGAGTTTTTCAACTTTTTCACTGATGCGATTCTTAAATATTTGCAAATTTGTAAATTTGCCGGGACAATCAACATAGTGATAGTTTGATTAAGGGGGTCTGATCATAAAATCATGAGATCATAAAACTGTCTAGTTCTGAGTAATAAACGGTTATGCAACCGATCGGTTACGGTCATGCAAGGAGTCTCCATGTTTAAAAAAAAGTTTTAATCCCTCGAAGCCCGACCAATCGGTTTGCCATATCTTTATATTATAGGCTTTATATAATTTTTGTGTTAAATATACTCTGTATATTTTTTATTCTCTGTGGAATAATTATTGATCTGCGGACGCTATCATGTTTTGAAAATATAAATATTCGTCAGCTGAAATATCTAAATTTACTTTTAGTATTTATGAGCAACTCAGTAGATGGTCGGCATTGGTATTGAGGAGGTGTTATAGAAGAATTTTAACATACCTGTCCTATGTGTTTCTTAATTTCTTCTGTCTTTTGATCTCTGTGTGGGTTATCAAATCCGCAAAGCCCGATTCTGGAAAGATAGAAATAAAATATTAACATAAAAATCAAATTAATTCCAGACACGTATAAAAGATATTTTTTATGCGATGATTTCTGCATACCCTGGAGCAAAGCCAAACGAACTTAGAATAATTTAATATGTGGAAAAACCTGACATAAGATAAAATATCATAGGCATCTAACCACAATGGTAGTTTAAGTCGCTACTTCGCTTATCATTTCTTTGTTTTATAAGTAAATAGAATAACAATGAAGAACCTCGATCGGAAATTTATAGATGGATAATAAAATAATATGATTATTTGTTTTATAAGGTCGTCGTGGCGATGATGTTTGGAAGGTGATGACCAAGTACCATTATGTACGTCTACTCGTTGGACAGACAAAATTATAAAACAAATATACTACAATAATATTACAAATACAATATATTAAAATAAATCAGGTAGGGTAACTATTGATAAAATTTGTGACGGAAAAGAAAATAGATACTTTTAAGACAGCATACAATGAAAGTATTTTTTAATAAAACATTTTCAGTTCTGAAATAAATTCAACAAACACAATTAGAATTATGTATAACATGTCAATTGAATTGATAAATTTTGGATCAATTCTGTCGTCCGGTTCTCATGTAACAAATTGAGGAATGACGATAGAGGTATTTGTGTAACATTCGTATTCAAAGTGCATTCTCTATCAGAATATTGTTTTCTCAAAACCGTTCTCAACTCGACCTAAGATTCCACTGCCTCATTGTCATTCACGCAGTGGTTCCCCGTACGCTTACTGATAGGAAATTTCTATTCGATGGTGGCAACACTCAATCGCCGTCGCTCCTCTACTGGTACTATTTTAATTTCTTTTAGGGTACAACAGGGTTCTACAATTTGATAAAAGGCTCTAAGATAGTTCTGGGACTTAGTGCCTTTCTTTAAGTCCATGCCAACAATCTCTGTTCGTGGTTTACTCTAATATTTCCATGTTCTTTTCCTTTTGGGAATTGTTTGGCTTTATGTATGGCGGGGCTACAGCCTACAGTGCAACGGCAATAGTTTCGATTTATAATGGATTTTGAAATGTTTCGGCGGTGGTATTTCCTCTTAATAGTGAGTAGTTTGCAGATTTTTACGTGTAGGTTTCGAAACCACGTTCAAACCTTACGTCAGTTATAAACAAAAATCATAATTGTTTGTACAAATATTAATAGCAAATGAAATAATATTTCAGAGTAACAACATAGGCTAATGCTAATAATATGAGGTTAGTAAATTAGACTAAACAAAAAAATTCAATTGTTTAACTATTCCGAATTAAAACAACATATAACTAAAAAACTATCTTTTTGTGATAGTTGATATTTGTCAAAATTCACTGTCTTATGTAATGAAATTTCATTATTATTAGACTCTTTTATTTTTAGAAATAATTTAAATTGTAATGACGCATCACAATAATAATTACTTAACCAGACTTTAATGTAGTAGTAACTCTACATCTAATAAATGTGTATGTTCGACCTTTTGAACGCACTGAGGTGTGTTTAGTGGAAAAGGGAATGTAGGTCAAGTATCATTATTGTATGATTTGCAAAACGAAAATTAAGTTTAATCAGAATCTTGTTACGAGCAAATAACAGATATAAACTAAATTATTGCTGAGACAAGACTGGACGGTCGATGGGAATTTATTACTCTAAATTACCTACTGTACTTAGTACATTATAATGAATTATTGTCGGTGTCTAAGGTCATACTTTTATTAGCTTTCATACAAATAGATATTTGAATTAAAAAATCTATTACCAAAATTCCAGTAATAATGACCATCCTGTACGAGATACAATCGCATGCATTTTTCGTCCTCTGTTAAAAAAACCTTTGCATAACGTTGCGAGTATAAAATATTCGTTTCTATTTTTAACATCTACTTTATTTTTATTTCAAACATTCAGTTATATTTCGCATCGTAAGCCGTATTCAGGAAAACCAATCCCCAGTGAATTTTAATGTTTTGTTTTAGTACGAATCGTTTGTCAAATATTTATGTATATTGCAATAAGTATTTGCAATCCATCACTTAACATCAGTATGAGACAACCTTCTTAAAACATGTCCATTTTTAGTTCATGATGCGACAAAAATTGTACAGATAAATGCAAAACTATTTTTAAGCATTTAAGAGGCAATTTAGTAGCATGGTTTTTTATAATATTATCATTACTTTTTGCTCCTGTTTTAACATAGAGAAATGTGGGACATTATATGTATGCCATTGCAAAGATAACAGAATATAATAATTATTGCAGCAAAAAGAGAGACTTTTATTTTTATTACATTATATCTTTAGTGCATGTATATACCTATAACTTAATGCTCTATTCGATCGATGCTCTACTATATTAAATTGTATATGTATATGTCAATGATCTATATCACACATTGTATGCAAAGCAATATTTTTGTATTTTTACTCATTATAAGTTTCATTTTACCATTATTTCATGTAATGGAATGTGTTACCAAGTTTTGGTTATACGGCACAACAACAATTTCCTTGAAGACACCCACTTTATAATCGATTTACAACACTCACAAGGCCAGGCAATAAGCATATTAAATCAGTAACTTATAATTCTGGCTATGGAACATTAGAAAGACGTAATGAAATAGTATATAGAAAATGCAATAGTAATACAACTAGGTTTTCACTACCGAAATAAAATTATTGAGGTAATGTTAGGGAATTTTTTAACGTTTTTGTCATATCTAAAGATTTTTCTTCGGACTCTTACTAATCCTTTCGAAAAAATACGTTATTATTACCAAGAAAAAAAAACTGACTTCAAAATAACTCAAAAACTACTCGTCAGATCTAGTTAAAATTTAAGTGGGATTACATGACAAGCACCAGCTTTCGATTAAAAAAAGAATCATCAAAATCGGTTCATCTAGTCGAAAGTTCTGAGGTAACAAACATTAAAAAATACAGTCGAATTGAGACCCTCCTCCTTTTTTTGAAGTCGGTTAATAAAATGAAGTTAAATTATAAACCCGATTTTTAGTTGAAGTAATTGAAGTACCTATTTATTCTGGGGCTAATCAACATGGATATACTTCTTTCGATTTAGGAAATTTCTACTGTCCTTTGCTTAGAAACATCAAAAAGTGCAGTTAGGTTCTATTTACACACTTTTACTACATTAAGTAGTTGTGCTATGGTCATATCGACATAGAATTTAAATTAGCAAAAACATAATTTATTACGTTTGGCATACAGTATTTACGTATAGGTCGTCGAACCAGTCGGGGAACGGAGAGTGGCGGCCTTGGCGGGCCACCGTGTCACCGCGCGTGGCGCCCTCTCGTTTAGCTGTGTTCTATTTGTCAATCTGAATTTGTTTATTTTTAAACGCTGCTATGGAGTCTGTGGAGCATTTTTTTAAGATTTATAATATGGACTTTATTTGTTTTTCCTCACAGATTCAGAAATATTCACGTAGTGTTTCAGTACTTTGTGGAAATAATATCCTATAAATCGGTTGTGATGAAAGACATTTTATTGCTGTTTAGAATGAAAAAAAATGGCCATAACGGTGTAAAAAACATGTGAAAAGTTTTCACTGAACCTTAAAATGTCGTTTATTTAAATGTAAAATAAAGTCTTAATCATTTAAGAACAGCCTCTAATGACGCATAAACCATTTAAGAAACATTAATTGTTAAAGAAACATATTTTTATAATAGTTATTATTTACTAAAATTATGATTTTTTAAGTTTGCTAACAGTGGATCAAGATATTTAGAATTAAAAAAATATATAAGCTTATAAATCGAAGTTACTTCGGTGCCTGAATTATATGACTATTGTTGTACTGTGCGTGACCGAGTCAAGGATAGGTTGTTAAGTCGGAATACTGGTTGTCATATAATGAAATGGTGTCTTACTGTTAATTTGATATCGCGATATCTAATACACTAACCAGTTGTTACATTATTAACTGCTACAGTCACGAACATAATGAAAATGTTCGGTTCGTGGTATGGAAATTACATGGATTTGATTAGTAGGGATTGTTTGTTTAGTATTTGTTTCATTTATATGGTTTCGCCTTGACGGCTAGATTGGTCAGTTTAATAGATCTGATTAGTTAGATGGAGTTCTGTGGTCATTTTAGTTTTGTTACTTTGAACATAATTGTAGTCTATGTTTATTTAGTTTCAGATTATTTTTTCAATCGGTATTAGTGACCGTAGGTATATTTTTTTCATTTCGCTTCTAACGTATATATATATATTAGCAAAAAAGCATTAAATAGTGCCTGATTGTGGCGATCTCAGTTCAAATCAAATGTTTCCAATAAAAAAATGACTTTCGATTATACAAATACGGACAAATAATTTAGACATTCAAATTCAAAAGGTTCGTGAAGTCTTCATGGATATCCGCTTTTGATTTTCTCATTCTAAGATGAAATGTAATAAAATTATGAGAGGAAAAATAATTGTAGCCCCGTTTATTTTCCTACTTTTATAAGTTCTGATGATGCTCAAGTAGATACTTGATCATAAGCAGATCCTTCTACTTGTGTACATACATTCGTGATCCAAAACCAATAATCGTTTGATAACTAATGTCCGTCTTATCTTACATCTAATATTTTTATTGCTATCAGTCTTTCCTTATCGCTGTAGCCAATTAGATATCCAGCCGTGTTAGTTTTTCTACCTAAGTTTATCTAGGGGTCCGTGAGATCTCCTGTATCATCTGACAGCCGTTGTGAATTGATTAACGAATCATGTAAATGGATTTTTTCTATATGTATCTATCATATGCTTATTTAGTGCATCATGCTTTGTATCAAATCTAAAGATTTGTCTTACTGGTTAGTTTTTATCCTCTTTATTTCATTCTACTATAGTGTTTCTCTGTGACCTGTTAGTTGTATTTGTTGTAACCCTGGTACAGTGGAAATTCGCGTTTCATTTTCTATTCGATTATTGTCATGGGATTTTTTGTTTATTACAATAATATAGCACAGGAATTTGTACCTGCTTATGACAAACATAACTTTATGAATCCTGTTACAAAAGAGTCAGTGTGTGTGACTATGTTTTAAAAAATTATAATGTTATGCGGTTACATTTTACCCAAACATTTAAAAGTATGCTGTATTTGCAGGGTCAACATATTGCTAGATTCCAGGATAATTTCATATGACATAGTTTTATCATAAATGGATAGACGTACATTTGAAATTTGTATTTAAGAGTACGTTTGAGTTCACACATATTTATCGTTTGGTGAAAAGATATTGGAGGTAGTTAATCTAACCGCATCTATTCTCGGTAGGTAAGGTAAAAGTAAAAAGGTCACAGCCTCGGTTGGACGCGCCGATGACAATGGTAAAAGTTTGCCATGGTCAGACCAAGTTCAAGGCATGTAGTTATTTCCGGCGAACGCTTCATAGAGTTTGCGATCTAAAGTATTGTCTATTTTATCATTCTTTGTTTTAACTGTGAGTTCTAAATCGCTTGCATTGATGACAAATCCAGATGTTATGGAGGTACGGAGATATACCACAGTATATAAAAGATTTTTTAATTAGTTTGATCACTTTGTTACGATTTTTACTGCTCTTTTAGTGACATGAAGCGCCTGGCCTAAATGTATTGCAATTTTACGGACGCGCGTATGATTTGTAAGCGATTATGTATTTAAAAGCTAAGCTTGGTCTTTGGTGTGATATCATGCTTGTATTGCTGGTGTCCATGTGCGATCTTCTTTCTGCCTTTGATTGCTTATGAGAATATGAGTGTCACAAGCCGTAAGTAGGATATGGGCGTGTCAGTTTACTAATACTTTACGAAAAGGTATTTAATTTTAACAAAATTGAAGTGCATCGACATAAAGTGAGGTTTTTAATATTAAGAAATTTTGAAAATTTTGTAACGAGCAGACATAAATATTAATTAAATTGACGAAGAAAGTAAAGTGTCAAGGGAATGCAAACAACTAGTGAAGTGACACTATCGATATACAAGCCTACATTAAAAACATATTAGGTACACAGTGTATATGTGATCTATTGGTAGGAATAAATTAAAAATATTATTAAGAAGTCGAAAAAGTTCCTAAGTTACAATGAGATATGATAGAAAGAAATAATTGTAGGATTCGACAAAGCGATAAAACGCGCATCTTTTAGATGTAAAATGATGTATGACTTACTTAATACTTACTTTTTTTAAATCATGTTTTTTTTATTATGATTTTAAACGTTGAATTTGTAGGGTTTTTATAACAGACTCGCAGAGTTTTTATAACACATTCAAAATATAGCCCATAGCACTAAAAAGTAAAAACGGACTAATAGAATCTATAAAAAATTTGACCTCAAACACTACGACTGTTCTGGGAAACTAACCTAGCAAGGTTTTTGCCTCATCAATAATTATTATTATAGATATAATCTAATAAAATCGAACAAGTAACATCAGTGCATGTTCCTTACTTTGTATCACTTACTATGTTCGAAGATTGTGACAAAAAACAAACTTGTTACTTTTTGTGATAAAATTGAAGTTGATTGAGGAAAAAACCTTTTTACATTGTCTAAAAAAACTTTAACTGTTAAATGATATAAAAACAAGCTTATTGTTATTAACTACATACACGATTCTTCAACCCAACTGACCTGCTTGTAGAGGCATTTTAGATTCGATTCCAAGTCGACGTAAATTATATTTATAATAATATTTTTTATTTCTAAATTCTAAAAAACTGTGACACACATAATTTTAACAAAATTTTGGCTGACATAAGGTAAGGACTACATAGCAGTTAACAACATTACTAACACCAAAGCGTATCTACTAATCAATAAAGAATAAATCATAATTTAACAAAGACATCTAGTTATCTCTAATAAAACCCCTCAAACGAAATTTATCATGTGTAGAATTATTTCAATTTCCAAAAATAGGCAATAATTTTATCGACATCGACAAATGATCATGCCTTGCGAAAGCACTTTCATTCGCGGAAGCGGCGCGGGCGCAACCTCATCGAAAGTAAAAGTACCGGTGGATACCGGATTTACCTGAACGGGTAACCGAACAATCACGTGTAGGAAATAGCGACATGCGACAACCTCTTCCCATTTTTTTTAATTGGCGGTAGTGATGTACAGAAGACAATAAAGGATTTTTTATTCGATTACAGCAATCATTTCTTATTAAATCACGCAAGTATGCAGATGAATAAACCTTAAATATTCACGTTCATTTTTATAAATGATTTCATAATCAATTCTTGTCAAAAGTTAAAGTATACCACAGCGTTATAGTTCAGGAAGAAAAAGCGACAAAGACCTCCAGACATACGAGTCTCTTATCAAATCTCCCTCTTTACTCACTCATTAAATTCCAAATTTAAACTTAGATTTAAAAATTATGAAAGATATGACACATTGCAACTTAGTGATTAATTAGTAACACACGATGTTGTGTTACTAATTAATCTATATCGCGACATCATTAAAAATTCAAATGTATTCAGAGTCATTAAAACTACTCTTCCTGCTATTGATCCATTCAAACAATATTGGAACGATTATGCAGATCTCGTTTGAATTACACGACTCCATTCACATAACAAACGTTTGTCCGTAGGTCACTCGTGTTATTAAGAACACAATAGCTAGTGATGTGATCCATGAAACGAAGTCAATGTTTGAATTTGGTGCCAAGGATTGGTGTGATTGTCCACGGACGCGTGCGCTATTCAGTCGCTTTGCGATTTGAAATTGGGTCGATCGAAGACGCTCAGTTAATGTTGCAACGTTGAAAAGATGTTCATCGTTATGGTTCACTTTATGTTCACACGATTTAGTTTCGATTTGTTCAAAGAAAAACATTGAAAATAATTTTTCAGTACATAGAAATAAAATTGAATTGGATTGAAATTGAATTGACAATACGAAATATTGTTAGCACCTAGTAGTTAATAATTTAAATATTATAAATTAAAAAATCAAAACCCCGACTACATAAAAAACATTATATACCTTTTTGGAATCCTTATGATGAGCTCTTTAATTTAATACCAATATTGCAGTATTCCATTTATTTTTATTTTTTTATACTTCAACTTTTTTTTACACTTATTTAACTACACTTGGGCTGTGACGACGCATGTAACGATATCTTAATTGTGGTCAAGCATTAACTTATTCGTGTAAAAAAATAAAAAATAAAAATCGGTCCAGCGGTCTGGAAGATATGAGGTTATAAAAAATATTACATGCATACATACATACGTACGAAAAACATAACCCTTCCTGGAATTGGGGTAAATATTGTAAAGCAGGATATTTCAGTGAGTTTCTAGTTAGTTGAACTGTTCGAAAGACATCAATGTTCATATCAGAAGTCTTCAAATGGCTTTACTTCGGATATCGAAATTGTTTACTAACCTATGAATCTAGGTTAATACCCTCTCTATACTATTCGTATATGGGTGAATATCAGAATGGTGATGATATTTTTTCTTCAGTTTTCGTGAAAAATGAAAACCTGATATAAGAAAAGAAGGTGTAACAATTAGAATTTCTTTTCTTATATCAGGTCCTCATTTTTCACGAAAGCTGAATATATTCACCCCTTATAATATTTATTATCTAGTCTATTATTTATTTGCAATAAACAGTACCTAGGTACTTTTATTGTTGAAGAACATTCTAGATACTAATATGTGCGTGTGTATTTCTACCAAATCACAATTTTTTTAAATATAAGTACTTCGAAAATTTATCATCGGCTACTACTTACAAAGTTGATATCATTATCTAAAGCTTTCCGTATTTATCTATGGTTTGTTTTGTAATCGAAAGCAGTTTATAGATAAAACGTACCGCTTTATTTGTTTACTTATTGTGGTCTTCAATCGATTGGCCACCGTAAAATCCATTTATTGCACCTCACCAGTTACTTTCTTTTCGTTCCTTGCATCTTTATTTGTGAACGCTCTATTTCCTCTTATGTAAAGGAGGTGGCCAACATCTGTATGAGCGATTGCCCCACTTGTGAAGTATAATGTACACATTTTATTTTTACCTTACATTAAAGCTTACACTATCTACTTTAATAATTTTATCAATAAAAATCTGTAGAACTCGGGATTCTCCTTTTACAAGCACTTTTAGATCTTGTAGGTTGACATTCTGCAAAACATAAGTAATCGTGGAAAAGTGTTTTATAGAGAGCTTTTTTATATTAAATAAATACTATTTATCTTTTGGATAATTCATTTATTTATTTATTTTACTTTAATTATGACTTTATTCATACAATAAAGTACCAGCAGTACTAAATAAAATATACGTATTAACTTGTCACCTACCTACCTGGAAATATTCACAAGCAAACGCAATATAAATAAAACTGCACATTGATATTATTATTTAATTATATACATTTAGTACACATATGTAAAAATTGAGGAATTAAAACAATAGTATCAAACAAGGTAAATAAGGTGATGCATTGGCTGATTATCTGGTGTACCCATCTACTTGTTCTCTATTCAAGATCAGCAGTAATTAATATTGAGTCTAAAAATGGTGCAGGGGCTTTTATGTGATCTTGGTGACGTGCCCACCCCATGCAAAAATGCCATACCTGTACTGCAGTGATTCATTCTACCAATATGGATTGAAGATTCCTTCATCTGAGGATTGAAGGTTTCTTGCTAGCGAAGATATTGAATGACGTGCCATGCGCTGAATATCAACCGCGCAATTAATGCACCTCATGGCAAAAAATCAAACACAATTATTATTTTGCAGAAATCAAACTTAAAAATCTTCTTTTGGCATTTGGCAAATGGCAATATAGCAGACATTCGCATTTCTGTCAGTCAATTGTCAACCTCCACTGATAGCAATGGAGGTATAAGAAGATTAAGTGTATACAATACAACTTATTATTATTGTTAATTTATTATAACTACTCACTGCGGAGTTCAGAAGAAAATTAAAATTCTAGTTATGTTATAATAAATAGAAAACATGTCTTTTCAGAGGACTAAACCCTTGTACAAATAAACGTATTTTAACCATTTCCGGGGCACATGTTGGCCACCTCCTTTGTTTAAGAATAGAAAATTCTCTAAATTGTTACAACAGCATACATAATCAATTAAACAAATTGTATTTTTTTTAATGAAAATAGCCGGCAAACGAGCTGACGATCCACCTGATGGTAAGTGGCTATCGTCGCCCATAAACATCAGCAACACCAAAGGCATCACTGATGATTGCCGGCCAAGAATGAGAGAAGAAAAAGAAAGAAAGAACTGGCTCTCAAGCCCCCAGCCGGAACACGACGAACCTTAACTTCACCATGCAGATCGTCTCTTTTGCAAATACTTTCTTATAATTTTGAGTAATATCTTGACTACGTGATATTTCCTTTACTGTAAGCCGCAGTTAATATGAAGATATAGTTATTGGCTTATGAAAAAATCATAACATGATTTTTATGTACCAAAATTATATAAAAAGAAAGTATGATTATATATACCGAAAATTAATAGTAATTTTCATGGAAAAGTACCTAATAATGTGAGCAATATACCACCAAACATATCAAAGAAAACAGTAATGATCAACTTTAACATTTAGATACTTACATTGAAACATACGGTAGAAATGACGAAACATGCCTCAAAGCAAATACGGTACCACAACAAGCAGCAATTTGTCAGATCTAAAACTTGGAATAATAGGACAATAACTCATTGTTTACAACTCTATAGATGTGTAACATTTTGACTAAGTTATGGCAAAGTTCAAATCAAATATAAATATTCTAAACAACCCAGCTTTGGCAGACTAACTGCTGATGAAGAAGATAACGAATATTCTTACTTAAACGGAATTTGAATAATATAGTTCAAGTACGATAATATTTCATAAACTATCCAAAATATTTCTATGATCCAAATAGGAGTTAGCACTTCTAAAGAATTTATTTTAAACGCGGTATTTGACTTAAAGGATGGCATTAATATTCTCGTTTAAAATTCTCGTTTAAAATCCATCTTATCAAATAAGTGTTTGTAAAATCAAGTTATACCATACTTCCTATTAAGGAAATATTTGTAAACATATTATTACAAATTACATAATCTACGATGAATCATTTAGAGTGAATATTTAGTTTTAATATAATCGGCATCACCTCTGTCTTTACATATATACAACGAACATAACATTTAGAATCCTACAATAAAATCATTAAATTATCATATTTTGATTTAAGCGTTTTGTTAGAATGTTGTTCTGTGATTTACAAGCTGCCTATCAGCATGGTTTAATCCTTTTTTTCTATAGATGAAGCTGTTATAAATAAAACATTCCCGTCCGATACACACGGTCATATCTCTTTACACTACAATGGGACCACACAAAGAGTGCTAATGCACGCGACAAATGTAAATCCTGAATACAGAAAGAGAAATTAAACACTAGATTTATTAAAATAAACTGGCAATAAATGAGAATAACGATCGCTTACCACTGACAAGTTACAATGACTCAGTGCAATTATTCAATAAAGTAATAAAGAGTTTATATGGAAAAATATGTTCTGCACCAACAATATGGATTACTGTTAACTATCACAACAAGCAATATTTACGACGAAAACGTATTTACTTAAGGTAGCGTCCGACAAAAATATATTACAAAAATGTTGATTCTACTTATACTTAAGTTAATATGAACGTTAATAGCATAAACCGCTTTTGAGGTTGGTAGAAGATAATTTAGCAGGTTTTGTTTATATAGCACTAATGGATCCTTCATTTTGGAAATCCATTGTACCTATGATTTATTTAATAAAATGTGAACTTTCTTCAAAACTAGTCAAGCACCCTTTGCATAAAAAACATCGCTTTCGCTCGGAGAAAGTGGAATCCTTGTCCTCTATACATGGCGATTCTTAATCGCGTATTATAGCCTGAGAGTCATGACATATAATAATAACATATGGCTTAATAGCATAAAGTCTGATCAGTATAAATTAAATTTTAGCGTAGAGAAATATGTTAGAAACAGCTAAAATGGTGAAAATCGTACTAAGTGCAGCTGTGGACAGATTTATCTTACATAATCACAATCGTCTACGAATCGGATTTTCACATTGCAGAATGTCTACATAGTTTCAGGATTTTTAGGCTTCTGAAAGCACGTAGTAGAGTTAGTGCACAAAACTTATAATTATATTGTAATAATTATTTGTAATTTTATTTTTTAGGATAAAAATTCTTTAAAAACATGGTTTATTCTTGTACATATTGTGAATCAATTTTACAGGGTTTGTCAATTCAATTTTCTATCTGATATGACCCTTCTTAAACTTTTCCGTATTTCTACAACATAAATGTGTGTGTAGAAAGTAGAATTTTAAGGTTGAATGGCGTACATGTGTAAAAATAATTTGGTTATCTTTGTAGGTAAGTATAATACCTAGTGTTATTCTAGTTCCAAGAACGTGATTATGTATAAAATTGACAATACCAATCAAATTAATAACAATAAGAAATCAATAACGATATTCGCTTTTCACGTTTATGTTATTTGTCAGTTTAACACAAAATAGTCGATTCGAATCCACGCACTCGATCACAGCAGACGGCCTTCACCACACCCACTGAATGATACAAGTTTCAAAACAGGATGTATCCGTCACGACATTTTTGTCGTACAATTTACATTTCAAGATGCCTTAGGATAGCTTGCTTTAACTTTGGCTGTCTGCATGTCGCTTAATTCTGTTCTATATTAAGTCTGTTCTATACGCTAGTAATAATACTTCAATGATGCAAATATATAAAATTGGTGTGTCTGTTTGTAACATTAAAATAACCGCTTTTTACTACTATGTACACACTGTACATATACCACAACATAATTATACAATAACATTTTTTACAATTTTTGTCTGTCTGTCTGTTTGTTCCGGCTAATCTCTGAAATGGCTGGACCGATTTTGACGGAACTTTCACTAGCAGATAGCTAATGTAACAAGGAGTAACTTAGGCTACTTTTATTAAAAAAAATAGTTTGTTAGGCGAAACGAAGTTCGCCGGGTCAGCTAGTTACTGGTAAAAATATTGGTGAATTTATTAGTGGTTGGTTCGCGATGCAGTGACAGGAGCTTTTCACCAAAAAGTCGGGAAGCTTCAGCAATCTTTTAAAGAGTGATGTTTATGTAAAATTTCAACAGTAGCAATAAACGCTTATTTTATACAAATGATTGTAAGTTAACTTTGATACAAATTAATAAATTAAACGTTCTTAGAATACCTATAAGAGCTGGTTTAACTGCCAGTGCGTTTTCTATTGACATGTTAAATAGATTTTGATTGTTAATTGATTAAAAAGAATGTTTGACTGACATGTAAAGTAATGTTAAGTAGATATACATAACTACTTTTTTAATAACTTAAATAACTCCGACCAGGTGGACTGACGACCTGAAACTAAATAGTGGGTATTCGCTGAATTCAGAAGGATCAGAACCGGCCAGAGTTGCGCAATTTAGGAGAGGCCATGTCCACTAGTGGACTCCTAAAGGCTGATGGACGAATGTAAATATACATAGATAGTTCAGACTAAAATTGGTTCTCAAATAGTTACGCAGGTATGATAGGAAAATCTTAAAAGTTACATAAAAAATTTTTTCTTCGTTAAACTCTTTTTATGAAACTTTAAAGAAATGAATTTTTCCTTCAATCCATCTGGATGGAGGGCTGATGGATCATCAGCACTTGGAAGTCCACTGCTGAACATAGGCCTCCCCTTACTTGCGCATTTCTGACCGGCTGAGCCTTCTGAATCCAGCGGATGCCCGTTGTCTTCTTCAGGTCGTCAGTCCAGAATTTTTCCTTAGAAAATATCTCACGATTATTTCCATGCGATAAAAATTATTTAAGTCTATTTAAATAAGTTCGTGGAAAAGGCCAAGGTCTTTTATATCGTAAGCTAGGCAGTAGGTACTTTACGTTGACTTTGAAAGTGGTCTCAGACCTCTTTTGTATTGTAATAATTACTGTGTTTCGGTTCGCTCGATTCGGCAAATGTGTACTTTGGTTCTGCGAAGGTTTATGAGAATTCATTAAGGTTAACGAGACATAAAATCTTTATTTTATTGTCTATCATTACCTCGATTTCATAAATGAATTGTTTTCTGTCTAGTTATATTATAATTAGGGTTTCTTTTCGAAATATCAAAGCTTAGGAACAAGAGACCAAATCTTATCTTTTTCCTAAATCCGACTGTCAAATGAAGGTTTTGGTTTCAGGGTAAGGTATATATTATTATATGTAGATAGTAAGTTTAGTAGCGAGGTGAGATTTTATATGGTATTAGGTATATGTATACCATTAATATTAGGTATACCGAACAAAAAGTTCGGTGTATTGGTTAATCTATACTAATATATAAAGAGGAAATATTTGATTTTTTGTTTGCATTGAACAATGGGCTCCGAAACTACTGAACCGATTTGAAAAATTCTTTCACTGTTGGGAAGCTACACTATCCCCGAGTAACATAGGCTATATTATATTTTCAAAAAAATTAGGGATCCTTAATAAAACTCCAATAATGTAACCCAATGTGTAAAAAAATAAGAAAACCGAAGCAGAGCGAGGGCGGTTACTCGTAATCAATAATTTGGTACAAAAATTAACACAGGATATTTAATTACAGCCATACATTTACGTTTTATCATCTTGTAACCCAAGTAGGTAGGTACTTAGATGAGAAGTGTGTTGAATAAATATAAATCTTAATATTTCCCTGTAATGTTTACATAAAACATTTTTTTTTATGGAAATAGCCGCCAAACGAGATGACGATCCGCCTGATGGTAAGTGGCTATCGTCGCCCATGGACATCAAAAATACCAAAGGCATCACTGATGCGTTGCCGGCCAAGAAAGAGAGAAGAAAAAGATAGAAAGAAGTGGCTCTCAAGCACCCAGCCGGAACACGACGAGTCATGCTCAAGGGTGGTAGCTATCCAGGCGAACCCCATAGAGAAATAATAATCGAGGGGTCCTACCACCAACGGGCCGGATTTAGTCGCCTCTTACGACACCCACACGGCGTGGGATTGGTGTTAGTATTCTAAGCAGCCCAAATATGGCGAGTATTTCTTATAATTATTTTTTTGTCAACATGACTTTTTTTACCTTGTTATACAAGGCCTAATGCCCCAACTCAGAGTCAATAACGGTTACTTTAATCGCTCCTTAATAAATAATCACCATACAAATTCTGTGCTAAGGAGCGATTTAAGTAACCGTAAGTGACTCTGAGTTGGGGCGTAAGTAATTTATTGTTAATTACCTTTTAGTTTTATTACTTAGCGACATTTTAGAAAATTGTATGAGTAATATTACGAAATTAACTACATAGCTAGTAGGTAATACATACATAACATACATACGTTGGGTTTTAAGCATTTGTCTTGTTTTTAAAATAGTAAAAAACTTTACAACTTAATGACTATAATTAATTGATAGGTAGGAAGTTTGTATTTAGGCAATTAATAAAGCAATTATTATGGTAACAACATAGGTGCTTATTATGTTTTTAACTGCTCAATGAGTCTCGACAACAAAAGGCATAGGTAATGGCTTACATAAGTTAGGGTTAAGTAACTTTTTTGATATACATATCTAGGGTATTTAAAATGCTTATTATATAATAATAATAATAGTGATAATTCAACTTTAATAATAATGATAATTAAACTTCATTTAAAGAATTCTTATAGTTTTAAACTGTAAATAATTTACGTACAGTACGGCCGCTGTATCTTGGCGCGTCTGAACTTCGCGCAGAAGGCTGCGCAGAGTAACATATTTCGCCAATACTCGGTACGCGGTGCCATCTCTGTCTTACATGCGCTAAAGTTCGCAAAGCCTATGTTCAGACGCGCCAAGATACAGCGGCCGAACTCTACACCATTATTGTAAGACAGTACCAGACGATCGTTCAATCAATTCTCGGTAGACCTCTAACCTTTCGCATTTCCATGTCATTTTAATATCCTGTTCGCAAATATATCTACAGTTGACCTCAGTAACGTGTAGTTATTGAGTTTACGTGCAGGCAAAAGGTTACTTGCACATTCAAGGAATCTTAATTAATGAATGTTTCGACAACATTATAATGTAATTCACTGCTAAATAAGTATGGCTTCAACCCATTAATGGCCCACTACTGGGCACGGATCTCTCCTCTTGAGGAGGCCTAGAGCATACTCCACCACGCTGCTCTAGTGCGGATTGGTGGGGGGGGGGGTTAGTGGCCAACCCGAGTGTCGGAAGTTTTCAAACCGCCCGAGGGCCTCTGACATGGCTTAACGGCTGTTATCTTATGATAACAACCGGGACCGACGGCTTTACATGCCCTCCGAAGCACGGAAACGGTCAAGAAATTTTTGCCACTAGCGGTCACCCATCCAGCTACCGACCGCGCCCGCTGTTGCTTAACTTTGTCGATCACATAGGATCGACGCAAGCTATGCAAGCTTTATATGTATGCTCCAATGCAATGTTTTTTATTCGTATCATCGTATGAATGGGGTATCAACGACAAATTATTAGGGTCACACTTGAAAATAATATGATTTAACTTCTGGCTGTTTGACACCTCTTAGCCTCTTTGGTAGTAACTACTATTAGAGCTGATTTACACGGAACCCGTCATTGACGATGCGTCAAAAAAACGATACGTCATGATGATTGCCGGTTCACATTGCATACGAAAACGAGTTATTTTGCGATTCGTTAAAATATCAAAATAGATGTTCACACTTGATTTGTATTTTGACGAACGACGGTACATCTTTTAAGACGTATCCGTCATTTTTCACGATTCGTGATTCATGTGAACACGGCGATTTAAATACCATTGCCGACGTCAAAAAATTACGAATCGTGAAAAATGACGATACGGCAAAAAACACGAATCATCCTCGTGTAAATGAGCTGTCAGTATTAATTTTATATGTAATTCGCATTTGCATTTCGCAGTATACCTTCTGTTACTCGTGTCCCTGTAACTACACTGGATAGTATATATTATAATATATATCATATTATAGTTATCAACGTATCTAAGTTATAGTGCTCCTTCTATTTATGTGGTATACAAAGACGTTGTAGTTACTTACCAAGTAAAGCATTAAGAATGTAATAGTACAATAAATATAAACTTAGTTCACATGAAAAAAATTACCACATGTCGCTTCCTGCCTTCAATGAAATATTACTTATACGGTCAAAAGTTGCCGTCTAATACTACCTAAACGGGTAGTAATTGCTTTCATTGAGTGTATCATTTTTAATGGTTAATTAAACCTAGATATCCTTATTGATTGTTTTGATTGGTTTATTTGTTTTACATTGCTATAGTGCATCATTCGATAAAATGTGTAAACATGTCAAATTTTAATAAGCAATAAAAAATCAGAGGCCATCCTATCCAATACTGATAATATTGATAATACATATAAATAATTGATATGATTGAAATTGCATAATAATTATAATATAGACACGCGGCAGCGTGTCCAGACAAAGTTCACAAAAAGCGGCCAAGCGCGAGTTGGACTCGCCCATGAAGGGTTCCGTAGCAGCAAGTAACATAATATAAAAGTTCTTGTAGTTCGTTGTAACTTTGATCAATGTTTTTTGCGGTTTACGATTTATGACGTATTAAAAAAAACTACTTACTAGATCTCATTCAAACCAATTTTCGTTGGAAGTTTATATGGTAATGTACATCATATATTTTTTTTAGTTTTATCATTCTCTTATTTTAGAAGTTACGGGGGGGGGGGGGATACATTTTACCACTTTGGAAGTGTCTCTCGCGCAAACTATTCAGTTTAGAAAAAAATGATATTAGAAACCTCAATATCATTTTTGAAGACCTATCCATAGATACCCCACACGTATGGGTTTGATGAAAAAAACATTTTTGAGTTTCAGTTCTAAGTATGGGGAACCCCCAAAATGTATTGTTTTTTTTTCTATTTTTGTGTGAAAATCTTAATGCGGTTCACAGAATACATCTACTTACCAAGTTTCAATGGTATAGCTCTTATAGTTTCGGAAAAAAGTGGGTGTGACATACGGACGGACAGACAGACAGACAGACAGACAGACAGACAGACATGACGAATCCATAAGGGTTCCGTTTTTTGCCATTCGGCTACGGAACCCTAAAAAGGGAACTGGTAATAGCGCCATGTGTAATATTACACGAAACATTTAGAGGTATTTTTGACCCCTTCATAACTCGAAACCTATTTAACCTACATACAAGAAATTTTGCACATTTATTAAAGCCCCTTAGCTTATGTCGAATTCAAAATTTTATAAATGTAGCTGAAATAGTTATTGATATATTAACGTTTAAGAACCCGCATTTTGGTGACCAGGGTTTTGGGTTCCAGGTGACCTAGAAACTTGATATTTAGCATCAAGGAAGACTATTAGGCGTTTGAAAAAGGAAAACTGAAAATTATTGATAGTATGTGAACCCAAGTCAATGTAGAGCTTAAATTACATTTTCTTGTAACCAAAATTTTAGGATTTTGTACACAGAACTAGGCACCCATTTAGATTTTTTGAACTTGGCTCTCATTTCACATTTAAGTTTTGATGAGATTGATTTTTCTTAGAAGTCTTCTCTGGTCGACTGTACTTAATAGTTTATTACACTGTGATACTATTGTGAGCATAGAATATTCACCGCCTCAGGGCAAATATAGCGTGTTACTAAGTAGGTCGTGGTTCGTTTGCCTAATAAATTGACTCAATTTAACTTAATGCTTGCTAATTGTTCGCTATCGAAATTTAATTCGTAATAGGTACTAGTGTTGTAATACTTTTCAAGTAGTCACGGTTTTTTAATATACTAATGCTTGATATATAAGGCTTGTAGGAACAGTATTAATTACAAGTCATCAGTCTTTGATATAACTAACGACTTCCTTTTGGGGAATAAATGAACTTCATCTTTAAACTCCGCCTGCAGTTTGTTTTGTAAGGCGAAAACACTCAAGGGTAAACTACAAAAACCAGGCTTGCTGTAAAGTTCACGATATTTCTTTGATTAGCTGCAGTTCGAAACAAAAATTATTATGAAAACAAGGAAAAAGCAAGTTAAAATGGACTGTGTGATAAGACACCATCTGATAACGGATCATTCGAACCAGAGCTGGCGTTCGGAGGGGGAGAGGGGACGACGGCATAGGGCACCAAAGGAGGGGCGCCCCATTTGGGGTGAGGAGCAAAAAAAAGGAAAAACAAAGTTCTTAACAAATGTTCCCATTGGTTCACTAAAAAATTTTTCGATAAATAAAATTTTCGATTTTTTTTTCTTATGTGGGCGCCACGATATTCTTGTCTAGGGCGTCAGTGGCTCTAACGCCGGCACTGATTCGAACGTTTTTAATCCATCACGTCGCTCATGAACATTAGCAACACGAAAGGCATCACAGATGAGATACCACGAAAGAGTTGAAAAAAGAAACATTATCTTTAAAAATCACGCCGGAAAATTACCTACTGTACCCTCGTTTGAGTCAGCCGCAAACGTCTCGTCATGTTCCGGCTGGGGGCTTGAGAGCCAATTCTTTCTTTCTTTATTTTCTCTCTCTTTCTTCTCTTTCTCTCTTTCTTAACGCATCATTGATGCCTTTGATGTTGCTGATGTCCATGAGCGACGAAAGCCACTTACCGACAGGTGGATCGACAGTTAGTACACCAGCGATTTCCAGAAAAAAAACTGTGGAGTGTAAACCTTTTATTACGAGAGAAGAAAATCCAGCACCGTTCATAGTGATGATATTCGTTCACAGAATAAACGATTGGACCAATTCATCGACTTCAATAAATAGGACGAATCATGAAAGAAATAAGCGTTGGTGCTTGTCACGAAACATACGTAACGTGTTTTTACCCGGACGGGACGGGACGTGAGGTTTTGGAAACATCGTTTCATAGAAAATGTAAACAATAGCGCATACATCACGGACGCGCACGGACGGGACGGAAACAGGGCACCCACGTCGCGTCCCCGTCCCGTCCACGTTATGTATGCAGCGACCTTCAATTTATGTGATCGATTGATTGGATATGTTACCAACATTCACTTTTCGACTTTTGATTGATTTCTAACAATAACTTTCTGCGCATATCGGCGCAAGGTTATCCATCGATATTAGATACCTATCGATATGTATAAATCGATTGTCGAAACAATGAATGGAGAATAATGGATTAGTTCATTGATCTCTAATGTGGGTCAATTACAATTATTACAAACAGTTACTAACATGTATTTCGTGATTTGTAATGACTTTTAATATGAGAGAATGATTTTATCGTTCATAACTACTTTTATGTTGCATAATTAATTTATGTTCCTAATTTTCTTATCTTACTCAGATTTTTCATGTTATTTTAACTACACTTAACGAAGTATTTTTTTAATCTGCAACGGGTTACTTAAAAGCAAAAAGTCTAATTCCAAACGTTAAGATGCTTTCTTGAGCTTAAAAAAATAATTGTTTCAATAAATACATAGGTATAGAGTTTACAGTACTAAAAACGGTAAAAAATCTGTTTAAAGAACATATGACACTACACTGATTATTTCTTCGGGTAAGCAGTAATAAGATGCAGAATAAGACGTGTTCCCGAAACTCTAAGGCCTCATTTACGGAGACGCAGGGCGTCGCGCGTTGCGATGGGCGACGCGGCCCACAGTGAATTCAAACATAATATGGCGTGGCCTTGTATGAGAAGCGATTTTACATCCCCATTGAATTGCGCCGCGAGACGCCACGCCACATGGGACGCGCGACGCACCGCGTCTCCGTAAAAGAGGCCTCAGGGCACTATATGTGTAGAGCATTGTGTTTAAGGGCATTATGAAATATTGCTTACTGCTTACTATAAACATGCAAATTAGAGTTTACTAAACATCGCAGCTAAACATACATAAATATCGTTACTGCTGATCAAGACAAAGTTAAAAGAAAAACAATCTTAAAGCTAGCACCTAAAGGATTAAGTTAGGTTATAAAAGATAAATTTCCTTCCAAAGTTCTAAGATTTCCCTATTACAGCCATAAATACTTGCGTCAGTGTTACAATGCGTCCCGCGATCAGGTGAGATTGCATTGTACTTTACACTTACACTTTCACCCGTGTTGTCACTTCACACCGCCATTTGTTAAGTGGAGCGGAATACTTTTTTATTGGGATACACGACGTAACTCAGTTAAGTCAAGTCGCTGAACAAACATTTTCTTCATCAAACAAATAAGTGGAAACCAAAGAAGAATTGATCCATATCTACGTCAATTGTGGCATGGTGATTTAAAATTTAGAACAGTTGACTGTCACTGTCTGTCTATCGGTCTATCTCCCCCTTTTATTCTCCTTCCATCTCTTCTTTCGTTTATATAGTCATATAGTCACTTTACTGATAACAATAGTTACAGGTCAAAGGTTTAAGCATGTATTGTATGTGATATGAAAGATGTCTTTAAGTTTAATGTCAAATGTTAATTCAGATATTTATGTCTCTGGCATTTTACATACAAAGTATAAACACATAACATTTTAACGATCAGCAAAGACATGTTAATGAACCAACTGCTGGTGACGGCAATAATTACAGAACATTTATATCGAAAACCTAGCGCGAATGCAAATACCACAAAATACAGAGACAACAGTATTTACTCGTAACTCTATACACATCACGCTCGAGCCTCGCACACATAGACACCGTTCACGAACACGAAAAATCGGATCGAATCGGATCAGTGCTCATCCCTAGACAAAACTCTTTTCTGTAAACGCTCACACCAAAATAATGCTCCCTTCAAAATATAATGCAATGAAATTAATGTACGGTTTACACTTATTAGGTAGTTAACTAAATTTTAAGTAAATTAATACATGTAAACGGACAATTTAGTAGTTAAAATTTAGTATGCAAGTAAACAAGTAATTTAGATTTTTTTTCTATTTTCTGTTAAGTAGATAAACCCCGCTATCACTTAACACGTTTGGACAGGCACTTCTTAGTTAAAATTTTGTAAAATGCTTAAGTAATTAAGTTGGTTGTGAAGAACTGTAGGAACTAAAGAGCTTTACTAAATTTTTACGTTTGGACACGCACTTAAAATTATTCACTTAAAATTTAGTTAACTACCTAACTACTTAATACGTCTAAACCGGACTTAAGTGCGGAAAAATGAGCAGTTGCTTTTGTTATTGTCATGTCATTCCATGGTATGAGCGTTTACAGAAATGAGTTTTGTGTAAACGCTCTGATCTCTCGTGACCATTCACGTGTCACGGGCACGAAAATGAGAGTACACATGCACACATGGACACAGTTATCTATGTGTGCGTGGCTAGAGCACACTTTTATATACATGTGTATCTCTTTGTGCAAATACTTTAACTTTATCATTTTCCAGCAGCTCATGTCAAATTCATGGAGTACAAGCGCAAGCGCGAAATACATTTCAAATTCTAAAATCAAACTGTGACATTAATCTCCTCGAGTTGTTTCTTGAGTTGAAATACGACTTAGTTTAGGACCCTGTTGCATCGGCAGCGAAACGAAGAAAGCGATTAGTATAAAGTAAGTATTTACGTTAAATAATAATTGCATGCAAGCTGCATAATGAAACATAGGGAGAAGCGATGTCGCTCCGTAGAAAGATTTGATACTTTTACTACGCAAGATGTAACCAAGCTGCCAGCAAGCGACAATTATTATTGACGATAGCCTGCGTGTGACGTGTAACGAGATACAATTACAATTCATTGTCACTTCATTTGTGTTTACATAATTATAAATGAATTTCAGTAATGGGTACGGATTTTCTTTGCTATTTCTATAATGTTACATGAGCAGTAACAGTCAGTAAACAAGAAAGACATAAAACTACTTCATATAGTTTGTTGTGTTTTAAGGTCGATGCATACGTAACGTGGACGGGAGGGGTACAGGACGTGGACGGGACATAAATATACGTGCGTGCCCCGTTCCCGTCCCGTGCGTGCCTCCGTGGCGTATGCGCTATCGTTTACATTTTCTATGAAACGATGTTTCCAAAACTTCACGTCCCATCCCGTCCCCGTCCCATCCATAAAAAAGACTTTTAACGACCACTTCACAAATCATAAGTGTTCTCGCTTCTAAAATGTTACTTATACAATACATATAGCAAGCTGAATTATTTTAATAAATCAACAACGAGTATAAAAACGCAATCCGCCGTCGGTGCGACATTTCTCTAATGCCTGGACAATCGCAAACACGGAACGCGCACCCGTGGGCCGAATCTCCGTCGCTAATCTGTAATAAAACACAGTGGCAACTTAAACTAACCCACGTGCCTACACCCATCAGATTACCCCTTATTTGCATATATTGACAGTTTACGAGTAACTTTTCTGAATCAACGCACACAAAACTGATCACTAATGCGACACCACAAAGTCTACTAATCACGCCAACTTAGAAACTTCTAAGCGTATTTAGAGCGATCGCGCTAAGTACGTCACGAAAGCTTTGCATGCGCAAATTGCGTTAAATCGTAATTGAATTCTTACGAGGTGTTAGAAGTCGAATTGACCATTTTTGTAAATAAGATCTCGCACGCGAATAGACGCCTCCTACATTTATCTGAGGTCCAAGAAAGTTTTATATTGCGATGGCGTGAAAGAAGTGGTCGTAAACATCATTTAGACCTTAGAAAGAAGATATTTAATCAGGTTCTTAATGGATACATTCATCTTTGATGACGAGATATCGTTTGCATTGTAACTTTTGCTTTCGAATACAATTGTATTCGAAATCTATTTATGTACATTTTTTATCTTACCCCTTACTTTGCTAATAAATACAAAAACTCATTAAAATTCTCCAATTAACAATTAAATTAAATCAACTCTTCTTCTAATTCAAATTATAAGCGTTTAACTCTATTTAATAAGGATATTCATACAAACTTTCAACACTTGCTTACATCTAATTTCAAGGCGATGTTGCGACGTTATTTCAAAAACTTGTAAGTTTAGTGCTTAGCAAGTTTAAGTATAACATCCTAAAAGCCTAAACTATTACTTTAGTCCACCTTCATACTTCTAAGTGCTAGGCTGTGTATTAAGTATGTTAAAAGTTTAGTAAGCAGCAGGCTATAATAAAATAAAAAAATATTACACATAATCGCAATAATTATTTTCGAAATCAATAACAGCTTGTTAATTCACATTTCGCAATTTTTATTGGGCTATTATGTTACAAGACTTACGATTTTAAGCCTCATAAAGGTTACCGAGTCCGCAATAACCGTAAATTATCCCAAACCAGTAAATAAAAGTCATAAATTCATTTCAGCTTCATACCTACTTGTCTTGTTGCACTTAATAATAATGTTACAGATATTGTAATAACAAAGAACAATTGCATAACATCTGAGACAAATTCGTTGACACTGACCAATGATATCTTGCAAAAGCCTACCTCAATGTCGTGCTACTTTCCAATCGTATCACTATAATCAAGTGAACAATATAACAAACTGCAATTATGTCATACACTGCACTTATCTGGCTATTAACATCCATGGCCCTTTGACATAAGGTTCAAAATTGACCCTCATTGATAAGGCTAATCGATGCGGACAATAGAAACGTGGCCTGATATATTAACGTCATTGCATTAGGACACTTATATATGAGCAGTTGAATTTGAACCGTAACGTAATACATTAAGGTGTAATTTGAAATGTGGGCCTAACAGGATTTAAGGGCATATGGCGCCATAGAGTTAGTAGCCCTATCATTATGGCGCCTATGAATTATGTCTGTAGGTGTTGAATTTACAATCTACATCAGAAATTGTGTTAACGTTAGTGTTGGAAATTAATAAGCGATTGCAAAATTTGAAACCCTGATAGTATCTAAATGTTTATTAATAGTAATTTTAGCCCTTTCGCCTTACCGTTGTACCCAATTATTATATACGTTATGCCCTTACAAATCAACCAAAAAATCTGTTCCAAAAAGAGCTACAACACACACACGTTTATCTTTTGTTTCACTACACTAATCACATTGGTATAATACACGAAGGCATTTTAACGCTGTATGTCAAATGTCAAGCACTTCTGACAACAACAAAAGCGTGCGTATCGTCTTGTATTGACAGAACGACTACGAGCAGAACGGTCAATTGCCTGTTCTTACGCTCTTCATCGTCAGCGCGCTAGTGACAAATCTACCTCTTTTTTCCATTATAATATCATTGGTCTTAAATTATCAAAACTATTACTAAAGTAGGTAACTGAAAAATCATAGTTTTTTTCTTTCGTTTTTTAAACACTTTTTAAAATGTGTAAAATATTTACCTTACAATTGCGCACTAATTTAGTAAAATCATATTCACTGTTGATTTGAAACAAAGAAAAATTTAGGAAACATTAATTCAGTTGAATTCATATGAGTAGAATTCTTATCATGTTGTTTTGGAAAATGTTGAATTCAAAATTCACTAAAAAGTTGAATTTTTGGACCAACAATGTTGAATTCCTAAAATAGCGCTTCGACTTCAATCAGGTAATTCTATAAATAATCATTCTTTGTTTGCACACACATGTACTATTTCACGTAGCTTTGACTTAAAATCATATTAGTAAATAAGTCAAGCAAACTAATCCATTTAGTCAAAACGACATTTGCTTAAGATTTTTTATATCCAGTAGGTATGTACAATGCATGTGTTGGCTAAATATATTGAGGCAATTAATTTATAGATCTGTCGCAGTGATAGCAACAAGACATCGTGAGTTATGATCACTGAGGATCATTCATCATTTGTCAGGTTTTTTCATGATTAGGAGGCAAGGGACATTCACCTGTGTAAGAGTAACTACATCATTATAATACTCAAAGTTAGTTTTTATTCAATATTATATCAGTATGAAAAGATTTGAGTATTAATTTTATTAGACCGAGAAGAAGACGATACAAGATGAGAACTCATAACTATCCAAGTTTAGTGTGTCAAATCTTTCTAAGTGATTCTGTATCCAGCAACATATGACATATACGCATTCAGTAAGCCGATTATGCATTAAACAATTTAGCGTATTTTCTTATATGTAAATAAATAAGCACTAGTACCCCTAGACTATAATTCGCTGTGCTGCACATGGCATGGACAAACAATCAGATAATTCTGTCATAAATATTTCTGTTCATGTCTACTTCTGTCGGGAACCGAACTCGGTACCTTTCGCGGGGACACTTATGACCGGTGTCATCTAGCATCTATACATATATATAGAAATCAATTGCCTTTCGTTTGTCTCGCTAAAACTCGAGAATGGCTGGACCGATTTAGCTAATTTTGAATTAATCTTGAAATATTTGTGGAACTTAAGGGAAGGTTTAAACTTTAAACGGTAAGAAACATAAATAATAAGTAACGGAAAATACTAAAATCGACAATTTAATTTTCCAATACAAAATGTTCCTAGCAGTGAAACATTTGAGGTCTTTTGTCTTTTTTAGAAATATTCTGTCGTTTGACAATTGGCTTGACTGACAGAATAGAAGAGGGAGAGGGAGAGGGGGAGGGAGAAGGAGAGATCGATAGGCGGTACAAAGTTTGCTGGGTCAGCTAGTGGGTTAATAATTCAATCTACTCAACAGGTCACAAAGTTACCGCGTTGTCTTGATTCCACAAAAACCAAGGTCAGTCCCAACGAGCCATTGTGCAGGGTCCTACCAACAAAGCACGAGATATCGATAAGAACACAATAAACAATAACACCCAGCTATTGCTATTGCTATTGCAACACGTAATAGTTATGCGACCGTGCGATTGTTTATAGCGTGCGTTTTTCCGAATTCCACACATGAGTCATGGGTTTTGGGTTTTTATGATATTTGGCTGGAGAAGCAGTGATTAAAAGATATACAGATTTTCAAGAGCAGGTATCAATTAGGCTACAGGGTTGAAACGAACGAATTCGAACGTCTGGTCGTAAAGTATAAATAAAATAAATAAATAAATAACGCTTCACACTCATAGCCCCACACTAGGATTCCCTGTGTCGTGGGTGCCATGGACAACACACTACACTATATTCACATTCGTATCAGAATTTACGTAATCACTGTGTTGCCTAGCAACCACAAACAAACAGGTGCATGAAACTTTTGGTCGTATAAAGTGCGTTTGAACTAAATCTGGAGTTCGCAAGTCGCGTTCCATTCCACTCTTTATAATTTAATTTCTTTTTAAACATAATATTTATTTTGCAAAAGTTTAAAATAACACTGAATAGTTACGTATAAAATCGATATAGACTGTTTTAAAATACATAAACATAAATATAAAATGTTATTCGGCTTTGTTTAATGAAATTTAACTTATAAATAATTTTATGCTCATGCATATTGAGTGGAATGAAATATCTGTATAATCTGTGCAGTGCCACCTCTCAAGAACTTATTTGTGACGTGGCGAAAATTGGAACTAATGCCATCCCATTCATAAATTACTACTATGCGCACTATGATTGGTCCAATGCGTCCGGCAGCGCCCTCCTTATAGTCACAGATAAGTTGATTTCACTGTATTTCGAAATATAATACGACCAAGTTGCAAAGCATGTAAGCGCCATTATAGCTGTGAGGTTTTCGTAGTCATTTCTATTTATAGTCATAGGCATGCGGACCGTAAATAATATTTTTTTGCAAAGGTTACAAGTCGCTTCACGAAATTAAGGATGTGCGAGCGTGAGTTATTCAATGATGAAAATTGTTTTAAGATGTTGGTTTTTACGTCGTTTTCTCTTAGTGTGTTGTTGTTATAGGTCAATAGTAAAATAATGAAGATGTCACAAACGTTATAATGATTATTTAGTTCTTTAATAGTTATTTGGTGTGCGAAATACAAATCAGTTTGTGAAAACCCTATAAAGGAATTTTTATGATTTATTGACAAGTATTCTGATACGAGTTTGACTCAAGTGTAGACAAGGACATTCATACCCAGACCGAGAACAGAAATTCAAACTCATCATGCAAATTTCCGCCTCGAATCGAACCTAGGACCCTTGGTGCGGCAATCCGGCATGCTAACCATTGCGCCACACAGGTCGTCTATAAATCTATAGACTCGTGCCAAAGCGTGGGCTTGGGTTACAATCTAACATTATCGACGGGGCAAAATCGGGTCGATTAGCGGTGCTACGGCCCCACAATCTACTTACTGTACTAACAACTAACATCTTCTGTGATTGATATTCATAGTGGTATTTCACTTTGCTAGTTTAGGGCACAAACACATAATGTTGTTTGTTGTAATCGACAACTGTAAGGTCTTTTTGCTAGGGTAACATTTTTTAATCTTCCAGTTATTTAAGTTATTTTCTTAGTAGTATCATCACTAAAACTTATTTATTAAAGCATTAAAACTTATTTCTTTAAAAAGATTGATTTTTTCAAGTGTCTGTGTAGGTATTTTGTTTACACTACGACTGAGTTTGCGACACTTTATGACATTAATTTCTTTACACTCCACACTAGTTTACGTTTAATGTTATTAAAAAAAATGGATAGCAAAATAACCTTCTTTGAAGGAGTATAGTTCTGTTTATATAGAATTGTTTATGTATAGTTTAAGTATCAGTAGAACCAGAGTAGAACAGTCTCGTTGATGTCTTTTACTTAGCGCTACAGGAAACCGCTACGCAAGCGGAAATGAGACTGGGATGGTTAATAATATTAGGCTAGAACTAGAAGATCGAAACAAGATAAAATTATGCTAGTTTGAAAGCTTATAAATTATTAAGTTATCCGTGAAAATTGGGGGAATTTTGGCAATCTGTCAGTAAAATAAGAGATTTTATAAAAGTAGATTGTTATAATCTGAATTTTACCAAGAAAAAATAACCGACTTCAAAACAACTCAAAAACTACTCGTCAGATCTAGATCAAATTAATAAATGGGAGTACATGACAAGTACCAGCTTTCGCTTAAAAAAAGAATCATCAAAATCGGTTCACCCAGTCGAAAGTTCTGAGGTAACAAACATAAAAAATACAGTCGAATTGAATACCTCCTCCTTTTTTGAAGTCGATTAAAAAAAAACGAAAAAAATGGTT
Organism: Thymelicus acteon; assembly: GCA_951805285.1. Classification (NCBI taxonomy): domain Eukaryota; kingdom Metazoa; phylum Arthropoda; class Insecta; order Lepidoptera; family Hesperiidae; genus Thymelicus; species Thymelicus acteon. The sequence continues at coordinate 5,374,490 of OX638213.1, read as the reverse complement.
AAATTTCTTGACATTGTGAACAATTTTGCTGATTGCCAAAATAAGGAAGAACTCCGGCGTGTTCAATCAGTAAAGGAATTACAGGTCAAAGGCACTGGTTTCTTTCTTTGTGCTATAACAGATGTATGAAAGTCTCTCGCACCTGTGAGTGGTGTTTACGTGACAATCACAAATATATTTTTTCATGAGCTGTCATCGGTCAAGGGACAGTTTATAGACCACGATGAGCCGAATAAAATTATCGTACTTTAAACGTAAAATTTATTCATATATTTCTTCAGGTATTTCTATGCCTTTAAGCAATATTAATTTTATTACAAAATACGATGATAATAACTACATTTTTAATTATTAATCCCTTTGATTTCATTACTTGGGCTTATAAAAACTTATAAGTAATAAATAAATTCCGATTACAATATCGATTTATTATGTAACGTTAAGTCACCAATACTCATTTTTGAATTTCTCTATTTCTAAATTGCGGATTAATCTGATAATTATCAACTATTTAAGAATAGAAAAATGTGACCGTAATTTTAAACTCTCATTTTACTTCTATCGTTCAGTAGCCCAAAAGTCCCAGTCTCCTTTAAAATCATCGTTTAATGTATTAACTTAAAAAATATATACTTTTGTTATTGATATTTTTTACATAGGCCTTGATAACATTATTACTTGATTTCACTCTAAATAATACCTTTCCGTTGTACTGTAACTAGCTAATTAATTAATCAGTCAATCAATCAATCAAATAATATTCGCATGTTAAAGTTTAATTCTAAGTTAAGACCAACAATTTAAGGATGGAAACCCTAAACTATTCGAATCATACTTTATAATATAAAGAAATTAGAATTAAACTTTAACATGCGAATATCATTTGATTGATTGATTGACTGATTAATTAACTATTATATATTTCATCATCATTTTAACACTCCAACTACTGGGGTCAGGCCGCCATCAATCAAGATGGAAATCTTTTCACACCTTTCAGAAAATATGGAGAACTCATTTCAGGTTTCCTGAAGAACCTTATTCTTCACTGAAGGAAGCGATTATCAATTTTTAATACTGACAAAAATGTATACCGGGTTCGAATTGTAACCTCCAAAAGATTGACTAAAACACTACGATATCACTGCAGTACTGATCAATAAATACATTTAAAATCACAAACGTTTAAAATAATACAACTAATAAAGATAGCAGTCCAGTTTATCCTGGAAACGTCCCCATACGACCCAGGAAGCGGCGTGCCATGTCTCACGTCGGTATCAGATGCGGGGACACGAAAATCTGCATTTTAATGAAACTTACTCCTGCGCCCCGATTTAATTAGTCTCGATCTAATGTTGCTTACGAGTAACAGCGAACAATAAAGATCGAACATTCCCCCACTAATAATTAGGACTGGTTCACGGATGTCTGATAGCAGAATGGCCGGTTGAGCGTTAATTTTATTTGAGTTAATGGGTTCTGTTGTAGGGAAGTGGATCGCTGATACCGCCGAGGCTGATATGCGCACGCGACGATGCTATATGGATGCTATTTATTAACGTCAAAACGTATTTTTTTAAATATTTTTGTGAAAATATTTTCTGTTATGGGTGATGTTGGTCATGCAAACAGAGGAAAGTGTAATGAATAAGGTACTTGCGTTTTTTAATTATCAAAACAAACTGTCAAACAAATAATCCATTGAATTAAGACTATAGGTACGCTACACTGAAAACCTTTTTGTCCTGTAAAATATGCCTAAATATTATGTCAAAAATTTCCATTAAATGTACTCAATATCTTATAATCACGGACATAAAAAAACCACGGACTTAAAAAAAAGAACGGACGTAACCTTCTCTAATCGAGAGTGAAGCTGACAGCTGACAGCTCGCTTACCATGTGTGCGTAATTTTGTAATTTTTGATTCGCTACGGTGTCAATGTCGTAGCCGTATGGTGTCAATGTGAGGGTGTGTGTACTTGTACGAATACAGAGTTGGTATTCCTATGGGTGCTTCACTGAATTTATTCTTGGGATTACGTCCGTCTTTTTTTACGTCCGTGGTTATAACCTAGAACATAAAGTAATTCATAAAATATGGGAATCACAGCAAGTTCAAAGTACACACAGGTACCTAACTAAATAAGTTACATTCCATGTTAATGTAACAATGTCATGTTTGCTTCAACCAAGAATTCAGCTAAAATAATACACACCCTAGACCCTACAATAATCATCAAATAGCAATCAAATATCCATTTGCTTGGTTTAAATGCATGAAGGTAAATAAATCAGCCTAATACGAAGCAGTGCGATGATCTACCGCACGCGACCAGACGCGACGCTTCCGTGTCATTACGCGACGCGCGATAGCGTCGAGCGATCGCATCGAACAGGCCTCTAGAGGCCTCTGAAAACTTCACTAGAGCGATAATATATACTTATCTTTCAACAATTTTATAAACATTTATTAAGAAAAGAACGTACTTAGGATGTGACCTAGATGTAAGCAAAAAATACAATGGGAATTAATTGGTGTTAAATAATATGAATTTAAATAAAACAGCTGTAAGTATTTTATTTTCAGTTTGAAAATTTATGCAGCATCGGAGCATAGAAGTTATGTTTTATAGTTATTTAAATGAATAAAAATGTGATTGCAGTTGATAATTTTATTTTCCTTTGAAAATTAGTCTAAAAATTCAATCCAAATTTGGAAAGTAAAATTGAACTGAATTCTCAGTCAATAAAATTGGTACGAAGCCCGCATAATTCTAATCGTGCACGAAAGTTATTTAACAACACAAGCGAAGGGCGAAGCGCACATTAAAGAATCAATCAACTGAACTGGCTAACGGTGTAATTTATTGCATGTAAATCGTTAACAAGTGCCATATTACTGTTCTACACGTTGTGCAGTTGAGCAACATTCGTCATAATCGAATCATTTATAGACGTATTCGCACGCACGGTTGGTCAATATACTGTAGCACGTAATAACTTTCTCTCGCATGTTAGTAGTCTCTTATAACTGGCCACATGATGAGGATTTAGAAAAAAAATTATGACGTCATATGACGTCAGAAGGAAGTGTGAAGTATATAGGGAAGGAAGGTAGGATCTTGTGCATAATTTGTAATAGTTAGCGGTGTACTGTACTAGATGGCGCTGAACTGAGTTCTAAATCACGTTGTTGAGATTTTTTGTAAAATATTATGGAAATAGCATCTATGGAATTAAGTATTATTTATTTATGCATTTATTAATTAATTAGTATCTATGGAAGCACCTATAAAGTACAAAAAAACTTAGAGTAAAGTAGTCACTTAACTTGCGTAGTCTAAGCAAGTCAGTAGTTTCTACTGATAAATACTAGTAAAATTAATCTAGGGAAATTGTCACTTGACTATCATACTCTACGTTAGTCAATTGACTTGCATTGTCTATGTTAGTCAATTGACTTGCATTGTCTATGTTAGTCAATGGACTAGTATAGTCTTAGTCAAGTGACTAGTACCTATCTGAAGTTCAATGCACACACGTATTTCAATTGTAAGAATAGAATAGCTAAGACTACATCCATTAAGTGAAACTGAACGCGGCAACCTTGCTCAGCAACGCTTGGCTGACCACTAACACTTTAATAAACGGTTGCAATGAAAAAATTACGGCGTCCATTTTTTCATTAGCGAACTGTTTGAGAATTTGTTTATAAAAGCCGATATATATTTTTGGTTTACGCTTGTCTGGTCTAGTATCGAATTATAACATAGATACCTACGTATCAGTTTTTGTTAGCGTTTTAGTACCTTAATTAATTGAGTATTATATTACATTGATGTGGGTGATATGTACCTATTAATTTTATAAAAAAAGAACTAGATCGAAAAGGGTTTTAGGAAAGTCTGTTATTTCAGAAACATATCTAATAGATAAAAACAGGATCGATGTTGCGATAAGGCATTAAAACAAGTTGCATTAAAACCTTTATTAAAAAGGAAATGTTGCCAATTCTAAATTCTCTTATGATTTTAAATCGATTTTACTAAAATAATATTAGTTCTTTAATCAGAACAATTAACACAGCTGCAAGAAACAGCTATTAATAAGTCATAGGATCAATTATTTGGAAGTAATTGCACGTTAAAGTACATTTACAAGGCCTACTCTATCGCTGTTCTTGGCTTATTATTAATTTGGTTGTTTGGTAACAGTACATGGTCTAGTTATGACAAAATTAATAACAATTACATTTCTAAATAATGGTCGTGTTATCTTACTTCCTGATGACATTGGCTTGTAAATTCTTGTTAATAAATTCAGTTGATAGTTCATTGTAAATGATTTAGCTACTTTGCCACGCTTATACCATTAATCATATTAATAACATTATAGAATATACTGATGATTATACTACGCATTAAAAATTGATTGGTATAATGATTTTATTTGTACTATAAAGATTATTATGAATGTAACTTATTGAGAAACTGATGGTTTTGTATTATTAGCTGTTTTAGACCGACGTAGAATATTGATCCTAATTCCATGCCGGCATACTAGCGTGTCGTAAAAGGCAACAGAAGCAGGCCCGCTTGGTAGTAAGGGTTTAAATAACTTTACTTGTTTAATATTATTACCACCCTCTTCCTTGAGTTAATAATATAATCCTCTAGGCTGTCATTGCTTCCTAGTAATCATTAAGTAAAATATTTATCTTAAGTTCACTGCACACGTAACGGTGGACGGAGCATAACTATACGTGCTCGCACCGTTCCCGTCCTGTCCGTGCCTTCATGGGGTATGCGCTATCGTTTACATTTTCTATGAAACGATGTTTCCAAAACTTCACGTCCCGTCCCGTCCCCGTCCCGTCCACGTTACGTATGCATCGACCTTTAGTCTATAGCCACATAATGGAGTTAAAGAAACAATGTGCTTAAAGTTTCATCTATCGTGATATTGATTACTTCTACTCTTAAAATGATTTTATAATATTCTAATCGCAACAAATAATTGGTTCTTTTGTATTCTTCCAGTAATAAGGTAGGTACTAGTATGTGGTAATTCACACTGTAATGTTATATTAATTGCTATAGTGACTACTGATAATAAATAAATAAATAAATAAACGCTTACACACTCAAACCCCCGCAGTAGGTTTTTACCTGTGTCACAGGTGGCATGGACGACACATATTATAGCACATCATAATAACACCCATGACCCGAGTACAAATATTTATCTGTTACATAAACATTTGCCCCGGCCGGGAATCGAACACGGAACTTCTCGCTTCGCAAGCAGGATCGCTACCAACTAGGCTACAGCGTCGACAAAAAAACTGTTATCGGTGAAGAGTACCTCAAAACGTAAAGAAAAGTGTCCATCAGTCCATATTTCAAGATTACAGGGGATTGTTCGTATGCGAATTTTGGTACATCGCATGCGTTAGTCAATACAGTGGTAAGGTCTTTCAATGCCTAATGACGGGGACATAAGTACGCTGAAAATTGCCCCTCGTCGGCGCAGGCCATATTCGTTATCTTTATGCTTAAAATAAAAACAATGACATACCTCATGCCATCGAAACCGTCGTCCGAGCCGTTGATAGTGAGTACCGGCGCACGCGCATACGCCTTCGCAACGCGGCGGTTCTTCTCGAACACTATCACTTTTGCCCAGATCTCGTCGTCGATCTGCGTCCATTTGTCTAGCACTTCTTGTATATGTTCCTGTTGACAAATATAATTCACATTATAGACATAGCAATCATATTAAACTCATATTATTTGCAGGTTACCACATACATAAGGTAAGTCTTGTAGGCTGGTAGTATTGGTAATATGCTAAGATCGCCTGCACGAGTAGCTATTATAACTTTGGCGACTATTAACATAAAAAAACAATATACTAAAGCAGTGAGTATACTAGAATTTATGGTATACGCACTAATAATCTGGTAAGTAATCCATATAGGCCATGTTTGCAAGATTTAACCTAAAGGATGAAAACATGAAAGTCATCGCCATGAGTTGGGTGCTAACTCTTCCACCATTCCGTCAGTCATTATTAGAAGACCTATGCCCTGAAGTGTAATATAGTCTATGTTGCATATATCAACTTATCTATGCTGCATATGTCAAAGATATCGATTTACGAGTAACTCATGGTTCAAGTAGTATTGGCCAAGAATGTTACCATTATTACCGTACTTAACATGCAACAGTTTAGGAAGTAGCCATTTATTTCTAACTCAACCCACAACCTTGCTATACACAACATACTCGAACAATTTCCTATTTAAATGCTTACAAAATGGTAGTATTGAGAGGCCTTGGGGCAGGGTGTTGCTAAGATTACTACAGTTTAGATATTAATCCCGGTGTAGCAAGAAATGTCGCAACGTATGACATAGGACTACGCCGCAACGGAGTTCCGCTCTAATAATTCATTCATTCACTCACTCGCTCACTCAGTTCTTGCTGTCACATGTGATTATGAACTACTCGATATACACTTTTTGGTGGCTTTGGCTCATGAAACGAGCTGACGATCCACCTGATGGTATGTGGCTATCGACGACCAAAGACAAGTGATACCTTTGGTGTTTGGGTTGCCGGCCACGAAAGAGAGAGTAAAAAGAAAGAATTATAGACAACAATCAACTTAACCTATACTAATCTATACTAATATTATAAAGAGGAAATATTTGATTGTTTGTTTGCATTGGATAGGCTCCAAAACTAGTGAACCGATTTGAAAAATTCTTTCACTGTTGGGAAGCTACACTATCCCCGGGTGACATGTTATATTATATATTCAAAAAAATTAGGGATCCTTAATAAAACTCCAATAATGTAACCCAAGGTGTAAAAAATAAGAAAACTGAAACAAAGTGAGGGCGGTTACTCATAATTAATAAAAATACTACACCTACCTCTTTCATTTTGATCTAATAGAGATAGCTACCTTCTCTTACGTTCCATAGTCGATTAATTTATCTATTATTAATTTTATTTTAGGTTGCATTCACCATGAGTCAACTGCTACTGAATCAATTTAATGAAGACTAAAAAGATTCATATCATCATTGCGTAGCGTAATGAATTAAAGTCTTTGAGAAGCTTTATTGTTAGCAGCCGTTAATGAATTTTCATAAGTATGTTACTATAAAAAGTATTTTACGAAAATAGAGAGAGATAAGTAGCTCAGTAATCTGTTTAATCCATTGTTTACCAAATTTTTTCTTACTTTAACGTTTGTTATCTTATGTACAAGATAAATTATTTTTACCCAAATTATTAAGGTTTTTCAGGGCACGTACCATATTTTTCACATTTTTACATTGTACTGGCTTTAGTATGATAAGGATGTAACTTTTGACCAAATTTTTACTTCGAGGGATTGAACTTTACTAAATATTTTGACAACGTTGAAATACTAGTCTATAAAACAATGTGTAATCCAAACTTTCACGGGGCACTGTACCTGGGGGCATCGACAGCATTGTACCGCTATATTTCTGAGATAATCTTGTATATAAAATAGCCAACAATTCCCCGAAACCAGGATTTAATGATTCGCCATATCATTCATGCGTAACTTCATGCTAGTCGACCATGAACCCATTGTTTTGGAAAGCTAATCAGCTTAAAGCCATCCCCTGCCAGGAAGTCATGGCGGTATAGCCAATACATCGCCATGTCATTATGAATTTTACAAAGTATTTTGAGTGAAAATAATATAGGAACCAGCCATCTTTAGCCAATCTTACCATGCTCGCCTGTTGAACAGCAGACGATGTAATGGCACCAAGAAACTTCTCTGCTGTACCCTTTCGTGTTTCTAATATCTACGGGTAGTGATCATTTACCATCAGCCTGTTCATTTGTCGGTCATTTAAAAATAAAGATAATACTTCTCTACAAACTGATCAATGAATGAATGAATGAATGAATGAATGAATAAATGAATTAATTAATGAATGAATGTTTTTTTTCATGATGCAATGTTATAGCTCAACAAATAGTCTCGTTTTTATCAATCTTTGTTATAAAATTGTTTGTTTATCATCCAAGTGACGTAATAACCACTAATGATGGCAACACGTTCTTTCCGCGGCGCGGTTCCGGGGAATCTACTTTCGATTTTATCCGCAGGTGCCGCTACGAAAGTAAGAGGAACAGTTATTTGCGGTAATTCGAGGTAGGGTTGATAGCTGCCGTTTAAATTTTTTTGTTTTTATGTTGAGTAATTTACTATTTTTCTGTAGTAGCTATCGTAGTGAAATAGTTGTGATATACGAGTAGATCTGATGATGCAACTCTACTGGAACTTAACTGAGTACTAAGTATTAGTAGTATTTATGACTGAGTATTATTATCTAAATAATATGTAATTTGTGATATTCTGACGTAGGTATTGGTTAAATAGAAAACAAGTGAAACTATTGTTTGCCAACATTGTAACGGGTTTCTTTTATTAAAGTTGATGTTAAATAAAGAAACATGAAGATACAACCTGATATACAAAATGTGAACATTGAAAATAATAATCCCAACCATCCCAGGGGAACATACAACCGGAATAAAATCTATTTTCTTGTCCTGGACATCGACTGTGTGCCAAACTTCTAAATCCGTCCAACGGTTTGCGTGTTATAAAAAGACAATCCAAAGATCTTCAGAAACTTTCACATTCATAATATTAGTAGGATATCTGTCCTGGAATCGAACTTGGAACCCCTCATTTAGCTGGCCAGCTTAAGCAAGTCGTTAAGCTGAGAGTCATCATGAGCGACTGTTTTTTATCATTATGAACATCAATATAAATTAAGAGTCATACACTCCTATTTTCATATTAGTATACACAATCATTACTCACGGTCTAAGCGATTTGTAGTCCAGACAAAAATTTCCCTTCGTCACCAAATGACTACGCGACCCGGATTACCATATTTATTATTATGTACTATTATGGTTCTTATTACATAAAGAATAAGGCAAAAAGCCGTCAGTTCGCCAATCTCATTCAAAAACCGTAACAAATGCCAGCTTTCTCTATTGAATCAACCTGATTGCGTTCATATCACCAATGACCTGTTGTATCAATGGGACCGATAAATATTTTGCGCTAATACGCAATTCATAGCAACATGTGCAATCTACCATCACATTGTTGATGTTCGTCACGAGATTCGTGAATAGGCTCGTTAGTGTCACAGGTTTTGTATTTCTTCGTGTGTCGTTGTAGGGCTGGCGTTTGCAAAACTGTTGCGGTGCGGCGCCATTGCAAGGGTTATTGTTAGGTAATGTAGACTTCCGACACTTAGGTCATGTAACGTGCCTTCGAATCAGCTTTGAATAGAAATTATGAACTTTGCTTTACAATACCAGTAAGGCTATTCTGTTTTATAACTCGACAGCGGAATCCGCGATGAGTGTCAAAATCCTATCTTTAGTCGTTTGAAGTTTGACACTCATCGCGGATTCCGCTGTCGAGTTACAAAACAGAATAGTCTCACTGAAATCATGAGTGAAACTTAATATCGGCATAATTATTTGTTGATAATTATGCAAATTTTAGTCTGAGAGATATAATTTTTAGAGACCCTCTGATACGTTTCATAAGCAACCCTATCTATCATGCTTCATCATTGTACTGATTTATGCGATTTATAGCACGCGCTTAGTGGCATTTGCTGCCCTACAAGGAGATAAGCTGTGACGCGCGTTTTTCGTTATGCGATCGAATTGTTCGATAAAAACTACTGAATTTTATTTACATTTCTCGATCAAGAGCTCAGATTGTTATGAAATAAATTTAGTGTCCAAGAAAGCAATGTATAATTTTGTCCAAGTTTTTAAATGGGTCTGACGAACAAACAAACATTTATTTATTGGTGTTAATATCTAAAGTGTCACCTATAAAGATTGCTATCAATAACAAGCGCTTGACGTGTCCTCCGAAGTAGAAATCAATTACGAGATTTTGCCACTAGGAATCACCTTGAAACTTGAAAACATCGTAAATCTGTCAAGAAGACTATTCCGATCTCCATAGAATAAAAGTGTTTGATTTAAAGACACTTAAAATAACTTTCAAAAAACTTAATAACAACAAGATTAAGTAAATATTTTTTTTTAATCTAGAGCGTTTCTAAAGCTGATCATCGATTACGGATGGAGAATGCACAATTGCAGATAGTTATTACACAAAAATTAAAAACAAACAACTTAATAGTTTAAATACTTTCACAGTGTATAATGTAATATAGCATAAAATTAAGTCTATGCTGTTAACCGCAAAGCACTTTCCTCGTCTGGGGCCAAACCCGAGTGTGGTACCTATCAGGTAACGCGTATTAAATAATTCTTGACAAAAAATAACCGACTTCAAAATTAGGGATAACTCAAAAACTACTCGTCAGATCTCGCTCAAATTTAAGTAAAATCACATCACAAGCACCAGCTTTCGATTAAAAAGAGAATCATCAAAATCGGTTCTGCCAGTCGGAAGTTCTGTGGTATCAAACATAAACAATACAGTCGAATTGAATATCTCCTCCTTTTTTGAAGTCGGTTAAAATGCATTGTCATCAGAAATAAAGCAACGTAAAATTTCAACTTAGGATAAGAGGAAGTAGATCTAATTAAGCTTGCAAGAATTGGAACACACAAACAGATAAATAAAAGCATTTAAATACGAAAATGAGAAGAGTTTTGCGACGTCATTATATGATTATTAGTTAATACGGATACAAAAGTTAACATTGATCATACAAGATCCACGTGATCTTGTAAATGATAAAAAAAAAAAAAAACATTTTCCTTGCAGCCGACAGGTGAGCTATAAAAACGAGAACAGTTGCAAGGCTGACCACATTTCGATTCTGTTCTGTATCACTACTTAATAATATATCTGTAACAGCTCATTCACACGAGGACGATTCGTGTTTTTTGCCGTATCGTCATTTTCACGATTCTTTTTTTATGACGGCATCAATGGATTTTTAATTCGCCGTGTTCACACGAATCATGAATCGTGAAAAATGATGAACCGTTTTTTAAAAATCACGTTCACAAAACGTATCGCGGTAAAACTCGTATCCGTACGCAATGTGAACTTACATCCGTCATGACGTATCGTTTATTTTGAAGAAATCGTTCACGGTTCTCGTGTGAATCAGCTCTTATTATAGTTACATGGCAAAGTCAGAAAAAGACGGAAAGATGTGGATAGAGATTGATCTATGGTATCTGTAGCATTCCTTATATAGTTTTTATGTTAGAGGAAAGATATAAAAAGAAGTGATTAGTGCGGCAATTAAAAAATATATACCATCACTTGCTTCGGTAAATTATCAAGAAATAATTGAAAATCTAAGAACATAAAAACCAATGAAAAAATTGCGTCAGTATTTAAAGAGGGTGGAGCGTTAAATGGAAAGCGTGTATTTTGTTTCTTTGTTGAATAAATCACATCACAGTACCATATTTACAGGCACAATTCTGGTAAATATAGACTTAGGCAACATTAGAAGAGTCTATAATATGAGAACTCTTTCTACGCGTTTTAAAGAACGCACGAGCGCTAATAATGTCCCTAGCTCAGAAATAATCACAGTTTACATGCACGCGATCAACATGATTGTGAAAATCGGATTATGAATATAATTTCTTAATTTATAACGTGGGATGTATACAATACAAATACATACATAAATAAATAATGAAATATAAAAAAATGCTAACACACTCATACCCCGCAGTCGGTTATTACCTGTGTCGCGGGTGGCATGGACGACACATGTAACACATCACAATAACACCCACGACCCAAGTACAAATATTTATCTGTCACATAAATGTCTGCCCCGACCGGGAATCGAACCCAGGACCCCTCGCTTCGCAGGCAGAGTCGCTGTCAACTAGGCTACAGGGTCGTCATGCATTTCATAGGCCACAGCACAGCTCAGAATGCCACTTGATCAACTAATGACCTTTTATGTAAATATATTCATCTGTAAATGTTATAAAATGTTATGCAATATTGATTCGACTGTTAATAATGTTAACCATGTATGTTATCGACATTAATTTATCACTAAGCAGAAGAGCCGGGGTTAAATGAGATGAAGCATGGCCGATGTCATTATTTCTTCATCAGTCTGTGGTATGGGGGGTTCATCACGAACAGGGGAGATAAAAAAATACCTCTACACACTCATAGCCTCACACTGCACACTAGGATTAAATAAAAATAAATAAACGCTAACACACTCACACCCTCGCAGTAGGTTTTTACCTGTGTCGCGGGTGGCATGGACGACACCTAAAACACATCACAATAACACCCATGACCCGAGTACAAATATTTATCTATCACATAAATATCTGCCCTGGCCGGGATTGGAACCCGGGACCCCTCGCTTCGCAGACAGGGTCGCCACCAACTAGGCACAGGGTCGTCCCCCTGTCGTCCCCCAATCCCTGTGTCGTTGGTGCCATGGACAACGCACAAAGACACACATCTAAACCGAGAACAGAATCGCTGAGAATTGAACCCAGGACCTTCACGCGGTGCGTTATAGGCTTTACGCGCTGTCCTACGCGAATCAACGCGAATGCGAAGCGACGCGGCGCGAAGCGAAAATAACAAACAGTCGAGATGTATTGACAATTCGCGTGCACGTAGGACAGAGGCGCCGCCGCGCCGCTTCGCTCCGCGTCGCACTGAATTCGCATCGGATCGCTTCGCGATCGCGTTCGCGTTGAATCGCCCACGTAGGACACGGTGTTACTCCGCTATAAATTGAGCCGCCTATTCCATGTGAATTATAAATTTTCTTCTTTTAAATAAAATGAAGAAAATGAAATTACCTATCAGACTTATTTTTATACCGTATCCGGTACTACAGTAAGTACAAAAATATGTAGCGTTAGACACATCTATGAATTCTTTAACATAAAATTAGATGTGTACTGTGTGACACACGCATATTTTCAGGTCATTGAGATACGAGTACATACTCAACGGTAATGGTCGCGTTTAATCGCAGTTATGAGCAATTATCGGTATTTATGATAGACACATTTCATAATAATATCGTATAATTATGATGACTAGTCTTATGACACAATAGAAAATAGTTTCTCTTCGATAGAACACAACGGAATAGAGCACTGTAAGTTTATGTCGGTTTAAGCGTAATAAAGTTTAATGAACATATTATTGTAATAACGGAAGCCCCCCTTTATTTGAAGTTCGATGTAATCGTTACTAAAAACATGAGGAAAACATGTGGACTTGTATTTTTTATACTCTCATACATTGTTAATTGTAACAGTTCGGTTTAATCGCTAGTGATTTCTTCCAGATATGTTTTATAAACCAAATAGTATAAAAGTTGTCGCCATACAAAACATAAATAAACATAATTTTGATAAAAATAGTGCAAAAAAATTAAACCGGCAATGGAATCGAACCCAGGTCTTTTAATCCAAGCGGCAAGGTCACCACCAACTGTGATATAAGGTCGCACACACACTTTATTCAGTAACATAAATTGTCTACCTACCAAATTGCATCCATATGCATTATATCATTAAAAAGCTTAAAAAACCTATAATTTCTTGACACACATACACCTACAAGCAGCCTACATCTGTCTGTCTGTCCATGTACCAATTTGTTAGTAACAAAAAATAATGCTAGGTACAATCTATCGACCTAGAGAAAGGCAGTCAACATACACAAGTAATGAAATTTCGTCGGTGTTATAAATTCGAATTAAAATTTATTATGCACTGAAATTAAATTCTTGCCTTTCCAATGTCTGCTTATTAACCGGTTGATGTATCTCGCTCTTTCATAGCAAATGAAAAAATATAATGAGGGTTTGAATGCACCATCGCATTTAATGAATATCGTTATAGAGATTATGAAATTAAGAATAGACTGTTTTGATCCATGGCTTTAAAAAGTTGCCGCAATTTGCCTGTAAGTCACTTATAGCGACCACATACTTATAATCTTTTTACACTCTTTAATTCTGGCTTGCTTAAGTATAATATGTGTACATGTTTATATGTGGGGTAAATACATTCAATGACTTTTGATTATATCTTCGAACGCTGACTTTAATATATGCAAGGAATGTTTAACCTGTATCAACCTTTTTAGGCGAAACCAATGTCCTTTAAAACCCAACCATTTATTTTTGGATACTAAAAGGTTTTATTGCGATATATGACATTTTGCAGATAGTAAATTAGTCAGGTTTTAGTGTTTTCAATTTCCATGAGGATGTTTCGCAGGTAGTAAGGATTGGCTTGCAAATTGGACTCTTCGTTACATAGTTTTAAGGAAGTTTTTTAAATACAAATAGATTTAATAGCAAACCAATACCAGTTTTGGTCATTAAGTAGTTATGTTTAATTCTAATGTACAGTGTTCAAGAAGCTATTTAAATATATCTACTTATGAGAATCGAATTATAAATTCTAAGTTTTATTATCTGTCCTCAGCAGTGAGAACTTTGTGTTACCCAAAACAATAAGATTTCAAATGGCTTTGTAAATTGTAAGATCACCTTGGATATAATAATATATTGCATAAACAGTTTTAATCTGTGGCCCTTTGATAAAATTTAATTGTTTAGTCATACTCAAATTTGATGGGCAAAGGACCTTCACGGATTATTGTAACGTATTTTGTTTGAGATTAACTTTAATAAAGAAGTATACGATTACTTTTATATAATCTGACGTTAATATTTCATGTGATACGCTCCTTGCCTTAATGCCCTGAGGATTAGGATAAATTTATTTTAAAATTATGAACTTATTTAAACAGAATCAACGTTGACTTTTACTTTTACTTTATTTTAAGTTATACTCAAGATTTTATTTCATTAAATTGAATGATAGAAAATCACAATCTAAACCTGTCCATGTAAAAGTAAAGGAAGCACAGGACTTTATTATTATGTTAAAAGTCTTGTAACGTGAGTTTGAATTATTGAGAAAAGAAATCAATCATGACACTGTACATATCAAAAATCATTATTTAAAAAAAAAACGATTTAATTAATTTTTTCAGTCTAATGAAACTTACCTACTGGTGCAAACTTTTATTAATTTATACTCAACATAGTTTTTTTTTTATGTTAACGACGGGCAAACAGGCATACGGCCCACCTGATGGTAAGTGGTCACCGTCGCCTATGGACACGTGCAGCATCAAGAGAGCTGCAAGTGCGTTGCCGGCCTTGATGGATACGATATACACTCTTCTTAAAGAACCCCATATCATAGCGCGCAGGGAATGCCTCAGAGGGAAGTTTGTTCCAAAGCTCGCAAGTTCGTGGCAGGAAGGAGCGCGAGAAACGAGCGGTAGACGACTGCCACGAGTCGAGGTGATGCGGGTGGTACCGTAACCTTTTGCGGGTGGTGCGATAAAGAAAGGTGGTTGGAGGCACCAGGTTGAAAAGTTCTTCGGAACATTCACCATAGTAGAGACGGTAGAGGACACAAAGGGAGCCTACGTCTCTCCGGAGACTTAAGTCCTCTAGGCCGTCTGTAAGGTTGGGATCATTGACAATTCGAACAGCACGCCGC
Source organism: Thymelicus acteon (assembly GCA_951805285.1). Taxonomy (NCBI): domain Eukaryota; kingdom Metazoa; phylum Arthropoda; class Insecta; order Lepidoptera; family Hesperiidae; genus Thymelicus; species Thymelicus acteon. The sequence goes on along the minus strand of OX638213.1, from coordinate 5,358,861 downwards.
TGTACGGAGTCAAGAGGGCTTAGTTGGTAGCTGGGTGCACCGGCCCAAAGGTGAGAGCAGTACTCCATATGTGGACGAACTTGGGCCTTGTAGAGCAGCAGGCGCTGCTTCGGTGTGAAGTACTGTTTTGCCCTGTTCAGTACACCCAGCTTTCTGGAGGCAAGTTTGGCTTTCTTCTCCAGATGACCCCGATACTGCACTTCGTTCGAAATGTCAACCCCCAAAATCCCAATGCTTTTACTAATGGTGAGAGGCGTGTTTTGGAGTTTCGGCGCCAAGACAAATGGTGTTCTTTTTGCGGAGAATGCACAGACTTGTGTTTTCGAAGGGTTGAATAGGACTAGGTTTAGCCGACCGCAGTCTGAGACTCGCTCCAGAGAGAGCTCGATTTCGGACACAAGTCTAGTTCTATTCTCCTCTAGGTAGGACCGAGAGAAGTTTGCGCGGCCCGAATAATGCGCATCACCCGTACTGTCGTCTGCATAGCAATGCATGCTGGGGATTTGTTCCAGCATATCATTAATATGCAGAATAAACAGCGTGGGTGAAAGCACCGAACCTTGGGGGACGCCAGCATTAATAGATTTTGTGTCAGAGCGTTGACCGTCGACAACGACAGAAATGGCGCGCTCGGACAAAAAGCTGGCTATCCAAGACAACCTCTCGGGCAGGCCGTATGAAGGCAGCTTCGATAGAAGGGCTCTGTGCCAGACCCGATCAAACGCCTTGGCGATATCTAGGCTTACAGCCAACGCCTCTCCGCGACTCTCAATGGTTTGGGCCCAGTTATGGGTGAGATATACCAAGAGGTCACCCGCTGATCGACCGTGACGGAAACCGTACTGTCTGTCACAGATCAGCTGGTGTTCCTCAAGGTAATCAAGGAGCTGCGTGTTTATAACACGCTCCATCACCTTTGAGAGAAGGGAGGTTATTGCGATTGGTCTATAGTTTGATGGGTCGGCACTGTCACCTTTTTTGGGGATGGGGTGTATCAGAGCAACCTTCCACGAAGACGGCACTTTACCTACACTGTAGGACAAGGAGAAGAGACTCGTCAACGGCGGAGTCAGCTCGGGAGCGCATATTTTCAACACCATTGCGGGAATTCCGTCTGGCCCACTCGACTTCTTGACGTCGAGAGACAAAAGAGCTCGTTTTACAGCTTTTTGTGTGAAACGTATGTCAAGCATGGAGCTCTCACAGCGCGGGATAGTAGGCGGTGTAGCCCCAAGATCGTCAAGAGTCGAGTTAGCTGCAAAGAGGGTACCCAAGAGATCAGCTTTCTCTTTTGCAGTTAGTGATCGATTAATAGCAAGTTATAAATAAACGGTTACCATTAAATGTTATTTAAAGATTCGAGTAGGTGCATTGTTTAACACCAAAATACTGTTGAATTAATATTTGACGATCATCGGAAAAAAACATTAGATGTAACATGTGTGTAACTCTATGTAAACGTGTGTGACTTGACATTTCCTTCTTCCATAACAACGAAAGGAAAAAAGCTTCTACATCTGTAATGCACTCGAAGGCTTTGCAGGTGTATGCATTATTCAAATACAACTTAAAACATTGAATACCGCATTCTCAGACACGTGCTACAGTTTACTGCATTTTGCACTTTAAGTTAATGCATTTGAGTTGAATATTATAATTGATACAATTTGAATGTTGCTCTACAAAGCCAATAACAGTTAAACAACGACCTTGCGTGGTCAAGTTTCCGTAATGTGTGTTGTGATAGACTGGACCTGATTAATAAATATTTATGTAAACTATTTCTCAAATAGCAATTTCAGCCTTGTTGCCTTTGAGATACGAGTAGGAGTGACAAAGTCGTTTGGACAAACTTCTTAGAACTTAAAGTACATTCATTTTAAATACGTAGTTAATTTTTAATTAAATGCGAAAGTATTTTTTAAAGGTAAAATGTAGCAATCATTATTAATTTGTGTTTGAATTAATTGACATTTATACATCTATACAAATAAATAAAATCCGAGTGTCTGTTTGTAATATTAAAATAACCGCTTTTCACTACGTGCATTTGGATTCATACACGGTACATATATCAAAACAACATTTTTACAATTTTTGTCTGTCTGTCTGTTTGTTCCGGCTAATCTCTGAAATGGCTGGACCGATTTTGACGGGACTTTCACTGGCAGATAGCTGATGTAACAAAAAGTAACTTAGGCTACTTTTATTTTAGAAAAAAAAATAGTTTATTAGGCGATACGAAGTTCGCCGGGTCAGCTAGTGATAAAATAAGCATAAAAGAAAATATAACATAGAGATACTAAGTAATCAATTACAAATACACGTTATAAGTACTTCTCGAGACCACTCTCCAGAGAAAATATCATATTCAAAGTTATACAGAAATTCAATGTTACTAGAGTTCACTCGTTTATTTTAAACTAGCTGACCCGGCGAACTTCGTATCGTAACAAACTATATTTTTTCTAAAATAAAATAGCTTAAGTTACTCCTTGTTACATCAGCTATCTGCCAGTGAATGTCCCGTCAAAATCGGTCCAGCCATTTCAGAGATTAGCCGGTACAAACAGACAGACAGACTAAAATTGAAAAAAAAATTGTTCCACAAAAAATCCAAATGCACTTAGTAAAAAGCGGTTATTTCAATATTACAAACAGACACTTCAATTTTATTTATTTGTATAGATGTATAGACCAGCTGTTGCCTGCAGCTTCGCACTCGGAAACTATGTTTATCACCCCCTTGGGCTTTTCAACTCCTTGGGGGTTGAACGTCGAAACTTCCTTAGTGGATGCCTACATCATAAGAGGAATACGAGTGCGAAATTTTAAGTTTCTAGCCCTGGGTTTGGCCTGTGCGTTAATACATCAGTCAATCACTTTTGCCTTTTATATATATATATTATATATAGAAGATAAAAGACACATCGTTCAAAACAGTAAATATATAGGACTTTTTTCAGCAAAGCCAACACTAACTATAGAAGGATTGCAATTCTTATACATGGGGTATCTACAAGTGTGCCCAATCAGATTAAAAACTGTTCATTACAAGATTTAGATTCAAACAAATTAAGATTACAGACACAAAATATAATTATAATTGTTGACTGAAAAATTAAATCATCGTAACAATTTATAAATGAGTCAGTTCTTCGAGGAAAGCAGGGTTTGTTGGTTTCTCTATAATGAATGCTGACAGCGATTCTACTCCTTGTGCGGTAACCGGCGGCTTCCCATTTGACTGAATAATCACCGCTGAACTCCAAATTGGATTGGCGGGTTCCGTACAGTGATCTTTGTATCACTGTATACTGTATATTTCCTGTAGAACTTTAGTTACAGGATATTCGTGCAGGTTTATCGGTAAAGTAGATGTTTGAGATTATTACTTATAATTAACTTTCTTTTCCAAAACTTTAGTTTTGAAAAAATAGAGGAAATGGTTAATGTTTGTAATTTTTTCAATATCCTTCCAATGTTCTTCGCTTGTTGATATTAGGTGTTCAAACTATCTAATATTGGTTCTTGATATATATATTTTTATTTTTATTCTTTCTCAATAAATAATTGCTCTGGTTTCCCATCAAGTATACGGTACTCTAGGACATATGGATTTATTGACATTGCGTAACTCAGTGACTTAAAAAAGATATAGACTGGTATTTATTGAAGCAATAACCCCATGTTCGAAGTATCTGTACAGTAACAAAATGATTTAGATTTCTGTACTCATCCATAAAATTGGAGGAATAAAAAGCTAGACGTAAAATTTATTACAGGGTAACGGATATCTGGAAGCAGTAACTGAAAGGAGAATGCCCATTTTGTATGGAGAAATGTACTGACATTAATATTTTTGTGCCCTGATGAAAATACCTTTATTTGATTATGCTATCTTAATAAATTACACAAACCAACTTTAGTCAATTTTTATCTTAGGAGTTACGAGATTTTTAACAAAATAATTTTGTATTTAGGTTATAGTAGACACAGTAATATAGACTCTATGCAGGCGCATTAAAATCGTATACGTTTAAGTTTCAGATTCATTTGACAGTCCCCAAACGCCATCTATTTTTTAATGTAATAATTTATCAAATTCATTTGACAGTCCCCTAACACCATCTAGTTTGTTGTGTAGTAGTCATAATCGAATCAACGCAAACTATTGGCCCGAAGGATCTTAAAAGATCCCTGATTGGCTCTAATTCCAATATAAATGGCCGAATACTTTTGTGTTGTAAAAAGGAAGTTAAGTTACTTATTAATTTAAAAAAATTAAGCCCAAGAAGGATTTTTTAGAAAATACGGTAATATACATAAAATATTTTAGTTTAATTTTTTGTACAAAAATCATTGTGACACAATTATTATTTTTGAGAGTACTGGCTATGGGCATTCTCCTTTGGTACGAAACGAATTATAGTATGAGTGCAACATGTCTTAGATATTCAAATATTGTTTTTTATTTATTGGCAAAAAGCCCTGGCTTCACATGTAAAGAACATTATTATATATAATGCCAATTTTTTTGTGTCGTGGCATCAGTTTGTAGCGTAGAACTTAGCATGATTCCAAAATCTTCATCATTATTTTCGTATTTCAGCCAATTCACAGAAAACCTTAATTAATTATACATGGAAATCTTCCTAAATTATCACTCTATCTACTGATGAAAACGGTGTGAAAATCTATTCGATACTTTTTGAGTTTATCTCGACCAGAGTCGGCGGATTGTTGAAAATATTCTTAAAATGTCAAATTAAGACTTTAGACCCAAACGTAATCAAAATAAAAATAAATGATTAAACAGGCTGCCGGTTTTATATTTAAATAAATGTTTATGCCAGGTACAAAAACCTTTCGGACGTCATATAGCCCGTCTGGGGGCCCAAACCCCTGCGGATTGCGGATCGAAAATGCCAAAATCAATTTCATCCTCGTTTCTGCTTATCAGACCGTATCCTTATAATAAGTTTGAGTGTTATTCAATTCGAAGTATGATAAGTCGGCGAAGCGAACTATGTATTTGTGCTGATGTACATTTTAAAGTTAAAAGTCATCGTTGTTAAGTCACTTATATAAAAGAGTTAAATTGAATTATAAGGAAAGTGCACAAACCATTTTCCAATTCGTGATAGAAGTTCTATAATTCAGGATACTATAGTCTTTTTTTTGATAAAAGTATTACATTTTTAGCAGCTAAAATGGCTGTTAGATAAGGCTACTTGCATATAATATAACAAACACCTTTATGTATAATAAATTATGTTACATGTAGCTACTACATGTAAAGATAATTTAAATTGAATTACTAACTAATGTTTAACAAATTGAATAAAAATACGACACCGGTCTCATATGTTATGTTATGTCAAACATTTCAAGGCGCTATTTGGACGCGGTGGCGTAATTCTTTAAACAAGTTTTGTATTAATGTGCAAATAGCATTTTCCTATTGGTTGATCAACTGTGATTAATTTATACTACATTAATTAGGAAGCTTAAAACCTGTTGAAGACTCGCAAATTGTACAATTTGATCAAATCAAGTTAATCGAGGGATGACTTCACCTTTACCTGCATTTTAGCAGATAAAATACGAAATGTTAAAATAAATTATTCGACTAGAAACATCAAATAATATATAAATTTTATATTTGTTAGTGGTCTTCGACTGATAAGAGATGGCGCCACGAGTAGGTTTTATCTTCTAAATTACGCAAATTTATTCACACAACCAATTTTGTTTCATATTTATATTACAGAAATAGGAATTAGACATGCCCTCCAACTGATATTTAGTGGTCACGTATGAAATCTGGAATTATCCTCGAATGGAGCACCAAAATTAGGAAAACTTACTTAAATCATATTTCAGATACCTGAAACGCCATTCAAAAACTTTTTCATTACGTCAGATATTTTTAAAAAGTTGACAAGACATTGACAATTCACATACTGGGGGTCTGCTTAATTTTAAATTAAATTCCATGGCGTAAAAGTAAGTAATAATTAATAGTCACCAGCAACTCAAAAAGCCAACAAATAAGAAGAAATCAAAACAGAATTAACGCCTTTTAGTTACAACATTTAAATTTCCGTGAGTTCCTAATCACCTACGGATCCCTAAAACGATCTCCTTACTAGCATTAGTTCCTGATCGCATAATATTATCCACGTAACACCCATCCATACTCTAACGTTGGCGTAATTAGAAGAAAACAACATTCCGTTGAGTTAAATATGCGATCATAGTGAATTAATACGGCTCGGATTTGATTTATCTCGAACGATCTTAAGTGGAGCGTAGTGGGGCAACCTTGGCCATCCCCAGTTGACCTTTTAGCGTAAGCGATACTTTGAGTGAACGGCGACATATTTTGCATCGATATTGAATAATATTACATTATAGTTAAGCGTTATATACAAAGTTATTAGCTCTTCAATAGAAATAATCGATTAGGTAGGACCAATGTTAGTGGTTTCGTACTAATCAATATCAGTTTTTTGGAAAATTGTGAACAAAAATACTTTTGCAAAGCCTATTTACGATCAAGAGTGACCTATCGATACATTTTTTTATTTAACGCGTGTATAATAAAATAATTTATTTGTATTTTTTATTTTATGCCCTAGACAACCACCACTAGAGTTACAGGATCGTCCGACTATATTTAATTTAATTAGGAAATTTAAAAAGTGTAGCATAGAATTAAATGAACGTGAGAATGAGGGATTTAGAATATCCTAATGTCTTTAAAATTTCAGAATAAATAAGGATGTACAGTCAGCCTCAAAAGTCAATAATGTAAAAAGGAAATAAAAGTGAGCAGCTGTATATTTACATAACAATCAAGTTATGCACGACGAATCATACTGTCGTTATTTTTGATTCATTGAAATTAATTAGTTATTTCATCCATCCATCCATCAGCCCTTTGAGGTCCACTGCTGGACTTAGCCACCCCTAATCTACGCCACTCAGACCGGTCCTGAGCCTTCTGAATCCAGCGGATATCCGCTGTCTTCTTCAGGTCATCGGTCCACCTGGTTGGGGGGCGTCCTGTGCTCCTTTTACCGAGGCGTGGTCTCCATTCGAGGACCTTTCTTCCCCAACGGTTATCGGTCCATCGAACTATGTGGCCAGCCCCTTCAGCCACTTCAGCCGGCTAATTCTCTAAGCTATGTCGGTCACCCTCGTTCGTCTACGGATTTCATCATTTCTGATTCGATCGCGTAGAAAAATATCGAGCATAGCTCGTTCCATAGCCCGCTGGGCGACTCTAAGCTTATGCATTAGACCAATAGTGAAGCACCACGTCTCGGATCCGTATGTCATCACTGGCAACACACACTGCTCGAACACCTTCGACTTCAGGCACTGAGGTAACTTTTTTTTTTATTTACGAATTCAATTTGTTATATATTCTAGTAAGTTTTTATTTCACAAAAATCTTTTTATGTAAATAGCCGTCAAAATAGCATACGAGCTACCTAATGGTACGTATAAGTGGTCACAGTCGCCCATGGAAATCAGTCCATGTCAGTCAGTTAGTTAATGATGTAACACCAGAGGCATCACCGGTGCGTTATCAGCAAGAAAAAAATAAGGGATAAAATCTTATACACACTTCGGTTGTTGATTGTACTTGTAACCGTGCGTGTAAAACTAGACAAACTGACCCTATTTTTTCTTAATCAATTGTCTGCACATATAGAGCAAGTATCCGCGGCATTTTCAAGTCGTGACTCGCAGTCAAAGGTCAGCGAGACTTATTAGGCCTGTGAGCGGATTAGCCGAAACAAAGACAGTTCCCACATAACGACATATCGCCTGACGCATAATGTCAGCCATGTTGGCTACTGGAATTTAGGGCTTGTCTAGTAGTGCCTATAATTTACTGACTATAATTAAATTAATGTACTTCTGGGAAAATTATGAAAAATTCGTTCTAGTTCAGTCTTCAGAGGGAGGCTTTGAATGATTTAAAACAAGAACGTAGATCTGGTCGATTATAAAAAGTTATAGGGTAAGAGAGATATGATCTCCGAGGATGGGCAAGCTTACATCCCAAGGAGGTACAAGAGGTTAAAATGAAGTGGAAGAGCTAGTTGAAAGACCCATGAAGGGTTGTAGCGCTATCGGAAGTACTTAAACTTCTTGGTTAGGTTGGTTGGTCACAGAAGGAAAGTCACCTGCGTTCGGGTGAGTTTTTTTTGACATTTGACTTGAACATGTTTTATTCTTAACTGTTTTGTGTATGGACATCATATGAATATTCCAACTTATTTATTTGATTTTGAATATTAAAATATAAAACACAAGGTTTAAAATATTTTTTTGGGTAGGTATACAGTCTGTTGTCAGTGCTTGGACATTTGAATAACGTGTCTTCTATAATGAACTTTAAGTACTGCTATGGAAAGAAGAACTTTGCTTGCTTAAAGAGTTGATGTACAATTGTGTAGTAAACTCTTTTACAACACGTTACAGTTACAATTGTCACGTGTCCGAGACTTGATGGATGATTCGAGAATTCTTCACAGAAGTAACATGTAACACTTGTACCGATGTATAACCACAGGTATAACAGACATTTTTGAATAACGTTATCAGTTCCATTTGACTTCTGGTGTCTCTTGACAAAAATTTTCATAAAAGATTCAAAGGTAAGATGTTTTATACATCATTCAAAAGTATTTTTTTAATTGATGTTTCTTTTAGACTTTTCATATCTTGAGACGTAAGTGCTTAGTGATAAATTACTTTCGAATCTAATAATCAAATTGTTGCAATGTGAAAGTAAACACATACGTGAGAGTGTGAGAGGTTGTTGTAAGCTGTCAAACATTGTTAATTACTAGCTGTCATTATTTTGATGCCAAAGAATTTCTGGTACTTCCGTTTCCATAATTTAAAATAATGCATCTGGATTGGAAGAAATACCAGTAATTAGAAGTAATATGTAGAAAAGTAGGTTCTACTGTTGCGATCTATTTGAAATACCATTATTGTAAACTTTTTGGATGTCGCAGTATAAGAATGGGTATGGAAGTAAAATGTCGTAGAAAACTGGGGCAAACAACTATATAAATCTAAATACATTCTTGTTAATTAAGGGTTAGGCCTATAACTGAGTCAATGATGAAGTGTGAAGCAATGTGGCGTGTGTGGGTTTTGATGCAATTTCCTGCGGTGACACTTGATCATCGTCATCATCTAAATGTTACAGCTATTATGACCCACGGCATATATCGTGTGAAAATCTGCACGCATGTATTGTGCACGTAGTGTCGTGAGCGAAAGCCTACGAGCCAGTTACGTAAACTGCCTCCATATACGAGACAATTTTATTTATCCTCAAAACTTCGGAAGTGAGAACAGCAGCAAGAAAAAAACGATGTTGCTAATTGAAAATAAATGTTTTTGAACAATTTTGGACATTTAAAAATTTAAGAAGATGATTTTGAAATTACGAGTTCGTCAAAGTACAGTTTCAGTCAATTATCAGAAACATTTCTCATTTTGTTTGAAGTTGGACATAATTGGATACTAAATAACCAAATTATACTCCTACTCAGCAGCTTTAAAGGTAAGTTTGTTGTAAATACATATACTAGTAACTATTTGAAACAAGGCATGTGAGCTAATTTAAAAGGAAAAACAACTTCAAGCAAACTAAAAACCTAGAACAAGTTGTCAGCAGTAAAATAAATGAGTCTTCATTGAAAATATGTATCGCTTTACGTCCATGAATACTTAACACTGGATCGATATACGCCCAACAGAATAACAGAATACAAGTATAGTATTGGTTACGCAGCTTGGAATATTGAGGGATAAATGTAAAGAATAATCACCTCTATCTAAATGAGATGACGGTTTATTATTGTTCAAAAGAACAACTCTTGTAAAGGTACAGGACAAGACAGGTGCGCGAAATAGAAAGTTGTTCGCTTCCTGCTCACCGGCTTGCCTCGGAGTATGGCTGCAGCTTGAGGCTTTGATCTGCAAGGACGTTCAAACTATGAGCTGAATTCATTTTTTAACACACCTTGTCTCATAAAAATGCGCAATTTAAAACATTTATGAAAATGAAGATGAAATATTTTGTTAATTGATAATATACAATGTAGACTTTGACAATCGATTTTGAGAATAACGATACAAGTAAATTTTTAACATGACATAATAAATATTATGTCACTATACCCAAAATATTTTAACCCATTTACAAAATTTATACGTAAAGCCAAAATTAAATAATTTCTTAACAGTCACGACTTATTGCATAGCTTGTTTTTACTTGGCTACACAAACATGAAAGGAAGAGTTGGGAGCCAAAAATCAACGACTTTCACTACCCAGACGCTAAAAAGTGAAACTGAAATGAACGCGGAGATCAAATTATGACGATTTTAGAGATTTGGGTTACAAATCAAAAGCTTATTTATAGACAGTAATATGATAAGAATAAATATGATTTTCATGTATTATAATATTAGAAATCCACGATAAAAGAATATAGATTTTTATATCATCTTGTTTCGTAAATTACGTTTAGAAATAAAATAGAAAAAATGTCAAAGATACTACTAACTTTACTACGCTACGCAAAAAAACCAAGAATACAAAATTACAAAATTAATTCCCTAAACCTTTTACTGTGTTAATAACAGTAAATAATAGGACCAGAAGAAACCGCAGGGTAGAACCAAACTCGTAAAGCCCCGGTGATCAGTTTAAAGGTCATCAAGTTAATAATAAAAGATATTAATTTATGAAGATGAAACAGTATTAAATAGTGCAGTATGGTACAAAATCAGTAATTTAATATGAACATCATACAATTTTTGAGAATCACTACATTAATTGCACTTTCATCGGAAATGCTCATTGAATCATTCAAGTTGTAATTCATTATGATTCCCAAACTAGCGAGACGTATAAATTAATGTACTAAACATTAGTTACAGATACGAATTAAAATATGTTCACGAATACGAAATAAAGCGAACATTAATGGTCGATGACTATGATACCGAACACATTCCAAAGTTTCTGATCTTTTGTTAGAAGGTCGGAGTTATACTAAATGTCAATTGCCCATAGAACTTCAATTAAATCATTCCTACAATCGTAAGGTAAATTGAATAGGTACTTGGAGCGTGTGCTAGGAGTCATTTAAGTCATTGTCAGTTTATTGACAGTATACATAGCAATATAGTGTGCTTTTTGATATAAATCTATACTAATATATAAAGAGGAAAGATTTGATTTTTTGTTTGCATTGAATAGGCTCCGAAACTACTGAACCGATTTCAAAAATTCTTTCACTGTTGGAAACCTACAGTATCCCCGGGTAACATAGGCTATATTATATTTTCAAAAAAATTAGGAATCCTTAATAAAACTCCAATAATGTAACCCAAGGTGTAAAAAAAATTAGAAAACCGAAGCAAAGCGAGGGCGGTTACTCGTAATAAATAAAGTTAAATCTAAGTAGGTACATTTCTAAAATTTTACAAATTTTAACATGATAATTGATACTCGCAAAAATTTCCCAGATTTTAATGTAATAGTGAGTTTTAGGAAAAGTAGATAAATATATTGAATAGAAAAGTAACTGATTCACTTAATATTCGAGTATTTCACTAATTTAACTAAAAATACAGTTAGAATAATCAGTAATGCAAACCCATTAACATAACCAGGTACTGAAGCTTTTGATAGCTATAAGTTAAAATTATTTAGCTTAAATCATAAGTTATAATTAATATCTTTCACGTATTAATCTTACAAAAAATTATACAATTTTGTTTTGAGGCCTATTTAAATAAAATAAAACTTCACTTAAATGAATTTTTCATATCAAAGACAACAAAAGCATACAAAAGCCTTTATATCTTATTTATTGATACAGCTGATAGAAATAACAAGGATGCTTCGTGATAAGTAAAAATAAGTGAATAATTAACTACTTTTTATTTTCGGTCATTAAATGAAAATGTCAGACGGGCCGGTCATTAAAAAGTTTTTACGTTGCCGGATGTGGGGAGGTCCGTCGAACGTCTGTTCTGTTCGTGCAAGGACACTAGGTATACACCTCCTGTTCCCACATTATTAAGGTCATCAGAATTGGGATCTTTGTTAAAGCACTTCTAGCTCACGTTTTGGTTTGGGTTTTGACTTGAAATATTGTTGCTATTATAATTTTCGATAAGCCCCTTTAAACTCCAATATAATTTGCGGATTTAAGTTAAGCCTTCGACACTGTATCGAACACGTAATTTGAAACTGATGATCTCACTTGTATTGACATTTCGTTAGTGAATGGTGAGGTAAATAATGATTTTGGAAAAGATGTTAATGATTCTTTTGATGCGATGATTGGTGTATAGTTGCAAAATGACAATACGAATAATAAATCAAAGAAGTGGTGACTCAGCTAAGCAAAGCTGACGATGTAGTAAATGTAATAGTGATAAATAGCTAACATACTTAATCAATAGATTACTCGAATGTGTTTGCTTTTATTATTTTATTATAAGTTAATAATACTGATAAAGTCACAGTGTTCAGGTGGGTTTGCTTTTAGGTACTTATGACATTGTAACACATTTGATTTGTTTTTTTTTAGATTTTCCAGTGGATCCTATGTTTTCGTTTCATTGTTCAAAATTCAGAAATGGTATTTTATGTATTGTATTGTATTTCCTTTCATTTTATGTCTCGTACACATCTAACTTTTATATTTTTAAAATGTCGAATTAGATTACTTCCCCAAATTATGATTTTAGTCATTTCAAGAAAAAATTAAGTAAATCAGATACCCCCAAGATTAGATGTAGAGAACCCTCAAAATCAATCGGCATGGATACAGAACATCTTCTCAATATTCCAAAAAAGGAATCTTGATACTGTTCACAACCTAATGATTATCATCATAATTATCGCTGGCGACCTTTTCCAGTGCATGACGTCACAAGTGCTAAATACCAACATTCGTTATTAAAGCCGCTTCAACTTCATTGATTTCATGTTAATTTATAGAGTTGGTTGCCTTCACTTCTTGCAGGCTGTTTTAGGACAGACTTGCATCTTGAATCTTAAATATTCCGTAACATTACTTAACCTCTTCAGTTTTTTAATTATTAAAATTTTTAAAAAGTACAACTTTGAATTGTTTTTTTCCTGTTTCATTTAGGAAATTGCTCTTAACAAAAGAAGTTTCGCAGTCGAGATAATTTCACTTTTGTCGGCTCTTTCAATATCAAATATTAACCTATGCCATGACACGACCACTATGCTTGATTTGCTAACGGTTGTTTAAAGACCTCACTTTAAATAATGCATAGTAATTAGTGTCAATGCAAAGTTTAAAATCTATGAAGATTTTAAATAGCGAGGCGACGATGGGTTGGTATGTATGTGTGTGAGAAAGATCAATAAGATAAATTCTCTAGTTGAATAGGTTGCTGACATTTTGGTTAACCTTTAGAAAATAATTATACAAGCTAATATATTCTGTCATAACCAAAATAGTATAAGTTACAAATATTCTAATAGTAGATACTAATAAGCGTAATGTAATTTCCGTTTGAATTTCCAATCAATGTGGCCATATAAATTCAATTGCCGAGATACAATTTACATTTTCATTTGCTGATTCTTCTGCGTAGTAAAAGTTATGTAGTGTATGAGTGAAAATAATTCTGCGTAGGAAGTACAAACAAGGCGTAGTAATACAACGAGTGAAAATGAATAAAACCTTCACAACAGTAAACAGAAAATGTATGCAATAAATATGTCAAGTTACGTGATTACATGCTAAACCGAATATGATTGATGATCAATATGAGGTTTTCATTTAGTTGAGTTCGTAATCATTGTTAGATAATCATTTGTACACACTCGTAGTTATTAAACTTTGCTTTGCATGCACATTGCAAACATAGAAAACTAACCATGTGTGGATTGTGATATAGAAACATAACCTATTTGACATGCACTGGATAATCATAGCTTAAATTACTAATGCACCTTAATTTCAGGTTCAATTAATGTGTAATCTCGTACTCAGTCAATGAAATAAAAACAATTTTTGCACATTTAGGTTTTTGTAAATCTAATCTATTTTTGATACACGCTAAAATGGAATTCTCATAACCATTGTACCTTCCAGAATTAAAACTTCATTCTAGTAAGGATTGTTAAGTTCAAGGTTATGCTTGTGCAAATAAATAAATTTTAGTACATCCACATCTAATTATGGTAACACTTGGCTTGGCTCCCGCCCACGGGCTACGTGGTTTCCAAAGCCGCGCAGACGGCCTTGCATACTTGACGATTAGAATTTAATGAGACACTCCTCTGACGACACTGAAGCTTACAATGCGAATGGATGTAACGTTCCCGGAACTTAAGCTGTTGTTAATTTGCTGCTTGTGGCACAACTGTTTAAAGTATTTGTTATTGTGTATGTTATGAAATTAAAGCTCTTACTGGTTTCTTTCAATAAATTTATGATCGAAGGAAAATCATTGAATGCTGGCTGATTGACGACTAATAACAAAACTTTTTAATTAATGAGCGCTTTCTTTTAGAAGATTTAAAGGTGAGTCAGTTTTTTTTTTGAGCGTTCTTGCTTAAACAAGCATGTTAAGAATTTTCAGCCGTGTTCGAATTCATTACTTGATTTGACGTTTGTTATATGTAGTTAATACAATACAAATGTGGTAAACGGATGGTTTTACAAAAAAATACAAATTGCTTTCGTTTTATTAAAGTTGCGGTATAAAATACATACCTACATGTATATTTGTACGGCTTAGTATTTCACCATTGTTAGGCCCCACCGTAAGCCGTATAATACTTTGTAAGAAGGTATGATAAACGCATACAATTTTCACTTTCGTTTCGGCAGCTGTCGTGAGGCTAGGATTGTTAGTACCGTCATGAAGTGAAGTCGTGATCCCGGTGCAATTAAATCGTCCACAACTATTACTGTTAGGTTCGCGAAGTATAAATGACGTTTCTCACCGTCAGCGAGGAACAGGGACAATGTGAAATTACTACGTATTGGGTTTTGTCGTGTTTAATTATTTTTGTATTTATGTAGGTACCATTTTCTAACTAAACAATTTATTGTTTTTGGCAAAAATATCGTGACGTATAAAAATATAGTTTATAAAGACTTATAGGAAATGAATGATTTTAGAACGTAAACATCTTCTAAAATTATATCAGACATCAGTACGAGATAATGAGTAGGCCTTTTTTTCTAAGTTCGCTCACAATCTAGTATTTTAAGATGGCGATTTTTTTATATTTCAGGAATTCGCTGCGAGCGTTACTTCCAAATCGTCAGTCTAAGAAATGGAAGCATCTGTAGGGTTCACTGAACGCTATATAGGACCATTTATTTTTCCTATCATTTATTATTATTAATCTACCAAATCTAATAGATTTCCGCGATGCGCTCGAGTAAATCCACCATGATGCTATCATGGTCTCCCCTACTATAGGACCTCGTCGCTATTATCGACAGGTAAATTTATATCAGGCAAAAAAGTTTATATGACGAAATAATAACAATGATCTTAAAATTTATATGATCTTACGAAAATGATAGTTACTGCGTATCGCTCATTCGCCAATGGTAGGACATTCGAACAGGAGAAACGTACTAACATAGCTCCACGTCTCTTTGTGTACCTAAGTCGTTAAGATTCCCGTCATCACTGTTCTAGCAAAAGAAATGTGGAGAAATTACCAAGTGCGGCTCGGTTATATAGGATTTAGTATACCAGTACTTAAGGTATTAACAGAGATAAATAGCATGTTTAAGTAGAAAGTTGTATCTGCCATACAAATTTCTAATAAGTAAGGGTAAATAAAGTACCTAACACTTAGGTATAGGGATTTAATTAAGTTTACTAAATTAGTGTGACGTAATTTATCGATAGCCCCTAAGTTTATGGGTTGCGGTTATTTTATACAGGTACAACTGTAGTATTAGTTACTTTTGGTGTATTTAATTAATACGTTCTGCATTGAATATATTTCATACTGTTTAATTGTTAATACATTTTAGTTTAATTGTAGATTATTATAAAACAAAATATGGATCGTGGATGGGCTTCTTTTTACCCGTCTATCAGGAAGAAGAGGTCTTTATAAATCTTAAAAGAATTACATAATATGTATACCCTAAATTCTTCTGTAAGAAATTCTAAACGATAATTCTGTAGGAAGTCTAAACGGTGAGATTTTAGTAGGGGAGCCCAAGAGGGGATTTTTAGGGTTCCGTAGCCAAATGGAAAAAAACGGAACCCTTATAAATTCGTCATGTCTGTCTGTCTGTCTGTCTGTGTCTGTCTGTCTGTCTGTCTGACTGTCTGTCTGTCCGTCCGTATGTCACAGCCACTTTTCTCCGAAACTATAAGAACTATACTGTTGAAACTTGGTCAGTAGATGTATACCGTAAACCGCGTTAAGATTTTCACACAAAAATAGAAAAGATACAATAAATTTTGGGGGTTTCCCATACATAGAACTGAAACTCAAAAATTTTTTTTTCATCAAACCCATACGTGTGGGGTATCTATGGATAGGTCTTCAAAAATGATATTGAGGTTTCTCATATCATTTTTTTCTAAACTGAATAGTTTGCGCGAGAGACACTTCCAAAGTGGTAAAATGTGTGTCCCCCCCCCATGTAACTTCTAAAATAAGGGAATGATAAAACTAAAAAAAATATATGATGTATATTACCGTGCAAACTTCCAACGAAAATTGATTTGAACGAGATCTAGTAAGTAGTTTTTTTTAATACGTCATAAATCGTAAACCGCAAAAAACATCGATCAAAGTTACAATGAAGTACAAGAACTTTTATATTATGTTACTTGTTGCTACGGAACCCTTCATGGGCGAGTCCGACTCGCACTTGGCCGCTTTTTTAGGATTTACTCGAGCGCGGTAGATTAATATAAGGGAGGATACCTTACATATTGATTAGTACCTCCAGACAGTATGAGCCTTTAATATGGGGGGGTACGCTCAAGGTTCAAGGGTCAAGGTTTGATTGACGATTTTTATTACTCTTGGCTTGCGGAAATTGTCAGATTATATATTTTTTATTATTCTGGTCTTATTACCTTTGAAATTAACAAAAAACGATCGCGCTCGAGTAAGTCGTCTTGACTTATTCATCGTTTTTGTTTACAAATTTGTTACCCTCGCACTCCCTTAGGTTACGCTCAAATCGTCAGATTAGCAAAATTGACACTTTTTAGCTTGTAATTAACCCCCCTTATCCTAATCTGACACGCTCGAGTATATCCATGTTTGAACAATTTTGAGTTTGTTTGAACAATTTTTAAAATCTGTAAAGGCTTCTTCACCCACCGCTGAAAGTGGAAATATTATAGGACCATTTAGTCTTCCTATTATCTAATCTACCAAATCTAATAGGTTTCCGCGACGCTCGAGTAAATGCACATTTAGCATCATGGGTTCCTCTACCATTTTATAATTGCCTAACTACGCTTTACTTATTCACATAGGAATTCAAAGGGGTCACCTTTGACCCAATGTTGAGAGAATTTATGTTGTTATGTTAAAAGATTTATCACTAGACAAAACGAGTACATGAAAGCGTATTTCTAATCAATCTATCGTAAAAGTAACACTGACGATTCAATATCATTGATGGATGAGTGATATGGACGGACAGACGAAAGTATGGATGAACACGACCAGCCAAGACGAATCGAATGACCGCTCATATATCAAAATCAAACCATGAGATGAGTTTAAAATTGTAATGACAAGATGATAGATAAAATTAAAACATGGATATTGTGATATTTTAAGTAGTGTTTAAAGTTTTATTTAAGCATAATTTTATATTATGTATATTATATTAATACGAAAAGATAAAAGTTCGCAGTCCATTATAACATTAACGCAGTGCGAAATTTGACATAGTTAAATATTTTACTGAGAAGTGTAGATATCTACATATATTTTTGTATACGTGTTACAAATAAATTTATTAAAGAAAATTAATGATTTATTATTTATATTCATATTCGTGAATGTGATGTAGCCAACCTTCTGACAAAATGGACAGTCTAGTATCTCCCGTTTTAGGTTGAAATTGAAGGTATCATTTGTAACTTAAAATCATGAGAACAAACAATATTCTATGTATCTATGTTTAAATAGGTACAGTGTTGTTATTGCATCATTCGACTATATAACCACGAAGACATAATAGTACTTATAATAGCTATAACATTAATAAACGCAGGGACAGCCGTCAAATCATTGCTTAATCTGATATTTTAACGTCTGTTATCTACTACTACTATACAGAACAACCTTCTTAATACTTCTTATTGTTCTTAGTTTAAGTGACTATTTAATTTGACCTAAGAAATAATATTTAATTATATTAATAAGTTAAAAGAAATATTTTTTGTAACACCTTTTACGTCAAACCTGGTTATCCAGGTTCTTTCATCGTTCGTTTCATCTCACTTATGTGAGAGCTCTTGAGCTCTCACATAATATCGAAAAATTGGGACTACGATATTTTTTTCTTTAGGTTTCTCACTAACCCAAGATTCTAGCTTACAGAGGTATAGGAGAGGTCTGTCTCATTTATAGAGGTTTATAAAAATCCGTATCATAGTAAAATGTATCCTTGGAATAATTCAAAAGGCAGAAGAGAGAATGCGAAAGAATGTAACATAAATGTTTAGTGACGTTTTTAAATATAAGCAATTAATACTTATTTAAAAAGAACCTTAAAATAATATAAGTAAAATCGTCACTTTCAACTATCTTTCTGCAAACAAAAGATAATTTAAAATCACACCCAAATTTCTAAAGCTACGTTAAACTAACATTCAAACATTGTTGAGTTATTCAAAGTACCAGCAGACACAGATTCAAAGATTACAACCTGAGGTGATAAAACTAAGGTCTGTCATACAAGTAGCCGAACAGGTGTGATTGCCTAACTGGTGTCGGGTAGCTGTTGCGAGTTGCGACATTCAGTGCGTGAACCAGCGACCAACGACCAGCGACCAGCCTGCAGTGCAAATCGTATTAAGGACACGGTTGTATAATTTGCGTTCGCAGTTGCTACCTTCTCATAGTGAGATACTCATACGCCTGAAGAGACACCAGACAAGACTGGCAGACAAGAGTTACTGTTAGCAAAAACAAAACTATTAGCTACGTATGATATTGACTCATATGTCAAATAAATAAATCGTTCCAAGTATATGATTACAAAAGTAAGTGATAAAGTACCAAAAAAACAAGAACTTGTTTTAAAGGATGTTAAGAGCTAATAAGGATATCACTGCAGCACTGTAGCTATATCTTATCTTAGGGTACACAATCGTAATTTATAGCTAGACAAAGGCCAATAAATGAAAAACATCTAAACTGAAGAACATCATAACAAAAATTCATTTAAACTAATGGCAAATATTACTGCCCGAATTACTAGCGGGTGAATAGTAATAGTAATAATCCTTTCAGTGATTTAAAAGCTAGATTCATTCATTCATCGGCCTCGCTTCATATTAATATCGCCATCTATCCATTTCATAATACTAAAGCCTTGATATCAAGCTAAAATGGATTCTAAGTTTAGGTTGGCATCGTGGCTATTTATTTTAAAGGAATAGTCGATCATACAATTAAATAATTTAAGCTATCAATCAATTTTGACGATATTGTACCTACATTGATACTTGATGTTTATCAATAACGAAGTTTTTGATTAAATTTGAAATGTCAACAAAATTATACCAAATCATATTTTTCATTACTCTTTTGAACTTTTAATGTTGTTCCTACTTCTTAATTGTTCCTATGATTATATCGAGATAAGTAAATACCTACTCTTAGAACTACAAAGCTGGTTGCCCCTGGTGGTATAGAACTAAAAACAAAATATTAAATTTCCATAAATGAATATCAAATCTTGGCGTTAAAGGTTGAATATACGCTCTGCACATAATAATGTTTATGTAAATTAAATTAAAGTTATCTCCAAAACACTAAAATATTACCAGGGCTTTAGAAATGAATGAATATGTGATTCGTGGTGACTTGTACCTTTTTTCGCAGTATCACCATTACAAATTTTGCAACGTATTAAAAAGGGCAACTTTATTCAGAATTGAACAATCTTCATCATCATGCATCTGTTATCGAGAAAAAAACTTGACGCATTATTCAGCAAAAGTGCATCGCAGTTTGGCATCATATCTTACACGTTCCAATTTATTTTATTTAACTGAACAAATAAATACCTTTCCACCTAAACGCAAAAAATATCAGCCAAAATAAATTTTTTCCTTTAGATTTGTGTCGACAAACAAAACGACTGCCCTCTAAAATTAACATATTATTAAAATTTTAATGCAAAAGTATAAATAAGGCTAACGATTTTTCCATGATTTGGTTTTTAATTTTTTGCAAATTAATGAAGTTTATTAATTTTCTCACGAAATCAGCTATGGATATAAAAATGATAACTTAGCTGATATCTTTACATTAAATTAAATAATTTCATATCTAGGCCATGAGTCCATGGCTAATCTTCATAAAACACAAATTCCTCTAATCCTTCTATAATAATATTTTGTTGCCAATAGACAAGTCGTAAATCATGGCATTTTCACCTTCTAATCCATTATTTACGACAATTTTACGTATCATTATAGTAAATGTTGTTGCTGACGTTCCCGGAAATTTAAATTAACATTTCATACAACCTGACATTGCAAATGAAAGGTCAGAAGTTAATCGGCCGCTTTCCGGACGAATTGCAGTGCCGTAACGCATCTATTGTTGTAGATCGGTCACGATCTCGCTCAATGGGTCAGAGTTGACCCACCGCTTGTCTACGATTGGCAGATGGGACATGAAAATTGTAATCGAGGGACCTATTAGCGTATGGGTTCAAGTTAAGGAACACACAATAAAGTACAAAGCACTGTAATTAACACGAATTTTTATTTAAAAAAAGTCAGACGGTAAGGCCATGTGAGTGATTTTTGAAAATAGCTCCCTAAAAATTCTAAAATTATTTGTAACGCCTTTAGTTTGTTACAGCTTATGTTATTAAAGTTAACTGAGTTAAAACAATAAGTTACTTCAATTAAACATTGACTAAGAAGCGCATCTCAGTCAGAAACTAGACGATTTCAAATGTGTCATTAAGATGGGCCTTATCTCTGAAGTGCTACAAGTGGAGTATATTATTATGATAACAATAATATTTATATTAATTAACTGAATATAAAAATTAGAGCTATAAGTATCAAATCTCGCGTTGTCGCTCTTATCCTTTCGACAATTACATTGAAGGGTGTTACTAACCACAAAGGACTTAACGTATTCTTATTTAATCCAGTCAATCAAATAAACGAAAGGCCTGACGTTATCAAAGGAGATGTCGAAGCTAAATGTAACGCGGTGAGCGTCAACGGTGCATTGTGACGGGCAAGGCGTTCTCACGTCCTTAATAACAGAGAACTACTCGGAAACGGTTACAAAAACGTAACCATAGACAAAGGAAACGAAAACGTAATATGCACGCGGAACAACTATGGGACAAGAGTGTTTATTAAATTAAGTTAGCAATAGGCCATTCAGACATTCACGTAATATACGCCTCTGTATTACAAAACATCGGTAAAAGGAATGACGTTCAAACAAGTGAGCAAAAGAATGCGCTTTTAGGTGCTGGTCATTGGCTAGCGGCAAACATGCAATAATATTGTAAAAAATAAAGTTACTTAAATACTTTATTGACAATATTATTGCATGTGTGCGGCTAGCCATCGGTTTCTTTAAAGTTTATCAGATTGCAGTCAACACAATGAGATTTCCCGACTACCTACACTTTTTAGAAAGAGAAAACAATTTTGGACTTAATATAGCAATTTTACTTTCTTGTTATTTAAAAAATTATCAGCAACGCCCAATTTCTCTTACAATCTGTCATTTGTTTGTGCACCTCCTGTTATTATAATGCCGGTGTGAACTGAGCCGTAACATTACTAACACTGCCTCGACGACCGCGTGATTGATGTGTAGAAAGTTTGAAACCGATTAAGTATTATCGTATGGCTATTATGGTTTCTTTGTTTTGTCATTAGTTCGATTCTACTGATTCTAAATCGATATCATTACGTCTTACTATTGAGTCATATAGAGCACGTTTGGTATAGAACATTATATCGTTTCGTTTATCTCTAACGTTGCATGGGAATTCAAGATCATTAAGATTATAACTTTCTGTATCTTTGTTTATATCATTGTACAATATTATGGTTGACATATTTTGGGTTCCAATAATTTAGGGGAGAGGGGGGCACATTCGAACACTTTTTAAATAAATTGTTATATTTCTCGTATAGTATTACCAATCAAGATTTATTTTATTTTAATATTACATATGGGGTTTATACTACATTCTAAAGATGATATTAATTTATTTTGACTTGCTAAAGTAACACAATTTCGTTTTTCTTTTTAGCTCTATTTTGTTCAAATGTATCCATCCGCGGGGCACATTTGAAACCCCTAGGGGCAGTTTTGAAAAACCAGGATTAAATGGAAACCATGTAATTTAGAATATATACAACAGTATATTTATGTTATTTGTATCTAATATTATCATAGTACACTGTCTTTTATTTCTTACAATAACTATTAATTGAATAAACTTTATAAAATTCTGAACGGCCTGGGGCAGTCTTGAACAAAGGTAACAAACTTATTTCTATAACCGAGATCAAATTAGATATTCTGAAACAATATTAAAAAGTAATAACATTCATAAGCATCTTAAAAAATATTAAATTTTAAAGAGCCTTAGGAAGATACCTACTTTAAAAGTGTTGAATATAAAATAAACAATCTCAAAAAGCAGTCCTTAATGACTGTAAAGACAATAAAAAATGAAATCGCTTCCTTATATTTTCATAAAATAAATACCCATATGTTATTTATATGTATGGGGCACTTTGGACATTTTATTCAAAAGTGCCCCAGTGATTTTGTTCAAATGTGCCCCAATACCAACCTTCAGAATTAAAAATTTCTAGACGAAAAACTAAATTGTGTTTAATGATCTTATATTTGTAAATACTGAGTCTATAATATATGAAACACTATGAAATAATCACAACTTGATAATAATACTTATGTTTTCAGTAATTTGCTTACAAGCAAAAAAATATTTGTTTATTTTCGTCTCCGTAAAGTAACCGGCAATTTTTTTGTAAAATTACCCTGACGTTGACGGTAGTTGGGATCTGACAGATGTGTAGTTCGGATTTACCAGTATTAAAAAGGTTATAGAGGTTGGTAAAGATAAAGAATGCGTTCATAAATCGAATAATTCAAAACTGCCCCTGTACTAAACTGCCCCCCTCTCCCCTACTTATTTAGTACCTACCTTGTAAAGCTTATCCTTCTGGTACCACACATCTTCCTCCTCCTCCATCTGAGTGGTGAAAGGTTGTGTGAGATCATCACGAGAACGCGACAGAATACGACGTCGTGACACCATCTCGCCCCCCGTCGCCGCCTCGAAAGGGCCCAAGCTGAAACAAGATTTTTCTAAATTAGGAAAATTAACACAGTAAGTTGAACTGTAAATACCTTTTAAATTTTATTGAATGTATTGCTGAACCTATTGACGGTTTTATGAAAGGTCTCATCGTTGCGATACCAAGCTGCTCAAATGCGGAATGATTCATTGCCAAACAAAGTGTTTTAAGCCGCTCTAAAATAGATATTTAACGATAACAACCGAGCCGGTAGCTTGCATGCCTTCCGAAGTACAGAAGAGCTTATGTAATTATGCTCTAGCGGTCACATCTAACCACGTCTAAAGTTGCTTAACTCGATCGATCATTTCGATTGACACATGCCGTCGCGCTATGAACAAAGCACTGAAATGTACAGCAGATTGTTTAATATATTCATGTGGCTATAGTGTTGAGTGAACAGCTCACAATACCGGAAAATGCAGAGATTCCATGATATAAGATAAAACGCATCGCGTAATAAACACTTTACGATGCTATCATCGATGTGTTCCGATACAATTGTCAAACTTTCTACAATACATTAGGTGTTTACGCAACTGTATTATGAAATGAAATAATACTGTTTGTGAAAGACCCATTACTGCCATTCGAATCTAGAATCGTTTGTGCTTCTCTAAGCTCCTCATCAAGTCCCTATTCAGAGTAATCGTAGACTATTTGTCACAATCTCCAAATGCGCAAAGGGAACTCTGTTTTTGAGAAATTACTTCGTGTACGTACGTAATCCACGCTTGTTGTCGATACATTTATTAGATACTGTACTGGTTATATGCAATAATAAAATAAATTTAGACATACATGATATAATTAACATAAATCATTCCGAGTAGGCCATTCTGAACTTACCCAATTTAGTGGATACTTTAATTATTAGTGGCACATATGAAACGTATAGATTGAACTCACATAAAATAATTATTTGACATCCAAAATTTTTATACAAAGAAAACCCGGTCAAGCAACTGTCATTTTACCTATACCTTTTTTTCTTAACATTTATAGAATCTCTGTAAAATGTAAAATCTTCTTGTAAAACCGAAGGACAATAAATCTCCAAACACCCGCGACATTAGTCTCATCGTTCGTCTTTCGGAGTTAACAAAGCGTTAGTTAGCGCTTCCTTCCGACGTGAACAATGTATGGCATTGGATTCGGCATTGGGTTCGCGTATCTAACGATCGCCGTCAGTTCCTCCCATTCATGTGATATACACGGTTTGTTTACTCGGCTCTTAGTGTTGTAAACACAATGGTGCAAGTTGTCGCAGAAAGTTAAACGATAGCAGCATCGCAGTTCAGGCCCTGTCGGGGCACAGTTCTGCCACCAGGAAACTTCCAACTAATGATGTCTCGTTAACACTTGGACACGGCTTCCTATCACCTTGTTTCTGTTTTGTTATTTGTTTCTTGGGTCATGTTTTTAATATTGCTCAATAATCTATCTATTGTTTTCAGTGTCACTTTTATCGTGTTTATATCTTTATTTAACTTCGGCGCTGAGTGGGTTATCAAAGTCGTTTAAGTTTAATCAATCATCGCTAATATCTTATTATTTTTTGGTCTTTATACGTCGTAATACGCTGCTTCAGTAGAAGCAGTTCTGCTCAATAGGTCAATAGTACTTTCACAGTTGATTTATTTGCTCCAGTATCACCCGCAGTTACCGCATGCGCCCACGGTGGAACCGAGATAGCTTTGTTTGATTAGCAGTCTCGATCTAGTTCAGTTTCACAAGATACTTCGCGAACTGTTTGAGTTACAGGTTTTTTGTACTCGTTTCATTGTATGTTTTATTCATATTTGCATAGAGTTGGTCAGGAAATTATGTGATGTATTTAATAAATTATGTATGCAATTTTAAGTGTTACGCAAATTATCTATAATCGAATAAAGTGATGCAACAATATTACAAGTTTTTTGATATGCATTTTTAAATGTGCTATTAATTTGAATTGGCCGCTCCTGGTGATACGTCTGAATCGAGAAGTGAAAAAAAAAACAAAATATTTCGCAGCACACAAACAGCATTTTACTATCCATACGAAACAAGAGATACTCGGAATAAACACATTTTTAATTTGAAAATATTAATTATAATAAATTAAATTAGATCAGCTCATGATACACTTATTTCATTTCAAAGATTAGATCACGTCGCTATTAACAAAATACCTCCACGCAATACCTTCAGACAATAATTTAATCCAAAATCTCTCAACACGCCACAAACTTTAAGTATTTGTAATTATGACTCCATTCTTACCGTAGGTCCTAACTAACCTGTAATTTAGATGGAATAACATTAAGATAGTGGAATGCTGTTCGCGTAGAACTCGTTGGGCGCGTGCCTAGTATAGATATATCTAGGGTCGGTAAACCTTACTTGTATTAACTGTATCAGCAATTTGTTGTTCGTTAATCTCTTTATAGACAGCAATGGTTTGAAAATAATAAAAAATATGTTAGTAAGAGAAATAGAGTTTACGGATTCAGTCATAATGATCTAAATATTTTTAATAACTACATAGATATAATTCATATTTAAAAATCAATTAGAGGTAATATTTAAGTTGAATAATCAGGATATACATTTAAACAAAATAGACTGTAAAACAAAGCAGTAACAGCAAATCAAACAACGATCCACAAGCAATCAGAACTTGAGTGTAATTATAATTACAGAGATTAAATAAAAGTTAATGGCTTCAAATAATAACGAGGAGCTATCGAACGTTATAAGATTATTATGTCCCGTACGTCACAGGACCTGTTTGCAAGGCACACTGACCCATATCAAGAAGTGAGTGCCCCTAGAGATGGGTATGCTACGATGAAATTTTATCGACTTAATAAAATTTTATTGATTGACGGATTTTCATTCATGTTGTAGTATTTTCATTAAGTACACTTAAGATTTATCACTATACCTGCAGCTAGCTTGGTAGGGTTTGTTTTTGCAGAGCCATTTTGAAGGGGTTAATTATTAAGGCTTTGAATTTTGGTAATGATTAAAAAAAATATGATTTTTAATTATATTTCTAAAGTCTTTGAGATCAAACATTTTGTTTTTAATGCTCTTGTTTTTAATTGTTGGTATTCAATAATCACAGCTTCAGAATACAATCCTACAGTACTACTAGCGACAAGTAAAAAGTCAAACAACTTTTCTACAATGAGAGTAATAAGTTAAGCAATCGGCCTAACTGGGCGTTACGAATCGGCTTTGTTTTATTAACTAACTCTTTGATTAAATCATTTTTTCTTTCGTCAACTATTATTAAGAGAATTAATCGAATCGTTTGTGTAATACCGAATGAAAATGATGCTTTGCCAACAAACAAACCGGTATCGTGTTTTTGTTAAAGCGACGTTACCGAAATCAAATCTTTATTTAAAAAGATGCGATCTACGTAAGATTTTGCAATATTGATTCTAAAAACTTCATGACAGCAGTTTGTTCTTGGCCTTTTAGCTAACTTACTTTACTTTATTTAGTTTTTACCCATCCATCATCTTTTAGAAATCCACTATTGGTATTCTGATAGATTTCTGCAGTTTTTCTTATCCAAAGCCTTTTTAAATTCGAATGAGGTACATCCAATTCCAAATCTAGTAATGTCAAAAGCATAAAAAAATTACGTCGAATCCATTTAAAAATTGTTATTTTCGTAGAGCTTTAACATTTTAAATGCCGTGGGTTTACATTTTAAAAACAACAGAAATACAATTTTTGGGTTTTCCGTACGTTATCACGACCGTAACCGGATCGAAATATCGATATAAAATATAAAAATCGAAATTCAATTTTGCATACAAATTGTGGCGATTAACAACGATTGTTACTGCTACAATTCAGGTTACTTTAACATAGATAAAAACCGGTTATTCGTTATCGACGTCCCGTTACCACTAGACGGCTCGTTACGGGAATCTAGCGGAACGGGTTAAGACTTTTTCCTTTTACGAGACGTGGAGGCATCCTCGCAATTACAACGGGTTAGGACACGTGCCGATAAGGATGCTACTATTATAAGAAATTACTATTGGATGACGCACGTATTCTACACTGACTATCGTGGATGATCAATTTTTTCTAAGGCTTATTTTTACTGGGCACTTAATTTCTCGTTAAAGATTGATAACACTTCGTTTATTTTGTTTATAGACGTATCGACTATCGATAAAGTGTTAATGGACTAAGCTGTAAATTAAAAATTAAGGTTGTAAATTGATCGGTTTGCGTTTTGAATTGTTATAATTATAGAGATTTTGGTACTCTTATAACTGTGAATAAATATAAAACAGAATTACTATTTTCAAATTATGTGAGTTTAGACAATTGGAAAAAAATATTTTTATAAAAACAATTAGATACCTACCTAAATTTCCTTGAAAAAATAAATTACAACTTTTTGAATTGATTATTTTTAAAAAATTTGGTAATATGAATTTAAATTCAACCCTGAATTCCGTCAATGTCAGAACAGACATGACAAAACGTAATGTAAGAAAATCTTTTTGTTTCTACCAGTTCTACGAATACAAAATGAACACGAGATGTAATTACCGTTACGTGTTGTACCTATCTCATGCATTGCGACACTTGAAAATACTAAAATTACCCGAGAACATTCCTCCCGACTGCTTTCCAAGTCAAATGACAACGTGCCTGCGATCCTAATTGCACTGTACTATTATGTTACAAGCCGAAAAAGACCGTGAATAGTTCAACGCGAATTTTTACCAACAAACTATTTTTAACCCTCTGTCTAAGGTGATATAGTCTACATTCGTTTGAGAGGTTTATCATCAGCACGCGACAAACTGCTTTCGTCATTGTTCATAAATAAGACGTTCCTTTTGATGATTGGTCGCGTTCCATTTTTAAACGGAGTCGCTTTTGTTAGAAACTTTTTTCGCAATATGGGCTGAAGAAAATGGTTTTCGGATACTGGACAAAGCGTAATGTTTCGTGAAGCAACCATGTTTATTGTTTAAGTTCACGGTCATTTTTTCAGTGAAGATAGAACGACCTCATTTACGTTTATTATTTTCGGGGTTGTATGTGCATGGTAGTTATCAAGTTTTAGTTTATAGATTATTATTTTAGGAACACTTTATTGTATTGTAATCGATCCAGATTCTAAAGGGATTCAGTATAGAAGATTAACTGAAACCAATAAAGATCAACTGAAAAGATTTTAACGCGTCAAAAATTCACTCAAATAACTGTAAGCCATATCGCGTATTAACGCGCTACTTAAGGCGCATTCCGGCGCAGCCGTTCACATGAACGTTAACGCACATGTCCACAAACATAAGAACAATTATTCTAACACAATGGTAATAAGTACTACAGAAGTGTCATTCCCCCGTCACCGCATTCTCGCACCTGCTAAAAGCAATTCAATGTTCAAACCCAGTCAATAAAAGGCGACAAGAAAGTCAACACAAGTGTATTAATTTCAATATTATTATCGAACCTGATCGAGACGGATTCGCTAACAATGAACACCCACGCCGGCCCACCGCCCGGCCCACTAGAACAGATTACATAGTTTGCAGAAGAGTCATTGTTTTGGTACTTGTGATTACTCATCACAGATGCACAAATAGGCATGTTGAGTAATTTCGTAAACACAGTTATAATAATTATTAAAAAGCAAGGATGGTTATTTATATCCAAACCTGAAACTGCTAAAAGCTCCCAGAAATTTAGAAAAGGGTAGCACGTTAATTAACAAGGGAAATCAATGAAATTTTTTTCTTCATATTTATAAACCTAACTTTTCTCCTATTGTAAATATAAGATCACTTCATGAAACTATAGTTAGTAGTAATTAGGTCAATTTGCCACTTATTTCGGAGACGATAATTCATAAAGACTTGACAGAAAAAATCTTCTTAGAACTTCACTATCTACAGTGCTTTTGTGGAAAGAGCTTTCTCGAATTGTAAAATATGAAGATATAACATAATTAATAAAGCCAATGATGGGAACAAACTTTAAGGTGGCTTGTGAATAAAGTATAGATTTGTATTTAATTATGTAATTAATTACTTCTGCAAGGTCAATTAGTCTTTGAAAGCGTCAAGCACTAACAAAGATCAAGCAATAAAACGAAGTGACAGATTTAGAAAGTGGTTGCTCGATAGACAAACATGACATAATGCCTATCGACTTTGCAACTAGATCTATTAGTACTGGGCTGAACCTGTATCGATTCATTAGTCGAATAATTTAGTCAAATTTCAACCTTATTTTCTTACAAATAAGAACATTATGAATAATTGTAGAAACTTTTACAATAGCTTGAATATTTGAACTGTGATCGGAAATTTTATTGACGCTAGCGGTGACATAAAAGCGTCCACTTTGCTTGGAATAAATACGGAAATCTTAATCTTTAATAAGTTGTCCTGTCTGAATTAATTTTACTCTTAGGCGATAAATTAGATTAATAATGAGAACGGAAGGTTAAGATTACTTAATTTTACACCTCACTGGCCAAATGTAGATATGTAGTATTATAATATTGTACACAACTATGTATATATGTACGATCATTGGGATTCAAAGTCGATTCATTTGCATAATTATTTCATTTAAAGTCAGCACTGAAGCTACAAAGCAAATATTTTTGTACTTATCGGGTTGAAAGTAAAAAATAGGTATATTATTTATGTATAATCTTTAATCTATATACGGGGAGGGACCTGTGTACCTCTTATTAAGAAAAATGCACGCACGTCTGGCGTCTCAGATTTGGTATTGTTAAAATTAACATGGAGAACAAAGCATTTTTTTTTAATATTGCAATCATTTTATTGAAGGAATCAGAAGATACATTGACACCTTTAATAAACGTCGGATTTCGACTGCACCGTGGGTCTCCAGTAAAAATTCAACTACAATTTCAACTTACATAATTGAATTGATTGTTACGTCACAGAAATCGCTAGCATCCCTAATCATGAATATGTGAAGTGACCTTATATTAAAATAAAGTTAAATTCCCATCATTATTTCTGACCTTATTAAAACACACTTGTATGGTTGTAAGATCATACAATGTTCAATTATGATATCATTACAATGCATTAAAAATTTGACAGTAATTGATATAAAAAGATTGCATTGAATTGTGTGCGTTCTATGCCTTATGATAAACCCACACTTATTACGCAAATCAAAGGTCATGTGTAGGAGTGGCTCAAGTGTGAGTTTACGCTTAGAACTGAAGAAATTATTATCTCTTCATTACACTAGCAAGTGTTGTAATAAATGTTGAAAGATTGCAAATTGTAAAAAATTTCACACGTAGTGAAAGTGAAGTTAACATAATGATCACTTAATTCGTTGTAATCGGTTTAACGCAATTAAGTCATTTCAAAGTTATTGAATGAAAACGCGACGCAAGTCGCTATTGCATGTCATTCGTAATAATTATTCGCGGTCTCTAATTCTGTTTCTAAAACGTGATCTATATTATTTATGTGTAAACCAAATATTATAGTAACACGTTTAGAAAAGCATACTTTAAATACTATCTATTCTTATTTACTAATTTAAATAAGCTTAACTATTTCGCTTAATTCATGAAATAAAATGCTGTGCAGCTTTTATTAAAATGAAAAATTAATTATTAAATAAAACATCACTTGTAAGTTGTGACATCGATTTTTGCAACTATATTATGAGCAAAATTATAATCATTAAGAGATATCCATATTGCACAAAGTTATATTTTGAAATCTTCCTTTGTAATTACTATAGTTTCATTCACAAGCAAAACTAGTTTAATCTTAACTACTTGAATTGATATCATTAATTATATTTGAACTACCGGCAGAAGTAAGAATTACACCTACGCCTATCCTTAATTACGACCACCTACGATTAGATGTTCTAGATTAGTTACTGTCTCTGGCATACAGAAGCTACTTTGTCACTCCATCTTGCAACAAAGCTTTTATGGAGTTATGTTATCCTAGTAACATTCAAGTCGAACATAATAATCAATCATATTTAATGGATTTGTTGGCGGATATGCATAACGTATGTAATTTCTGGTGAACAATTAATGTTATGAAGCTCAAGCTTTCGTAATGTCTATCTCGAATCCATCTTGTGTTTAATTGAATTTCTAATGTTCGTAAAGTTTTGACTTGATTAATTCTGTCTGATGAAGGTTTTGATATTTGACACCAACGTGTTCATATTTTTCCTCATAAGAATGATCCAGTTAGGTTTAATTCTAGCTTTGAAATATTCATATTTCTTCACATTTAATCATGGTCATGGTTAAAAAAAAAATTAAACAATAGTCTACAAATTCTCTTGGCACAAAGATGATGTCGAATTTACTTTGACTCAAATATTGTTGAAAAATTTGAAACGATACAAATCTGAAGTCATCAAAATAATTAAGACATGCTCAAGACAAGTTTGTAGAGATAGCAAAAGAAGACTTTCTTGTACTCAACAAAGCAATCTTAATTGTCGCAGATGAAGATACAGCAATTGCAAGGCCGGTCCAGCTAGCCGTCTACACGTCAATTCGATAAGGTTTATAGTGGCTGTGGCTCGCAAAAACCAAGATGATATCGAGGACTGACCAAATGCCGACACCGTTTTGTCATGCATTGTCTGCTCGTCATATCTTATAGTTTGGTACAAGTTACAAGAGTTCTTTAAAAGACTTAGGCAGCAAAAATAAAAAATAAAAAAAATCTGTTCTTGCCGATTTCAATCTACTGCTGGGTTGCCTGGAAGAAATCACTTTAAAGCATTGCTTTAAAGCATTGCTAAAACAAGCCCATTGTTTTATGTTCCTCCCTTGTGCTCTTTATATATTGTCGCTTAATTAGTGCACCTAAATCCACATATTTTTATAAATTTTCATAAAAAAATTTCATCTCATTAAACTAACTTAGTAAATCTATTTATAATTAAAGCCTCAACTTCAAAGCGGGCCAGCAATAAATGTTTCAGATTTTTGTATTAACTTAATTAGTCTGGAACCAATATATGAATATAATTGGGATTTAATGAAAAAGTTAATTAAGCAACTAAAACCGAAACATCAATAAGGTAATTTTATCGCTGAACCAGTTTTTTTAGAATGATTTAACGTATTAAACTATAAGTACTATGTAACTGTAAGTTCCTACAAGTTTTGTCGTAATTTCTTTGACAGTTCCATCAAATTCTAACATCATAGAGACAAGTGTCTTGCAAATTTTACCTCCGTTCTTTATTGATTGTTAGAACGAAACATTATTCATAAACGTAAATATTTTATAGCAGTAACCGCTTAAAGTAATCGCTTTGCTTCGGTTTTCTTATTTTTTTACACCTTGGGTTACATTTTTGGAGTTTTATTAAGGATTCCTAATTTTTTGAAAATATAATATAGCCTATGTCACCCGGGGTTAGTGTAGTTTCCCAATAATAAAAGAATTTTTGAAATCGGTTCAGTAGTTTCGGAGCCCATTCAATGCAAACAAACAATCAAATCTTTCCTCTTTATAATAATTATTAGTATAGATCACCTTACTGTAAAACTTATCATTATTATTACTATTTCATTAAAAAATCCTGAGGGTCAATTTTATTTGATGAAAACAGTTGAATTACGAAGAATAAACACTTACAGAAAATAATTATTTTGATGCAAATATCATCGTTATAGTAACCAAACGCCTTTTGATCTTCATACTGCGTAAAATACCGCCACATATAAAAAAATATAGATAATTTAGCAACAGCTGTCATCTTACGAGCGGTATGTGCAAAAATGTAAACGCTCTCGCTAGATTTTATGACTCACGCATGCCTCAAGGACGAAGTTAACAACAGTTGTAACGGAAATTTAAAAAAGAAATCTAGTCGAGTTCGAGTTATCACTTACGGTGCGACTTGTAAACGGTTCTGTTACATAAAATAATGAAAGTACCTAATTAGTTAGTGCTATTTTAATTGCATGTCTAATAAAGCTGGAGTTAGAATTGGATAGGTCAATTATAAATTAGTAGACTTTACGAGAAACTTCACTCACATTCAATTTTACTCGATAAAAAGTAGGGTATACTTTTAGGCCAATTTAAATAAGGGATAAATTTTAGGCCAATCGAGCAAAGCAATCAATCAAACATAAAAGAAAAATACAATAAATAATAATTTTAAATTGAAATGATTTTATATATTTTGTTTCTCTCCTGTAAAACTGATTGTGAGTAAAAATTCGAAACTATCTTTATAAGAAACAGTTTAAAATTTGTTGAAGATGTCATTATACTACTTTCCGTTGATGGTAAAAAAGTAGGATTAGTTATTAGAAAAAATTAAAAATAGGGAAAAACACAACGTTAAAAAATTTCACTAAATTCGACCGCTTAGAAACAGTGGTTTGTGAGGTTATTCGAGATTGAAATAGAGATCTCTCTCTATTTCAATACCTTCTAAATCTACTTAGGTCTAGGGATCAGGAAAATTAAAGAGTGGGATATTTCACTGCAAAGTTTGAATATAAGACCTAAATATTGGATTTATACCAATGATTTTAAAATAAATATAAATACGTTATATCCTTACAAATCATCCAAAAATCTGTTCCAAAAAGGGCTACAACACACACACGTTTATCTTTTGTTTCACTAGACCAATCACATTGGTATAATACACGAAGGCATTTTAATGCTGTATGTCAAATGTCAAGCACTTCTGACAACAACAAAATCGTGCGTATCGTCTTGTATGGACAGAGCGACTAGAGCACTAGAGCGAGTACGAGCGGAACGCTCAATTGCCTGTTCTTACACTCTTCATCTTCGGGGCTCTAGTGACATATCTACCTCTTTTTTACATTATAACATCATTAGGTTTAGCGATCAGGAAAATTAAAGAGCGGGAAACTTCACTACAAAGTTTGAATAAGACCTAAATATTGGATTTATACGAGTACAAACTATAACGATAGGAACAATCCTGAAATTTCTATTAATATTTTGACGTTGCACATGAATGGTCACGTCCACTTCCCCTATTAAATAACAAGATGGTGTCTCGATAACCGCAACCGCTACTTGCGTTGTCTTATCTACCGTTAACATCGGGTGACATTTGTCGCTTGCAAATTTATAACTGATTTCGGATTCGCTGCACGTTGGCTTGAGTTAATAGTTGTACTTTTGGTCGTTAGGACGGCACTTTTCTGTATACATAGATAGACGCTTCAGGTTACAGAGGAGGTACAGGTCTTTTTAACCGACTTCAAAAAAAGGAGGAGGTTTCAATTCGACTGTATTTTTTTTATGTTTGTTACCTCAGAAATTTCGACTGGGTGAACCGATTTTGATTATTGTTTTTTTAAACGAAAGCTGGTGCTTGTCATATGATCCCACTTAAATTTTATTGAGATCTGACAATGGTATCCATGAGAAAACCATATAAGTCTTAAATTTCCATTAAGTATGTGCGCGACAAATGGACGAATAACTCAATATCACGCCAACCAATTTCGATGATTCTTTTTTTAATCGAAAGCAGGTGCTTTTCATGTGGTTTCACATAAATTGAACGAGATCTGACAAGTAGTTTTTGAGTAATTTTGAAGTCGGTTATTTTTTGTTAGTATTTAGATGATGTGTGTTTCCTTCTGGTCAACAATAAAAGTTAAAAGCAACTACAACCCGTGTGGCACAATAATTACCATGCCAAAAAATATTACCATGTCATGCCAGTTACCATGCTATGTTTATCTTGTGTTGTCCATACTCGTAGCACCCACAGGGAATCCTAATATGGGACTATGAGTTTGTAAAATTATTATGAAGCAAGTGATATCATTTTAGTTCCTACAAAATGAATTCGTCCATTCCGTTGTCTTTTATCTTAATATCACAAAAAACCAGTAGTCATAATCAACCCGAAACTGTGGATTTTCCTCAATGACTCAATAAAAAGTATTATTTTAGTTGACCGGGGAAATGGTCAGAGGGCATTGTTCATTGAGTATTGTAGTCACTAGTCAGTCATTCGGTGACTTATAGTAAAAATAACACGAATAACTATTATAATAACACAAAATACACATACACACACACTCACACAAACACACACACACGCATGCACACACGCACGCACACACGCGCACACACACACACACACACACACACACACACACACACACACACAATCACAAGGGTTCTCTGCGTTTTGCCGTGGATATAATACAAAATTAAAATGAAAACATCAAAAACTAACATAGGAAACAGGCAAGCCAACGAACTTGTGAATGTTTTAAACCAAACAGCTTAAAGGTAAATTATAAAAATGAGGATCGTTGTTAGTTTACTACGCCAAAAAGCATCAATAAATAGTTGTGTCGAAACATACATGCTTCTACACATGCAAATAATACGCACCCTCGGTGGAAAAATAGCACACGTGTTACTTTGAATTTTAGTTACTAATATGATTGGAAAGAGGGACAAAAGCTGCATAGTTATTAAGCTCAATTTTTTTCAATTTTTTTTTTTTCATTAATATTGACGGTTTTGTGCAAGAAATTGTGATGTAAATTCCTTTGAGTACTTACTAATATTTTAACAGTTTTTTTTGCTCTCCTGTAAAATTGCAATTTTCATCTTACGCCTTTTTCCACTGAGGGTATGAATACACAATTTTTATTTTTATTCATATAAAAACTGTAAATAATAAGTGAGCGCGAGAATTCAAGGCATTTCCTCTAAGCCGAGGCGTCTCACTGCGAGCACCGACGCTCATTGCACACTTCATAAGATTTCGCAAGGCAAGTTCGCAATACAAAACGTTTAGTTCTGCAGGCTAAAATTACAACAACATAATACACTACAATAAACTGTCGCTTTGAAAGCTGATGGACACAGAAATATGGGTTTTAAGTCCATTTCATAAATGCTAGAATAGCTTACAATCTATGCGAGTACAAGTTGAATAAACAAATTTGCAGAGACCGCCAAAAATGGTATTAATTACATTCCATGTATTTTTCTTAGGAATTACCTATTAGCGTGAGAATTTCTGAATAATGGAATTTAATTCATACTCTGTTGAGATAAAGATTACTTTGAATTAGCTATTACGGGAATATTTACCCATAGACAATTTTTCAGTCGGGTACACAGTAATGTGAATTTTTTTTTTTTTTTTTTATAGTAATGTGAATGTATGAAGTGCTCATAGCCTAACAGCTTAACTATATCGTAAGTGATCAACTGAGTTGAGTAACTCCGGGTGCGGTCGATAGTTGGATGGATGACCGCTAGTGGCATTTCTTGAGCACTTGGTACCGCTGGTTATCGCTAGAGAGACTTTTGGGTGGCATCACGGACGTTAAAAAAAACGGACGTAACCTTGTCTAATCGAGAGTGAAGCATAAAAATGGCCGATCGCTTACTACGTGTGCGTAATTTTGGGGTTACCACAATATGAACATTTCCCCATTTTGTCTTTATGTAGTAGTAAAATATAAACACTAAATGTATTACTTACTGAATAGTTATTCCGTAATATTCGGTTTACACGTATTAAGTAGTTAAGTAGATAACAAAATTTTAAGTAAATTAATACGATAAACGAACAATTTAGTAGTTAAAATTTAGTACGCAAGTAAACAAAAAGAAATTGAAATTTTTCTATTTTTCTGTTAAGTAGGTGTGCGGGACTTAACACTTAACACGTTTGGACAGACACTTTTAGTTAAAATTTAGTAAAAATGCATAAGTAATTAAGTAGGTTGTGAAGAATTTTATGAATTAAAGAGCTTTACTAAATTATTACGTTTGGACGCGCACTAAAAATTATTCACTTAAAATTTAGTTATCTACTTAAATACTTAATGCATGTAAATCGAAAATAACACATTCCACATTCAATAAATGCAAATTATTATATTTGATGAGATTAATGAATTTTATTAATTGACAACAGATTAAATACACTGGTTTACCCACTTCACTTATAGGGAAGGTATCTAAAATTTCTCAAATTTTGTTCTACCATTATCTTAACGTAATTAATATACTTACTTGATCGATAGCTTTTTAATATTGTTAGTTTGTAAGCAATGCCGCGGATAGACGTCCGGCTGACATGGCAAATATATAGGCAAGGGTTCCTTGTTATTTAGTACGGAACCCAAAAAATATATACTTTTAAACTAAAGTAAGAAACTCGAGCATTATATATGTTACCGGATATCTGTATAATGCTGGTATTCAACACAATTCCTAGGAAATGTGTATAATACCTGGGTCGTTTTGGCAATGTATTAAATTATATGAATATTATCACCATTACATAGTTTGCCTAGGTAATGTATACGTTTTCCAACTACTGTACAGAATACCTGCAGGTCCACCGGCAATGAATAAAGTTAGATTTGGGTATGTATAGTCAACTTGGATGGAGGTTGGAATTAAGAATTTACTTAAAAACACACTCAAAACAAATTATAACCTGCATGAATAGATATTTTTTTATACATTTTAAATTAATGCTTGACCGAAATCACACTTGATGGTAAGGAGAGATGCAGTCTAATGGCTCCTACACTACACTGCTCACCTACGCAGCTTCGGATTTTTCAAAATTGGTGACAGAACCGACTTAGTCAACCCCGACCCCACGTGGTACTAGTCTGCCCTACCCCTAGAGTGAATGTAAACCCCGGAGGCGCGGAGGGAGAGCAGCCCCCGCCCGCTGTAACAAACTGCAGGCACCATGTGAGCCGAAGCGGCTGAGGCTGGTCGCCACAGGCGACCAAAAAGCCGAAGCTGCGTAGGCGAGCATGGAGTGCCTGCAGTTTGTTACGCAAGGGCGGAGGGGCTGCACTTCCCGCAGCGCCGGAGATGTTTGGAAGCCTTTTTATGTATCAAAAACCCCTAAATTCTCCCTAAAAGTGCATATGCCACCGGAAGATGACTATTTGCAAAGCATGCTGTGGTTACCTGTAATTGTAGGAACAGTAAGATTTAATATGATAAGTAACAACTTGTATTGCAAATGATGAAACTGTATCTTATGTTGGTAATCCTATAATAAATAAATAAATAAATAAAGATAACAAGAAACGCAAATTTACAAACCTAGGTTTATAAACAATAAATATACAACCAAATGAATATTACTCTAACTGAAACATTCGCTACTTGAAAGTTGGCCTTTTGAAAAGTGTCATTATAAAAGGCAGACCAAACGTACAGTTGGCAACTGTTAGGTTGGGAAATTAAAAAAAAATGTGATAAGTTGGCAAATGATTATTCGGCGAAATAAAATTCTGCGAAACGTTAGTTGGCAAGTGATAATCGGCCAAACAATTTTCGGCGAAAAGGCAGCTTAGAGAACCGTCTTTTACACACATTACCAACTACGCATGGAGTATTGTATAGAATGCCTGGGCTAAGTATGAAATAAATAATATTAAAAACGTTACCTGAACGTTTTAGATATTCTATATATTGCCTAGGTATTGTATAGAATGCTGAATTATACAGATATCCGGTAACATATATACTATAATTTTCCCACACATTCTGGGTATTTGCATATGCAATATTGTTGGCAACACTGGCTGATTTTGTGGTTATAATTTTT
Organism: Thymelicus acteon; assembly: GCA_951805285.1. Classification (NCBI taxonomy): domain Eukaryota; kingdom Metazoa; phylum Arthropoda; class Insecta; order Lepidoptera; family Hesperiidae; genus Thymelicus; species Thymelicus acteon. The sequence goes on along the minus strand of OX638213.1, from coordinate 5,319,556 downwards.
CTAGTTTATTTTGTTAATAACTTTAGGAAAAATAAAAGAAATCAGTGATTTTTAAAGCTTACTTGTGAAAGGTGATCCCTTTATGTTTTTTAACTGAATTATTCTATCTATTGACTATTGTTCTTGCAACTTTTAACAGCACACAAAGGCATTTTTAGGGTTCCGTAGCCGAATGGCAAAAAACGGAACCCTTATGGATTCGTCATGTCTGTCTGTCTGTCTGTCTGTCTGTCTGTCTGTCTGTCTGTCTGTCTGTCTGTCTGTCCGTCCGTATGTCACAGCCACTTTTTTCCGAAACTATAAGAGCTATACCATTGAAACTTGGTAGGTAGATGTATTCTGTGAACCGCATTAAGATTTTTACACAAAAATAGAAAAAAAGCAATAAATTTTGGGGGTTCCCCATACTTAGAACTGAAACTCAAAAATGTTTTTTTCATCAAACCCATACGTGTGGGGTATCTATGAATAGGTCTTCAAAAATGATATTGAGGTTTCTAATATCATTTTTTTCTAAACTGAATAGTTTGCGCGAGAGACACTTCCAAAGTGGTAAAATGTGTGTCACCCCCCCTGTAACTTCTAAAATAAGGGAATGATAAAACTAAAAAAAATATATGATGTACATTACCAAGCAAACTTCCAACGAAAATTGGTTTGAATGAGATCTAGTAAGTAGTTTTTTTTTAATACGTCATAAATCGTAAACCGCAAAAAACATTGATCAAAGTTACAACGAACTACAAGAACTTTTATATTATGTTACTTGCTGCTACGGAACCCTTCATGGGCGAGTCCGACTTGCACTTGGCCGCTTTTATTATTCTTTATCAACTACCGTTGCCCGTATGATTTGAGTGCGGTCCGGCGCCGGAATGGCGGCCGATGGTGTCAATGTGTGCGTGTTTACTTGTACGAATAGAGAGTTTGTATTCCGATGGGTGCTTCACTGAATTTGTTCTTGAGATTACGTCCGTCTTTATTTAAGGTCCGTGGGTGGCATTAACAGTTTTCACCAATACGTTTGCACATGCCCATTTATAGTAGGTATATGTTTATAAAGTATTTGTTTCATACATTTTCACATATTATCCTCTTCGTCATAGAAGCTGTAGCGTAATTAAAACTTTAAATGTAATTGAATTAACCCCTTTGTTCACGCAATTATTGTTTTTCTGGTGCGGTTTGAGGGTATCTACAAAATCTACGGTTGGCGGACGGTGAGCTGTGCTCGGGCGCGGTACACCGTTCCAGTCGCAAATGGGCCCCGTCTCGCTCGGTACTCGGCACGCGATCAATTTCGGCTTCGATTGAGAATTTACTGAATATCAGTTGTTTACGGCTTTAGTAGAAGATTTCGAGACAGTGAAGGAGTGCAGAGGAAGCATCACTAGAACTTCCGATCAGCAACGCCGGCTCCAGCCTCCAGCCAAGGTGAGTGGAGGATATCTTTTTGCTCTGTTGGGACTAGGGCAAGCAATACTTGCATTGAACAGCTGTAACGAGGTGTACTAATACCTCGTTCAATACTCCTTGGCTGGCAGATGCATTTTACTTTTAAATTTTTAAATATTGACATTTGGTTTTTTCAAAGAAATAAAAATCGTCTGGCAGCTGGGTTCCCTTCGGGAATCATGTAAATACGTTATTTTTATTTTATTTTGATACTTTTATTAATTTTACTAACAGTGTCTATTTTATATGTTAATTTGAATACTACTGTGTATTAACCGGTATTAATACAATACAATACATTTAAAAATTGGAGTTGTGCTCATTCGATAATTTACTACCCCGCCCTGAGCTAACTACTATTACTGTCGAGGATCTGCACCCTCGCACTGGCGCCCCACGTTGGGCGCCAGTGCGAGGGGGCAGATCCTCGGCAGTAGTAATTGTAGGTAGCTCAGGGCGGGGTAAGAGATTATTCAATTAGGAACAACTCAGATTCTTCAAGGTATAATTATTTTGCAAGGTATAAATATCCTATACAATCACTATCAAAATATTTACATAATTAGGCACTATACAAAATTTATAAAAGTGATAAAAATATCCAAAATAAAAATATCGTACATATTTACATCATTCCCGAAGGGAACCCAGCTGACAGACGATTTTTATTTGAACCAAAATGTCAATATTTTAAAATTTAAAAGAAAAATGCATCTGCCAGCCAAGGAGTATTGAACGAGGTATTAGTACACCTCGTTACACAGCTAAGTTGAAAAACTAGGATCTGTCCAGCTTAACCAACTTACTATCGAAGGCATCATTACCCAAATACCTTTCTTTATCTATTAAACAGCATAGAAGAGAGACAGAAAAAAAAACTCCCAATTCGTAACAAAGTTGTTCCAGGTGGAACAACAATTTAATTAAATAAGATAAGAGTAACTCCATCTCTGTTTGCTAAACAACGTTGAAGAGGACAGAACAATTGTATCTTCAAAATCTCTATTGCAAACCAGCTAGTTCTAACTTCAATACATAATATTGGTTGCGTGTTGTAGGAAAACACCCAAACGCTATTTTTACGTAACGCCGCGTACAATGGACACTTTCACCTTCACTATGCTTAACCGAGTTTGATGTCGATAGCCGTTACTTTAATTAATTATATAGTTTACATAATAGTACTGTTAATATAACTGTTTTAGAGTAAACATTGTTACTTTATTGTTTACTAGCTGTTGCCCGCAGCTTCGCATACGGAACTTATGTTTTACCTTATTTGTACCTCTTGCAGATGAAAATAAAAAAAACGATAAATTTATATTATATTTAGTAATTTATATACCTACTGGAACCCAAGATAAAATGACAAAGGATTCCTCCAGGCGCGGGTTTTGAAAAATAAGCAATATTCATATTAATTTGTATTTTTTCCTTTTTTTGCAAAATTTTGAAAATCTGAAAAATGTAATATAATATGTTTCATCAATTTAAGCAAAGAATATTTGTTGCAAATTTGAAGCAAATTAGTCGATGTTTTAAAAATATTCCATACAAACTTTCATCCCGTTTCCCGGGGAAACCTTTTTATTTTCCGGGATAAAAAGTGTCTTTAAATATGACCTGGAGTATTAATAAGAACTTTACCGAAATTCACCTTCACCGAAATCCGTTCAAGGCTTTTCAATCGAGGCTAATAGAAATTTTTTAAAAATATTCAATGCACAGAAAATTTGCCCTTTGAATATTATTATACCTAGTATAGAATATAGATAGACAAGTGTTACATATTTTGTACGGTCAAACTCCTGAAAGAGCCTCCTTTATCACTCCAGCTATTTACGATCCTCATATCCTAAAATGTAAACGAAGCTCTAACTTAGTTTGAATAGAGTTCCGGGTTTGATTCCCGATCGGAGCAATAATTTCATAAACGTGGGGAGATTTTTAGCCGTATTGGGGCGGCTTAGAATACTAACCCCAATCCCACGCCGGATGGGTGTCGTAAAAGACGACTAAATCCGGCCCGCTGGTGGTAGGGCCCCTCGAGGAATTATATTGGTAATATTGATTTTAATTCTTAATTAATACCATTATTACTATTATTATTTCTCCATGGGGTTCGCCTGGATAGCTACCACCCTCGAGCATGAGTCAGCCGCTAAACGACTCGTCGTGTTCCGGCTGGGGGCTTGAGAGCCAGTTCTTTCTTTTTCTTCTCTCTTTCTTGGCCGGCAACGCATCAGTGATGCCTTTGGTGTTGCTGATGTCCATGGGCGACGATAGCCACTTAACATCAGGTGGATCGTCAGCTCGTTTGCCGGCTATTTCCATAAAAAAAAAAGATCGTCTACGTAAAAATGAAAGCAGGGGCACGTTCAATTGTTGTTATATTACATGAATTTAAATAAACAACTCGGTATTTTATTAAATAAATAGAAATATATATTTTCACTTGCAGATAACAATAATATCATTGGAGGCACGTTCGTTTTTAAAGAAGATACTCTCTATACGATTTGTATTGTCCTGTTTGTGTGTGACCGATTATTATCCTTCAGGATCATTATCATCATTACCCTTCATCCATTATTAAATAATCGGTAAATAATCTGAACGCACATATGCATCCGCATATGTCATCCGCATCGGGCTTTCTTATGATTTCATACAAATGCGATGCGCCCGGCGCGGATGTTGCGGACAAATGTGCGTTCACCATAGGTGTATGGCTGAAGAGATCGTCTTAATTCTCTTATTTCTCTTACTCCCTCTATGCGTAATTCTTTCTGTGTATCTCACTTGTAGTTATTACTAGGTAAAGACGGCATGAAAGGAAGACGCGGCTGATTACATAGATTCAGGAATGCACTCCAATTACCTGCTCATTTACATCAATTTATATAATAACTGAAGCGATTATGTGTTTATAATACGAGTAATGACTGAGTAATGTATTTTCTTGTCGATGTACATTGTGTATCGTTAAGACTGTGTGGATACTGACTGACTTTATGCATCTTTACGTTTGAAAACTAAATAATAAATATATGGTCTGATATTCGAAATGTGCTAATAAATCCCTTCCATTGGGTCTCCTCGCCATTATTTTAATTCATGATGTTATATCTTCTGAAGAGCGTCATTTAATTCGATGTAATCTCATACAACTTAGTCGACGATAAACACATTTCAAGATGAGAATTGAACGCACATAGATTACATACATAACCATCTTTAAGCTTCGTCATAGCGCAATAAAAATAGTAAACAAATCCTATACCAAACGAACAACACAATACTTAAAGACTTCTAGTACTATTTGACATGAATACGCATACAAAGGACAAGCCAGTCGTATTGAGCCATGATGCGGCTATCAGCCCATACTGATGACTGCTTACCAGTAACGTCGAAGAATTGATCGACAGTTCAATTGATAAGGCGCCAAGATTGACACTAGCTACTTTGTGTCCCGGCGATAAATGCTTATAAATGGATTGCTGTGAAGAAATGCCTGAAATCTATTACCATAGCTTATGTTCTTATCGATTATTATAGATAAACAGTATTGGTGTATTAACAATTGACAGCACAGTCTTTTAAAGTGTTTAAGTAGTCTTAAGTAATCCAAAACGCATCTTTTCTTTTTTTAAATCAATACAAATGAATGTATCACGACTTTTTGATTTATTCAACTGTGAAATCGGCTAGGAGCCTGAATTTTTGTAGTACCTACTTTGTGATATAAATTATGATGAAAACACATAATTAGCTTATTATAGTTAGGTATATAAATTACGTGTCACGTTGTTTGTCCGCGATGGACTCCTAAACTACTTAACCTATTTTAATCAAAATTGCACACCGTGTGCAGTTTGATCCAACTTGAAAGATAGGATAGCTTACATCTCAAAATAAAAAAAAATTAGAGGTGTCAAGGGACACCCGGTTGGAACGAAGTTCCTTTCGATTAATACTAAGCGACCAGATGTCTTCGAGGGTGCGACAGTACAATCATAGTATGTGGCTGTCTTATTCACTCTTCGGTATTTAGCATAGGCACAACAGGGACGTCCATGTCGTCCATATCACGATCATGCACATTAAGCTATTATTGCCATTTCTCCCGTCATGCCAATCAATATGCGGAAGAGCGACAGTGATAGATTTATTTTTATCCCTGTCGCTCTTCCGCATATTAATTCTGGATTAATATTGGAACTTCCTTCCAAAAAAAACTTTTGACAGAACAAAGTCTGTCCGGGCAGCTACTTTACTATAAACATAATTATGACGTTGTATACTACGTTGATGAAGCTTTGTATGACGGAAATACCATTTGAAACTGGCAGTCAAAATGCATTTCTGTTCCTACTTATTTGACTGACTTTATAAGGTGTTCTCGGTACACGTAACAATGTAAGAACGTACTAAGTAAGGTCCGGTACTAATACGAATAGTGCGGAGGTGTATGACAAGACGTCTCATTGTCTAACGATCTGTGACAACTTTACTTGGAGATGTATTTTTGTTGTACATAAGATGGTTAGCAAAAACACCTGTTGAAGTGTTTATAAAAAAATCTTTAATGATTGCTTAGATTCATATGGAGACACTTCAAACTCGACAACCGTGGGAAATAACCGACAAATTCGATCATGATTGGAAATAATTATGATATCTATGATTAAAATAACATAGTTTAATTCTCTTCATTTAATTCGGGTTAAAACCGTACTCACAGTTTTACTTGCGATCTAATTGAAACCTGAAGTGAATTTATTTTTTTTGGTTATAATTACAATTTAGAAACTGCAATTATAGCGCATGAGGAGGTGAACTGGACGATTCTGCCTTAGCTTAAAAAAATCAGGAAAATTTCTTAAAAATCCCTGGGAGAACCTGCTTACTTGTTTATAGCACCGTTTTAAAAAAAATGTAGACGTTTATTGTCATTTACTTAAGAAAATGGTTAAGGTCAATTTTGTTTCACACACTGTTCATTAGAATTTTAAATCAAACCTTAAACGAGGAATTCGTCTTTAATTAAAATGAACAAAAAACTTTCACTAACTATACTCATAAATAATCCAAAGAGTATAAATACTGATAAAGCTACGAACAGTATAACTAACTGTAGAAACGTTATTCGTCAACTTTCTCCTTACGATTTCAGTTTTACACAACCTTACCTCGGTGTGGATACCGAAGATGACCTCGAGAGATTCGTCTTGTTCCTCAGCCTGAACAGTTTGTGGTGCCTCAAATCCATTTTGAAAAGAGAACAACAAAGTCAGAACAGAACAACAACAGCGTCAGAACAGAACAACAGAACAACACAACAACACACGACCACTCACTCACCGCGGGCACTGCGAACTAATGCAACAATTAAAACCGCGTAATGCAATCTTATTAACATAAAAATTTCAAGTTTTAGCCTTACTGTGAATCATTAGAAGCGAATTACATTGTGTTACGCTTAGGTAATCTCACTTCGATGCGCAAATATCATGATGCGCGGGAAAGAGAGAGCAGAGCACAGCTGACTATGAATTGCCAAAACAGGCGTAATGTCGTAACTTCAAATGTTTGTGTCGAGTTTATATCGTCTAGAATCAACAGTAAAACACGGCGTTTATGATGTTTTGCAATACCTAAAATAACTAAAATAAAAATTGCTTCATGATTTAGATAAAATCGCCTAAAATTTTATTAATAAGATTTTACGTATCTACGAAGATTTTATCAAAACTTTCGAAACTTTAGTAAGATAAAGTGTCCGTTCAAGTGTAATAATATTTAAGTGGTTGTTGACACAAATCATTATGGATGATCTATCGAGTCGTGTCAATCGTAAGCGATTTATTGAGTTTAATGGATGAGATTTAGCAGTTAATTTTATGAGCTTTCGTACCTTCATCGCAACATACGCATTTCATTAACATGACTTGCTGTGGCAAACTTAAGCAGCTTTCTGAGGTCGTGTCGTGAGGGTAAGTGGTTTATCCACTAATGCCAGTTTTCTGTAACTTATCTCATACTGCTGATAAGAGATCATATTATGAAATAACGGTGCCGCATCTACCTACTCGTAAGTTACGAGTTTAGTTTTTAACTAACTATTACTTAATTTTAAAGATATGCTAAGGAGTTTATCTCACTGTTTCTTCTCCACAATCATCAAACACGTGAAAAGTTACGTGAAAAGTTCAATAGAAAACTAATTATCCACAGTAACACATACAGATAGGTTATATCCATAGGTGACCTGCTCATTAAGCCTCTTTCATAATAAAAGAGCGTAAACATTAAATACTCGACGCTCACTGCTTACAAGCTTCCGCGTAAGTACACCGCGCTTTGTGAGGTAAGAAAAAGCTTTTATTTATGCAAATTAGCCCAGTAGTCCGGAGATTAGTGGCGACAAATAGACAAAAACACACCAGCTCGTTAACATTACAACTGTGTACTTCTCAGTCAGTTCTCAGGGCAAAGGTATTAGGTAACTGTTATGTTGTACACGTATGCTTGCGTGTATATCAAACAAAACGTACTAACATATTATGCGTTCAGAATTATGAAGCCCAATAAGTAGGTACTTGCTATTACTTACTTATGTACTTTTATGTAAAAACCGTTCAATATTTCTGGCGTGAAAGAATAAAAAATATTCATTTATCGATCATTTTATATATATATATTTAAAATGATCTCTTTTGATAAAATCGGCTATTTTTTAGTATCTTTATTAATCTGTATATCAATTTCAAAGTAGCTTGTTAATTTATCATTCCTGGTACACTAGGAAGTGTCAGTATTGTTTGACGAAGCCTCTTACAAGGGAGCTTACTCGATTCACGTAGAGATAACCGGAGCGGCGCGTTTGTAACTTCATACGCGATGGATGGGATGCGGCGCTGCAATTCTAAGTAGCGGATTTAGACTACTGAAATAGTACTGTAGCTCTCATCTTGCGTATTGTAAGGTCAATGTATGCAGTGCCACTGTATTAGGAAAGCTGGATTTCAGTTGTTAATAATTTTTAGGGTTCCGTAGCCGAATGGCAAAAAACGGAACCCTTATAGATTCGTCATGTCTGTCTGTCTGTCTGTCTGTCTGTCTGTCTGTCTGTCTGTCTGTCTGTCTGTCTGTCTGTCCGTCCGTATGTCACAGCCACTTTTCTCCGAAACTATAAGAGCTATACTGTTGAAACTTGGTGAGTAGATGTATTCTGTGAACCGCATTAAGATTTTCATACAAAAATAGAAAAAAAACAATAAATTTTGGGGGTTCCCCATACTTAGAACTGAAACTCAAAAATGTTTTTTTCATCAAACCCATACGTGTGGGGTATCAATGGATAGGTCTTCAAAAATGATATTGAGGTTTCTAATATCATTTTTTTCTAAACTGAATAGTTTGCGCGAGAGACACTTCCAAAGTGGTAAAATGTGTGTCCCCCCCCCTGTAACTTCTAAAATAAGAGAATGATAAAACTAAAAAAAATATATGATGTACATTACCATGAAAACTTCCAACGAAAATTGGTTTGAATGAGATCTAGTGAGTAGTTTTTTTTTAATACGTCATAAATCGCAAACAGCAAAAAACATTGATCAAAGTTAAAACGAACTACAAGAACTTTTTTATTATGTTACTTGCTGCTACGGAACCCTTCATGGGCGAGTCCAACTCGCACTTGGCCGCTTTTTTGTTGATAGTTTGAAATTTTTTTCTAATGTTGATGAATATGATAATTCTTGACAAAAAATTACCGAATGCAAAATAACTCAAAAACTACTTGTCAGATCTGGCTCTAATTTAATTGGGACCATATGACAAGCACCAGCTTTCGACTGAAGAATCATTAACATCGGTTTACCCATCGAAAGTTCTGAAGTAACAAACATAAAAAAATATAGTCGAATTGAATACCTCCGCCTTTTTTGTTTAAAATTCCAAAGTCCCAATTGCATTAGATCAGATATTTTTTGAATCAGCTGTTTATATATGTTGCTTTTTGTATTAAAATTTATTATAAGTTTAATAATGGCACGCCTATAAATCATTTATGATATTATATTAACTTTTAACAAGAATCACATCATTTACTTTCACCGAATTTATCGCCAAACATTCTCGAATGAAACTACACTCCACTCTCTCATTCTTGCAAACGTGTGACAGATTTCACAGAATTTACCACTGTAATAATTATCATCCTGCGAGTACAAAGCCCGATAGTGTCACACACAACTCACCAGTCCCTACATTTGAGGAGCGCACCGTTACACAACACGATGCGCATATAAAACGAGAGGTATAAGCGTTTCGACTCGCCATCGAAATATAACTGTTCCGAATATTTGTTAGTGTGACCGAACAATACTATGGACAAAAGAAACTCATGAGGCGTGGCTGTAGCAGAAGTTAGAGATACGTTAAAGATAAAGAATACTTAACAGTTACTAAGTACGTAGGTACCTTGTACTAAATACTATGTTAGATTTATGATAAGATTTGGTTTAATTGTAGAACAGGCATTGACTGCGCTCCTGCCTATTTTGCTTTAAAAAAATTAACAATCAATACTGATTAGTAAGTAATGACAATGGACTTAATTGGTGATGAATGATGAGGTCAATGATGAGATGGGTTCTCAATTCCAACCCAGTTCATTTTATGTGTTATTGCCTGCATCTGCGTTCCCACCCACCTAAGAAGTGGAGGTCTTCAAGAAAAGAGTGATTATGCTTTTGTTAAGCGCTCACCATCCTGGACCACTCCACTTACCATCAGGTGGGATTTAGGTCAAGCATTATTTTAAGTAAAAAAAAAGTACCTAATTGACATTTTTTTTCCTTAAATTCCTTGTGTGATCTCCATCTGTTATTTAAGCTAAAAATAACAGATTATTAAGTTTAATTTAACCTACTTTCAGAACATGAACAATAAAAAGGTACAAGTTTAAATACATTAACATGCCGCCGAACCTGAGCCCAATATTCCTGTAGGTGTCCTGCATATTTTAACCGAAGACCGAAATTTGACAATGCATCGAGACAAACGGATTATTTACGACGCTTCACCCGGCGACAGCGAAGGTCAATGTAATGTATGTTATTAGGTTAATTGGGTTTATACTTGTCCGTATGCCGTATGCCGTTTCGAGACGGGTAATGATGAATGAACGGCAAGGAATGAATAATATGATAGCAGAGAAATAAGTCGTAATTTTAAGATTATTGCAAATATTGATATGAAAACTACAGCTAGAGAAAAAGGCAGGTGATTCATTAGTACAAAGAGTGTTATTACTCGTAGATGTGGGTACTTCACAATATCTACCGTATCGAGTATTATTTATTAATATTATACAACACAAATACCTACTTAGGTATGTGTTATAGTTTCTCGACATGTTTTAAATGTCACAAAGCTGTTGCCTAGAGTCCACATTTATGTTTTCTAGTTACATGACATGTAATACATGACATCTATACTCTATACTAATATATAAAGAGGAAAGATTTGATTTTTTGTTTGCATTGAATAGGCTCCGAAACTACTGAACCGATTTGAAAAATTCTTTCACTGTTGGGAAGCTGCTCTATCCCCGAGTAACATAGGCTATATTAAAAAAAAAATAGGATCCTTGATAAAACTCCAATAATGTAACCCAAGGTGTAAAAAATAAGAAAACGGAAGCAAAGCGAGGGCGGTTACTCGTAATAAATAAAGACGAAATTTATACAAAGCTCAAGGTTAAGGAATTAAGCTAGTCTACATTTGGGCTAATAAAAAAACCTTAATAAGGCTCTTAGCGACTTTAGGACATAACTTACTGAAATATAAAAAAGAAGCATAAGGAAGATAACTTTAAAGTAAATTAAGTGCGTGATAAAATATGGAATAAGTAGGGCAGATTAAATTACAAACAAACTCGGTTATAATCTTTGAAAACTGTAGTATTAAAATACTTTTATTTCAAAAGTATATAGATATAATACTAGCCAAATAGAAACTTCGAGAGCCTTTCCAACACGATGATAAAGATAAAGACCGATGACTTTACTGACAGATATTTATAATAGGATCTGTATAGGAATGTGAAATACTCGTAACCACGGATGTGTGACGTTATAATGACTTGTTCATATGGGAGCCTGAGAAAATTATGATATAGGTCACATGTGCTGTCATGTGTGTTTATTAAATCCTTCCTCTGTTTTTCTTTTCATTTATTACGTCATCTGTAGGCAGATGTCTTCCATCCCTTCTCCAATCTCAATTCTCTAAAACCAACCAAGGTGCTATTTCGTTTAACTTTGTCTCATTTGTGATACCTATGTCAGTGACATTCTCAGTTCGCTCGCAGGCAACCTTAAATTGAACTGTAGTATTTAAAGATTGTTATATTTAAAAAAAATCATGGGGATTATGAATGTTATAATGATGTTAACATTACCTTTTAAATTACCTTTCAAAGTTCGTTTGTAATTGAACAATCGATCGAACTGTCCTATAACAGTAGTGTTTTTTCTTGTAATTCGGTTCTTTGTGAAGTCTTATTTTTATTTCCTTACACGGTACAGTGCAACTGAGAGCCAATAAGTAGAGTATGAGTATGCAACCGTTTTAATTGTTTATAAAATGTTTAATCTGAGATCCAGGACCGATATACCCGAAGATAACATTCCAATCTTATTAACGCAGTTAAACAAAGCCGCCTGGTTTTAGAACAACACTTGTTCTAGATTTGCGTGAAAGGATCGTTTAAAAAGCGATTTAGTGTGTTGTTAATTGACAATTAATTGTTTGAGACGGACAGCGGTAGGCGGCGAGATGGTATCGCGGTTGGAGCACGCGAGATGGGTTTGTTTGTTTTGGTACGTCAATCAGACTACTTGATTTATTGTCATAGGACGTTATGCCGAAAATATCTTATGATAGGTAACGAGCTTATGATTGAGTGTCGCTCAGTTTAAGTAGTTATTAGTAAAAGATTTTCATATTATGAATAAATGTCAAAGGATTTTTTTAACGATAATAGATGACGGAAACTGTAAGGCTATTCTGTTTTGTAACTTGACAGCGGAATCCGCGTTGAGTGTCAAAATCCTATCTTTAGACATTTGAAGTTTGACACTCATCGCGGATTCCGCTGTCGAGTTACAAAACAGAATAGCCTTACTGATTAGCAAAATCAGGTGACTCCTTAAATTATTGCCATACTTCTGAGTTAAAGGAGAAGATCGTAAATAAGTCTAAATAATAATGAACAAAGCAACTGGGCTGGTTTTAAGAGTCAAACTGACTATTATCTGCTTCCAAAATATCATGTTTATTATACACAGCTTCGACATTTCGAATTTTATTCCAAAACGAATACATCTACATATAAATAAAGAAAAAGTAATTGCCGTCTGTTTACAACATCACAAGTACCTATTCCTCTGGTTGTTATAAAAACAAGTACGTAAGACCTTTTTAAGTGTCTGTGGGCTTGCCATTCACTATCCAATCGAGCCAGTCACGTGGGCTCTGAGATAAAAATAACTTCGGTAAATAAAGTGTTACTAGGTTAGGGTTACCGCTATTTGTTTTTGCACAATATTTTAAAATAATCAATTACTTAATTATTCTTGAAATATAATTTATAAACATAAACGCTTACACACTCATACTCCCGTAGTAGATTTTTACCTGTGTCGCGGGTGGCATGGACGACACATATAACACATCACAATAACACCCATGACCCAAGTACAAATATTTATCTGTCAAATAAATATCTGCCCCGGCCGGGAATTGAACCTGGGACTCCTCGCTTCGTAGGCAGAATCGCTACCATCTATGCTACAGGGTAGACTTATAACCATGCATGTTAAATTAAATATTTCCTATAGTAATGAGAAAAAAACGACTATTGAAGGAAATCATGTATAAAAATATATTAATATACAAGCAGATTTAAAGCAATGAAATAATTGTATTAAGCAAAAATTATAAGCTACATTGCAATTGTTAAATTCCAATACTATCGCCCCAACTCAGAATCACTAATGTATAATCAGTAACCGTTAGTGACTGAATTGGGGTGTAAGTATTTATATGTAGATAGCTCGTTTCGCTGTGAAGCAAATTGCATCGACAAAGTGTGTGTTACTTTGAAAAGTGTGTAGGTAGCAGGGAAGTATAATTTTAATATATATCAAGTAGTGATAAATTAAGTAGTTTCCATTGAGTATCAATATCATTCTCCTCTCTCTCTCAATCTCTTAAAATGCTTCTCATATTATTAAAGATCACTTTATGCATTGAGCTTGTCAAAAACGGTTTCTCTGACTGTAATGATCACCATAGCCAATGGAAATAACTTGTTGTAACTTTAATGCGATTTAGGTGGTACAAATAATATTATTTTATATAACTTTTTAATAATTCCCAAGCCTTTTTGACAACCCTACAGCTGGAACAGTTTGACGCGTGCCCTAGAACACTCGATCTGATAAAACTAAGAATATTGTCATTGCCATGCATGAAGAAAATAATCAGCTTTTACATCTCATTTAATAAACAGTGTGTGAACAAATGACCTGCATAATAATGGCTTAATAACTGATTTTTGGATTTTTACGCTTTCACGCAAAAAGTACTAAACAGATTGTCATGAAATTTAGCGTACAGATAGATCGTGATCTAGAATAAGGTAGTTATTACCTCGGAAAACGAGGACCAAACCACGGGCTGAGCACTATTATACAGCATGCAGTTGTCATGCAGAAGAAGAATATAAAAGACATCTGGTTTTAAGTAGTTTTCTTCCCAAACTTTAGACCAAACTCCGCTGGATTCGGAAGGCTCAGGATCGTACTGAGTGGCTTAGATTAGGGGAGGCCTATATCCAGCAGTAGACCTCTAAAGGCTGATGGATGGATGGATGGACAAAACTACTCTTTCTTATATATTTTTATATATGTTTTTATATTATTATTATTTAAAATATGATTGTATTGTATAACTGCCCAAAACATGGTATTAAATAAAAACATCTTTATCAATAAAAAACTCGATTCTAATTGCCTGCTTAAAAACGTTACTAAGAACATTAGAATTAATCGCACAAAAAATGAACCTTCTAGACTCCCACATCCTGTTAGCTATTAGTGGACGACTTATTTTTACATACATATAAAATGTCAATTTCACCTGATTAGCATTCAGAGGACACGTCTCAGAACCTTCGCTTCATGCCTAACTACGCACGTCTGCGCTGAGGTTTGTCACACAGGGACATGTTATATAACCCATATGAATATAAAAATAAACTATGATATATACTGTTATATTACATTAAATACTTATAAATGTTGTGACGCTCTTTAAACGTAATCCTTTACTATCTCGTCAATAAGAACATTATATTTACGTAAAGGCGAAAGGTTACGGAGTCGAAACACACATTAATAATAATGAATTTATTAATTTATTGTTAAATTTAATTATACAACGACCTCAATAGTACATTGCATAATCACCCAAATGTCTGTCTATTTGAATATAAATTTTATGTAATTCTAATATTTTCCATCATATTTTTATATGACGATTTAAGCATATTATTCACATATTGTAACAGTCTACACTTATTTATAGTTATCGTTTAAATGTGTGCATAGCTTCAAAACTTATTTATTTATGTTACAAACGTTACAAATAAAAACTATTATACAAACGTGTTTTAATCACGCTATAAATTATTACAAATATCTATAACCTGTTACCCGTTCAACATGTTTTCAAATAACTAAACAACATAATAATATTTAAGTATTAAGAGACCGGCCCTTATCACCATCGTGGAATTATTTTGCAAGATTCTGCTGAGTAACAGATCTCGTTATTGCACAAGAAAAAGGCTTTTAAGTTTATAACTTACATATCATTTCTTAACGTGAGCTCTGATTGATTAAATAACTTCACTTCAGCTTTGTTTGGTCTCACAATTTAAAATATCATTTAAAAAGCAGAGTCATGTAGAATGATTTTATTATCTTTTTTCTTTTTGCTATCCTATCCATTTCATGAAACAGAAATCATGCTGATAAAATCGGCCTGCACTACTTAACACGTTCGATGCGAAACCAGGTCGAAAACATGTTGTACATGACTCGCTTGCAGTGCGGCTAAGAAAAACATAGACTTCTCTGTGGTGCGAAAGGCATAACTTCGGTTTGCTTTGGTGTAGGAAGGAGATGAATATATATCTAAGATGTGCTTCTAAAGTAGAGTTCAAAGGAGTGGCCAGCTTATTACCAGATTTTTTAGATCTGGTACCGCAATGAAGAAATAAAATATAAATACAGTGCGGTACCGGGTAGAATACACCTGGTACCTCCGCGCACCTTGTACCGCACCCTGCGCTAGCTTTACGCGGCCAGTGTTGTGTTGCAGTCGATAAAACGCACGCATCCGTCAACATGTCTTCAAAGAAAAGGTGCCGAAAAAAGATCGATTTCAACTTTGATGTTGATGACAACAAAGATAACAGCAAAATGAAATCAAATTATAGATTGTTATATCAAAAACAGGAAAGTCATCATTAGATACGTAATAAACGTTCTCCGTATTATAACAAAAAAACCTACGTGCAGATGAAAAAAAAAGGTATAATGTACCACGAATGTCTAGCTTTTTTGAAATAACACGGTCAATGTTTGAGTGAAATGAGAAGGTTATAAGCAGATGAGCCACTTGTCTAGTTACTGCATACAACTTTTTAGACCTAAATCTACTTTTTGTTCGAGTTTCTTAATAGGTTAGACCTATTATCACGTGTATTACTCGTATAAGAGAAATTGTATTAATAACTAATTATTAGAAATTGTAGAAAAAAATATTGAAGCTTTTTTAGAAAACAGCGTGGAAACTGACACAGGTAATTTTTGAAAACTAATATCAACAATATATTTTATTCACGCGCCTATGTTTTCCATTATTGAAAGATTGCACACACACAGACACACACACGAACACATATATAAATTCGTTAATAATACATATATTTTTTCAGAGCCTGCACCGAAACTAAGTAAACTCCATCTGGTAAAGGGTGACAAGAAAAGAAATTGTGTCAGATGTTACGAAAAATTACGAACCTTTTTAACAAGCCGACAAAAAATTAAAAAAAAAAATACGAAATGTGCTGAGTGTCAAAAATACTTCTGTTTACCTTGTTTTAATGAAAAACATTGAATTTAATAATTTTTTTCTTTTATAATAAACCTTACATAAAGTTATCGATATTTTTACTTTTCAACTCTAAAATATGTGCAAAAATTCCCGTGTTCAGTGCGGTACAAGGCGTAAATGACATTGTAACTTATTTTAGCTACAGATTCTAAACAAAATAAGCTGTTCACGTACGCCTTCACATTTATATAAATCACTTCATTATAGATAATGTCCAAGGCAAAAAATTATATATTTTTTGTTAAAATGATGCCAAAAACAGACTTTAGTTTCTGAAACGCTACATGGTCTAATAGAACTTGTATCGCCACAATGAAAGGTTTAGGACCAGGTTGAAAACATCTTGTACCGCAGTAATGGAAAGAAATAAAAAATGGGTGCCGCTTCGAACGTGTTAAAGGGTTCGAAAAATAGATACGTCGTTGTCATTCGGTCCCTTGGCAAACTTGATAGTCATGGCCTCTCTGTAGATTTTTCTACTCTGTACCTGCATCGACATATTCGATCTGACGAGCTGTACATATATATTCCTACGCATGGCATATAGACAGCATTCCAAGAAATCATACTGCCATAGTCGTCGTTTCATTTGGAATTTTATCTATTTATTTCTAGTCTACAGAACATCTTCGTTAATAATAGTTATTCATGTATTTTAATGCATGTAATCATTACATATTTTGAAATATTTGCGTTGCCAGTAACATAATGACATTTAAATTTCGCTAGCAAGAAAACTTAGAAAAACTAATTCTGTAATAATAGTTCTGTCCTGCATCCAGTACCTCAAAATACATTGATTATAAGAAAATCAGAGAAGTAAATATGATGAAGAAAATGGTAACAATACTGAAAGCTGATAATATCAAATGTATACTCATTGAAAATATCAAATTAAAAGTATTAATTTTAAATATTTGCACTTATTAATAGAGCTCACGTGTAACGCCTCAGCCTTTCTTCGAAGAAAGAAATGAATACGTACCTGAAAATGAAATTGAAATCTTATTAGTATTATAAAATCATATAAGCAGTAAACTTGTAAGCAGAATGTTACATATACAAACGGGATCTAGCCAACTACGTACATTAATTTAATCTCATAACCCTAATAAAACATTCCTATCAGATAAAGTACTTGAAATATCCCGGGTTTGATTCGCGATCAAGAAACAATTTTAATGACAAAATAATTAATCACAGGCATCGTTTGTAGCTAATATCCATGTCAGCTTCAACGGAGAGAATAATTATATTAATTTGTAAGAGTATTATTAAACTATTAGGTAATTAGGTTGTGAGTATTAAGTCAAGATGTCATGTCACATTCAACGTCCATTGCCGCCACAAAAATCACAGTTTTACATCCTGTACGTATCAAAAATCCAAAGTTACGTAAATAATGATGAAGAAAACATCATGAGAAAACTTGCGTACTAGAGAGTTCTCCATAATGTAGGTACTAAAAGGTGTGTACATAATTGTGTACAAAGATGGAATATAGCCTTTAACCTTATCATTGTGAGAGCTGACCCGAACGGAGAGTCAGCAATGATTTGGCTATAAAATCAATACTATTGTGCAATAATGCATAGAACAGTGTATGTACCCCAGTTGATTATATGCCTACTTTCACGATAAAATCGATTTTCCTTAAAACTTATAACCCGTAAACAAATCATGTACTGATCTTATTCTAACAGTGGATAATTTCAAATGTATCGGTTACTTCCTCTTTTTATTCCAATGGAGCCCGTCACTACACGTCACGCATCAGAATTTAGACTGATTACTTCCATTAAAGAACAACCTTAACTCAATATGTTATAGTCTAAACTCGTGTAATATTGAACAAGTTTGAATTTAATATGTTAGTAAGTTTGATACATTCATTACTATACTGTGAAAGTTGTTTTCATGTTTATTTTTAAAGAAAATGATCTGTATGTATATTACTTATTAGATTTATGTTATAAATTTCAACCTTATAAACACTTCGGTTTATAACTCGTTTCGGCTCTACAATATTATTGTGTTAACATGGTCATCAGTGCCAAAACAACATGTTTCACACCAGCCAGTATAATTATAATTTACCTTTTATTTAAATTTAATTTATCTACTACAAGTATTTGTTATTTTAAAATGTATTTTATTGATACCAAGTTACCTAAGTAGAAGGCTTAGCGTAACTTAACCCAACTCAAAATATACTAACAATATGTAGTTACAAAATTAGACAGCAATTAACGCATGTAATTGTCGTAACTGAGACACATAAGCCGGAAATAATCATACGTTTAAATTTATTTCCTTACAATTGAGCTCATTTAAATAAGTTCAATTAAAATAATATTAAACGACATGTCATAACAAGGATACATCAAATGAAAATGCATTGGTACGTGAAAATGGGCTAATCAGATATTATGGCAGAGTCGAAAATAGATTACTAAAATCATCGATACATGAATGAATGATAACAATTATTTTTGATAAAACACGCCATAAGAGGTACATATTCTACTTCAGATATGGCAAATCCAGATGGTTAGTGCATGGTCTCCACAAATATGTATAACTATGTCTAGTTATACATAGATTTGATTTGATTTCGAGTTTGATTAGAGATGTATCTCTAATCAAACTCGAAGATTGGTTTGGAATATAAGGCGCTACATTCTCTTGCTTGGATTGCATTTTGCTGAAGAAAAACAGATGAAGTTATAGCTCCAGGTTTGTACTACTAGAGGTCTCTATACATCGACTGGTAATTTACCCGGCTAACACCCTCCTTAAGCCGACCATGAATTGTTATACATTTTTCGGTATCGAAGAGCAACTAATAATTTAACCCAACTTCTTTTTCGGTCGTTCGCATCGGTAATTTATTAGTAGTTCGGTAGTTAATGACCTGTGTGGCGCGATGGTTACCATGCTGGATCGCGCGCCAAGGGTCCTGGGTTCGATTCCCAGCGGAGCGGAAATTTGAATGATGACTTTGAATTTCTGTTCTCGGTCTGGGTGTGTATGTTCTTGTCACTGTGTGTTGTCCATGGCACCCACGACACAGGGAATCCTAGTGTGAGGCTATGAGTGTGAACGTTATTTTTTTTATGAGTGTGACTGATGTCCGTGTGCGACGGTGATTCGTCTGCTTGTTCTTGTTTGCCGATTACATAAGAAAGTTAGGTAGCTAAAGCACCTTGCTTATACGTATAGAATTTACCTCTACCCTAACAATTAATTGACAAATAATGTAGTTATGCCGATGGGAACACTTAGTTGTGCCGTACCACTAGTTGTGCGTACGTAGTTGGTCCGTTAGGAAACCGCGAGTCTTGGTGATACTAATCGTGGTCACGAGACTAGACTGAAAGCGGTAATTTTGACACGTCAAAAGCGTGTTTCTAAACCCCGCTGTCGTCTTTACAATAAAATTTTGACGTGTCCAATCCATTATTTGTCCGCGACTCGTATAGTTCGCTGTCACGAGTCGCGTGGCCGACCGTTTGGTTCCGGTTGATATGAACTGATTTCCGTTTCGTAAATAGAATATTGTATCCGTTTCGCTTCTATTGTTAGTATGACAATTCTATGGAATTTTTAGTATTCTTATGTAAATTCTGATTTCAAAATAAACCATTATTTTCACCTTTCGACTACTTTTGTCATGACCGGCCTTATAAATAAATAGGAATGCCGTAATAAATTTACTTTTTTAAATTATATTATTTTTAGTAATTTTTTTCTCGATAGATGACTATTATACATATTAACTGTTCCTCAAAAAGTTAAGAGACTATTCCTCATTCTTAACAATGATTTATTAATCGGCTTAACAACTTACAAAGCAGTTGCCGACGGGATAAGTTCTATATAAGACAAGTGCACCAGGCATATTTCGTCATGGATGTTGTGGATTGACTGATGGTATACAGTTATTATGGTTAATAATTGAGGCACCGGTAACGAGTGCTGCATCATTGTCAAGGACCATTTCCCTATTTTGTATGTCAATGTGTTTTGATCGCTTTGATTCGAGTTAAGCTTTGTTTGAAGTTTTATAGTGGGTTTCAGAGTTCAATTGTCAGTACCTATTGAATATTTAGTGGGTAACTGGATGCTTTTATTTTCCTTCATATGTGTACAACCTTTACATCGTCAGTTTTTATCTTTCATTGTAATTATGTGGTATTTAGCAAGTGTTATTACTCGTATTAAGTAGTTGCTTGTATATGTATGTATGTATTAGTACATATAACTAAAGACGGTTAAAGATTACGATCGATGCACGTAATATATACCAAAAGTAAGTCAAAGAATGAGAAGAGATGTTTGTTCAATTCGACTTGTGTGGTCATTTACTCCATTCGCGTAAAATAAAGATAAAAATATCAAGACAGTGTCGTAATAAAATGAACCTTACTGTAATATCGAAGTATTTGCCGAAAAAGTATACGTTTCAAAACAAAATAAGTAACTGAGCAGTGGGAACATTCCGCTGTGGACATGAAGAAATTACATCGTGACAAATGACACTTGTGAAATTCGTCGGTTACGAGATTAGGGCGCTGGCGCTCGGACTATAACTTTGCAACTGAAGTAAATTAAATAAATTTTAAAGCAAACACGATTAATTTTTTGTACTAAGATATTATAATGGTCACGATTCATGTAATAAAAGACTGCAATGCAACTTAAAATGAAAAATAATATATTTATATTTCTTCTCTTATTTTAATTCTTCTCATACATATAAATACATGTTACATACATATAAGATGTGTAAATAAATGTTTCTCTTCCACTTAATACAATAAAACAAACTTCACAATTACACATTAAATAGCATTATTAACATTCTACATTAAAATTTAATTAATTTTTCTTGAGACGTGTTTGAGGTAATACGAATTTGGAAGCAACAAAGAGTCGTTGCCTTGTAACTTCCCAATTTGCACTTTTTCATTAACTTCAGTTTCCAATTTTTCATTAAAAAAAACTTGTTATTTTGACAGCAACAACAAGAAAACCTACCCAAAGAAATCGTAATCACCTCGGCTGATGGAACTGAGACAATTTTTATAACACTTCATGGCCCTATTATGTGACGAACGAGTTAGTAAAAAGTCGCAAAATTAAAAACATATTTGACACGCTTTTTATTCTTTATCGATTACATCCATAAAAACTGGCGAAACAGTAATGACAGTAGGAACTGAAGACAAATGACTCTTATTACGATCGGGATTACGTTTAAATTTGCTCAGCGATTATCGTTCCGCGGTGTGGGCCGATCTAGCATGATCATCAAAGAAATATGAATGCGAATCTCTCTGCATTTCTCTTGTACTTTCCAAGAGCAGTTGAATAACCGAACGTACGGCAATTACGTCAAACTACGCACGTTTACGTGTTAACGTGCTGTGAATGATCTGTTTTCATACAGATATATTATTAGATATATGTTTTTCTTACACACTCTCACTAGGATTCCCTGTGTCAACTACATACTCTATAGTTTTAAATTAGTACTCCAGCCCATGGATTTTTGACACTATTTTATCATCTAAAAGTTTGCATAACGCATGCATAATGGAGAAGTTGTTATGATAACAAATTATGTGTCCCTATTTCTTTTCTATTTAACAATAGATACGAATGTTCGATACGTTATGCAATTTTCTATTAAATGTTTTGAATAATCACCAACAAATCGCCAATAACGTTTGCTTTTTATAACGCGCTACACTGTTTTCCATATGACATGTGTGCAGTGTCATTGTTAACACCTTTAATAGGTTACACGTTAGGATTCAATGCGTGTACCTAATATTTCGGTAGTCCTTGATTTTTCTATAAAAATCTAAAATACTTTTACTTCTATTAGGACAAACCACAATATTGCACGGACCACAACACGACCTTGTAGCCTACATCGAAATGAGAAAGTGTAAATAAATTTATAGGCTTTTCTTAAGCGAAAATTAATAGTTTCACTCAGTTGTGTAGCGACGGAGATAAAGTGTTTGCACACACCTTAAGTGCCTGTCAACTCATTATAGCCCCCAGTTATGTATTCTGTGCCAGTAGCAGAGTTGATAGTAATATTACATGTGCTACGAACGGTTTAGAGTTCGATTTCCATGTCAAAAATTTACTGGATTTACGAATGTTAGTAGACTCGTATTAGACGCTGTTTTAATTGTACCCGTGTATACTGTAATTTAATTTATAATTCACTCATTAGATAATTGACATGTAACAAGGAGTAATATTCCGTTCGATATCAAAGGATGGCTGATGTATTTTCTCCTATATTTTTAAATCCAGATATTTATCTTATAAAGTAGCTCATTACAAGTATTAGATCAAATTCAAAGTTATTTTTCTACATTCATATTTTCCTTTTACTTATAAATCTTACTAACCTCCCACCACCTTAAAGTACCTAGGTACTACAATCAATAACTATTATTGTATTTCCTCGATTTATGTCCCTCCAGTCGTAAGATTTCACTTGCAGATATCAGTGGAAAGTCGTTTCTCAGACACCATAATAAACCGAATGGCCGCAAAATTTCACATTTAGTGCGTAAACCGTATCTCGGGAAATTATCTGATCTTCTAATTAAACTTCGATAAGCGTAAGTAATGAATCGTTCGAATTGAACTATCAAATCAACGTCAATAATTCTAACTGCTCCGGCAAAATTGCTAATCAACGCGGCAACTGAATAAACAAAAAAATTGGTAGGTACCAAAAAAACCGACTTCAAACAATTCTTCTAAAAACGATTGAAATCGCTTTATATGCATCTAAATTATTTCCCTCAAATCCTAATTAATTATTAATTTATTCCTTCGTCATGAAATTTGATAAATATGGAATCAAGATACTAAATAATATGCATTCATGATTGTATAATAATACCTATTCAGGACTTGGTTATGGTAATACTAGCTGACCCGGCGAACTTCGTATCGCCTAACAAATTTTTTTTTCTAAACTAAAAGTAGCCTAAGTTACTCCTTATTACATCAGCTATCTGCCAGTGAAAGTCCCGTCAAAATCGGTCCAGCCATTTCAGAGATTAGCCGGAACAAACAGACAGACAGACAGACAAAAAATGTAAAAAATGTTGTTTTGGTATATGTACCATGCATTCATCCAAATGCACTTCGTAAAAAGCGGTTATTTTAATATTACAAACAGACACTCCAATTTTATTTATTCGTATAGATGTATAGATGACGTGTATGTTTCACTCGGTTCACTGGTTCACTAATTATGTCCTTTTAATAATTTTTAGTTCGGTTTGAACCCGGATCTATGTATAATTAAACACGGCTTTAAATTTAAAAACAATGGATTGTTTTGACAACGAAGATAAACTTTAATTTATTGCTGTTCTATTGACACTAAAAAATGTGAGCAAGCCCCACCCACGAGGTGAATCTTGATTTGTAAGGTAAAGAATGCCCATAAAAATAATTTGAGATATCTAATCACAATACCTATTGGATTATTTAGCAATGAGAGATCTCTTATTAAGGTGATCCCACCTGGGCCTAGGGAGTGTTCAATGTCCATGCTTTTACCTTAAAAGCAAAAAGCCAAAAAATCAACTATGTACCTAATAAGCTCAAAATCAATTTTGACAGTTGACTTGTGAGTTCATCACTTCATTTTACTTATCTCTTTTCTTCTTTTCTCTCCTGCTCTTGCTGTCTTCAAATCTCTCTCTCTCACTCACTCTTTCTCTCTCTCCCTCTTTCTCTCTCTCTCCCTCTTTCTCTCTCTCTCCCTCTTTCTCTCTCTCCTTCTTTCTCTCTCTCCCTCTTTCCCTCCCTTCCACCGCCCAGAGTTCTTTGAGTAAAATTATGGAAGATCTCGTAGACACTTCCATTATACATACCGATATTGCTTAAACATGACGATTATATTATTTCTTGAGAACGAAAAGAAGTATTAAAACAGTATTATTAATTATCTGTTATTCGAGTTTGAGCAGATTGCGAAGGAGACCGCCTCGTTGAGGTCGTCCACTACGATAGGATAACGAGTTCCCAAATGTCACCCAATCGTAAAGTTATTTTGGCGAATCGTGAATTCCGTGTCTACCTGTACCAGTTGGCAACAACCAATGACTTGGATCATAATGAATATTTAATGATATCTCAAGATCTCATTATGAAGTTATATTTATAGGTACACATCGTTTATTGTAGCTGGGTAATACAATAAATGGAATTTTAAGAGTAAAATTAGGTTAGAACTAAAATAACTTAAAGGATTTATAGCTTTAAAATTACATTTAATTATTTTTATTAACACTACACTGCATAAACATGTTTCATTTAAATAAAAAGAAAAATTAGCTAAAATTTAATTTGTAAAAAAAACAAAACAAATGTGCATGTACTTATTTTGATTAAAAAACAAAATCTGACTTATGTTATGAATTTAACAATGTCAGTAAATAATATACGAATAAAATATCTATAGCTCACACAGGGCTAATACACGTTCCATGGAAATGAGAAATTCATAATTTTCTCTTTAATTTCTCTTTTACCAATAAGGCCTGAGGCTAGAGTTCTTTACACCGTCAAACTAATAATCTTTTTCGAATGAGATGGTAACTAGTTCAATCCGCTTATATCCGGTTTCTTTAAACATTTGATTAATTAACCCCTCAGGGATACTTACGAGTCGATATATCGATTTAATGCTCGCTTAAGCATCAAGAATTTCGTTTCGAAATATTTTGAAGCGTATCTTACTTTACTTTGTCTACATTCTTATGTTACAAAAATATCTACCATACAATGAATTTATTGAAACCACTTGTTTGTAAGTAAATTCAATCGTACATGTTATTTTACATTCATATCAACTATTTCTACAGATTTAAATTATTGAGCTCACCTCATATAAAAACAACTTTGGGCTCTTAAGAAATTATTAAGACGTTCAGAATATTATAAGAGTCTCTTTATCTTCTAAGAAGAAAATAGCAAAAAAAATTCAACGCTTTCTTCTTAGTCAACAATGCGTTGCCTGTGCCTCGGCATTGTAAATTTAAGAATGGCGGTAATTTATAAGAGTTATCTTTTCGTAGTCTGCCAGAAGTCGACTATTCGTAAATAGAACACAGAAGGCAATATCAATTAATATGCATTAATCTATAATTTATATAAATATTTATCCCTGATCATATTGAGAGAATGCTAGAGGTGAGACAATACTCAAGGTGAACCAGATTTAAAACCGTACACCTTCATTTAAATATCACGTGACAAAAAGGTGAACATAATTTGTATACTATAAATCAGTTTTTGATACATTTTCTAGTGTCGTCTTCACACAAATTCACATGTTAATTTGATTATGTATTGAAGATCCGGTTCATCAAATGGTGGTCCATGGTCTTTTATTAACGAAAACCGGTTAAAGCCAGACTGGAAGGAGGATATGGTTTCGTACTTTTACTATATTAATAACGCTTTAAGATAATGTAATGCACTCCACATTAGGATTCCTTGGGTCGTAGGTGCCATGGACAACACAGTGACAAGCACACCCAGACATCAAGCACAAAAATTGAAACTCAACATTCAAATCACTACCAAAAGTTTTTTTAATAGTGACGTAGACAAGTCCACATTAGAAACACTCTGAAACTTATACATTCATTTAGATATACATAGGTGCTGAGGAGTTTCGTTCGCAGCTTCTAAATGCATCTTTCCAAAACCGTCGTTCTTCAGTTCAATTAAAACAAATAGAGTAAATAGACTTAATTATAACTACTTGGTTTTTTCATTTCATTTAGGGGACTGTAAATATAAAGCTACGAATATAGGTGTTTTCCGTGTTACCGCATAAGAGATTAGGTATTTTAAATACTAAATTTGCATACAAACCAAATTTGAATATCATTATGTCACGCGTATTTTGTTTCATTAAACAATCCTAAAATTGATGGCATAAAGTCTATCTTAAGTAAAACAATAACTTACATCACTTCTATTAGAATTAATTATTTATAGTGTATTTTAATATTCGGTAGATATAAAACTATTATTTATCTATGTCATTCGAGCTCTGTCCGGATGGAAATAGAGAAAATCGATCGATTTTTCGTCCCCGTAAGCCTACATTGCATATTTCATAGAAATCGTAACATAACGTAAACAGGGGATTGAACTCATAATATTAAGTTAAGTTGGCAGAGCTACTATATTATTAGCAGTGGTAATTGACACAACAGAGAGTTTATTTATAAAACAGTGATTATAATCTTTATTAATTAATATGACTGCCGAGGTTATAGAGCAAAAGATTCAAACGATTTTTTTAGAATGTTTATAGTTATAAATGTTAATTTTAGTAAACCTAATGAGACTGCTCTCTTCTTTTTCAGATTATTATTATTATTAGCAGTGGTAATTGACACAACAGAGAGTTTATTTATAAAACAGTGATTATAATCTTTATTAATTAATATGACTGCCGAGGTTATAGAGCAAAAGATTCAAACGATTTTTTTAGAATGTTTATAGTTATAAATGTTAATTTTAGTAAACCTAATGAGACTGCTCTCTTCTTTTTCAGACACACAAATAAGGAATGCATAAAAGTAGACAAACATAATATGTATTTTGAATAATAAGAATTCCATATTTTATGGAATATCCTAAATTTTCCAATTTCATCCACTAGTCTAATCAAGTTTTTACTTTAGAAAGTTAACATACTTATTACCAATAGTACAACACAATAATCCTGAGTGTCGACAGTATCTACAGTAGCCGATATGTGTTAAGAGGAACAGCCAACAAGAGTGAAACTTTCATTCAATTTCCAAGTGCTGATAAAAGTGAAACGCAGACAATAGTATTTCGCTTGGGGCGTTTGACACCTCGCCGGGGCCAACGTTAACGAGAGAATGAAGTTTATTTCGCAAGCAAGGACGACAGTACGTAATCGGACAGTTACTAAATACTTAGTTAAACTTTATGCATTCTAGATATGTTACTATTTATAAGTTGTAGTTATTTATTAAAGTGCTTATTTGTTACACTTTTAATGTACATGATTTATGTACAAGGTTAATGAATGACGACCTGTGTGCGCGATAGTTACCGTGCCGGATCGTCGCGCCAAGGGTCCTGGGTTCGATTCCCAACGAGGCGGAAATTTGAATGATGAGTTTGAATTTCTGTTCTCGGTCTGGGTGTGAGTGTTCATGTCTCTGTGTGTTGTCCATGGCACCCACGACACAGGGAATCCTAATGTGGGGCTATGAGTGTGAAGCGTTATTATTATTATATTATATGAGTAAATTAGAATTTGGCCTTTTATTTTATATAAGTAACAGCCATCGCTTAGCTTCAGAAAACCTATTTATGAGTAATCACCATCGAAAAATGTTTATTTGAGAATTTTTAAGTTCATTCGAGTCTCGCCATGACTATAATCCATGCGAATGGGTCGAAATTGTTATCACATACTGTTTAATGCATGTTACATGCACATGTTGTAGGTCGAACACATAATATGATAATTTTCAGTACCCTTTTGCATTTAAAATGTTAAGTGTCCGCCATGACATAACTTAAAACCATATTCTTTAACACAAACTAAATTTTAGTTGTGATTAAATTTTGACACAAACATTGAATTTTGTCTAAAAATTACTACCAATTCAAATCATTTCTAATTTTTGAGTTTAGCTTAAACAAATTCACAGACGAAAATTCTAAAAAAATAATGTGATCTTTCATATTCATAAATATGCTGACTTATTTTTTTCATTAACATCTAGATAAATATAAAATGAACCTGTTGAGTAGATAAGTGATTGCCACCTATGGGCATACTCGTAAGTAATACCAGAAGCGTTGCCAATTCATTGTGGGTCAAATAGAAAGCGTTAAAACCGCTTCCTGATTGGTTCTAACAACATGTCGATACCTAAAGAAATAATGAATTTTAGACTTTTCATAAAATTACTAAATAAACACAAAATCTAAGTGTGAAATTGACAGTTTAATTACAGGAGTGCTATTTCAATTTATCAACGTTTAAAATTTTAAGTTTACATATACAATAGAACATGGATTCAGGTTTCTAAATATTTATTTAACAAAATAGAAAAAGTTGATAAAGTTAAAGTTCTTAATTGTTATCTAAGTATATATTATACAACGCTAATCACAATCCACAGTTCTAATAAGTCCAAGATAAACAAGTGAGAAAAATTACTTGCATAAATCAATAACGCGTTCAACAAATATTAGGAATTCCTCGAACCTCGCTCTATTTACAATTATGTTTAATTGACAAGACGACATAACTTACATACACACACTTTATATGTACACACACAAAAACGCTTTTATAGCTTAACTAGCTGTTGCCCGCAGCTTCGCATGCGGAATTTATGCTTATCATATTTGTACCCCTTGCAGAAGAAAATTTAAAAACAGGTTAATTTATATTGAAGTATTTATATTTAGAAATTTATATACTGAAACCTACGATACAATCACAAATCATTCCTCCGGGAACGGATTTTGAAAAATAAACAACATTAACATTAGTTTTTTTCTTTTTCATGAAAAATTTTGAAAAACTCGAAAACATATATTCCATCATTTAAATGAAGAACGTTTGTTTCAAGTTTAAAGCAAGACGTTGGTGTTTTAAAAATATTCCATACTAAGTTTCATCTTGTTTCCTGCGAAAACTTTTAATTTTATCGCGACTAAAAGTTTTTTAAAACGTGATCCAAAGTATTAGGAACAACTTGAGTAATTTCCGTCGAAATCAGTTCAAGGGTTTTCATGTGATGCCCGGACAGACAAACAGACAATAATACCCCTGTCCTTTTCTCTCCCTCTCCCTATCCCGCTCCCGGGCCCTATCCCGCTTCCTGTACCTCTCCCTCTCCCTCTCCCGCACCCTCTCCCCCTCTCTCTCCCGCTCCCGGGCCCTTTCCAGCTTTCTGTCCCTCTCCCTCTCCCTCTCTCTCCCTCTCCCTCTCCCTCTCCCTCTCCCTCTCCCTCTCCCTCTCCCTCTCCATCTCCCGCTCCCTGTCCCTCTCCCTCTCCCATTTCCAGTCCCTCTATCGCTTCCTGTCTCCCGCTCCCGTCCGTAAAGTCCTCCACACAATTTTTTTATTTCTCACTATAAGCTTACATATTAATTTTCATATTTCTGAGTTTGAAATTGACCAAGTCCTGGAAAAACTTGCAACCTCTTTATTTACCTCTTAGGGGATGAAATTCCAAAAAACCTGTTACAATTAACGTAGTTTCTTAAATATTTAAAATCCCTTAGTATTACCCCTTATGGGGATGAACTTCGAGAAAACAGAGTGGGTACAGTTATTTTTGTGTCTAACTATAAGCTTACATATAAATTTTCAAGCTTTTTACTTCAAAACTGACGAAGTTGCCATACTAACTTGCACTCCCTAATTAATTTACCCTTCAGGGGAGGATTTTCCAAAAAAACACATTACTGATTATTTCTAATCTTGAGCTAATATAATAATTTTTAATGTTTTTAACTTCAAAAATGACGAAGTTGCGTAGTAAGTTCCATCTCCTAAATTTGTCCTTTAAGGGATGATTTTAAGCTAAATTTTAACTTTTGTTAATAAAAATAAACGTTTTTTCTTTTTCATGAAAAATTTAGAAAACTCGAAAACATGTATTTCATCAATTAAATGAGGAATGTTTGTTGCAAATTTAAAGAAAATCGTTAATATTTCAAAATATTCCACACTAAGTTTCATCTTGTTTCCGGTGAAAACTTTTAATTTTATCGGGACGAAAAGTTTTTTAAAACGTGATCCAAAGTATGAAGAACAACATAACTAATTTCCGTCCAAATCAGTTCAAGGGTTTTCATGTAATGCCCGAACAGACAAACAGACACTAATTTTTAAAACAAATTTTTTGGTGTTCTAACACGTTATTGACGTGCCCCTATTTAATGTACAGAAAAACTGGCTCTTGAGTGTCATTAGAAAAAAAACAAAAAGGTTCCGTTATTTCCATCCATCCAGGAGTTACATATCTTGTCTCCAAGTAACACCACCAGATCCTAAATGGATCAATGATGAACTGGTTTTACGATGCAGCACAAATATCTTTAAAAACGGTTCTGTTGTTTCCATCCGGACACTTACACTCCCTCTCCCTCTCCCGCTCCCACTCCCTCTCCCATTCAAACTATCTCTCTCTCTCTTCCTCTCCCTCTCCACTCCCTGTCCCTTTCTTTCGCCCGTTCACGGTCCCTCTCCCGCTTCCTATCCCTCTCCCGCTTCCAGTTCCTCTCTCGCACTCGGTCCCTCTCCCGCTTTCTGTCCCGCTCCCTCTCCCGCTCCCTGTCCCTCTCCTTCTCCCGCTCCCGGGCCCTCTCCATCTCCCGCTCCTCGGCCCTCTCCCACTTCCTGTCCCTCTCCCTCTCTCTCCTTCTCCCTCTCCCTGTTCCTCTCCCGTTCCCAGTCCCTTTCTCGCTTCCTGTCCCTCTCCCCTCCCCCTACCGTCCGTAAAGTCCTCTACAAAATTTTTTTGTTTCTCACTATAAGCTTACATATTAATTTTCATATTTCTGAGTTTGAAAATGACAAAGTTCTAGAAAAACTTGCAACCTCTTTATTTACCTCTTAGGGGATGAAATTCCAAAAAACCTGTTACAATTATTTTTTGATTTATTTTCACATTTCTGAGTTCGATATTGACGAAGTTTCGTACAAACTTACATCCCTGGTTTTACCCCTTAGTGGATGAATTTCCAAAAAAACCTGTTACAATTTATTTTTGTTTCTAATTATAAGTTAACATATACATTTTCACATTACTGAGTTTACTTACTTTAGTATTACCCTTTATGGGGATGAATTTCGAGAAAACCGTGATACAGTTAGTTTTTGTGTCTAATACAATGCTTATACATATACAAATTTTCATCCTTTTCAAAACTGACGAAGTTGCCATACTATCTTGCACTCCCTTAATTAATTAACCCTTCAAGGGAGAATTTTCCAGAAAAACATATTACTGATTGATTGTTTCTAATCTTGAGCTAATATACAAATTTTTATGTTTTTAACTTCAAAAATGACGAAGTTACGTAGTAAGTTCCATCCCCTAAAGTAACTCTTTAAGGGATGATTTTCAGCTAAATTTTAACTTTTGTTCATAACAACAAACATACATTAAAATTTTCATATTTATAGCTCTAAAAATGACGAAGTTGATTTGTATGTAAATGACTTCTAACCCCTATTTTTAGGGGATGAATTTCGAGAAAACAGTAATACAGTTATTTTTTGTGTCTAACTATAAGTTTATATACAAATTTTCACCCTTCTTACTTCAAAACTGACGAAGTTCCTATACTAACTTCCACAATCTTATACAACCCTTTAGGGTTAGGGGTTGATTTTCCCAAAAAACACATAACCTTCAAATTTTGTTTCTAATCTTGAACTAATACATACATTTTCATGTTTTTAGCTTCAAAAATGACGAAGTTGCGTACTAAGTTCCATGCAAGAAATTAACCCTTTAAGGGATGATTTTCCAAAAAAATGTGTTGAAGTTAAATTTTAATTTACTACTATAAACATATATAAAAAAATTCATATTTATAACTCTAAAATTGACGAAGCTGATTTATATGTAAAAGACTTCCAACCCCTATTTTTAGGGGATGAATTTCGAGAAAACAGTAATACAGTTATTTTTTGTGTCTAACTATAAGCTTATATACAAATTTTCACCCTTCTTACTTCAAAACTGACGAAGTTCCCATACTAACTTGTACAACCTTATTCAACCCTTTAGGGGTTGATTTTCCAAAAAAATATATACCTTTTAAATTTTGTTTCTATTCTTGAACCAATATATAAATTTTCATGTTTTTAACTTCAAAAATGACGAAGTTGCGTACTAACTTAAATTGAAGAAATTAACCCTTTAAGGGATGATTTTCCAAAAAATGTGTTAAAGTTAACTTTTGTTCATTACTATAAACCTACATAAAAAATTTCAAATTTATAAATCTAAAACTAACAAAGTTGGTTTGTATGAAAGTGACTTCTAACCCTTATTTGTACCCCTTAGGGGATGAATTTCCAAAAATCCGTTCTTAGTGGACGTCTCCTTAGCATAAACTATCTTCCTGCCAAATTTCATCTTAATCGGTTCGGCAGTTTCTGAGATTTCTTGTTTAATCAGCGGTGTGTCGCTTTTCAATTTTATATATATAGATAGAAATAGTTTACTTTTGAACGGTTGTGCATGAATGTTGTGGTACAAAGAGCTATTCGCATCGAATTAAATACAAATTCAAATATTTTTATTCAAAATTGGTTTGGTTTACAAACACTTTTTAAAAATCATGCAAGCTACGCCAATGCTTCAACAAGGCTCTACTGTGAATGGGCCCGGTAGAAGAAGCAGCAAAAAACTACCGAAGTGTTTTTTTCTGCTCACATTGTCGTATATTCGACAATTCATCGCATAGTCTGGATCATTGAGCGACTCGTACTGTTCGATGAATAAGGGGTGATCTTTTTTAACTCCTTTTTAACTTTTCTAGAGCGAATGATTGCAGATTTTTTTCTGGACGAAAAAAAAACAGTTCACTTGAAAATAATATCCTCGACTCAAGGAATGTCATTGATAAGTTTGTTTTGTTATAAGATGAGTAAACTCACTAAAACACCTAATATATTATTTACTTTATATTACAACAACAACAACAACAACAAAATCCTCTTTATTGTACACTAAAATTATTTCTAGATACATTTTTACAAAACTTAGTACAATAGGCGGTCTTATTACTTAAATAGCAATCTCTTCCAGACAACCTATTAATCTAATAAAATGAGTAATATTGGAAACAGGGTAGGGTGCACAATTAAGAATAAACGTTT
Source organism: Thymelicus acteon (assembly GCA_951805285.1). Classification (NCBI taxonomy): domain Eukaryota; kingdom Metazoa; phylum Arthropoda; class Insecta; order Lepidoptera; family Hesperiidae; genus Thymelicus; species Thymelicus acteon. The sequence goes on along the minus strand of OX638213.1, from coordinate 5,285,870 downwards.
GTCAGCAGCTAGTATTTGGTTAAGGAGACTACAAAAGAAGAGAAGGGAATGATTAAGGACGCGATTAAGGGAAGGAAAATAGGAAAAAAAAAGTTATTATTAGAGCGACAGGTAATAATCTTTCACATGTTTCTTGAAGGAATCAAGTGTCTGTGCACGTCGTATTACTACTGGTAGCGAGTTCCACAGTCGCACAGCCACAGCGGTGAATGATTTGCTATTGAAAGAAGAGGAACAGGAAGGGATAGAAAGGGACAGATTTTCGTTAGATCGAAGATAGCGATCTTGATGTAACATACATTTATGTTGAAAGCGTTCTTTTAAGTATTCAGGAGTTCTTGGGTTAAACAGGACGCAGTACAAAGCAGAAAGAATATGGCTATTCCGGCGAAGACGAATTGGGAGCCACTTGAGCTTAGCCCGGAATTCAGAAATATGATCATATTTTCGTACACCAAATATGAATCGTATACAGACATTTTGGAGACGCTCAAGTTTGTTTAGTTGCTGTTGTTGTTGTTGTTAACTGAGGGTTAGATCTAGATAGCAAACATCGGCATAGTCAAGGATTGGAAGAAGTAAAGATGTTGCAATCGTAATTTTGGTAGCAACTGGAAGGAAGTTACGAAGTCTACGAAGGGAACCCATTGCTGAAAACAATTTTCTACTGACCTCGTTGATTTGAGGACCCCATGATAGATAACTGTCCATGTATATCCCTAGATTTTTTACTTTGTCGGTAAAAGGTATTGGAAAACCATCAAGTGTTATTTGCTGTAGATTGGAGATATTGATCTTCGACAATAACCTTGAGCTTCCAATAATGACAGCCTGGGTTTTCTGCGGATTTACCTTAAGTCCATGCAATAAGCACCATTCTGTAATGTGACCTAAATCAACGTTTATTGTATTAATGATTTTAGGCAGATCGTCAATAGTACCGTGACAGTAGACTTGAAGATCATCTGCATAAAGGTGATAGAGAGAAGATAATTTATGACTAATTGAATTAATGTAGATAGAAAAGAGAAGGGGTGACAACACGCCACCTTGCGGTACGCCAGCAACAACATTCAACCAAGATGAGTGATCATCATGGACCTGTATACGTTGTCGGCGCCCATACAAGTAACTTTGAAACCAGCAAGTGACACTCTGAGATATATTAAGAGAACTTAAAGTAGATTACATATCAGTTGGGACCTTCTCCATATAAACTTTTACTATATAAAACCCCATACTTCTTCGTGGGTGCATTTTCCTAAAAAGGAGAACAAACTTTTTCCTTTACTACAAATAATACAGATTAGTGGGACCGGAAGAGAATACGTACAAAAAATTCAAACGCCTACCACAGTCATACAAATAGTTCAACTTAATTTCAAACCACGATATGACCTTATAACGCCAATCAAATGTAATCTGTAATCGAATCAAATTAAACAGATTCTATCAAAATACTGAGTATATATGAATGTAAAGAGAAATATAATATATTGATTTCCATTGTCTTAAATTATGTAGGTTAGTATAGGATGTACGAATCAGCATAAAACAAAAAAAATACTCGGTTCTTTTAAATAATATATTCTGTACTGAAGCCAGTTAAAGCATAATATTGGTCTCTTCGATATAAATTTGACATAATAAACAAAAAACTAAATACCATGTTTAAATTTGACCTTTTAAATACTGACATTAATTTATTTTTAACTATGAAAGGTCAGAAAGATGAACCGCGCAAACAAGAACGATATTAAAGAAAAAATCTTACAGTTTTGTATTATGACACCTCAGAACATTTATCAAATGTTAGAACAAAACAACTTTAACATTGTTATTCAATTATCATGCAGAGCTAATAAATAAAATTTACTGGTCAGTTGTTTATTGCGTATTCCGATATTTAAAATGTATCTTAGATTTTTTATTAGATTATTTAGATTAGATTATTAGTGAGTGTTAAATAACAATATAAATATGTTAACATTAAAGAAAAATACTAAAATTATATTTTCAAAAATAAATAAAAACAAATAGTTATTGAATATAATGAACACTTAGCTTTAGTTTTAATAAATGTAACGAACATAAATAGTTCTTTTGTAGAAAAACTTTTTTATTTATCTCATTTTTAACAGTAAAACAAAATCAAACCACAATACTTTTATTTAAATTGTTTCTATTTCGATCAAATGTTTACATCATATCAACACGTTGATGTAAAGTGTAGACTTGAAACTCATTAGTTTTTGTCCAAATTATCATAATTAATGATGCTTCACACACGTAACACTAAATAACATGTTGAGTGTCGAGTTACGATAAATTTTGATATGGTAATATTCGTTTCACCTGTCTTTTTCGTCAGGGTCATGTTCATTTTGGGGGAAATAATAAAAGCCCTACGCAACGATCATAGCGACCTTCACTGGTGGATTGGCAACAAATTCTTAAAGGTTTTTAATTATTTTTACGGAAGCAAGTACCTACACTTGTATGTTTCTTAAGTTTTTTTTTATTTGTGATAAGCTAGTGCTTGAGTGCAATCCCACCTTGTAAGTAGAAGAAGTCAACCGCCGCCCGTATTAAATAACTGCCATTATGTTCATGAAAATTAATGAGGTATTATTTATTAATCACTAGCTGCTCGGAAAGACTTCGTTCTGTCAAAAGTCAATAATAAACATTAAATAAATGTAACGTTTTATTATTATTATTATTATTATTATTAAAACCTTCCGTGTACCTTAAGGAATATACAAAAAAATAGCCGAATTGGTCGAGCCATTCTCGAGTGTTGCGCTTAGCAATATTCTTTTTCATTTATATGTATAGATAGATTATTGGCCAAAGGTGACGGATGTTTTTTTTTACTAAACACAGAACGTTGAACGCATTAGATTCTCAAACTTAAACTTTTTATGTATACTTTAAACTGCATGCATATAGAAATAGAATTTATATGTATAACCGAGTGTATAACAAACAGTATGGCGGCTTGCGCCAGCGCAATTAGCTATCTACGCACGCGCGTTGCGAAACCACTGCTCGGTGAGGACAGACTGGGGAATGAAAGTTAGAGCCGCAGTGATACAAGCACTAAATATTAAAACTCGATACGAATAGATCTATAACTCAATCGTCAATTGAATCTGTAATACTGTAATTGAAGGTTTCGCAAAAAATCAAATCAGGTTTATTTTTTATTCGATCAAAGTCGCACTCTCAAATTTTCACTACCCATACATATTTTAATACATACTTTAACATAATTTTTATAAACCAATTTTCAAATAATACATATTTTAACATTGAAGTCTAATGTCATAGAACAGACATCTCGAACAAAATGTGTCCCGACGGGAGATTCTATTTTCAAAATTGAGTCCCCTTTCTCCTTTCAAAATCGAACGAATCCATTGAAAATTGAGGCCGATCGGCGCCAATTCATTCAGATATTGTGTTCGCGGTGTCGGTTCTAATATATGCTAGTAATACTCGTAATACTTCAATGATTTGAACATAATTTTTATAAACCAATTTTCATTTCTATCCATTCATCTTTTAAAACCCTTTGGAGGTAGGACTTGATTGGATTTAAAGTTTAAACCCTCTCATGAAACTACTGCTTAATATAGGTATGTATGTTAATATCTATTTTTGACTTGAAGAGTTCTGACTACAGTACTTAATACAATTCGTTTAGATGAAATCGTGTTATAAAACAGATAAGCTGTCATTTTGGCGTCACGCGAGCAAACAATGTTTGGCAATAAATCTATTTAGAACAAGTGCATACAGAATCCGTTGTAGGGTAATTTGGAAAATTGACCAAGAGTACCGGATGCAAAGCGAGTCATACTCCATACGATTTTAAGTTTTAATTTGTACACGTTAAGGTTGAATTTTCTGTGTAATTTTCTAACGGAACCTACGTTTCTAGCGAATCGGAAAATAGATAATAGTGTGAGGTATGTACACCCACAAAAATTATGTTCTTCCGACGGCCTTTAGACTCGGAAATGTAATAAGTAAATATTATGTGTATCTTTTAATGCATTTACAATTTTACACACTCAATTTTAATCACGTAGGCATTTAAATTGAGGCGCGTAAATTGAGTCATTAAATGCGTGATACGTAATAATAATATCAATGATTTGATATACATATTTTTAAGTTAATTAATTGTATCAAATATAACTTTATGGCTATTCATTGTAGATAATGAGTAATCAGTCAATGTTATTAAGTAATTATGTTATGAACATTTTACGAATTTAAACAATTACAAATTATTAATTAACATAAGATTAACGCAACGAATGTAATTAGTAAATGACGTTACTCCACTTTGAAATCAAAATCACTCCAAGATGATACGAGCATTGACTAGTAAATCTTATTCACTTACTAAACCGATAAGAAAATATTACATTTTCGGAGGTCCGAAGAAAAAAAACTGAATATGATATGTATTTTCGATCAAACGAAACATGTTTCTAAATCCTTAAATCACTTATAATTTTTTTTTATTCATATACGTATCACTGATACAATTATGCACGTCATTTTTTTTGATCAACCAGCTTTTCGAAAAGGTGTTTTGTCATGGAGGAGAAGAAAAGCCGTTAAGAAACTCCTCAGCACATCTTTTTAAAAAAATACATTGGTATATTTATTACAAAAAATATAACACTGTAACATAACACAATGTTATATGACTGCAGCTGTACCGGGTGTGGGTGCCCAAAACCGACAGACATAAAATCAGTGTTCCGCTTGATTGCTTCTATCGAGAATAGCATTGAGACCGCTTTTTGCTGTGGTATTGTGGTGGTCATCACTCGTTCATACCTCACCAATTTGCACCATTAAATGGTAAGCCTTCTGCATCTAGGGAAACTACGTAAAGACCAATTAATCGATTTTTAAATTAACCATGTGTCTGAGTTTTGCCGCATTCAGGTGTTTTAGGATGGGACAGTCGAATAAATATTTTTGAAGTTATACTTCTTTAGGCGCGTTATGAAATAAATGGAAAAAATGATGAGAGTGAAATTTTAAGATTTGTGACACAGACGGTGACACAAAAACGACGGTAACGAAAAACGTCACGCGCGTTTTTACAAACGCTCGTTTTGAAAAAATAATTATTATTATATTTAGTATATTGTTGTTTTTGAATATTGTATTTACGTTGCAAAGGAAAACTAATATGTAATGATTACCCTATGATAAGTCTCAAGTTTGTCTACTCGTCTATCAGTAATAGAAAGATTGTCTCTTATTCTGTCTTGTTAATTACTCGGAAACATAAAAACGGCGCCGCAAAAAGTCACACACTCATTACTCCACACAACGCATTGCCCAACAACCTGCGACCATGTTATTGTTAATTTAACAATAACGTATGACAATAACCTTAGCTATTCGGTTAACCGACCCATTAGCTTTCTTTCAAATGAAATTGAATCATTTTTCGACCGATTAACAACTCTATCTCGTTCTGTTATGGCTACGTAAACTTGGTCTATATCGTCGATATGTTAATTTCTATTCTATTTAGTACAAAAGCGACACGTGATGAAATTTCATGGCTGGGCGTGGGGCGTGGGACTTTAGGAATCGACAAGTGAATGCAAATGAAAATTTTATGTTTGATTTGTCCTTTGTAGTCCTCGTATTGAAGTGCCGAAGGGTTGCCACTTGCGATTCGCAGAGTCATATTTGTATGATAAAATAAATATGCCCGTGGCAACGAACCCTAAACAAATCCCAATTTAATCTTCATACATCCTATAATACATATAATGAAGTGTTAGACCTTCTTATCGTGTATTTTTTAAGTTACTGAGGTTATATTATTAACTATTTTTATTTACCTACCTTTGTTTTGTAGATATAACGAATATAACGATGCCTAATTATCATAATCACCGCTCAAAACTGGGCTTGTTTCTCGAAATTTAGTCCACCACATTATATGTAAATAAACTACTTTTTTCCCATTAACAATCTACCATACCTTATCTGTTTATTATTCACGTTTTTTATATTTTAAATAATTTCGCATTTAAACCTATTAGTAATAAAAAAGAATTTTTATGTAAATAGTCTTCTAACGATCAGAAGAGCCCCGTGATGTTAAATGGTCATTGTTAATGATGGACACCGCCAGTCTGCCACACCAGGATATCATGAAAGAAAAAAGAAAGAAAGTATTGGATCTCTAGCCAAGCAGCCTGTGAATTTGAATATAGATCAACGTTTCTGGAATCTCCCAGAAATTAACCACTAAGCTACCGTTTAACATATATGACCTACTACATTTTTATGACGACCCTGTAGCCTAGTTGGTAGCGATCCTGCTGCGAAGCGAGGCGTCCCAGGTTCGATTCCCGGCCGGGGCAGATATTTATGTGACAGATAAATATTTGTACTCAGGTCATGGGTGTTATTATTGTGATGTGTTATATATGTGTCGTCCATGCCACCCGCGACACTGATGAAAACCTACTGCAGGGGTATGAGTGTGGAAGCGTTTATATAATATGAGGTCTACTACATTTTGACACGAATCCTATTTGGTAAAGACATGGGACTATAGAAGTATAAACACACGGGTCAAGATTTTATTTTTAAAGCGTGATGACATAATCTTAGTTCGCAGTTTCCCAAGTCTATTGGTCTGTCGTAATCGAAGTATTTTCGTAGCCTTGAACGCGCGGCACCAATCACATTATATTTTATAATTTGTTAATAAAATCTTGTGAACTTTATCATAATAAAATTATAAAACACATTTAACAATAATTAAATTACAGATAGACTAATCTTGTATGCAATAAAACTATTTTATAGTCTTATTTTTACTTGATTCATGGGCGCGGAGTGTCAAGACGAGATTTTTCAAAATTTTTGTGTATGTTTATGTACACATCTTCTACCAACTTTAACGCTTGGGGCGTTAAAATTGTAGAAACTTTAATCTCTCCTTAGTAAAGAATCAGCATACAAATTCTGTACTAACGAGTGATTTAAGTAACCATTAGTGACTCTGAGTTGGGGCATAAAACTGTTTTTAAGTACCTATTATTTATATTCATATACCTTCGGAAGTAAATAAGGGTCTTTTACTTTACCTACTTAGTTTTCTTCTAATTACAATAATTTGATAATAGATCCTATAGATCCCTACACAAATGTTAGCAACTCAAAAACAGTTGAAAACACAGTGCAGTCTGGGATTCAAATAAAATATTTCATCTGTATGCGTTGATGCCATAAATTACGAAATCACTCGTAACATTTTTTTTTACAATGGACAAATGCTGTTGACGCGGACAGACGAAACAATACTGGTATCTTCCTAAAGCCATTACATATTCAATCATTACAAAAATAGCCACATATCTACCTCACTACACTTCCATGTATTGCAGACATGATACACAAATTGAACATCTCAAGTAACCAAGAAAAAATGTCCAATAGGATTTTTTCTTCAAATGTAATTGCCCTAGCCAGAAATCAAACCTGAGACTACCGAGTCAATGCTAACTATCACAAACTCAGTATCTTCTACTCCAATATATCAGTTATTATACGTTCAACAGCTGTAAGTAGTTATACTACTTGTACTAAAGGTACAATAACTATAGATATTCGTGATTCTATTCCGTACTTGACATTTAAAGGTCTTTAAAATGCAATGCAGATCTTGGAAACTATTATCCATGTAATGGCTTGGCGTGGGCTGCTAATATGAAGGCTTAGACATTAACTCTTGTCTAATCTGTTTTGGAGTAGTGCCAGAACAATGTCTTGCTTAATAAAACTAAACTAATTTGAATTGTAAAGGGTACTCACGGTTTACCGTCAATCGCTCAAAATTAGTTGTTTAAAGTTCATTACCAATAGAAAAATCTTTATTTTTCTGAGTTGTCATATATAACGATTCTTTTTTTAGAGGATAGCCACTTAAAGACCACGGACCGATGAATCGTAAAAAATAACGCTTACATCATAAATTACGAATTCGTAATTATAAGTTGTCACGACAAACTAGTAAACATGTGAACATCGACGTTTTTAACGTATTTATTCTTTATCTATATTAATCGTTTGTAAAATATGCTCATAGATGTGTGCAATTTGAGATTTAACACGTTCTTCTAAATCCTTGTTGCAGGTATAACTTTTTGAAATAAAACTATAATAGTTTGAGCCCAATGGTAAGCATCAATCAATCAAATGGAGACCACGCCTCGGTAAAAGGAGCACAGGACGCCCCCCGACCAGGTGGACCGACGACCTGAAGAAGACAGCGGGTATCCGCTGGATTCAGAAGGCTCAGGACCGGTCTGAGTGGCGTAGATTAGGGGAGGCCTATGTCCAGCAGTGGACCTCAAAGGGCTGATGGATGGTAAGCATCAATCCCTCTTTTTAACCGACTTCAAAAAAAGGAAGAGGTTCTCAATTCGACTGTATTTTTTATGTTTGTTACCTCAGAACTTTGGACTGGGTGAACCGAATTTGATGATTTTTTTTTAATCGAAAGCTGGTGCTTGTCATGTAGTCTCATTTAAATTTGAGCTAGATCTGACGAGTAGTTCTTGAGTTATTTTGAAGTCGGTTATTTTTTCTTAGTAAAATTCAGGTTATAACCTGATTTTTCCTATGTATTTCTTGATTCCGCTTAAAAAATCACAAGCGAAGAGGAGGTCATGTTCAACAGGGAATGAGTTGTGATGGGTATGTCATGATTTTGAAAGTAGCGACCCTGCCTGTGAAGTGAGGGTTCCCGGGTTCGATTCCCGGCTGGGGCAGATATTTATGTGATATATAAATATTTGTACTCGGGTCATGGTTGTCGTTGTGATGTGTTATATGTGTCGTCCATGCCACCCACGACACAGGTAATAACCTACTGCGGTGTGTTAGCTTTTATGTAATTACAATATTTTGAAAGTATTCCAGATATTGTAGATTTTATCATAGACTCAATAAAAGGTGCATGACGCGTTCTTGCCGACAACGCATCGGTAATGCCTTTTGCGCATGCGCACAGAGGCAGCGGATAAAGTAAAAAATATTATATGAAATGAATATTGAATGACAATAATATGTAACAGCAATAATATAGAATAACCATAAATCAATCACCTTTGTTAGTGATAAATAAATTGCCTATTGATTCAAATAATGATTAAAGAGCCATTAAAATTATCAGAATCGTGGTTAATGGAATATAATTATTCCGATTCCATTAAAGACTAACTTTGGTAATAAGATAGTAAGAGTAGTAATTTAATATTACGTAGTTTGTATACTACAGTAACAGTTAACTACTTATTACTTACTAACTTCGCTCTTACAAAAGACATCAACGTGCGAGCGCTTGTCGCTACATTGTGAATATTTATTTAAACCAAAAATATTTGACTATTATTAGATGACTCTTGCTTTTTTTTAAATATTATAATAAAGAAAATGTATGATACTTCATTTGACCTCATTTTCTAAGGATTTTTTTAAGTATATTGTAAAATTATTTTTGCTTTTTAATTGCTTAAAAAATTAAACTTTGCAATCCATGTAAATTGTCAAGATATTAAGTTCTGATTAATTCTTGTTAATGTTTTTTAGAATATACTCGTACATATACATTTATACATACATAAAAAATACAATCAGTCCCAATCGATTTCAAGAGCTCACTTTGCCCATTTACATCCAAAACGACTCACGACCATTACCGACGTTTCATAATTAACAAGTAATTTGTATAATTTGTAAACGTATTAGGCACAGTTTACGCGAATCTAGTTCCGCATCGATTTACGGCTTCCACCTCACGCATACTTTAATTGCAGTGCAGTTCCTAATTTCGTGAAACGTCACCGTCGTACTTCCGTGAAACACTTGTGTAACTAACAACACGACAGATTAAAAATAAGCTACAACTCACCGCTTGCAAAAACTGTTGTAAGGTGAAAGTTGCAAGAACGCAGCGGTTCAAAATCACTGGCACAAACACTGATAAGCACTTAGCGGTTTAAAATAAAAACACAGAGTTCTATTTTTGAATTTGAATTTCGTGTGTGGTGGTTTGAGTTTGAATGTCGCGCGTTAGTTCGGTGCGCGCTGCGGCGGCGGTCGGGCGCACGGGGCGGCTGGCGGTGAGAGACTGCGCATGCGGCTCCCACCATTCGCGCCCGAAATACTAATCACCTTGCTATCGAGACTGCTGGTGAGATGCAAGGCTTGGGACGTAGCGAGTGCTGCTGCGATGGGTGCAGACACCGATATGTAAATACTATATATATGTAAATAGCTCTGTCCGCGGTTTTGTCAGTATTTTCCAGGACAATAAGTTCCCATGTCCTTTATAAAATCATGGTCTCCCCGTGTGCTAAATTTCACGAAATTTTGTTCAGTAGTTTTTACGTGAAAGAGTAACAAACATTTATACAAACTTTCACATTTATAACAGTAGTAGGATAGAATTTATCATGATTTTTTATTAACAATTATATTTTATATAATTTGTTTCTTCTTGGTTCTGCTTCATTTATGACCAAAAAAAATCTTAATATTTTGGAACTATAATATTATACGGATTATTTCCGGAACTCTAGAAATGTTATTTGCTCTACAATATTTTGGTAGGTTGACAGTATCACACCATCAACTTCAATTACCAGTGCCTACTTAAAAAAATTAAAACCAATTAAGTATTAAACCATACTTCATTTGAATTTAATTTAATTGAATTAGAATGTATATTACTTCTACCACCGATTTCAGTAAAACAGTTACAAAAAAATGTCACCTTATTATGTCACTTATAACTTAAGCCATGCGCTGTAAGGTAACTCACGGATCTAAATGAATTGTCATTTCTCCCAAGCTTGATAAAGGTCACAAAATGAAATGACCCATCTGGGATCGGACGATGTGACGTAGAGCCTACGTCATAAAGGCCAAGCTTTTCCATTCGACACGTAATCTTTACCAAAAATATATCAATGTCACATTCAAGTTTACATCATTAATGTCTTTAATATCCTGGCAGCTATTTCGCTCAAAGAATTAGTTTGGCAATACAGCGGGGCAATGCTGCCAGCGTTCTGGGTACTATGCCTAATTTGGGAATTTTGGATGACATTTATCTCTTGTAAATATACTTTTTTTAAATATTACTTACTTTAGTTACCATCTTTCTTTTTATTATTTTAAGTTATAGTAATTTATTTTTTTGTTAGTTTTAGTTCAATTAGTTTTAATAAAACTTTGTACAGTTGATTTTTCTTTAATATCCTTAATGCGATGACCACTATCTGGTAATTCGTTTGTATGATTAGCTATATAACGTCCCAACTCAGAGTCATTAATGGTTACTTAAATACAGACAGAATTTATATGGTGTTTCATTACTAAGTAGCGATTAAAGTAACCGTTAGTGACTCTGAGTTGGGGTGTAAGTCTTAGTTATCTGGCTTCAAATTTAACGGGCGGTCTTAAAGCCAAGTGGCATTCTACCAGTCAAGTCTAAGTTATGATGAGAATTGCGGTAAGCTTCGTTATATTGTATAAATGTAATAAACATAATTGATGCATTTTGATGCTCCTCTCACAATGAGAAAGGCTTTAGTCCACCATTTACGCTGCCAAATGCGGATTATTACCATACACATATAAGTATGTATAGAAAAAGTAATATAAAAATAACGTTAAAAGTAATTTAAAGGTAAAATTCAACTTTTCAATTTACGGTACGATTAGCATGAACTATCCGAGCAGAATAAATAATTCTTGACGAAAAATAACCGACTTCAAAATAACTCAAAAACTACTCGTCAGATCTAACTCAAAAAGTGGGACCACATGACAAACATCAGCTTTTGATTAAAAAAAGAATCATCAAAATCGGTTCACCCAGACGAAAGTTCTGAGGTAACAGACATAAAAAACAGTCGATTTGAATACCTACTCCTTTTTTGAAGTCTGTAAAAAACGTTTAAACCACTACGCTAACTATATTACGTTAAATAGCAGGTACTTATAATCCGATCATACACTAATATTAACTTATCTATTAACGAGCAACCGCCCTCTCTTTGCTTAGCTTTTCTTATTTTTTACATCTTGCGTTACATTATTGGAGTTTTATTAAGGATCCCTAAAACTTGAAAATATAATATAGGCTATGTCACCCGGGGACAGTGTAGCTTCCCAACAGTGAAATAATATTTGAAATCGGTTCAGTAGTTTCGGAGCCTATTCAATGTAAAGAAACAATCAAATCTTTCCTCTTTATAATATTAGTATAGATATCGATTTCACCAATGTGTACGTTTGAAATCATCGCAGTTAAGAAATACAAAGAAGAATAAAGAATCTATAACGGTTAAAAAAAACCTAAAAAGGTTCATACTGCAAGCATATTTTTTCTTCAGATTTACAGAGAATTTCAAGTAAAAAATATATACAGCGTATATTATATTCAACATATTCACAATAAAACAATTTAGACAACATTACATGATATTTATCTTACTACGAAAGTGTACAGAAATAAGGAAATCACTGAGTGTTTTCACTTAATCTTGCAGTTTAATAAATATCGCGACATCACGCACACGGCACAAAGCGACTGATGATCGCATGTTGCGAAAATGCAGTCCGATTTACTCATAAATTACCTAACTCTCTCACTTGTATTTAGAAACTGTTTAACGGCCGGTCTCAATAATGTACTAACAGTTATAAAAATGTAGATAGGGCTACCATTAATACGTCATCTGTCATATTTGTCAATTTTTGCGTCTCAATAACCTTCAGTGGTTCGAAAATATCTATCGATGACATTGATCTACCGTTCGGAGGGCCACGTCATACCGTAGGTATGTTGGTCCATACAAAAATAAATACTTGCGTCTCAATAACGCTTTGACAGCTAACTGTCGGTAATAAAAGTTACCAACTATCGGAAATTTTCACATCGCTCGATTTCGACGGATAATTGGTAGATTTCTCATATTGTAAAGAAAATTTATCAAAACATATTATTTCAAAACACAGATATTAATCAGTGATGAATGATAATGAATTTTGTGAAGCCTGCTTACTTGATTCCGCCTTTTTTATACGGTACCAAGATCGCCGAAATTGTCCTCGTATAAAATATATGACTACATATATGACTGAATTGTGTGAATCCAATTTTGTTTATAACTACCTAGATTCAGATTAAACAATCCATAATCTAAATTTTATTAACAAAAAATAACCGACTTCAAAATTACTCAAAAACTACTTGTCAGATCTCGTTCTTTATGTGGGACCACATGACAAGCACCAGCTTTCGACTAAAAAAAGAATCACCAAAATCGGTTCGCCCAGTCCAAAGTTCTGAGGTAACAAACATAAAAAAATACAGTCGAATTGAGAATCTCCTCCTTTTTTTGAAGTCGGTTAAAAACGGCAGTGAATGAGAATTGATAACAATTCCTATCTTTAAAGTTTTAGGTAAGTAGGTATTTTAATAAAACAAGAACACTAAGCTTTTTAAGTTAGATTTATTTTGAAATTATAACAAAAACATTTCGCCTTTTCAGAAATAATGGTGTATCCCTGCTACCTCAATAGCTATTGGCTACTATTTTGGCCTTATGAAGAAAGGTACTTCATCTTTTGTGAAGGGTCTGGACTTCATCTGAAAAGAAAATTCCTTTAGTACATTTGGCAACATTTTTTTGTTTAAAAGCAAAAACCTCTCGCAATGTGAGGGGTATTAGGCCATAGTCATAGGTCATAGGCCATAGGCAGATTGGTAGACTTCAAACACCTTTAAGAACTTTATGGAGAACTCTCCGGTGTGCAGGTTTCCTCGCGATGTTCATTGTTTTCCTTCACCGAAGCTAGTGATACTTAACTTCTAATACGCACATAATATTTGAAAATTAGCATGCCAGGATTTGAACTCGGGCCCGGACATGTGGGAATAAACACTTCGTTCGGGAGACCAACGTTCTAACCGCTAGGCTATCACTGCTACAATTACAACAATTTACAATTACTACAATTTTTTGTTTACTAAACATAATAATATATTTTATTTTATTAACAAATAAAGTCTATACTCACGGTAATTGTTGAGCTATGTGTTTCATTATATAATCCTAGTTTATTCATAAAACTAATTAATATTAAGTACTAAAATAATGAGAAAATACACGTTGTTTATATTTTGAGCAACCAAGCGACATAAACGAATGTCAAATGACAATAACATGTCATCGTCGTCCGGGATACCCATGAGTGATAGACGTCAAATGCTGCGTTTTGTTACTAGTGAAGCATTGTTCCAGGTTACACATAACATTATTTTATTGACTTCATCCGCGAAATTCACAGTACATTTGGAACAAATTATCATTTTAATATTAAAATGAAATAAGTTTATAATCAAAAACACTGAGGTCCTTTTTATGATAAAAAGTATAAAAAAAGTATAAAAGTATAAAAAAAATATTGTTATGCGAAAACGAAATTTTCAGAGGGACGTAAAAACCAGAGGCAGAAATGTCACTGAAATATTACCTACCGATGATCTTACTTTTTTTTGCTTACTTTTGATTTGTGAGACGGCAGTTAGCGGGAGATCAATGTTTACTTTTTATCTCTGATACGTACCAGAGTTCCACTGACAGTATAATATTGAGACCGGCCGTAAAACGATACTAACTATAGTTATTATAGTTAATCATTTTCGTTAAAATACCAGACGAATGAATGACAGACTACGCTGAGGTAGATATCTTAGTGACAGTGAAATATGTATATTACGAGTATTGTGATTTGATTTTTTTGCTTTTAAATGCAATTTTTATTTCCATGTATATTATTAATACTTTAATTTTTATTGTTAAAGTTAAAGAGAACGTTTGTTACCCTTTCCAGAGTTTCACGCAAAAACGGAATAATAATTACTAATTATTATCCCGAAAAATGAGCTAGTTTTTAATAAAATTATCTGATGTTGCTTTTATGAAACCGGTAATATGTAATTATTTACAATTTAATACTATTTAAATTCTATACCATTTTAAAACGGATTCTCTTAAGGTCAAAAACGCACAAAATCAAACACGCAAAATGACAAAAAGTAAAACGCTTCAGGCAAAATGTCAAATTGGTACGCATTTTGTTTGAAAGAATTTTTAAGCTCTATCACCAATTTTTGTAAGCATTTTGTTTTTAAATGTCAACATTACACAGACTTTTTTAATCTTTACCTTCAATCGGCCTTCTACCTAAGAAGGTGGGACCAGTTCTCGGACACACATGATAATTATGTATCTATAAAAATATTTTACGTTATATTAAGCAATATTTATAATTATAAAATGCGTGATGTTTCGTTACGCCTTTTTCAATACTTATCTAATATAAATTATCTCAAAGGAACTCTTTATTAATTTACAAATAATTATAGATAAACTTAAAATAACAATAAATACATTAAAGTTAATACAACTAATACTAATAAAAATAACTCACACAATACAAAAAAGCGGCCAAGTGCGAGTCGGACTCGCCCATGAAGGGTTCCGTAGCAGCAAGTAACATAATATAAAAGTTCTTGTAGTTCGTTGTAACTTTGATCGATGTTTTTTGCGGTTTACGATTTATGACGTATTAAAAAAAAACTACTCATTAGATCTCGTTCAAATCAATTTTCGTTGGAAATTTGCATGGTAATGTACATCATATATTTTTTTTAGTTATATCATTCTCTTATTTTAGAAGTTACAGGGGGGGGACACACATTTTACCACTTTGGAAGTGTCTCTCGCGCAAACTATTCAGTTTAGAAAAAAATTATATTAGAAACCTCAATATCATTTTTAAAGACCTATCCATATATACCCCACAGGTATGGGTTTGATGAAAAAAAAAATTTTGAGTTTCAGTTCTATGTATGGGGACCCCAAAATTTATTGATTTTTTTCTATTTTTGTGTAAAAATCTTAATGCGGTTTATAGAATACATCTCCTTACCAAGTTTCAACAGTATAGTCTTTATAGTTTCGGAGAAAAGTGGCTGTGACATACGGACGGACAGACAGACAGACAGACATGATGAATTTATAAGGGTTCCGTTTTTTGCCATTTGGCTACGGAACCCTAAAAATATCTTAAACTAAATCACAATAATAAAAAGTACATTTACCTACAAGAAATATACGAGGGTGTCATCCAAAATCCCTAAATTCGGCATTGTATCCAGAACGCTACCAGCATGCTCCCTTCAGGTCTCCAAAAGTGTGGAACAGTCGTTTCGACATATCTTTCATTATCTTAAATCCGTTCTCAGTATTCCATCTATCCATAAACCTCAAGTCAGTTGCCTCGAAATAGTTGTTACGAACTTTGTAATGCGTTTAATTGAAATAAAAATAAGCTGTAAATAAATTTAATTAATTCCTTATTTCTCAATGATGTAGATAGACCATTTCATAAGTTTATACTAAACAAATGTATGATATATTTCTTATGTTAACTTTAAAAGTTCTCGTCGCATTTATCCTTGATTCACATATACATTGTACATGTGTGTACACATCGCCTGCAACTATCAGGCAATTAGAGGCGTTTGATTTACACCTGCGGCGTGACGCGTCGCGCAGTGTCGTGTTGTGTGGAGACAGACGGACGACATTAGGCAGTTGACATGTTAACGGTTTATTGGATTTGTTTACAAAAAATGGTAGATTTCTGACTGTTTACTGCGGATTATGTCTCATGCTTTAAAACTTAAGTCATTAGTCTTGCCATAGTGAAAAACTTGATAAAGTTGAGTCAGTTTGTACTACATACGTTATTTGACGACCCTGCAGTCTAGTTGGTAGCGACCCTGCCTGCGAAGCGAGGGGTTTCGGGTTGGATTCCCGGCCGGGGCAGATATTTATGTGGCAGATAAATATTTATACTCGGGTCATGGGTGTGATTGTGATGTGTTATATGTGTCGTCCGTGCCACCCGCGACACAGATAAAAACCTACTGCGGGAACATGAGTGTTTATTATTGCAGATCTTGTTCTGTGTTCTAAATTTTATAAAAATCCGTTCAGTACTAATTAAAGAGTCAAATATTCATGTATCGTCAGATCTAATAAAGAGGCAAACCCCTCTGGTTTCAACCCATTAATGGCCCACTACTGAGAACGGGTCTCTCCTCTTGAGGAGGCCTAGAGCATACTCCACCACGCTGCTTCTCCTCTTGAGGAGGCCTAGAGTATACTCCACCACGCTGCTCTAGTGCGGATTGGTGGAGGGGTTAGTGACCAACCCAAGTGTCGGAAGTGTCCAAGCCGCCCGAGGGCCTCCGACATGGCTTAACGACTGTTATCTTACGATAACAACTGGGATCAACGGCTTTACGTGCCCTCCGAAGCACGGAAGCGCTCAAGAATTTTTAGCCACTAGCGGTCACCCATCCAACCCCAAGGCCTGAATCTACAAGCTTTAACTCTACAAATCTTAATCATGGTTACTGATTAATAGTAACCTGATTACAATTGAATTACATTTTTATTTAGAAACAACAGTGACGAATTTACATAAAGTTTTCCTTTAAGTACTAGCCATAATTTTAAAATTTTTTCAAATTTTTCCCCCAACATCAAAACCGATAAAGAAGAACCGAATCTACATTACAATAAGATACATAATTTATGAAAAGCGACTCAGGCCATGCCTATTGGTTGTTCTACGTGCTCTGACCAACGCAGGCCTCTCGTGCGTAACCAGCCTTAGCGTGGCATTGGCCTAGTTGCGGCCGATCCGATATTCGGTTACAACACACAGGTGACGCGGGTCTAAATGAATCTATAATTAATGTTGTTGAATGTTTAACCTGTGATTGTGCTCATCGCGTCACTAAGGTTACCAGTTTTAATTCGTGACGTGTCAAAAGATCATGACATCATTAACACTATGTTCACGACACGTCTCAATAACGGACAATATAATTTTAAAAATAATTTACTTGGTTTAGCGTAATGGTTACCACGCCGTAGCGCCGCACCGCGACATGCTAAGGGTCCTGAGTTCGATTCCCAGGGACCCGGTTTAATGATAAGTTTGATTTTCTGTTCTCGGTCTGGGTTTGTGACTATTTTTGTGTATTGTTCATGGCACCTACAACACAGCTAATCCTAGTATGGCTATCTATTGAGTGTGTAGCGTAAATGAAATCATTAGATTCACTTTTAAATTAAAATTGATTAGAAATTAAACTCGATTTTAACCGTTAACTTAAAAAAGACTTACGAAAATAAAAACGTACAATATTGTCGTTTTTAAAGTTGGCCAATATTGCGCTAATATGAATGTTTGCGCTACAATGATATTGGGTTAATGTTATATTTTCGTAACAATGCCCTACGATGCATTAAGCTGTGGGTGTATCCCACAGATGTAAAAATGACCTTATTATAAACAATTCATACTGTCACAATTATTGTCCAACGAGGCAGTTTTGGGCACTCAAAACTGTTATAAGGTAAGTGTTATGTAAGAAATTAAGAAGTAATAATTTTTGTCAACTTATGTGACTTTGTTTAAATAACATGTACAGAGCACTTCGCTAGATTTTGTACAAGAAAGTTGCAATAATATTTGAAACGTTTTTACGCAATCAATACCAAATAATTTAAGTTTACAGGTTTTTATGTAAGGTTATGTTTAGATGTTATACTTTCTGGGTGATTTCTGATTTATTAGTAGAATTATTGATTGTCTCTCTGTATACATAGTGTTAGGTAATTGGCGTGTCGACGAATTATCATACTACGCATACCGGTATTTTAAAAATATATATTTGCGGCAATTTTATGTTAATAAATGAAAAGGTTTCATTTTATCCAAGTTGAATGTTCAACTGGGCTGAAACCACATCGGTGTCAGCGTGTGATGGACAAACATCTTTACAAACTATCACGTTCATAAGATTAGTAGGAATAGTAGGAAAGATAGCGTATGACCTAGTTGGAAATCAAAATACGCTACTAATAGTATTGCTATTTAACCGACTTCAAAAAAAGGAGGAGCTTCTCAATTCAACTGTATTTTTTTTATGTTTGTTACCTCAGAACTTTGGACTGGGCAAACCGATTTTGATCTGACAATGGCATCCATGATAAAACCATATAAGTCTTAAATTTGTATTAAGTAAGCGCGACAAATGGACGAATAACTCAATATCACGCCAACCGATTTCGATGATTCTTTTTTTAATCGAAAGCAGGTGCTTGTCACGTAATCCCACATAAATTTGAACGAAATCTGACAAGTAGTTTTAGAGTAACTTTGAAGTCGGTTATTTTTTGTTATTAAATTTTAGATTATTCTTGTGTGTATTACAAGACGTATTACCAGGCCTGGCGCACTCCGCACTTTTGGTATGATGTTACAAGTACGTGCCGCGTTCGACGTGTGGGGCCAATTTCTGAAGGGCTGTCACGCGCCCCCGCACCGCGTCATCCGTGTCATACATTCGTAATCTATCACACATGTCGTCACGAAAAAAGAAGACAACCCTGACGTAGTCAGAAAGGATAAAAGTTATGATTAGAAAGAGAGGCAACGTCTAGATGTCAACGTCTGTTGACGATTAGTGCTGTGCGACCTGAATTACACTTTATTATATCAGAGCAAGAGTCGATATTTATTTAAATGATTTAGCGGAGTGACTCTTCTGTACCAATAGGTTCTATTAAGTTTTCTGTGGTATTACAGTAAAATTTGCCAATACACGCTACCTATACCATACCTCGTTGTTCAATAATGTTATGCAGGAATTTCCAATGTCGGAATTATTAATTCATACGCACAAGCATTATAACTTAACTATTCGCTTGTTACTTTTATCAAACACGATTATATTATCATACTTCCTTAGTGCCAGGAGTATATTATTATTTTATAAAAACATTGATAGCTTTGTAGTATCTTTTTACCAATTGGGTAAAGATAATAATTAGGCAGGCAGCTACCAGGAGTCCCGAGTTGGTTCCCCGGCCAGCAGACGTGTGACAAATAAATGTTGAGTAGACGTACGAGCTTGTAAAGTCTCAGTTACGTCCATGCCAGGGATACAGGGAATTCTAGGAAGTGAATATTTATTAATATTATCTTAATAAATATAATTATTGTTTTTTGTTACTAATATGTCGTATCATTTACCTCACAATACGCGTTGTGAGCTGCAATAAATTAACATTAATTTATATATTCAATTGATCTTAAACTGTTTCTTCGAAGTGTGTTCATAATTAATGGCGAACAAATTGCCGTTATGAATTTGGGCGGAGCGAGTGGCTCGAATGGTACCTATATATTCCAGATATCGTTATAAGATGGATGGGGTTATACTTTCTGAGAACGACAAAGGTTACGTTTTCAATATTTTAGGCGTAAGTCTTGCCTTATTATAATTGGGTAAGTGTGAAGTGAAGATAAAGATCCTCCTCCATACATTCAAAGATAACGAATATCCGGAAATTATAAACTGACCTAAAAGGACCGTTTCCGTAGCTTAAATAGCAAATAAAAAAATACTATTTTTAACAATTGCATTCCATGATTTTCAATAATACATTTTAAACGTATAAAAATATCTGAAAAGGTTTTACCTACAAATTTGAGTACTAAGAACGTCAGGAAAAAAGAAAAAAGTTGGATCGATGACGTAACCACATCGTCATCGATCCAACTTTTTTCACCAGGTACTTCCAATTAGTAAAATAGTTAATGCGTCATCAATCGCAACACAAGTATCACATTGAGATGGGGAAGGCCGTTGTGGTTGTAGTCCGACTAATGACGTGTCGGTCAACTAAAACTAAATTAACTATACAACCGTTTTGTAATATGTTTAACACCAGGATAAAGTCAATATGATCTGCGGTTAGGGCTGCTAGTTTTCGTTTTTTAAACGAATTGTTTTCTTTTATATTTTACTAGTAGATACCCGGCGTGTTCCACTACGCTAAAATGATTCTGATGATAATTCTGATGACAATGACAGATCAGTGTTTTTGTGTTGACGTTGACGTTGATACGCCATCTTTACGTATTACTATATGTATGGATCGCCAAATTTTTGTATGGGAAAAGTGGAAAATCGACTTTATCTATAGACCGAATGTGCCTAACGCATTGTTTTTGTGGTCTCAAACCACCTTCGGATTATTGCCTTTCAAATGAAATCATTTTGAGACTTTTTTTATGGAAATAGCCGGCAAACGAGCTGACGATCCACCTGATGGTAAGTGGCTATCGTCGCCCATGGATATCAGCAACACCAAAGGCATCACTGATGCGTTGCCGGTAAAGAAAAACAGAAGAAAAAAATGAAAGAAAAAGTACGGAAGAAAAAAAAAGAAACATTTTTCCCCGTCATTTTCCTTATTTGAAATTTTGATAAATTTCATTTGCCAACCCTGTCTGAGCTATATTTTATCAATGGTCAGTTATTTCCCAAAACCCTCGGCCTTCGATATAAAAGCAGTTATATGGGTACAGTCATAGTTTGTGACGAGGAGACATTAAATCGTTTGCATATTTCTTGAATGACAAATTAAACACTTTTTTAACCGATTTCAAAAAATGAGCAGGTATTTAATTTGACTGTATTTTTTTGATTGTTTCCTCAGAACATTCGACTGGGTGAACCGATTTTAATGATTTTTTTTAAATCAAAAGCTGGTGCTTGTCATGTGGTCCCACTTAAATTTAAGCTACATCTGACGAGTGGTTTTTCAGTTATTTTGAAGTCGATTATTTTTTCTTGGTAAATTATATATTAACTTGTTTAAGTCATTTATATATAAACTTATTTATACTAATAGCTAAATTAGCAGAAGGCCTTCCTGAGTGTACAAGTATCATCGGATTTCATCTGGGGAATAAGGAGTCTGGGAATCTTTTAGTGAATTAGTGGAATAGATGGATTCACGCATGGATGGCTGCAGAGATGGATGGATGCATCATTTGATTATCCCTATTACAAACATCTTTTGGGCTGGATTGATTAATCGCAGTATTAAGTCCCTATATTGATGCTTATAAATGAAACAATGCTACTCAAGATGCACTTATTTTTAACTGACTTCAAAAAAGGAGGAGGTATTCAATTCGACTGTATTTTTTTTTCTTATGTTTGTTACCTCAGAACTTTCGACTGGGTTAACCGATTTTGATGATTCATTTTTTCATCGAAAGCTGGTGCTTGTAATGTAGTCCCACTAAATTTGAGCGAGATCTGACGAGTAGCTTTTTTAATTATCCCTAATTTTGAAGTCTGTTATTTTTTGTCAATAATTATTGAAAGCTGATATCGGAAACGACTTACAATGATAATTACAAAAATATAACACTACTTAAAAAACGAAATAAATATAAGCTCATAAGAAACCTATCACCGTGGTTTACGAGTCAAAATTTACGATTATTTATATAGTCAGTTCTGGATAATCACAAATTTCGATAATGTCCCATTTAAAAATATAATTTTAATTCTTTGTTTGGTTTGATGTTATATGTACAAGTAGGTATACCAGATTACGAAAATATTATATGAGCAGACTACTTTTGATTTGGGATTGACAGGGATTTGGGTTTTCCATGATATCACGGTTGATGTTGTAAGAACAAATGTAGATATGCCTAACACAAGTAGGGGTAGCTTGTCACACAGGTAAAGAACCTTACCCCTACCTAAATTTCTGTTGAATCATACAATTGGATAGTGGTGTTCGGACTAACGACTATAAAGACGTATAATTATGTATAATTAGAGTAATATTATGTTTTTAAATGTTAATACCAATTTTATAATTATTACGGAACATAACTAGATGAAAGCATCTAGTCCGATGTAGTACATTTCTAGTTTTTAAATTGATAACTTATCTCTAAATACATTAAAGCTCAATGCATACGTAACTGGCTTTTTCCCGTCCCGTACAGGTCACGTTCCGTACGGGATTCGGCTGCGTATGCACTATCGTATACATTTTCTATGAAACGATGTTTCCAAAACTTAACGTCCCGTCCCGTACGGGAAAAAACCCGTTACGCATGCATTGGGCTTTAAACTATAAAATAAAACAATATTTTATCAAACAATACTAAAATACACGTTCTCATAAGGATTCCCTTTATTGTGGGAGACGTGTACACTCATAAATGATACATCCTAGGTACGAAAATAAATGTTTATGTATCACATCACTATATACTTCAGATCGAACCAGGGATACTTATAGTTTACTCTGTAGACAAAGATGACCAAAATGGTCATGAGTAATACTATTTGGCAGTAATAATAACTGGTTTAAAACGGCCATTAGCTTGTATTAACAAGCATGTCTCACAAGAAGACATCTGTGTAAATATGCACACTTGATTATACACACAGTCACACACATTGAAACGGGCTTAATTTTCGCAAATATCACAAAACACATGCAATTGTGTGCTTGGTGTCCCTTTTACGGCGGTAACGCGAGTTCAACGCTCTCAGTTTAGATACAGTTTTCCTTCTACGAATATGTGACATCATGCGGTCCTGCTAAGGACAGGACATCTTAATCTCGAGTTTAATAATACAATGTTGAGTGGCGCTAAATTTTTTGCTACGGATACGAGCCGTATGCGCAGTGCTCTATAATTTATGAGGAAAGATGTGAGCACTGGGTTTTTTAAGATTTTTATTTGTCATCTGCCAAAAAGCCCGTAAGGTTTCACGTGTTGGTTAGGTTCAATATAGTTTCAATATATTTCGTTCTCTTTCCCTTTTTGAACTGGAAACTCCACTGGAAACTCTTTTTTAAGACGGATCACTTTTTACAATTTGTCCCCTTATGGTAAAAACCTAACAAAACCCGCTCGTCTCTCAAAGGGACAGGGATTATTTTGATGATTACACGCTATACAAAGTCTACGATTATTTCAATACTTAACATAACATGATTATGTCATCTCATTTTTAGTCACAACAAGATTAGGTCATCCAAAAAAATATTATATTTAATCTTACTACATTTAATGCAACTGGATTCTGAGATTTGACCCTTTTAAATGCTAATAGAATTTAAATATAGGTTAATGAATTAATCCATAAATATCTAAGAAATCTAGCATTTCATGCCTAGATCACTTTATATTATACACTTACTTAATGATAATGATGGCAATAATGATAATGGTACTTACATAATTATTCAGTTAACAACTTGGCAAAATACAGACGCACATTAAAATTTAAATTCGGAAGAGAATCACTTAAAAATACAACAGTGTTCTTAATTCAAAATTCAAAACACGGCTACTCATTGATGAATGCGAAACTTGAACATTTTAATTGCAGTTAGTTCCAGTGTTGCCAACTTAGTGGAATTTCCACTAGATCTGGTGGTTTCGACACCCCTTTTAGTGGGGATATATTGATTTTAGTGGCTAGTGGATTTTCTAGTGGAAAAGATTTTTTCATTTAGTGGTAGAACATGACATTTAACCACTAGGACGATTTTACAAAATTGCTTTTGATTTGAAACTCATTTGACAACGATGAGAGATAAAGGACTCACTACAAGTATAGTAATCTGTGCTTCCACGCAATGGCGAAGAGATAATCCGTAATAGGGTATTCAGTTAATTGTTTTGATTTATGAACTAAAAACAGATTGCCCGAAAACTTTAAACTCGTGGAAAGTATAAAAAACCGGGCATGTGCGTGTCAGGCCATGCGCAATGTAGTAATTTTATCGACTATTACACTTTATCTACTTAAGCTAATATAGCCGTGATAGTTTTCCTTGTATAGCCGTATTGGGGCGGCTTAGAATACTAACCAAGTTCCCACGCCGGATGGGCGTCGTAAAAGGCGACTAAAACCGGCCCGCCCTCGAGGAATTATATTGGTAATATTGATTTTAATTGCTATTTAATAACAATATTACTATTATTATTTCTCCATGGGGTTCGCCTGGATAGCTACCACCCTCGAGCATGAGTCAGCCGCCAAACGACTCGTCGTGTTCGGCTGGGGGCTTAAGAGCCAGTTCTTTCTTTCTTTTTCTTCTCTCTTTCTTGGCCGGCAACGCATCAGTGATGCCTTTGGTGTTGCTGATGTCCATGGGCAACGATAGCCACTTACCATCAGGTGGATCGTCAGCTCGATTGCCGGCTATTTCCATTAAAAAAAATTCATCAGAATTATAATCCATTTCTGACAATTTTTTCACTTGCTCAACTCCAACCGTTTAGCCGGCAGGTGGTCACCCCCTTGACTCTAACCAAAATTAGCAATTCAAAGCCAAATATTTCGCAAACGGACCTCTAATTGCAAAAATGGTCTTAGAAGACCCAT
Source organism: Thymelicus acteon (assembly GCA_951805285.1). Lineage (NCBI taxonomy): Eukaryota > Metazoa > Arthropoda > Insecta > Lepidoptera > Hesperiidae > Thymelicus > Thymelicus acteon. The sequence continues at coordinate 5,260,417 of OX638213.1, read as the reverse complement.
AATAACCAAGACCCATAATAAGACCTTTTCAAAGACCCATCTTCAGCGTTAAAAAAATATAAATATTTAAGATAGAGTTGGGACTTTTTTATTGGAAATTTCCTCCTCTTTCAGGATCTTTTTTCAAAATTCCTTAAATATCATTATTTTAGAAGTAATTAACAAAAAACTAAATATCTTTTTTATCTTATTTTGTTAATACAAATCCCAATTTTTTATGTGCTAATAACCCCAACCCGAAACTTAAACCTGGCTACGCCCGTGGTAACACTCGTCATTTTATTTATATATATTTTTTTAGTTTTTTAGTGGTTTTCTGCCTTTTCTGGTGGTGAGTTTAGTGGGATTGTTAAAATATAGTTGGCAACACTGGTTAGTTCTTCAGTCGCACGCACAGCAAACATAAAAATTATTCAAAACTGGCAATTTATTATTCCTACACCGACAACTCTTGTATTACTGCGAACGCAATGCATTTAAAAACCTATTACTCTGTACATGGTATCGGCATGAATCTTCAATTTGTATGAAGAAAGATCATAAATCGATTAAATGTTTATTCGCTCGCAAATAAAAATCTCACTTGGCCTCCTGAATTCGATGAAGCGGTATATATCGATTTTTTCTTTTGAACTTTACTTCAAATCTCTTAAGCTGGTAGCAACCTAATTGAACTCGGGTGATTAATTACACCTATTGAAATCTCCTTCTATGTGTCATGATTTTCAGAATTCAAAGTTTGAAAATATATACCTACTTATATCTTCACGACCGCGACACCTGAGATAAAGTCCGGTTTACACGTATTAAGTAGTTAAGTAGATAACTAAATTTAACTAAATTTTAAGTAAATTAATACGTGTAAACAGATATTTTGGTAACTTTTTAGTTAAAATTTAGTTATCTACTTCATTACTTAATACCGTGTAAACCGAACATTAGAGACAAAAAATCTTCTAACTTGATATTAAATAATAAGATTAATGTTCGCGTAAGTAACCCTAAGCTATGACATGGGGTCCTTCAAGAAGGGGGTCTATTGTCATTTTCTTGGCCGGCAACGCGTTGTGACGCCCCCAGTGTTGCTCATGTCCATGGGCGGCGGTGATCACTTACCATCAGGTGACCCGCTGCTCGTTTGCCTGCTAAAAACATAAAAAAATCTACTTCTAAGTTGCATATCATTGTAAATTTTCTGACATTTATACACCAATTCTGGAACAATTGACCCAAAGACTAGTAAATTGAAATCATCAAAATGGACGCAAATCGTACACCAATTTCCGTGACTAAGTATAAAGCAATCAGCGTATTTGAAGTCCTGTCGAAACCGCCCCAGGCGCGCGGCGAGTCGGCTAACCGAAATAAATCAATTTGTGAGCAAATACATCGTGCAATGTACTTCCGTGAGATATCTGTCTTATTCTTATAATGTGGCCTAGGGTTGTCATTGTTTATATGTGAAATAGAAATTCAGAACCTATCCTATTATATATTGACGACCCGTGTGGCGCAATGGTTACCAATACCATGCCGGATCGCCGCACCGAGACTCCTGGGTTCGATTCCCAGCGAGGCAGAAAGAATCAAAGAATGATGAGTTTGAATTTCGGTTCTCGGTCTGGGTGTGAATGTCCTTGTCTTGTGTGTTGTCTATGGCACCCACGACATAGGGAATCCTAGTGTGGGGCTATAAGTGTGAAGCGTTATTTATTATTTATTTAGTATCCAGTATCGGAAACAAAGCGGTTTCTGCGATTTATTTTTGGCCGGTAATGCGTTATTGTTACTGATGTAAGTATGTAAGAGTGGCGGTGACCAAAAAAAGTTTCTTAGCTCAGAAGTCGGGGTATACTGCTAGTATTAATAAAGTTCACGTGCATATTTTTAGAAAGTTATTTGTTTTATTTAAAACCGTAATCGATGTCTTTATTTTTAATTTGATGATAAAAACCCTGAAATATATAATAAATAGTTTTGGACAACCCTACTACGTACCAAAACAAATTACAAACAAGTTCGAAGAAATGCGAAAGTTTGCCGAAAAGCGACTACCAACGGTAATTAAAATGCAATATATAAAAATTTATTAACGACATATTACGATTTATAGCCATAAATATAATACCTAGGCTTTGTCATAATGAAGACTTATCGCACGAAAGACTTTTTGGGTTTCGTAAGAAACTTAAGTAAGTGAAAATTGTGTGTAAAAAATTGTTGTAGTTGTTACCTCAGTTGCAGGATAATAATATTAAACATATTTTTCTTCTAATATTATAAACATGAAAGTTTGTGAAGATATTTGTATGTCTGTCTTCTTATCTTACCTCTGTGCGGATTACGCTGATAGGTACTTGACACAGATAGTCCATACCCAGGACAAGTAAATAGGGTAATTTTATCAGGGTTATATGTTTCACTGGGACGATTGGGACATTTCTATGTTTGTAATTTCGTTTCATGAAACCACTCTTCCGTGAGCGGAGCCACGGGCGAAACTTGTGATAGTTTTTTTTAAATAAAATAACCTTATAATAACAAAAAAATATTGAGCATTTTTACTTTGAGCGTTTGCGTAAGACGTAAGTATATACAGATCATTAGCGAAATGTCAATCATTGCAGTGTAAGTGGAAAGTATGATTTTTATATTATTATGTATCTAGATGTAAATAAATAATACTTTTCTTTATTTTTAATACGCAAAGGTTAACTAGTACAATATCAGGTGATATATAGCATCATATAATTCAACCACTACTTCAGTTTTTTCGCAGAAAAACAGCATTTAATCCACCGTTTGGTTAAATGAGTAAAACCCAGTGACAAACATTGAAGTATTATTACTAGCGTAGTGACAAAGCCCTTTTTACCTCATAACCTTCTGTAATTTTAATGCCACGGTGCATCGCCCGTCCTTCACTTCTCGTATGGCATTTTCAGGCAACGTGCCGTTCACGTGGAAAATCGGGTCTTCCTCAAAAATATAATAAGCGACGGTCCGACTTTACGTTGGAGAAATAACATGAATCATTTTAAAGAGTTGAAACCGTGTGGTCTGTAGTACTTTTTATCTTAGCAATTTATTTGCATCAAAAAATAATCAATACACGTTTTTCTATCATTTGAATAACTACATAAATAAAATTAATAAAAAAATGGTTGTCTGTAAAGTCGGTTTACAGACGGTAGTTTAACGTGACAACGTCATGACAAAGCTCCGCTAAAAATAAATTAATCATGACAAAGCTCCGCTTAAAAATTAGTCACTTAAAATTTGGTTAAAATTTAGTTATCTACCTAACTACTTAATACGTCTAAACCGGACTTTAATTATGGAGTATAGAGGTCTATCTATGCTCTTAATTCTTTGATGTAACGAACATCCAAAAAAAAAGCGGCCAAGTGCGAGTCGGACTCGCCAATGAAGGGTTCCGTAGCAGCAAGTAACATAATATACAAGTTCTTTTAGTTCGTTGTAACTTTGATCGATGTTTTTTGTGGTTTACGATTTATGACGTATTAAAAAAAAACTACTTACTAGATCTCGTTCAAACCAATTTTCGTTGGAAGTTTGCATGGTAATGTACATCATATATTTTTTTTAGTTTTATCATTCTCTTATTTTAGAAGTTACAGGGGGGGGACACACATTTTACCACTTTGGAAGTGTCTCTCGCGCAAACTGTTCAGTTTAGAAAAAAATTATATTAGAAACCTCAATATCATTTTTGAAGACCTATCCATAGATACCCCACACGTATGGGTTTGATGAAAAAAACATTTTTGAGTTTCAGTTCTAAGTATGGGGAACCCCCAAAATTTATTGTTTTCTTTCTGTTTTTGTGTGAAAATCTTAATGCGGTTCACAGAATACATCTACTTACCAAGTTTCAACAGTATAGCTCTTATAGTTTCGGAAAAAAGTGGCTGTGACATACGGACGGACAGACAGACAGACAGACAGACAGACAGACAGACAGACATGACGAATCTATAAGGGTTCCGTTTTTTGCCATTCGGCTACGGAACCCTAAAAAGACGGCGACCCAAAAACATTTAAAATAACCGAAAACAATAAAAAGTAAAACATTCATTTCTAATAGAAAACTAGGCGTTTTTGTAAAGCGCGCGAAGAAGGCAGCCATTTTAGGTGAAGTGTAAAGTAAAGTAAAGAAAGCAGTGTATTTATAGCCACCTTATTTGTCAGCACAATCACAGATACGAAATAAAAGAGCTTTAAACAAATATGTCGCCGTTTATCCGCAAATCAGTTATGTAAAAGGAGGACATCATTGTATGCTTAACGGTTCATTGTTTACCGGTAATGGAGGAGACAAATAACTTTTTTGGCGGCAACGTAGGAGGAGCATTTTTTTACCAACCTTGAAAAACACAAACGACGCTCACTACCACAGGCTATACACATAAGAGCGAATTTTCAATGTGTTCGACAAGTTGGCGGGATTTTTTTTTACTCGGCATTCGGTTACAAGTTATGCCGAAAACATCGAGTACTCTGATATTATTTCGGGGTTACCGTTACAGGGAATTTGGCGCGAAATTATTCCGATTGCGTAACTTGTTTTTAGTTAGGGTTGCTATTTTTAGTGATTTCGTGATGCAACGTATTATAGAAGTAACAAGAAAATGTATGCACATATCCTAAAGCATTAAAAAACTACCCACAAGAAATGCAGTAAAGGATATTTTTATTAGTCTATACAAATAAATAAAATTGGAGTGCCTGTTTGTATCATTAAAATAACAGCTTTTACTAAGTGCATTTGGATGTTTACGCAGTAGGTACATACATATACCAAAACAAAGTTTGTTTCGGCTAATCTCTGAAACGGTTGGACCGATTTTGACAGGACTTTTACTGGCAGATAGCTGATGTAACAAGGAGTAACTTAGGCTACTTTTATTTTAGAAAAAATAGCATGTTGCAGAACAACGTCTACCGGGTCAGCTAGTTATGAAAAAGTTCACAATAAAATATGGGTACATTTAATGGATTGATGTATTTTTTAAATTGAAACGTTATATTTTTATGCTGTAGGTAATATATTATTAAACAGGATATGATAATGACACATAAATACGATTAGAACTAAAATTATTAATCTATTGCATTAGTCTATACAATCGTACATTATGAAAGTCGCTGCACTGCAACGTAAAGTATTGCAATAAAAAAATATGACGTGAATATTTAAAAAGATACACTTCGTTAAAATATTCCGAATGAGTTCCCTTAATCAGAATCACGTAGAAATATGTAATACTGCAGTGTATTGAGGTTACATGCAGCATATAATAAAACTAGATTTATCTACACAATTATACCTACATTCTACTTAAAATACAACTAGGTGTAGGTCAAATCTGTACAATATTTTTTTTATTTCAATACCTACTTAAGTTGGCTTCGTCATCGATAAAATAAACTAAAACTATAATGTATTGGAAAGCATGACACTATTCCTACTATTCCGTCACTGTTCCGTCACCAACCAACAACATAGCATATGAGTCACGAAGCGTCAAAAATTGTCAACGAAAATGGAAACGATGCGATAGAACGCCGTCGATCCGTTTCAGTCGGCATAGTAGAGCGTACGTGACACGACTTTCCGTGCTTGATACGTTCATAGCACGGTCATAGTATGGTACGGTGTAGTGGATAGACTTTTCAAGGGCTTAATTAAATCCATCCTTAAGTTCAAGCTAGTCTCCCAGGCTTCATATTGTTGTAAGTTGAAGATTGACTCTGATGGTAGTCATGGGTAGACGTAGGGTTTTTAACTCTGGTTAGCTACCAGCTTTCAGTAATCTGGAGGACACGTTTCGAAGAAACTCAAACAACTCAACGTTTCGAAGACAGATCACATGACATTGAATGATCAGTTCGATCGACCAATAATAGAAACAAGAACAATCCCTCGCCGAGAATCTTACCCAACAGCCTTTCGTCCCTCTGAAACCTATTCATCATACACTTAGCTATAGCCTTGCGGCTTCAAGTACATCAAAATCCGGCACAGTCAAACCGAACTTAATATCTTAGCTGCAAAATTCAACATAAAATATCCAGTAAAGAATCGCCAAGGAGTCCCGTCCATTGTTACTCATAGCCTCTCCGCCACCCTGTAAATCAGGTTTAGCATAATTACGGCACTCTTGGTCCCGTAAGGCAGTCGGTCAGAGAGTAATCGTGTCATGCCACCCGCCGCTCAGAACATACGAGCCCGACTTGTCGTAAATCCCGTGGTAAGATTATCCGAAATGTGCCGAGGACGGCCGATCACACGAATCGCACCTGAATGCAGCGTTGGTGGGTTAAGTTTCCGTTGTTTTTTCAGTCGATAATAAACGGGTTGACTCGTATTGTTGTCATAGCTAGAATGAAATTGTGTCTCTTATGGATAAGAAGCTACCAATCCCGTATTATATACTTTTTATAGAGTAAGGGATCACGTAAATACAAGGTTTCCCGTAGAGAAGGAAGGGCAGACTATCAAAAATCTTCCCATTTGAATAGGAGCTACGATAGCACATATAGATACACTGACACAGTAAGACACATCAAACTAATAGCACCCCTATTTTTGCGTAGGGGTTAAAACATTTAACAAATTCAAAATCGTGTAAACAAGAATAGATTTTTAACTGCAATGCAATTACACCAGATATCAACTACACTTAGATACTACTTGCCGTTACAAACTGGTATATGTAAACAATAGTTGAATAATTTTACCAAAAAAAAAATCGACTTCATAAGAACTCAAAAACTACTTATCAGATCTAGTTCAAATTTAAGTGGGACCACATGACAAGCACCAGTTTTTGATTAAAAAAGAAACATCAAAATCGGTTCACCCAGTCGAAAGTTCTGGGGTAACAAACGTAAAAAATACAGACGAATTGAGAACCTCCTCCTTTTTTTGAAGTCGGTTAATAACTGTAAAATAAAACACTTCTGAAAAAAATATTCTTTAGTTAACTTAATCTAAATGCTTACTTATGCTAAATGCTAAACTTAAAATAAATGGAGATATAAATAAATAATCTAACACGTACAACCTAGTAACCTCGAGCATTGCACTGTTAGGTAACAAGACAGTGACAACGGAGCTCGAATACTACATAAAAAGGCAAGCAAGGCTAATATTACGGCTGAACCTATAAATCTACTGCCACTTGCCAAAATAGGATTCTTGTATGTTTAATCGAGTCATCTTTATGGTGTTGACTTAAGGGGTAAAGACTTTTCAGTCTCATAAGTGCAAAAAAGCAATCAAGATTGAAAATACCTGACGCTTTGGGCTTGTTTCACAATCTTCAAGTAAGTCCGAAGTAAGCTATTCGTTGGTTAAGTTGACATTTCGTGTATGTAAAATGACACTTAACGTCACTTTAACCGGCGAATAGCTTATTCAGGACTCTACTTGAAGATGGTGAAACAAGCCCTTTATCTAATAATATTATAAATACGTTTTTACTTGTTTAATATTACAAAATAAGTATCCACACTGAAGCACGCTGATGGAGTATGCTCTAGGATTCCTCAAGATCAGAGACCCTTGCTCAGTAGAGGGCCATTAATGGGTTGAAGCCAAGTCCAGTTGCTTTGGTATTCAAAGTATCGTTTAAAATAAATAATTTAAATAATTAATAAGACATTTCTACAATATTGTAACATCTACATCTACGTAATTTATTGCCTAGATGATGAGCCGTGCTAGCAAAAATGGTAATTGCTCATGAACTAGTAAAATCCACATACCCAAAAACTGATTGCCTAGAAGAGTGTTCGACAAATACGTGTTACTATTTGTATAAAAGAAATCACGTCAGTCAAATAATGGGCGTCAATGAGATGTCAACAAACTATTGTTATTAAACCACCTTTATCTATTTTTATGTAAATGAAAATCCCACACCTGGAACTGCAAATTAAAATAGCCACTAAAACCCGAGTCTCATTAGAGTCATTACGTCATGAACCGAGAATCATTCTGATTTTCAGAACTCCATGATGCAATAAGAGATAACGGTACTCCAATATTTATCACCGACCCACTATAAATAAGCCACTCTTAATTCACTCAGTACTCCCCAGTCTGAGGCATGTCAGCTCATTGATTTATCAGGCAGATTGAACTGTACAAGAGAAGATTCTTTTGAAGTTCGCAAGTGTGGAATTGAAAAATGAGTTCGCGGAAATTACTTCATTATTTTGCGATAAAAATAAAGTTGCAGTGTCATGGTTAATTCGTTTAAATTTGGAACAGGTCATGTGTCTGAAAAAGGAAGTTTTAAAGCTGCAAACAAACTGTCGGACGCGGCTTACGGACGCGGCTTACGGACGCGGCTGAAGGATGTGACGTAATAGGTATCTAGATAATGAATGTACACTGAGCTGTGCAAACTATCGGAGGTAAGTCGCGGACGTGACCTTGAGGCACCTTGAGGCGTTCGGACATCCGAGAGCTATCTGGCGCGCTGGATGTTTTTGTCATGTGCACATTATCAGTCGCGGCTGTCAGCCGCGTCCAATCGGACGCGGCTTATAGTATGTTTGCAGCTTAAGACGTTTCATTACGATCACTGGTCACTGTATGGAAAACAGCGATTCGTAAATTTTGTTTTTTATCTGCTATTCGGGCCTCTTTCCGCTTTGGCTTAATTTTATCCGACAACTGCAAAGCTAATGTTGTTACGATTTCCTTTCAGCGGAACATCGTAACATCTCTGAATACTATTCACGTTTTTGTATTTCCGATTCAAACCAAATTGTTTCAACCAAATGGATTTTTTTAAGTTGTAAGTAATTACCTCAAAACAAATAATAAAAATTAAAGTAATTAATAATTCAGCTGTAAACGAATAATATCAGCTTTAAGCGTATAACATGTTTGATTAGGTACCTACAGTTCAAAAGCAACAATAATAACTTTCTAAAACTGGTAATTTCCCTCCAGCAAAATTGACCTTATTAAAATTATAAACAAATAATCGTACATAAAACAAACACAAATAAATAGACGGTTGAAAAAATCAAATCCTGTAATAGATACGCATATCAGCAATTTTCCACCTGGAACTTCAACAGCGCCCCAGCTTAGAATACCTAAAACACCAAACACAAGTGGGAAGACCGAACAACTTTTCTTTATTACCCACATTGAAGTATAATGTCATAGAACAGACATCTCGAACAAAATATGTGTCCCGTCAGGAGGTTCTATTTTAAAAATTGAGCCCCCGTTCTACTTTCAAAATCGTACGAATCCATTGAAAATTTAAGCCGATCGGCGCCAATTCATTGGGACATACATTGTGTTCGCGGTGTCGGTTCTATATGCTAGTAATAATACTTCAATGATTACCCACCTATTATCCTCTTCATTTATGTAAATGTAAACATTAACAAACAAATAAACCAAAGAGCTCTTAGGCAACACCTTAAGAAACAATACGTGAGACTTTTTGTGCAAAAACCTTTGTAGACACGCTCGGAGTAGCGATTCGAATAACTGACATATGTAAAGAGAATACTTAAGACATTTTTATGATTCAAGCGCACACTTCTACTGATAAGGGTACATTAAACGCGTCGAACAAGTAAGTAAGTAGATGTCCACATGTCGTTATTTATGGCAATATAAAGGGTATCATAGATCGCGTTTTCGACGCCCCACTGTATCCGATGACGTATCATATTTATGGGGAGCAAACCGTGTCGCCGAGTGTAGGTCGTGATGTATTATCGCGACGCGATGGATAGCCCCGTACCCCGTGGGGGCGTGGCGATACACTTCGATACATTGCGATACATTGTTGACGCGAAACTTTGAATAAAAACTTTTAAAAAATCTAACCCCTCAAAAAATAGAAAATAAAGTGAAAAATAAATAAAATCGGAACTTTTTACTGTATTTTTTTTTTACTTTTATGGTTATACATAAATTTTAAAATTTAAAACACCCTCGACAGTTTTGCTTTCTAAACTAATATTATAAAGAGGTAATGGATTAACTCAAAAACTACTGGACCGATTTCAAAAATTATTTTCCTAATATACGCTACATTATTTCCGAGTGACAAAAGCCATGTTTCATTATGATTAGTAATATTTTTATGTTACTAATATAAATATAAAATATGAAGCAGAACAACGTCTGTCAGGTCAGCCGCAGCAGCAGCAGTCTCGATCAACTTCCAAACAAAAGAAAACCCCTCTTTTACGTCAGTTGTTAATAAACTTACTCAAAATAGTAATTGACCTATTTAAATGTTTGTATTCAGTAGTTTGTACCTTTTTTAAGTCACTCAAAATGCAATCCGATTAAATAGACTTGCGTTCACTTTTCTCACTTTTTATTAGAAAAGTACAGCGGGATTGTAAAATTGAAAGTAAAATCTGTTCATTAGAAATGATTGTGATGTGAACTCTTTTGCGTGACGTCTCTATTCAATTGTATTCCTTTACAAACAAAATAAAATGTGTTTCGCTGTTTGATTAATTTTCGAGTATCACGCTAAACTAATGAACTGATTGATTACCCTAGCTTTCGGTATGAACCAATTAAATTTTAAAAGTCGTCATAATAACTTTTATATTGATTTATACAAAACGTACACGCACGGGAAGAAATTGTTTAACTATAATTTTTAGGCATTCTGAAAATGTGTTGAATTTTGTTGTTGCAAATAATTATTGTAGATTTTGCTTCTTTAGTTAGATCCTTTATTTTTTGCAGTGGCTACAAAAAAATACAATTTTTGATCTTCATGCTGTTACCTCAAACCTAAAAAGACTATCATTATATATTTTTTCAAACGTTCATTCAAAATAAACTTAAAAATATAAAAAAAAATATGGAAACGTTATCAAGTGCTTGACAATATCAAATAATTGAACCTTGACCAAGGTTAGGTCTCGAAGATGAGAAAGAATAGGTTTTTGCAGGGTGCGCTCCCACTGTGGACTTCACTTACCATCGGGTGGGATAGTTGTATTTCACCTTTAGATATATTCAATGAATCAAGGTTCTCAATAACAAAATATCTACATCTAAAAAGGCAAGATTTATCCTATCGTGAATTTACTAAATGCCTGAAAAATATATCAAATACTGTTCCAAACGCTACCCGTGTGTAAACGGAAGAAATAAGTATCTACGAGTAGAAGCGAGAGCAGGTTACTAGCACTCGTATAATCGTAGTTAGAATCTAGTAGATACTAGACATACATAGTTTGACAATATAATTTAACAATGTAGTCGCGGTATAATAGAGCACGAGGTCTATTCTATGAGCATCTTTGACACTGGTCGGTCCATTTTAGGTGCCAGACACACTCCAGTTTCTACGTTATACTTACCGCTGTCAGAACACTGCCTTAGCCCTCGTTTTCACTGCACGCCGTTTGTATTAAAATTACTAGTCACTTTGAAGTTTTTTTTATATGGGTATCTTTTCATTGTTGTGAAGTATAGTATGTATGTGTATGTAAAGTAAACTTGTGGATGTTAAGTTGCTAATGACATTGATCGTGTTAAACCTTAAAATCATATTATGATTATACATGGCATGCATGGTATCCTTTCAATAGATTATATTGTTCAAAATAAAGTTCTAAATTAAAATTTTAATACTTTTTAAGGTGTGTACAGTACGGCCGACGTATCTTGGCGCGTCTGAACTTCGCGCAGAAGGCCTCGCAGTAACATAATTCGGCAATGCTTGGTACGCGGCGTATTATGTCTCTGTGTCACGTTAGCATTTGTATCATGTTTTGTGTCGCTATCTCTGTCTTTCATGCGCTAAAGTTCGCAGAGCCTATGTTCAGACGCGCCAAGATACGTTGGCCGTACTCATGCTGTACTTTTGAGATATATCTCGAACCACAATATTCAGTTCAGATTTAGAATAAACCAGTAAGTAGGCCCATAACCGTAGAGACACGACCATCCACTCCAACAGCCAATCAGAGACTAACCCGTATATCAAGCAAGGTGCCATCTATAAACTGTGGCGCACAACTTCCTATTTTATTAGAACATTACAAATTTCAAAGACACAACTTTAAATCCAAGTCTGGACCATCGCTGCCTGTTTTACGCGTGCATAACGTCACGTCGCATCGTATCGGACCAAGTGAAGTGGAAACGCGCTTCAAGTGGTCGACTCGGACGGCGGCAGTTCAATACGCGCGAATACAATGCGGGCACGCGAATCGCATTGCGTTGTCTCTGCCCTCAGCGAACTTTGCATAACTATTCATTGCGTCTGATGGACAATGGATGTCCCTTTTTTTGTAAAATAGAAAACAAATGACGCGACCGCCGCCAGGCATGCACATTTTTGTAAGGCCGAGGGATCTTGCGCCCGATTATTGAAGGGTGCACTTCGTGTGCTATAGATTATAATCGCTGTGGACTTTTTTGTTTTCAGTCTTTTTTTCTTTTTCAGCTATTGTTTTCTGTATGCCAGTATTATGAAAATGAATACATAAAAAGTTGAAATATTTTTTTGAAATTTTACACTATGAAGCATTGATTTACTTAATAGTAATTTGAGCATAATTTAAACAGAAATATTGTAATTATAATTAACATACTGCCAGGTATGACCTTCAGTGAACGTGAGATGGCAACATGTAGAAATTGTCTAAGCGGAAAAAAACCTCGTCAATTGCTATCACGTAATTTAACAAAACTACACGTAGATAAAAATGTGACCATTTTAGTTACATATTACTTTAGTTACACATTTAATGACAGGAAAAAAAGTAATATACTTGTAGCATATTCTACTATTGAGTAATGTTTATAAAGTGCACTCCAACATATGGCTACAAGGTGTTGTCTGTATTTCAATCTCAAAAAGAAGAGCGACAGTCGACCAGTATTTAACATACCTATCTGGGTTTCACGCTTGTAAATTCACTTTATTTCCAATATATTTCTTACAATAAATCGTGAAACAAGCGCCAAGAAATAGGGATTGAAGAACTGGTCCCGCTTCTGGGTACCTCAGTTGGGTACATATTTGGAAATACTTTTATGGTATCGTTGGATACATATTTGAGAATATTTTTAAGGTAAGACCAGATAAGCACCATCAGATATTCGGATATCCGGACATCGGCAGGTTTAGTCCTGCAAAACCGAAAATGTCATGAGACCTCCCTGTTAAACTCGAAGCAGGTTCACACTTGCAATAAAAACTGACTACCTGTAATCTATTGCCGAATTTTTGTATATTTTCAAGAAAAAGATGGGTAGGAACACCCTTTTAGTCAAGCATAATTCTGTGGGGATTAAGCTGGGTTACACAGAGCTTAGTAAGATCCAAAAGAAGGAATTTATTACTATCTGGTACTTTTTCCAACTGTCGTAGACGCACTACGAAAATGTATGTAGGAATCCGTAGTAAATGAAAACTTTTACATAAAATAAAGCGAAGCGCTCATAGTCCGGCGGCTTGCGTCGTAAGCGATCGACAAAGTTAAGAAACAGCGGGCGCGGTCGGTAGTTGGATGGGTGACCACTAGTGGCAAAAAATTCTTGAGCGCCGTGCTTCCGTGCTTCGGAGGGCACGTAAAGCCGTCGATCCCGGTTGTTATCGTAAGATAACAGTCGTTAAACCATTTCGGAGGCCCTCGGGCGGCATGAAAACTTCCGACACTTGGTTTGGCCACTAACCCCTCCACCAATCCGCACTGGAGCAGCGTGGTGGAGTATGCTCTAGGCCTCCTCACGAGGAGAGACCTGTGCCCAGTAGTGGGCCATTAATAGGTTGAAGCCATACATAAATGTTTAAACTTGAAACACCAACAAGAGGGAATTAATGAAAAGCTTTTCTTATGTATGTAAATAGATCGCGTATTATAACTTGCTCCCAGAAATTAAGTAAGATATACATAGGCTGAGAAAAATGAATCACTTTATATACATAGGTACATATAAGTGAACTCTTTCTGTTGGTGTTTTATTATATTGTCTATTCGGTGCCTCCGGGGCCTCCGGAGCCTCCGTAGCCAATATACAATTACAAGATGTGTTCATCCTACCGCAATCTGTCAGTCCATGCCCGTGTCGCCATAAATAAAACGAATTTATTCGCGAGCGTTCTCTTTAATTTATAGCTATTTTAGGCAGAACTGTGACGTGATATTGTAGCCATTGTGCCAGCACCGCCAGCCAGCCGACTTGGGTGGGTATTCAAGGGTACTCGACTACATTTTTTTCTGAACGCGTCACGTATCATTCAACTTGTTGTAACTCTACGAGCTAGTAGAGTTACAATAAGTTGAATGTAAACCATTGTTTTAATTATTCGATTATTATAAATAATGTAATAATAGCAACGAACACCCGTGAGTTGAAAGGAATATTGACAATATTGAAAAAAAAATTTTTCTGGGTATCGAATACTTCAGACACATGTATGAATGTATGTTCGGGAGGCAGGCACTGTCTCTATTGACTAAGTTACAATGTCACTTTGTATAGGCTGAGTAAAATTATGATCATCCTGTACTTATCCTAATACCGTCGGTAGGTGCTTAGTAAACGTAGTAGTACAATTCAATTAAAATAAGTTTAGTCTGATAGTCCTAAATAAATTTAATATTATTGAATACAACGGCGTGAATAGATCAGCTTGCAGAATGCTGTAGCTATTCTCAAATACAATAAAGGTCGTGCAATGTACCGGGGCATTTACGGATTGAAGCCTAATTAATGTATACTAATGAACTTATATTTAGTTTGTTATAAAAAATTTATAATTTTACTGAAAAGCTTTGTTTAATTCTTGTTGTTTGTAATACTTATTGTTTAATAAAGGTTCTCTGTAAACTGTCAACCTTACCAACTGATAGATTTACTATTTAAAGTAGTACACTAAACGGAATAAACCTCTTTCGAGCCGCAATAAAATCATCTCGTATGATTTAGGTCGGAGCACGGTCTACCGCTGTACAATACGTGCTTATATAAAGCTCTGTTCAGCTGAGCGACTAAAAATTGTTAAACAATTTAACAAACAAGACATTATTTATTTATTTATTACATAATTGTACCTCGAAAAAAAGTCTTTGTCGGTTCATGTTTTCAACGAGAACAAAAATATGCACTTGACTAGTCTAGCGTGATTATGCCTCAATTTGTGAAAGAAAACCCGAGCTCAACAGTGAGATACTACGAATTAGTAATTATGATAATGTTGACGCCAAACCGTAAACTAAAATTTTTGCCTTTTTCATCAGCTAATATCCTAATAATATTATAATTGTGAAAATTTGTTTGGGTGCTTGTTACCCTTTCAGGCAAAAACTACCTACTGAACAGATTTTCATGAAATTAAGCATACATGTAGACCATGATCTTGAATAACAAGGGGCTTATTATTACTTACAAAAAAAAGCAAGGCGCTAGTAATCAGACAACAATATCCTACAACTATTATCTACCAGTGCGTCCGCTCGACTAACCTCTTCGTATAGTCGCCGAATCGCATAATCGCAGTATCCGAATCATTCGTAACTAGTGGAATCTGTTTCTATTTGAAACACAATAATGAGGGGCGCGATCATCGTTTTATCCGGCTCGTAAGTAAGATGTTCACTTTTATTTCTCTCAGCTCCCTTCTCGGTTACCTAACCACTATTTGTTTTATTAGCCCGTATTCATATCATAGAGCTGAATGAGTTAAGGGGTATAACGATATAAGTTATTTTGAAGTTTTCTGCTGTGTAAGGTACCGGTTTTACTGCGGGCGGTCAAACGAGAAAGTGTTGTTTTAAGTTTATGAACTTACTAATACTATTAATTTTAAAACAATGTATAAATTACTCATCTCTTTTCGTATTTGGCCAACAACACCTTTGCTACTTATGTAACAAAACCTGATATAATATATCGATATAATCATAAGTAACTTACTTTTAAAATTGAATTATTTATGAAACAGGAAATATAACGCGCTAAAATAATTGACAATACAGAATAGGCATGACAGTATCCAGTTTAATCTTGGGGTTAAATCTAATTACGCAACATTTTGTTACAGATTTTATCCGTGAAATAGACCTGTCAAAGTTCAAAATAAATTTATTATTGCAGTACTGTACCTGATAATAAATCATATACAAAATCTGTACGTAACAGTGTTGTAAAATTGTACCATTAATTTAGATTATTAATTAACTAGCCGTGTTCGCCTCCAATCTATTACGGTACGAATGTTACTCTGAACTGTAATTATGATTAAGATCTTTGAGGAATATTGTTTTTTTCATTTGTTTAAAATGAAACAGCTTTTAAGATATTATATTTAATTTGTGCAAATATTACAGCTTATAAAGTCGTGACTGGATACAGTTCATTTAATCAACACTTGAGTAAAGGAAAACAAGAGTAATATTAATTAATAAAATTCAATCAGTTTCATTAATCTTAATCTGTCACGTTGTTTGTCCGCGATGGACTCATAAACCACTTAACCGATTTTAATCAAATTTGCACTCCGTGTGCAGTTTGATCCAACTTGAAAGATAGGATAGACGGAAGGTTTTGTGTAATTGCGAACATATAAGTACTATATAAATATCTACATTTTCTTAACAATACCTATTATATACAATCATCATAAATCATCAATAACTATCGACAGTGAAAGACCAGTGTATCAGTGAGTAAAAAATCCTGAATTTACAGACACAATTCCATTACAGTTTATAATAATATAGATTGAGTTAACTCGCTATACAGGGGTCCGGGTGCGATTCTTGTGTCGCAAGCAATAGGCGGCGCACGCGCCGACCGATAATGAAATCATAAGTCACGATCTTACGGGCTCACTTACCATGTCTGTCTAATACAAACTTCAATGCAAATTGAACTTAAAAACAACTGACATTGAGTATAAAATACCAATTTTGTCACAGAGTCCTAATGCGCCCTATGCAGATCTAAGGAAAGAATGTGTTGCATTTCAAAAGACAAGTCAAGGTGTCAGGATAAATGAACGTTTTGGTTAAATCAGATCATAGTTAGCGAGTAAACTGCAAGCTTTTTTTGTATGTTGTACCTAACATTCAACTTATTATTTTATTGTTCATTTTCAGGTTTTGCCTGGAATAGTTTTATTAAACAACGAGTAACCGCCCTCGCTTTGATTCGGTTTTCTTATTTTTTTTCACCTTGGGTTACATTATTTGAGTTTTATTAAGGATTCCTAATTTTTTGAAAATATAATATAGCCTATGGCTCCCGGGGATAGTGTAGCTTCCCAATAGTGAAAGAATTTTTCAAATCGGTTCAGTAGTTTCGGAGCCTATTCAATGCAAACAATCAAATCTTTCCTCTTTATAATATTAGTATAGATAATTAATTATTAAAATAAGCTGTTATCATGTTAACATTTATTACTCTTCTCTCTTACGTTCCCGTTATGCACCCGCTGCGATATACATAACATGATGATTCATCTGCTATTTTTTGATACAACGTAAATATTATTATGGAATGAAATATCCGGAACAGAACACATAATGATGGTGTTCGGTAATATCTACAGTGTCACCAACTTATCTGTGAATTGGAGGAGGGCGCTGTCGGACGCACTGGACCAATCATTGGACGCAATTCCAGAGGTAGTAAATGTCAAATGAATGAGCACAGATTACTTATGAATGGCGCGGCATTAGTTCCAATTTTCGCCATTTCACCGATAACTTGGTGGCACTGTATGTAGTTTATTTTCATTCTGGCAATACATTCGCAATTAATAATTTGTTATGCATCAATTTGGGTTCTACCCTCCTATTTTCGTTCATCATGCGCAAGCGCCACCGACCACGTCAGTTGAGTTCGATTTGCGGTTCGGTTAACGACAGAGTGCACTTGAATACATTATTAGGTGCATTGCTGCAATTCGTTTTGTTCGTTATTTTTTCGGTAACTCGGCTGTAAAGATCTTTCTATTATACGGAATACAGAGTGAGGTTGAAGTCGAACTGGTGCAACGCAGGACAACAGTCAAAACCATGTCAGCGCCGAGGTATCGACAGGAGCAGGTTGGTGGATTCCCTTTTTAACCCACTTCGAAAAAAGGAGGAGGGTCTCAATTCGACTGTATTTTTTATGTTTGTTACCTCAGAACTTTCGACTGGGTGAACCGATTTTTATGATTCTTTTTTAATCGAAAGCTGGTGCTTATCATGTGGTCCCACTAAAATTTTATTGAGATCTGATAATGGCCTCCATGAGAAAACCATATGTCTTAAATTTGTATTGACAAGAAGTTTTTGAGTAACTTTGAAGTCGGTTATTTTTTGTTAGCAAAATTTAGATTATTGGTGTCTACATTTAATGATTGTTGTGTATTGCCCAGAAAGAGACACTTAAATCCCGATAGATTCAAAAAATACAGTCCACGTTCGATTCGTCCCCACCACCCTTTTAGGAAACCGGGTTTAAAACCATTAATACTCGATTCCCGAGTATTCCGAGGTAAATGACAATCACCATCAAATGGTGTGACCAGAATCTGGAATGATTTCAGAAATAAGGTTCTTGATTGTTCTCACTCAAACAAGATTTAAAACTTTAGGCACAGATATGGCTTTTAAAAATATAACCGAGAAGTTTCATTTATTTTAATCATAAACAGAACTTTGTCTAGAGTTTCTCTCCGTCAAACATAGTAAAACTTGCAGATGCAAACATTATTTAGAAAATAAGAGGCCGTTAAACTCTAATCTGGATCCCTATTTCGGTTTAAAGTTTCAATGGATCTATCTACACAATATTACTTTAAAAAACTATTCTCAATTACAAAAATTAATACCCCTAACAAGGAGTCTTTGTTCTCCATTGTAACCCATAGGTTTGAACTGTTTATTTAACTCTACACACACCGCGTCACGGGCTCTTGTACGTCAGACGTATACTTGCTTCCAAGTGGATATAAAATAAATATATTTAATATTTATCATCACAGACAATATTTTATTTCCATCCATATATTAATTACATTGTATTGAAATGTTTTTTCTCAGTGCACTTGTTTTTATTTTATTTTACCTTTACATTTTATCACGTGAAAGTATAAAGTGAACTGCAAACTGAAATGTTTGTAACATTCAAAATATTTCGCGTGACAAAGGAAATAATAGCTTAGTATACGGAGGCGATATATTTCTCAACAACTGAACTTTGCTCTGCTTTGCAAGTTTGCAACTTTCAATATTTGAACCCGTCTTAACAAGCTGACCTGTATCCATGATCTATCCATTATTCGTGTGAGTTGACTATTCGAACAAGATAAGTGAAATCGTTTATTATGAAAACTGAACATGTTTGAACTGTCGAACTTAAGTTAAGGGCATTATCAACACTAAGCTTAGTTTTTACTAAATTTAGTTAATAACTAAATTTAACTAAATTTTAAAATTT
This sequence comes from Thymelicus acteon, assembly GCA_951805285.1. NCBI lineage: Eukaryota > Metazoa > Arthropoda > Insecta > Lepidoptera > Hesperiidae > Thymelicus > Thymelicus acteon. The sequence goes on along the minus strand of OX638213.1, from coordinate 5,240,934 downwards.
AATTACTAAATTTAGTTAATAACTAAATTTAACTAAATTTTAAATTTAAAAATTTAAAAATTTAGTTTGTCTACCCCTAAACTTAAGTTCGATAATTAATTAATAATTTAGTTAATAACTAAATTAAGCAGTCAAAAACGTACGTAGTACTAAATAAAATGTACGTCTATTCAAACTATTGGACGATTAAAATGTCGTTTATTACCTATGTAGCAAATACAAGTTAATGTATTTTTTGATTAATGAAAGTACTCTTTTAAGTCCTTCATCTTCCAAAAACCAAATGACAACTTCGAGTACCAGATATAGATAACACATTCAAAAACAAAACTTGTTTCTCTTGTGGTTACAGCAGTCATTTACATTTGAGAGATTGTCATCAGGCAGCAACCTGTTAAAGAAAGTGCGTAAAAATCTGTTGAAAGCGGCTGGTCAGTTTCTAGACGGTTGCCCAAAGGTCACTACATCACCGTCCTTCAAATGTGAAAACGCTCGTAAACATAATATTGCTTCAAGTTAATATAACATTACACTTTTTATAGCCGATAAAGTGATAACGGAGAGCATTGCTTGTTCCGACGGAAGCACATTCGCATATTACATAAGTCTTCTTAAGAAAAATTCTTGCAGTTCATTACAGGAGTTTATACCTTATTACGTATGCGTTAAGGATTTTAAAGATATTTACATGATGATGACGGAACCTGTCGTGCACTCGGATGTACGAATATAAATCATCGCTTTAACCGACTACTGTGAAACAGCCCTGACCATTTTTATAACGGTTAAAGAACTTCAACTCAGAATTGAGTAAAAAGAACTACAGGAGGTTCTTTTAAACGGAATCACAGTGGCATTACTAACCGGTAATTTAAGTTTAACGATATGTAACCAAGCCTAATAATAATAAAAATAATATAACTATATCATAGAATTGCTTGCAGTATCTTGAAAATTAGACCAATGTCGAATGCCTAATTTATATGGAGGTATTTAATTTAATTTGCACTTAAGTTTATTCACCTGATAGTTTTAATATTTTGATGACTTACTTCATAATTAGAAAACTATTTTGACTCTGTAAAATATACCTAGTAGGTAGTACCTACTCTAGGTACCTATACGTTATAGTGCCAAATAAAATACTACACGGTGAATTTTTATTGGTTCTAAATGACTTACCTATATGCCCAACCGTGGCAGACATTTATGTGAGAGATCATTTTTACTTCGCTCTTGAATAAGCGTAATTGTATGTTCAATGTTCATGCCACCCGCGTTACTAGGAATCCTATTGCAGAGGTGTAATATGTAAGTTTTATTTATTCTCAAATACTTATTAAATTCACTGAGTTTTTATGATGATATAAAATCCAAAATTCATTCCCCAATATCGCTGACAAGTCCCAAACATCTCATGACAAACTGCTTATGTGCAAAATAAAAGAAAGTGTGTTCAAAATTCAATTTTTATCAAAAATCAATTTGCCATCGCAAATGAAAAATTTTGGCTGCAGGCGATCCATCTTGTGATTAATGATCCCGATTGCAATGTTACAGATGACAATGTTGTACTAAATTGACCATCGTAACTATACCAGTGAGAAAATACGTGATAGTTTGATATTTAACTCTATACCTTGAGAATTAGGAACAAAACTGCTTCCAGCAAAGCAAACGTTATTTGCAAGGATATCATAAAAATAATGCTCGTTGAAAGTCAAACACTGACTCGACTAAGAGCAAACGAGAAATATTTTGCTTAACCGTATAGTTTATCCGTGTTTTTCACAACTTATGAAACATCTATTTAGCAAATTCTGCAGAACTCTCGATACCATTCATTTACTTAAAATGTCTTTGTTCGCAGAAGTGTGACTTAGTCACGGTAGACCTTCAGTATTCGATTAAACGGAGAAACATATTTCTTCTCCGTATCGTTATTATAAGGAGACATTTATAGTCTCACATTAATGCCCGAGTTTGGCACGCAAATATTATTGGTAGCTTGACTTTAAAGTGATTCTTTTGTGCACTTTTTATAGGTAAAGAACCCAATTTGCACGACTTAAAGATTAGTAAGGATTTACTAGGTGGTACAGAGACCAACGAGTTACAATCTCCAATCGGTCTTCTTTTCGTTTCGCAGACTTTTGGGTTTGAGTTAGGTTTTCGGTTAATTTAAGAAATCATTGGCTAACATATTATTGGTATGTGACTATATAGATTTTAAGCAACTTATCAAAAATAAATTTTAACAATTAAATGTTAAACCAAGTGTCAGTATGAAGTATAATTTAATTTATAGAGAAGTAAGAATTTAGTGTTTATTTAAATAGTTATTAAAGTTTCTGCATTAATATAATAATCCAATTTGACTTTTTGTTTTTAATGCCACCTTCATCCGACAACATTTATACGAGACTAGAGTCCAGACATTTATCACAATTATTAAAGCTTACTAAAAATAGCCAAATAAACTAGTAAAAATTTAAGAATTAAAAAAAGCCCGCCTGCTATCAAAAACGCTATCATGATACACCTTTATGAAATCACTAGCTGTTGCCCGCGGCTCCGCACGCGGAAATTATGCTTATCATATTTGTACCCGTTACAGAAGAAAATTTTAAAATGGTTCATTTTAAATATTGAAGCACTTATATTTAGGAATTTACATACTGAAACCTACGATACAATCACAAATCATTCCTCCGGGAGTGATCCGTTCAAGAGTTACATATACTCTCTCTCCCTCCCCTCTCCCTCTCCCGCTCCCGCTCCCGCTCTCGCTGTCCCTCTCCCTCCCCTCTCCCTCTCACTCTCCCTCTCCCGCTCTCCCTCTCCCTCTCCCGCTCTCGCTCCCCCTCTCCCTCTCTCGCTCTCCCTCTCCCTCCCTCTCCCCCTCTTCCTTTCCCTCTCTTTCTTTCCCTCTCCCACTCTCCCTCTCCCGCACCCTGTCCCTCTCCTTCCTCTTCCTGTCCCACTCTCTCCTTTTCCCGCTCCCTGTCCCTCTCCCTTTCCCGCTCGAGGTCCTTCTCCCGTTTCATGTCCCTTTCCTTCTCCCACTCCCGGTCTCTCTCCCGCCCTCACCCGGGGGTCTCTCTCTCGATTGCTATCCCTCTCCCCTCCCCCTCCCGTCCATAAAGTTCTCTACACTAAATTTTTGTTTCTCACTATAAGCTTCCATATTAATTTTCACATTACTGAGTTCAAAAATGACGTAGTTTCTTAAATATTTACAACCCCTTAGTTTAACCCCTTATGGGGATGAATTTCGAGAAAATTGTGGTACAGTAATTTTTTTGTCTAACTATAAGCTTATATACAAAATTTCACCCTTACTTCAAAACTGACGAAGTTGCCATACTAACTTGCATACTCTTTTTTAACCCTTTATTAAGGGATGACTTTCCAAAAAAATGTAATCTTTCCAATGTAATTTTGCTTCTAATCTGGAGCTAATATCATGTAAATTTTCATGTTAAGTTTCATACTTCAAAAATGACGAAGTTGCGTACTAAATTAAATCCACTAAATTAACCCTTTAAGGGATGATTTTCCGAAAAAAAATGTCAAAGTTAACTTTCGTTTATGGCTATAAACTTAAATAAAAAAATTCACATTTATAACTCTTAAACCGGCGAAGTTGATTTGTATGTAGTTGACTACCAACCCCTATTTTTAGGGGATGAATTTCGAGAAAACCGTGATACAGTTATTTTTTGTGTCTAACTATAAGCTTATATACAAATTTTCACCCTTCTTACTTCAAAACTGACGATGTTGTCATACTAAATTGCGCCCTGTTAATTAAACCTTTAGGGGATGATTTGCCAAAAAAACATAATTCTTTTAAATTTTGTTTTTAATTTGGAGCTAATATGTAAATTTTCATGTTTTTTACTTCAAAAATGACGCAGTTGCCTACTAAGTTCCATTCAGTAAATTAACCCTTTAAGGGATGATTTTCCAAAAAAATGTGTTAAAGTTAACTTTTGTTTATTACTATAAACCTACATAAAAAATTTCAAATTTATAAATCTAAAACTAACAAAGTTGGTTTGTATGAAAGTGAGTTCTAACCCTTATTTGTACCCCTTAGAGGATGAATTTCCAAAAATCCGTTCTTAGTGGACGTCTCCTTAGCATAAACTATCTCCCTGCCAAATTTCATCTTAATCGGTTCGGCAGTTTCTGAGATTTCTTGTTTAATCAGCGGTGTGTCGCTTTTCAATTTTATATATATAGATTACGGTGAGATCTTTAATTTGATACCCATATTGCATTATTTGATTTATTTTTATTTTTTGATACTTCAAACAATGGCATCTCACAGCCATCAAAGTTTTTGTCTAATTTTACTTTCTAAGAATCAATGATATTGTATGTATATCATTGCTAAGAACACTTTCAAGACGAATCCAACAATATCTTAATTACATAAATCAGTTCAGCGTTTTGGTAGATATGAGGTAATAAAGAATATTACATGCATACATAAAAAACATACATCAAGATACGCGCGAAAAACATAACTTTTCCGGGCAGTCGAGTAAAAAGACCACTTATTAATTTATTATTCATATTTGACATAATATGAAATAGATATTATATATTATAAAAAAATATAAAAACAACTATACGACAAGTTCCTTAAAATGATTTGATGTGCCCCCACAATGCTATCGCTAAAGCAGTTGTAAAGAATACTAAAGAATTTCAATTAGAGCCCGCACCCAACAAATCGTCTTTGGCGTTATCTTGAATCATTAACGGTACACTTCTTAAAGAATGAAACAAAAATATCTTTGTTGGATATTTGCCAAAGATCCCAGCCATAAGGATGATCGCTTCAAGCATGTTAAGAAGTTAAGAAGCCTACAGATACATTGAAATAATCAAGGTTCGTTCGCGGTTATTTTGAATCGATATAGGTAATTCGTTGAAAAAGCCAAATTTACTACCGACGTCGTTAAATTACTTTGAGACCATAGCATTTAATAAAAATAATATTTACTGTACACCAAGAGATGAAGAGGACATAGTCTATAACATTCACTCAGATTACAATACATATTATCATACTAGCTGTTGCCCGCAGCTTCGCATACGGAAATTATGTTTTACCTTATTTGTACCTCTTGCAGAAAAAAATTACAAAAACGGTGAATTTACGTTGAAGTACTTATATTTAGTAATTTATATACTAAAACCCACGATAAAACCACAAAGGATTCCTCCAGGAGCGGGTTTTGAAAAATAAGCAATAAGTATTCACATTAATTTGTATTTTTTTCTTCTTTTATTGCAAAATTTTGAAAAACTGAAAAATATGTGTTCCATCAATTTAAGCAAGGAACCTTTGTTGCAATTTTGAAGTAAATCGGTTAATGTTTTAAAAATATTCCATACAAATTTTCATCCCGTTTCCTGGGGAAACCTTTTTATTTTCCGGGATAAAAAGTATCCTAAAATATGACCCGGAGTATTAGTAACAACTTTACCAATTTTCATCGAAATCCGTTCATGGGTTTTCATGTGATGCCCGGACAGACAAACAGACAGACAGACAGGAAGACAGACAATAATTCAAAAAAAATATATTTTTGTGCTCTAACACGTTATTGAAGTGCCCCCTGATCGAAATTTTAAAAAAATGTTTAATGTACACAAAAATTGCCCTTTGAGTTTTACTATACCTAGTATAGATAGATAGAAGATAGATTATTATCCCTAAACAACGATTACGAGGCAACCTAAGAGTTAGAAGTATTAGAAAATTAGAGGCGCATAGGATTCTTAATCTAGAAGTTTGCTCTACACGTCCACTTTAGGCGCGTTAAGAAAACATAAAACAACACTAATGGAAACCAGCTGAAGAGCTGCTGGTCCCAAGTGACGCTAACAAGCTTAAATATGTGGTTTCCCATGAGGTACCATATCGTAAAATTAAGATGTCTATTGGATAAAATCTCAAGTAATTTGATCGCTGTTCTAATGGTGCAATACGTAGAGAAAAATAGAGTACTGGACGAAATGTGAATTAGATCCAATTTTCGTGGTGACGTCGACTTTTATCACCTGAGTTAATTCACCCAGGTGTCTTAAGTCTACTTTTAGTATACTTTATTCACCTATGCACCCAGGTGATTTAAATTTACTGATCGAGGTGAATTGATATAATTAAGTAGACTTAATTCACATATCATTTTAGTCAATGCAATTAGTAATGTTGGAATTTTATTCCGATTCGATTTTGTATAACAATCGATTTAATTTATGAAGTTTTATTGGTTTAATATAATATAACACTTCGTACTTACAGTATTTAAGTACTCTGTGATACAGTGTTAAAGTACTCTATGGTACTTACTGTATGTCATTGACATTTATAACCCTTTTGCCTTTGACTTTGACTCCTACTTTACTTTTGTTTTTACGGTTTTTACGCATCCGTAAAACTAAAAGCAAAATTGTAAGTACTAATTATATTTTCTTCTGTGGTTTTGCTTTAAAATATTAAATAACACAAGGCCTAGCATATTTCCTACTAGTTACAACACTAATTACAGAAGATAATTATGCTGATATCCGTGAATTTTATGGAGGGTCTTCTAATCTTCATTTTTTTATTGCACCGTGTCAAATCACATCCATTCGACCTGCTACGGACTAATTTGATTCGCACATGTATCATGCCGGCAGACAAACGATACTTCTTTAATTCACTCCATCTCATGACACACCTCATAAAGTATAGTAATATATACCAATGTATCATGCTGTATCATCATATGTGTCATTTACCGTAAAATTTAAGATGATAAAAAATTAATCCACCTGTAACTTGATATGAACTTGTAATTTACGTAGGCACTGAAAGCCTCAGAAGTTAAAAAGAAGTTGAAAAAAATCAGATTTCCAGAGGTTTAGCCATTGCTAATGTTTAGGGGATATGTTTTCATTTATCTATATCTATACTATAATAATATAAAGAGGAAAGATTTGATTTTTTGTTTGCATTGAATAGGCTCCGAAACTACTGAACCAATTTCAAAAATTCTTTCACTGTTGGGAAGCTACACTATCCCCGAGTAACATAGGTTATATTATATTTAAAAAAAAAATAGGGATTCTTAATAAAACTCCAATAATGTAAACCAAAGTGTAAAAAAAATAAGAAAACCGAAGCAAAGCGAGGGCGGTTACTCGTTTTAAATAAAATAAAATATGATGCATAACACCGAAAGCATCACAAGAGGAAACATCACAAGAAGATTTCTAATGTCTACGAATTGACAGAAAAACCTAAGTAAATGAAACTTAATATTTTGTTTTGCATACGCTCATAATTATATTATACAGGTCTAGTACGCAGTATTAAATATATACATCTATAGACTTCGCTACAACTGTACAAAGGTCTGCCTTACATTTAAATCTATAACGTCGTTCGTTACCATTGTGAGGTTAGTTTAAGGCGATATTATACTGAACATTATTTAATATCAGGTTTGAATTAAGCCTACATCCGGGTGCTTGAATGGTAAACATAAGGTAGGCTGTCAGCGCGGGCCTTGGCTAAAGGAATCATTCTCCATGCAAGAAATACTGAATATTAAGGAATTTAATGTACACTCATTTATTTTGTAGATAGTTTCCTTTGAGATAAAAATCGGTTCACTAACGGGATTTGAGTTATTTTTAACTGACTTCAAAAAAGGAGGAGGTATTCAATTTGACTGTATTTTTTATGTTTGTTACCTCAGAACTTTAGAGTGGGTGAACCGATTTTGATGATTATTTTTTTAATCGAAAGCTGGTGATTCCACTTAAATTTAAGCTAGATCTGACAAGTAGTTTTTGAGTAATTTTGAAGTTGGTTATTATTTTCTTGGTAAAATTCAGATTATGTACGTTAAGTTTGGACGAGTAAAGGGTCTGGTTCAACAAAGTATTTGAATATAACCATTTTTTTAAAAAGAGTTTTTTACACAGCCACCTGTCTGGCTTCAAACCATTAACGGCCAACTCTTGATCACGGGTCTCTCCTTTTGTGGAGGCCTGGAGCATACTCCACCACGCTGCTCCAGTGCGGATTGGTAGAAAGGTTAGTAAGCAAACGCAAGCTTCGGAAGTTTTCATACCGCTCGCAGGTGATATGGCTTAACTAATGTTATCATATGATAATAACTGAGAACTCCAAAGCACGGAGGCGCCGAGCAGTATAAAGCGCTTCGAACTCTCTTGTCTTATGTATAATAGCCGTTTTTTATAATTAGCCATTTTAATAGCCATTTAACGACCCTGTAGCCTAGTTGGTAGCGACACTGCCTGCGAAGCGAGGGGTCCCGGGTTCGATTCCCGGCCGGGGCCAATATTTATGTCACAGATTAGTGCTCGGGTCATGGGTGTGATTGTGATGTGTTATTTGTGTCGTCCATGCCACCCGCGACACAGGTACTCCGGGGTAGTGAATGTGTTAGCGTTTATTTTTTTCATTATTTATTATTATTTTCATGAGGAAGGCTATAGAATAAATCAGGAATCCTGGGGTCATCATCTATTACATTATTAACGCCTTCATTCATGCGACGTGTAGAGTAGATATTATTAGTTAATTCAAGGACTATTGTTCCCAGTGCAAAATAGAGCGACTTACTAGCTTACATAAAGTTACGTAGTATACAGCGAACAAGTTGTGAGTACAGCATCGAATATTCTAGAACCATGTTAAACCAGCTGTTTAATGTACTTTCATTGTCTCAATGGCTAGCGAGCGTTATTACAAGTTGCGCAGAGTTGCTCATAGTTGTGACGTCATTGTAATAAATGTCGCTTATGTTCGCAGGTGTTCATTGATCCAACGCTGTTTAATGTTAGATTAAATTAATAAAGGAACAGTCGATGAAATAAACACAGGTGTCTAGATTGACTAAGTTTATTTAATTTTAAGTAAAAAGTCTAAAAAACGGAGTATGACTGGCATTTAATTGTAAGTAAATATATATTTTTACGTATATATGTACATTTAATCTGTACAAATAAATAAAATTGGAGTCTTGTTGTATATATATAAAATTGTCTGTTTGTAATATTAAAATAACCGCTTTTTACTAAGTGCATTTGGATGTATACATGGTATATACACCAAAACAACATTTTTTACAATTTTTGTCTGTCTGTCTGTCTGTCTGTCTGTTCTGGCTAATCTCTGAAATGACGGGACTTTCACTGGCAGGTAGCTGATGTAACAAGGAGTAACATAGGCTACTTTTATTTTAGAAAAAAAATAGTTTGTTAGGCGATACGAAATTCGCCAGGTCAGCTAGTTATAAGTAAAATGTTAATAATGGTGTGTAGTGAAATTGTTATACAACGCATGCTGAGATTGCCTTTAATTATAAGGCTGTATCTTGCGTTGGAAATCCAAATAAATTAATATCATAACCACTTAAAGTTATTAGCGACATACAGGACGAAATAACGTGGACATAGATCAATGGATTTAAGCCATTGGTGGCCTATTGGAACGTATCCTCGTACCAGAACTCTGAAGCTTACTTTAAACAAACCGATTCAAAAAATATCAAAACCATTGACCTATACAATATACATGCGTGTAATAAAAATGTCATTTTTTGTAATAATGATTGACCACCAAATAAAAACAGGAAAAATTAAAAACACAAAAAAATACTAGTCATAAAAAACCTATGTAAAGCAAAACATTAGAACCGCAAACGAAATGCTTATCTTGGGGTCTTGTACGAATGTCAATTGTTAAGGAAAAACATGTCAACAGTTACTTTATCATGTCAGTCAAAGCGGGTCTTAAAAGTAATGGTTTTCGGACTTTCCGGTAACATGTAGATATTGTACATATCTAAAATTTATAAAAATACGAAAAATGGAGGAACAAAATTTTTATCCCCTAGTTATTTTACGTATTTAGCGGATGAATTTTTTGTGCTCCATCGGCTATAAAAAGAACCCTTTTCAAAAATTTCACATTTTAAGTCTACTCTTCAGGCTATGCGTTGTCTGTCTTTCAGCACCTTTATCATTTTATCAGGTAAGCAAGCCATATTTTGACGAGCATCAGTGTTTCTCATCCATCGATCTACTAGAATATTAAAAACTATTACAAAACAATATGACGTAACGTAATAAACACGGCTCGCACACGCAACTATAATATTGCAAACTACTGCAAATAACGCGGACATTGGTCCTTACATAAGCGTATACTTCGGCCGCTGTATCTTGGCGCGTCTGAACTTCGCGCAGAAGGCTGCGCAGTAACATAATTCGCCAATACTCGATACGCGGTGTATTGTGTCTCAGTCATACGTTAGCATGTTCGTGTTGCCATCTCTGTCTTACATGCGCTAAAGTTCGCAAAGCCTATGTTCAGACGCGCCAAGATACAGCGGCCGTACTGTACATCAGCTTCGCGACTAATGTCACATCACATCGTATAATTTGGCAGAACGAATCACAATAAATATTCTATTTTCCGAATTCTTTCACGAAATTTTTAGTCATTCCAGTGTTTACGACACTAATATGTTTGATTCAGTGTTTTGAACACAGACATGTTTTGAATTTGTTTTTCTGTGACTATTTTAAAAATGGAAGTTACATTTGTTTTACTTTTAATTCTGTGAAAACAGCCTTTTAGGTTTACGAATGCGTTCTGTTAGTGGCCAGACCGTAAGCTTTATGTCGCTTATTGCATACTGCAGCTACCTTGCTAAGCGTAATTGGGTTAGTACGTATGTTAATAAGTGTCCTCCTAAGCCCAATCCCAAGAGATTTTGCTGGTAGCGATCATTTATCAAACTTATAGGTACCTGCCGAAGTGCCTGAAACAAAAGGTAGGTAAGTTTAGAATTTTGGAAATTCAGCTTTCCTAAAGTCTTCAAGCATTCACTAAAGTTTTTCTACGAAATATGCCATTTTCCAAATTCCACCACGAAATTAACAATCAATTCCAAGAGGCATATGTAAATCTTGCTTACGGTCGTTTTATTGTGAACTTCTTTACAATAATACGTCGATAATAACATGTTCTGGACCGTATTTAAACAAAATATTTATTGTTATGGCGTCGTTTGATAACCATAATGTGTGCTCAAGCAGTAACGTAAAGTAAAAATGGACACTTAATGAGCAATGATTTATAAACGAATCGTGCACATTCATTAGATATATCATTTAAAGTGAAGAATCTGATTTAAAATGCTTATTATTTTTATGTAATTTCGTTCGATTCTAATAATGTTCATTTACATTGGCCATAATAATCTTTACAAGCTTAGCCTTTGGCAATATTAAAATATTTTTTTAGTTGTTTTTAATTAAAAAGCTATAATAATGAAATGTAATATCTATTATACTATATCATTCAATAGTAGTCTATTTTTAATCTCATTAGTCATCTTCTAAAAATCCATCTCTTTCATTTCTCTGTCTTTCAAAAAGCGATCTAATAAATTTATCAGTCTGCCAGCATACTCCGTAAAAATTCACAAACGTACTTTAAACCCATAAAAGAATCATTGAATTAAAACAGTATAAATCTAAAGATCGCACTTATCTGAAAACAAACATGGCACATACCACGCTCGAACACTCGAGAATTCTAAAAGACATTAAAAAGCGAACATACAGTCTTATTAAAACATAAATTCTCACTTAACCTTCTGTTATCTAAAAGAGCATTGTCAGCTTATCAGTAAAGATAAGGCGACGCCAATTAAAAATTTGTTTCATAGATAAATATAGAGAGAGTAGACTAAAACGTAGGTCTTGTTAAATTGATGAGCTCTCTAAGTCTCGGGCATGTTTCGAATACGTTGATTGCATATAAAAATACGAATATCATTGCCTTAGGGCTCGTTCCCACGTACATCCGTCATAGGCGATTGGGTACATTTAAGGCGATAAAATATTCACAGTTTCAGCAAAATTGTGACTTAAAATGTCGTAAGAAATCAGAATTATGTATTTGTTATTTTTTACTATTCATGAATAGATATGTGCAAAAGTTATAAGAATTTATGTTCCACTCAAAAATAAAAACGATGCGGTAAAAATAATGACTCTACATAATGGGAATGAGCCCTTGCAGTAGGTAACGGTAGCAATATATTACAAAAACTTAGAAATGGGAGTTTTAGGTATGTTTAAAATTATTTGGAACTTTTTTAACATTTGTATGGTTTCAATATCATGATCGACGTATTTATTATCTACTATGAGTTTAATCTACGAGTATTATAAATAATAACAGTGCTACATTACTTAAAAGTTTCATCTAATTATAATAATGATGTAAAAATAAATCGCGCAATTGTGCATTTACTAACTACTATCAACTTTCGACAATAAAATTGTTACAAATATCAGTTTCACTTACTACTCGACATGATTTCTACACCAAAAAGAAAAAATATACCCTGAACTTAAACATAATTATTATATTTATCTACTATAAAGATTTTTATCTTCTTTCAAACAATAAAAGTTAGTGATCGCTTTCTATAAATAGAAAACGCAAATAAAGTGGAATGAAGCCATATTGCCGTCAATAAAATATGTAAATTAACAATTTAACAACAATAAAATAAAGAAATGTCTCAAGTTTTATAGGTCAGGAGCTCTGGTGTGTCAAACCAAAATAGAGAAATAAGACCCCGTGTTGTGCAAGATAATAAAATTGAAATGAATGCTGAATCAAACTGAAATAAACTATGAAAAATAGAACAGAAACTCAAATCTCAAAAAAGAGAATAGAAACTCAAATTTCAAAAATAGAACAGCAACTCGAATCTCAAAAAAGAGAATAGAAACTCAAATATTTTCGGGTTACTTATGAATGTCAAACATTATGTTATACATTATGTAATCTCATTTGTTTCCTTTTAACACCTTGTTCTAATTCACAATTATTAATATTATCATTATATTACATAACCATGACTTTGGTCTGTAGTTATGGGTTGTAATACTTATAATCTACTTAACTTTGAATACTGAAATGGAATGCTTCATTTTAATAGCTTCTAAATCGTTCAATACATTTGGTTTCTTTATTTCTGATTCAGAAAGGAAGAAAGAAAGAAACATTTATTTCGTCATGAACTAAACATGTTACAAGGTTATAACAAAAGTACTAACAACATGTAACCATAACACATTATTGCGTGACAAAACAAAATATTTGTATGTGAGTACCATGTTACCTGAGGAAAAAGGACTACCTTCAACCTGTTCCATGGAACGGCTAGAAACCAAGGCTGCTGGTTTATAGGATAGTCCCGTTTTTCGCGTAGTTCCATATGTGATGTCTATCTTTTAATTTTATATTATTAGGTATAAATCCTACTTGCTACTAATGTTACAAATGTGAAAATTTGTATGGTATTACTCTTTCACGCAAAAAATACTGAACGGATTTTCATAAAATTTTGCACGCAGGTAGACTAGGTATAGGTGGTATAGGTAGAACAGGACACATCGTCGTTGCGACTTTAAGACCTCTTATGTGTTATGTGCCACTTTTGGCAAAATCACTTTTTTACGTCAAATGATTCTACATTTTGAAGAACTATCGAAATCAAAAACTCTCATGTGTGTACGACGTTTCCATCGTAATTTATTCACCTAATTCAAAATCACCTGTGTGCTTGCTAAATAAAATTTTATCGATTTTTATCGATTCCCTCAAAAAGCAGATTTTTTACACTTAAAGAGGTCTTAAAGTCGCAACGACGATATGGTACTTATTTACCCGGAAAACGCGATCAAAGTCGCGGGCTGAGTGCTGGTGGACAATAAAAGAAAGATATACGAGTAAATAAAAAAACAGTAAACAGGGCTATTCAGTTTTGTAACTTGACAGCGGATTCCGCGATGAGTGTCAAAATTGAAGTTCGAGTCCGAGATCTTGATATGTGATTCTCGAATCATTTGGTACGCACTTGCGAAGTGAAGGGAGTCTCGAACTCAAACGTCAAACGACTAAAGATGGCGATAGCTCTTGACTAACTTTTCGTTTGACAATTGGACACGAGCTTCGACGGTGACGTAATTCGATGATCGAGAATAATAAATATGTCATCCTCTAATCATCTAGTACGGCACTTGCGAAGTGAAGTGATCCTAGAACTCGAACGTCAATTTTGAAACTCCGCTGTCAAGTTACAAAAGAGAATAGCCTTCCAGTTCCTTCTCTCCAACTTCAACCAACATACAGTCCACGATGGATGAAGTTCCATCGATCAATGCAAATGATGTTTATTTATTATTCCGAGAATAGAATTTATGTTTATTTTTCCGTTTTCATTCTTGGCACGAAAACATTCTAAATTCAGAGAGTTTAGTCAACAAAGAATTTAAAGTCTGTCATACGGATTGACAAAAATTTTGCAAGTAGGTACTTTTTCCAAGATTCGTGCATGTTATAAATTAATTTTGACTTATGTCGGTGAAGGAAAACTTCTTGAGAAAATCTGAAGATCTGCGAATGTTGCATAATACGATATCAAATGGGAATTGAACCAGGTATCACTTGGTTAAAGTAGCCTAGCCTTTACCTGGGAAGATTATTTGCTTCCCAACGTAACCACCGAAACACTTAAAACTTTTCACGATCAAAAGGTAACTACCCTATAACCGTGCAAATAATGTAATTATTTACCTACATCATGCACCCAACATTCATGCTCATTTGGCTTGAACTGATCAAACTTCTGCATCTTTCATCCGTTACTTAAAGAGATCTCTAATCAGGAATTCGGCACACCGTTAAACACTTCCATATCGCAAAAATCTATAGCAAAAACACATGTCAATCTTACTTGTCTTATCCGGGAACAACTCCGCTATGTCAGAATAATTAATCTCCCTATCCGATGAACAGGGCTAATGGGTTCTGAACGAAACATAATTGAGTTATTAGATCTATATGTTTTCTAATTAAGAAGATGATTTCAACGGTCACTTATCTCGATCTGGTAATAGGTACATTAACCTTCTGGTGTTTTTGTACCGTCAAAAACATTGCTCTGACACAGGGTAGTCTGCGTATTTTAATAGGCTGCGTATGCGCAGGCTTATTTATCAGTAGTAACTGTATCGAATAATATAGGTATACATTATTTGTGATGGTAGAGGGTCATTTTTTATTTTTCTTTTATTGTCTCTTAGGAATGTTTTATTGCTAATATACAGTTTACAAGTGACATTTGCGAAAAATGAACTGAACTGAATTTGATGCGGATTTTTAGGGCAGCATGGCGCAGAGACCCATAATGTTATATATTTTAAATGTATAATTTTGCATGGATATACATATTTATTAAAAAATATTTTTAACAAAAGAAAAATAAATTCAAAAAGTGTGGAGAAAATTAAAAAAATATATATATTAATCGCCTGACACAGACGAATTTAAAAATTTATCTTATCATGAAATACTTGTCAACGCCATCTATGTCAAAAGCGCTAAACTAAGATATGAGCAGTACATAATATTAACGGTAAGGTGAGGTGAAGCAAAACGCAACGCGTCGTACCGACAAGTTACCATTTTCCGCCACGTGAAAGTCATCAGCGCAGTGGCGGCACGGGCGCCCGGGCCGGGCGGGCGCGGCGCTTGCGCATAATTTTGCATAATATATGTTTTTATTGTACATACTCGTATATAGCTTAAATAATAAAGTTAAACCTGAAAGAACTGAAAATTGTGGCAATCTGTATAATCAATTAAGAAACACGAGTACAAAACAAAGCATAAAGTAACCTTGAATATTTTGATTTCTGTACATTTTTGTAGCAACAATCAAAAGCCTATAGAAAAACAAGAATTAAAAACAGAAATAACGAAGGTTTAAAAATGTTTAAGAAAAAAATAATTGAACATAGACACTAAATATACCTACGAGTATTACTAAATTCATTGGTCTAATTATTAAATCGCTTGCTTCAACTCACGCTACCGTTAGTTCCGTTTGTTTTTCCACATCTGTAGGATACTTTTCCTTTTAAACATTATCCCTCCCCTCCCCACTCAAAAATAAAAGACCTAACATTGAAGTATAAGGTCACAGAATAGACATCTCGAACAAAATGTATGTCCCCGCCGTGAGGTTCTATTTTCAAAATTGAGCCCCTGTTCTCCTTTCAAAATCGAACGAATCCATTGGAAATTGAAGCCGCGCGGCGCCAATTCATTGGAACATACATTGTGTTCGCAGTGTCTGTTCTATACGCTAGTAATAATACTTTAATAAGACCTAATTAAAATAAATCCATACCTCCTCTCCCGCCGTTTCCTCTTCGAAGTGCTGGTTCCCTTGATGGTTCGGTATAGGGTCATCATCTTGACGAACACTGACACAAAACACTGCACTTAGAATTATTACACCGATTTTTATATCACATCAACTTTGCACTTTGCTGAAATTGTGAAAAATTGCAACAATTGACATTCTTTATTCAAAAAATTCACTTTTGTACCGAATTTATCACCTTGGACACTTTATTACCTGAAAATAAAAAGAATAAAATTAATAGTTTGAACTAAATAAAATTAACATAGATACAATTGGAAATGCGACTTGAATATTTTTCATTTCACGTGCGAAAATATTTATTTTGTATCGCGTCATAATTAATTTTAACGAAATAAAAATAATACAAAAATGTACAGCTGCATAAATTAATAATGTAATATAATATCCTACATATTAGATTACATTATTAATTACATTACAGTGTAAAATATCTACATACCATTCGTATGGTATTTCTACTATTGATATTTTAATGACTTAATTAAAATTCGTTCTTAAAGCATTGACTGTTATACATAGTTAATGGACTAAACTGCATTTGTAGGACACGCAATTGTTTAGTGACTAACTGGAAACAGTGGTGGCTGGTCGAACAAGCCCTACCACCACTAACGTAATCCAAACACCATTCTGGTGCTACATTTATCTATAGAATTTAAATTTATTAACCCAGAGAATTCGAATCGCCACCCGCCGTTTCGACAATGGTAGTTGTTGATAAGATTTCTACAGAAATATTAATATTATGATACTGTTACAAGACATTTGTCATATTTTCAGCAGTATCAGTAAATACCAGTACCATTAATACCAATATTAAAGGTTATTATTATGCCGTATTTGGGAGGTCGAATTCTTTCAGAACAAAGTTTAGTCAGCAGTTCGTTCGTCAGACTTTATAGTTACATATTATTATAATAGATCAACATGGATGAGAACATTAATTGAACCATACTCCTATTAGCTATATTTTTATTCAAATGGACAGTTGCTGTTGGTCAAGCAGCCTTTTCTGCTTCACGCAGACAGAAGTTCATACGAGTTTTTTGGTGACCGTAAATTGGTTGAGACCAATCTTCAGAGCCTCGAGCACAGACGCAGATTTGCCAGCCTCTCGGTGTTCTACAGGAAACATTTTGGAGAGTGTGCGCAGGAATTACATAATTTGATTCCGCCATCCCCTTTCTATCATCGAACGTCCCGACGCACGGCGGGTATCCATGCCTTCGTCGTGAACATCCCCCCTGTACGGACGGCGCGCTTCGCCTCGTCATTTATTATACGTACAGCGAAGGATTGGAATAAATTACCCGCGTCGGTGTTTCCGCTCGATTATAATGTAAGTGTCTTCAAGGCAAGAGTGAATAGGCTTTTACTAAGTTAATGTGTTTTACCACCCATGACTACATCACCACTTACCATCAGGTGGGATAGTAGTCAAGCATTAACTTATAAGATATATAAAAAAAAGAGTACCTCTGCTCTCCTAGTATCAACCGTGTAACTTAATCAACGTGATTTTAATCTTAACTCATCGTGGACTGAACACGTTGTGAACAACGAGCTTTCGTTGCAGTTTCGGAAAGGCAATAATAAACAAATTTCTCGCTACCTTCGGACACGCAACGAGTCAGTGATACTTCTGATATTACAAATATCGTAACCACTAACCAATCTGATCTCATTTGTCGGCTATTTACATAAAAACCTGTTGATGTTTGATCCATCACTATCCCGCCATGTCAAACAAGTCGTATGTCTGATCTGTCACTCCACACGCACGGCTCAGCTGTACAGTAGTCATCCGACCGGTTCAGTGACCCACTAACCGAATACCTTCAACAATATCCAATTTGCATAATATTATCACCTCACAATTCGGTAACCTCAAGGGAAATTTTACCTTTCTACTTTCCTCGCGATTGGAATGTGGCTTCGTTGTTTAAGTTTCCCTTTTTATGTGTTTTATAATGACTTCTAACCACTTATAGTGACAACCTGAAGCTATAATCAGTAACATAGATCTCGCTCTGACCCATAAGATCTTTAAACATCTAACAGGTTTTTCCTAAATCATAGCCCATCGACCGAAACTTTTCCATCGGGGATTTAAAATCATGAATAATTACTATAACCTAAATTTTACTAACAAAAAATAACCGACTTCTAAATAACTCAAAAACTTCTTGTCAAATCTCGCTCTTTAAGTGGGACCACATGACAAGCACGAGCTTTCGATTAAAAAAAGAATCATCAAAATCGGTTCACCCAGTCGAAAGATCTGAGGTAACAAACTTAAAAAAAACAGTCGAATTGAATACCTCCTCCTTTTTTAATGTAGGTTAAAAACGATTATTCATAATAGATATTTTTAGGTAGCATTGTTGTACTTGAGTCAGTAAAAAAATCTAAATATATAATATCTCTTTACCTACACAGTACTAAAACTAAGTAGCAAGTTCGGCCTCTTCAACTGTAACATCTTGTTGCAATTTCTCTATAACAGATCTACATAAAACTATTGGTACATCGACAACGCATTTGTATCCGTTGGAAGTTGCTTTTCACTTATAAAATATTCATGATGACGGTCACTGGAGACGAGTCGACCACCGATGATTTAATTAGTGCAGCGGTGACTTACATTTGAATAATAGATACCGAATAGCTCGTGCATGTCTCAATAATGAGATGTGAGGATTGGTTGTTGTACGAGATAGGAACAGCGTGACGGAAATGGTAGTAGACGGCAATCGAGTTACATCGAGTTTATGCACTCGCCTTGATTTCCGAAGAAGCGAAGGCAGTTAGTTACTCTTAATATTAAACAGAATACTTTCATCCTTCATCGTTAGATACGTTATGCCCTTACAAATCAATCAAAAAACCTGTTCCGAAAAGAGCTACAACACACACGTTTATCTTTTGTTTCACTACACCAATCACATTAGTTTAGTACACGAAGACATTTTAACGTTGTACGTCAAATGTCAAGCACTTCTGACAACAACAAAAGCGTGCGTATCGTCTGGTACTGACAGAGCGACTACGAGCAGAACGGTCAATTGCCTGTTCTTACGCTCTTCATCTTCGACGCGCTAGTGACATCTAACTCCTTTTTGCATTACATATAATATCATTAATCAATAACCTGTCTTGCCATTTTGCTACATCAAAAAATAAAAGAAACAAAGTATGTAGGTAATACTTCAGATTAATGAGAAACTATTTTAGTTACATCAGGAAGCATCGTGGTCACTCCCATGTCATGATTCAGATTTACATTGGTTAACACTTGAACTAAGACCTCTAACATACTGAACTGACATCGAATTTAGCAATAACAATGTGTTTGATCACTTATATCTATATTATTAAATAATGATGGCCCGAATATCGAAATGAACTGAACTTTTATGTAATTTTAAATAACAAAATCAATTCCTTATTGGGTAATGTCTACGTCACTGATAATAATTAGATACCTATGTTATTTGCGATGTTGAATGACACCACACATTTTTCATTTTGGATAACAAATGTCGGCACAAAATTCATTAATTACTCTTAGAATTTTGGGAAATGTTAAACAACAGTATCCGATCTAAAATCAATGAGAAAATCCGATGAGAATTAATTCGCAACGTTGTTTCTCAATGCGTCGAAAGATGTACCTTCTTAAATACTCATTTTGACATTTCTCGAATTTCGTAGGAAAAATAATCAAAATTTTAACAAAAATAACCATTGAAGTTGGTACCATGTGCCCATCGAAATAATGTTTGATAAGGGTAGTTTACAAACATTAATATACAACAAAATTGAGAACCTCCTGCCTTTTAAGGGTTCCGAAGTAAAATCGGAACCCTTATAGTTTCGTCATGTACATCCGTCCGTCCGTCCGTCTGTCCGTCCGTATGTCCGCAGCAAAGCGCCGAGACCCTTAGTGCTAGAAATTTGTAATTTGGCATGGATATACATATTTATTAAAAGTCCAGAATCGGAAAAATAAAATATTGAAAAACATTTTTTTCAGGTTACCTCCTCTACAGATAACGTGAGGATGAATTTTTTATTCGTCGCGTAACCTATAGTGTGGGGTATCGTTGAAAAGATCTTCCAAAGTTATTATGGGTCTTTTAAGATCATTTTTTGAATTAGGTGTCCGTTTGTGAAATATTTGGCTTTAAAGTGCTAATTTTGGATAGAGTCAAGTGTGTTGCCTAAACGGTTGGAGTTAGACAAATGAAAAAATTCTCAAAAATAATTTATATGATAAATTTACAAGGGAATCTATCACGGCTATGTTAGCATAGGTAGTTAATGAGTAATAATCGATAAACTTACTACTTCGGAACCCTACATTGCGCGTGGCCTGACACGCACTTGCCCGGTTTTTTGATGTCACTCGCGTCAGTTAAAAAAGAAATCATCATAAGATAAATTTCAAGGACAAGATATTCTTATATGTCTCAATATTTGGTGATTTGTTGCAAATGTAATGACTGAGGTCATGTGTAGTGAATCAATATGTGACCGCAACGTGGATTTTGAAATCAGCTGTACCCGCCGGCAGGACCGCTTAGCTTAAATTGAACGTTTCGAAATTTATGTATACAAGGGTACACACACTTGCTACCGAACCGGTATGTTTGCGATTTCCTATGCACTACCACAGAGAAGATTACAGGTAGTAGGACTCTACCGAATCAACTCGTTAAGTGCTTCTGGAGTCCTGGTAGTTATAATGCTATAACAAAACTTAAAATAATTGAAATTATGTTAAAAACAAGTTTCAGTTTCTAATAAAAAAATATAATAATCTTGTCAAATTATCCATCGATTATTTTATGCGACCATAATAAGAGTGTGTGTAGCAGCCTAGCAGGACAGATCTGATACTAAGACATTATATTTTTCAGAGAATTTTTATCGTATAATTGAACAAGTTTATTTAGTTCAATTAACTAAGTAAAAAAAACGTGCATTAAAATTGTAAAAACCCATAGCACCTGTAATTATAGCGTCTAATTATACATATACATTAAAATCTAATGACTGCACCTTACCTCATTCTTTTATCATTAGATTAATTAACACGATTACTCAAGTATTTGGCCAACTTTTAACAAACTTAATAACAAGTGTTAGCATTTTTTAGGAAATATTAAAAAAAATATAACAATGAAAAATTCTGAAAGGCCTGAATATATGCTGAATATAATTATTATGTGAGGTAGATATATCACTAGCGCGCCGACGATGAAGAACATAAGAACAGCCAATTGACCGTTCTGCTCGTAGTCGCTCTGTCAATACAAGACGATACGCACGCTTTTGTTGTTGTCAGAAGCGCTTGATATTTGACATGCAGCGTTAAAATGCCTTCGTGTATTATACCAATGTGATTGGTGTAGTGAAACAAATGATAAACGTGTGTGTGTTGTAGCTCTTTTCGGAACAGATTTTTTGGTTGATTTGTAAGGGTATAACGTATCTGTATTTTTTAAATATCATTGACCTAAGTAAGATGACGTCTAAAAGAGCGAGAAACATCACAGACATAACAATACAGATGACAGAAAGCCAATAAAAACGATGTATTCAACCTGCAAGTGTATCATTTACTACATTTAGTTACTCCAACAGTTAAGTATCTACTGAATTGTTAAGTATTTGTCGTAACCTACGTAGGTACATACATCAATCAATAATGTACCGATTCAATAATAACTGAACCTAAAATGCCGAAGTATCAATATGCAACAAAAAGCAGTCGGCCATGTTGCAAACTAGGCACTTAACTATGTTACTAGCAAAAACAACTTGAATTACTAATATAAAAATGCTTACATTGCTTTTTACTAACAAACAAGTTTACGTTGCGTTTTTAAACTAGCTGAATATCACCTGAAATCTTAATAGCTACTTAGTGGTGATAAATCATACTTTAAACTCCTTTACGCCCCAACTCAGAGTCACTAACGGTTATTTAAATCGCTCCTTAGTACAGAATTTGTATGGTGATTCTTTACTAAGGAGCGATTAAAGTAACCGTTAGTGACTCTGAGTTGGGGCGTTAGACTGCTTAAATTTAGATAACATATTTGCTCAGAAAAAAATTTAAGACCCAAAGGTTATTTTTCGATGTAGCACGCGATTATTTTTTTATTTAATGCAAAAAAGCTATTATCTATTCTGTGTTTATGCTTAAATTCGCAATAAATAAAAGATGTCGATTTTAATAAATATTATTATATTATTTACTGAATGATAAATACATGGTTTACCGACTATCACCAGAAATAAACAGGAAATAAATATAAGAACATTAGAAACACGGCCGGAAACAATACAGCTCTAAAATATTTCACGGTCTTAATTATTATTAATAACACCATCATACCTACTTATGTAAATTATTCAAATCGATACATGTCATTGAAAACAGGCGGACGAGTGTTTTAATATAAATTCAATTATTCTACAATCCATATGACAATAGTCTTTCTTGGAACAATTGGTACAATTTCAGCTCAATCCCTTGCAAACAACCACTATTTGGTTGAAGTTACCTATATGATTATCGGCCTAACATCCGTATATTTTGTTCGGAACAAAGAATTAAGTAAGGTAAGTCAAAAAGAGGTTAATATTTTTGAAATAAGATAGTTATTTCCTAAAAAAATTAAAGACAATAGAGCGTGTCTGACTGTGAGTGGATATTTCATTGGCCACTTTAACAAAAACCAAATAATAGTTATTAGTTCATTGACTGTTACACATTACATGGACTGAACATTAAACACTTTGCACAAAAATTAAATTCGCAACATAGCATCTTCTTGTTCCACTAACCTAATGACTAATCACTACTCCATAAACAATAACAAAGAATTTAGAGAATTCGAACAATTTAGTGCAGAACCGGTTTAAGCATAAATTGTGCATATTCGCGCAAGAATTACTGAAATTACGTCGGCATTGATGCAATACGCTGAGTAACAAACGTTTCGCAATAGAAAGTCTGGTAAGAGACCAGACTGACTCAGAGTCCAAAAACAAAATGCAACGGGACTGTGTGCAACTGACTATGAACTGGTTTTACAACTAGATACCATCATAACTTCTACAGGCTGTAAAACCTAGAACAGTACTCAGAAAATGTACCTACAATTCTAAAAACTAAAAGCTAACTTCTTAAATATGATATGTATTTGAAATGTGCTAATTAAGACCTTTCATTAGATCTCCAACGGCAGGTTTAATTTTGTTATTTATAACATAATGTGCTGTAGCTTCTTACGTATTAATTGAAATGTGTAGCTTCATATTAAATTTAGGGCTTGTTTCACAATCTTCAAGTAGAGTCCTGAATAAGCTATTCGCCGGTTAAATCGACGTTAAAGTGTCATTTTACATACACGAAATGTCAACTTAACCAACGAATAGCTTACTTCGGACTTACTTGAAGATTGTGAAACAAGCCCTTAGTATATCGTCATACATATAATATCTACTCTATAACCATTAGAGACCTACCAACTTCTAAAGATACCTCATTTTGTCTCATTATGATAAGTCTTGCAGTGTCAAAGTTTTGCAAGAAAAGATGAACATAAACGAGTAACATATACCTAACATTTATATTAGTTTTGCTGCAGTCTAGTAAAAAGAAAATGTAATTGTTACATAATATTATATTATCAGTTTGAAAATACACATGAAATTGTAGAGTTTTAAGTTGTTTAAATAGCGACACGTGTTCTGTCATGTACCTACTAGTTTTTTTGTCTTCATATTATTATACATTCGACGCCATGTCCAAGTCGGGTTTTACTGGTCATCATCATCTCCACTTTCACCATGAGATCACTCCCCACCCCCCACTGAACGACATCATATCATAAGCCGAGGTCAGAATCTGTGTCTGTACCCTACACAACATTTACCTCTCGAAGAGGGTGAGCTATTCATGCCTCTTCCTCATCTGGTCATCACCACGAATTGTCCAAAGGCGTGACTCTCCTTGACTATTTTACAACACGGCCGTTTCAATAATATGTTTTTTATAAACTACCATTTTAATCAGTTACTTTGAAGTTACATCAGCCGAATATAACTGTCCCGACTTTATAATACATGATAGATAATACTCAAGTCAGACTGAAATCGTAAAATAGACAATCAGGTTCATTGACCATCAGCTAATGCCGTCCAATACCCTATCAATAACATCAAACAATAACGAATTTTATGTACAAACGGTTCAAGCACTCAATTCTCAGTACATTCGTGAAGGAGTGTCGAAAGGCAATAAAGGCCAAGTTAGTATGCCGCGATTAATATGCTATAGACGTCTGAGCATCCTGACTCCCTGATTCGAATATATTGAACTGACAAAAATGTCGTGAACTATCGAATTATATTACAATTTCAGGCATAGAGTTCAACGTAATCTGGATGTATGATATGCCTCAGTTGCATCACATTGTGGAGGAAATGAAGTTCGAAACTGAAGCTTAGGATGTTACGTTCGATTTACCATCCTTTTATAACAAGTTGTTTTGTTACATAGTCGATACGTAATTAAAACTGGAATTAAATTATGTATCTACTAACTGTATTTTTTTATTGTGATTTTTGGTATGGTATCAAAACTTCTTGAGCATTTCCGTACTTCAAAAGGCACATTCTCAGATTTGTCACCAGTGGTTGCGTAGTCGTAGACGGTGTGGACAGCTGGGAATAACCCATTTTGATGGATTTCTTTAATAAGAACTTTCGAATAGAATTGGCCACTATCTATAAATCAATGCATTACTCGTATTTTGGAAAAAAAAATCGTGCAAAAACTCATCCTTAAAATTAGCTTGGTAACCACCTGCTATAATAACAATATTATCGGCAATTCCTCAGAAAATAATATGCAATATAATTTTTGAGCCATTAAGACAATCGATAACATATAACATACGGGGATCCGAAAACAATGTTTACAATGGTTATCATAACAACATAATTCGCTTTCGACATCACTATAGAAGATCGGTAATGTGAACATATGGCAAATAAATCGCCGGCATTTCGTTAGCCCCATTACGAGTACGGTACGCAAAACCATTTATGGAAATACTGGTTCCAGTACGACACACATCAACTCTGGTTAAATTGGATTTAATCGTCATGATGCTCTTTGATAATTGAGATTTAGTGGCAAGGCTGTCTAGTTTTAGGCATGTAAAGATAGAATTCAGATGTACCTACAGGTATAAATATGTATGACTAGATTTTGCCCGCGGCTTCGACCGCACTAGAGTGATTTCGAAACGAAATTTTTAATTAATTAATTTAGATATATAGAACCATATAAAAATAAAGTGTATCTATAAGTAGAATGATGGATTAGGATACATAATAATAGATGACGCGCGTGGAAATCGATTTTTTACCAATCCCGCGGAAACTGAACTTCTCTGGGATAAAAAGTAGCCTAAGTGATAATCCAAGGTATAGGCTATCTCCATTCCAAATTTCAGCCAAACAGTTAAGTGGTTATGGCGTGATTGAGAAACAAACATCCAAACGTCTTTACAAACTTTCACATTTATAATATTAAAATTGAATATGAAAATTAATCAAATGTATGTCAAATTAATTAGAAGCATAACTTTTTTAAAACACGGTGAAGCCAAAGGGCTATGATTTGGGCCCATTATATTGTATAGGCAGGTAGGTAGGTATATTTCGCAGAACTTCTATACTATTTATTATAATTTGACAAATTAAATATCAATCAAAGAGTATTGATTATCCGACGATAGCAGGCTTTATGACGTCACACTAAATTCAATGTATTTCTCTCTAGGCTCCTTAGTCAAAACTAAATTCCTATGCTCATGGTACACCCTGCTAAACATAGAAAACGAAACTTCTGTTAGCTCAACTGATGAAGCCAAGACCAAGGCTATATTGCTGAAGTTGGAAAATGGCCATGCTATTTTATCACTTATGGCCACCCAACCATCTCCTGATCGCACCCAAAATTACTTAACCCGACACTGACACAAGCCTCACGACTACGAGCTTGTTAACATACTTTAGTTGATATGATTTTAATGTACCTACTCTTAATTTGAATGTTATGTAACAGCGGCAGGTGTGCATCGTAAATAAATTCATGTTTTTAATTTATATTTTAGGTTAATTAAATTTTAAGTTTTGTTTTTACTGAATTTATTGGACAACATATGCAAGGTATATTATAAAAGTTTTTCAACATCTTTTACGTTCTAAAATTACATCATTTTTTAACATTTTAAACAGTAGCATTGAAGGATCGTTTCTGCCGACCGTACAACGGGATGTTTCCGCCGGTCACTTTCGATGTTCCTTGCGCAATACACATCAGCATCCGATGACATTCCATTCATGATTTTCGATCCGGAATTATTTTGCAATTGCGATTACATTACTGTGAGCCCATTGTCTTTGATATAAACCTTTGCTAGGTAACGCGTAATGAAGGCTTTAACTATCATTAGCGAAACATTGGGCTATACACTAAGAATTAAACACAATATCAAAGGAATCGCCAATGCAACGCCATCCCTGATGGAGAACTCTTTTTACACCTTTTTAAAGATCCCCATTTCATAGCGCTCTGGGAATACCTCAGAAAGAACCTCATTCCTTGGGGGTAATGAATGAGCATCATTCCGCAGTTTGCACGTGCGTGGCAAAAAGGATCTCACTAAACATTACATACACGGTTACATAGTAATGTCTCATTGCGTCTTTAGAGTCGAATATTTCAAATCAACCTTGGTTACGGTCGCGGCACACTAAACATTTCGAAAATCACTGCTGTATTGACACGTCATTATTTGTTCGAGTGTTTGCTGAAGGCGTTCTCAATCTGCATGAACAAACGTTTGAATGTTACATGAAGCCATGAACATAATGTATCTCACTCTTTAATGAAGCTGGAGTGTCTTTACACTACATTAATGAGCTCAAACAATTGTGACGAAAGCACTGCCAATGGCAAAAGCGAATTTTTATCGACTACAAATTCATTAATTTGGCCGCTCATGTAGCTGCAGCATTAGATGATTATTTATGCAGTAACACACTTTAAACTTTTGTGATGACTTTTTATCTGGGGGCACGGCAGTGCCCCCGCCAAGTCGAGCAAAAAAGCGGCACGGCCGTACCATCCTTTTCTCGAAGCAAATCAGGCCATTTTCGACCCCCTATAACTTCGTTGTGGATAAAGCTAGAAGCCTGAATTTTTAGTAACCAAGCAGGCATTGTATAAACACGTTATATTTCAAATTTCATTCAATTTGAACCAGTAGTTTAAGAATTATAACTAGTCAAAGTTTCTTAATTTCGTCACTCACTGACTGACTGACCGATCATCAAAACTCTAAGGCACTTCTAGCAGACATATAAGCTTCAAATTTGGAACACAATTAGTGTTTAGTGTATAGATCAAGGAAAAACTAAAATATTTTGCAATTTCTGTCTAGTTTTCTAGATACATCAACTGCATAAATAACTTTGTAATCCCATATAAATATATAGGATTACAAAGTTACATTTGCAGTGAATGAATCAGTGTACCTGTATATAATATAATGGAATAATAGGTGTAGATAGGTACCTAGATATAATTATGTTCAAAGGTAACTTGTAAAAGGAAAAAAAGTAGAACTATCTACAAAAAGAAATGAGATGCCATCAAAAACAAAACTTGTAAAAAAAACCAAGTCTCGCATCTCAGTTCTTCTACCGTAAAAAGTTGTGAGATCCATGTAATACCAAGTCGGTTAATTTATTCAGTTCCTACTTAAGGGTCTTTCTGTCTTAAGTTATCACGTAATTAGCTAACCTAACAAGTAACAACATCTTATAGTGACCATATTATCAATATTAAAAATCTTTTATGTTTTAAATAAATAGATTGACTTGGCAATCGCACTAAACAATCAAATTTAATATAATATGTAGGTATTACTTGTGAGATATATTGTGTTTTCATGCGATGGCCAAGTCGATCTATTTATTTAAAACATAAAAGATTTTTAATATTGATAATATGGTCACTATAAGATGTTGTTACTTGTTAGGTTAGCTAATTACGTGATAACTTAAGACAGAAAGACCCTTAAGTAGGAACTGAATAAATTAACCGACTTGGTATTACATGGATCTCACAACTTTTTACGGTAGAAGAACTGAGTTGCGAGACTTGGTTTTTTTTACAAGTTTTGTTTTTGATGGCATAGTAAATAGCCGATAGATGAGCAGACGATTGCTTTGTTTTCGAGTTTCGGGTAAAGATTTAATTATTAATTTTATTATTAAGTCATTAATTACTCCGAGTCTGAATATAATCTATCTACCACCATTTAAAATTGCAATAATTAATGAAATGGCTGATTATTTACTATTAATTACCTAAACATTTAAACAAGTCGTGCGATAGTTGCACAATTTTTGATTGAATACTCGACAAGTTTCGTCATTTCAATTCACACGATGCTAATGGCTCAATCTAAACCATTAAAACAAACATACGCAATATACATGTTTCATAGAATTATAAACTTGAAACTATAATTAAGTATTTCTGGTGGCAGCTATGTCCGTCTGCTAGGCCGCAGCGGATTACGATCACAAGTAGATCTCTATAAATAATTCTTGGTGAATGCAAAATATCTGGACTACGAGATTAAACGGATTATACGCTTAAGGCCAAAAACGCACGAAGTAAACACGCAAAATGACAAAAATTAAAATGACAAGGACGCCAATTGTGAAAAACGCAAAAAGTTAAAATTTAACCAAGACCACTTTGGAACGTTTCTTTATTGGCTGGCATGTTACCGATCAAGCTTAAAATGACAAGAACGTCTAAAATATTGCCAATTGTCAAAAACGTAAAGAGTAAACATTTAATAATTATTTACCTAGTAAATCAAAGTTCGCCGCTGAACATAAAAATATATTCTACATGTTTAATTTTGTTCATGTATTAAAAATAAAATGGAAGACTAAACCAAGCCCATCACTGGGCCAATCACCCTATATTGCCCAACAAAAGACTACCGACGATAACGAGTAGTTGCGTAACGCAAGTTGAGGGAATCGACATGACATATCACTTCCTAGAGATTGTCTCCGATACGTTATCCGCAAAGAAAGCGATAGTGAACTTTGTAATGCTTTGTTATTCTTCGTGTTGATAACCGACATACTTCACACTTTGTTTAAATAACACTTTGTTTAGTTTTTGAAGCGGACTGATAAATTTTATCAATAAACTTATTCAAAATTTGTCTATAAAAAATTGCACTTTTATTTAGAGTAATTTCGCCTAAATAATTTTAATTTAAAAATAATATGTCATTTCAGGAGAGGGCATAGGACTTCTTTCTTATTTCTTTCTTTAAAATATATTCTACCCTTTACTAAAGGGTCGTTAAATCTATGAAGCACTATGACCATCCAATATAGTCACTTAGATTATCCGTTAAGTAGTCCGGTCAATTTAGACATTCGAAGGTGCATAAATTCCTAACAAGCTGAAAATCAGTAACATTGTTCAAAACATAATTATAAATAAAATTTTTAAGTTCCCCATCATTCCCGTGTATGGAAAAAAAAAATTCAAGGTCAAAGGTCAAGAAAATGAGTTTTTCGCGATTTTTAGCAAAACGATAAGTTTTATCATAAAGTACCTCAGACAAAAATTGTAGATCATAAAATTATCTATAAAAATGTGTCAATACTTTTTTTCCTACGAGCCACCGTTTCTGAGATATAACGATTCAAAAACACGCTAAGTACACTACCATGAGGTAGCAGGGTAAACGTGTGCATATTATGACGATAAAAACGTACAACTTTTTGAATCCTTATATCTCAGAAACGGTGGCTCGTAGGAAAAAATTATTGATACAATTTTATAGATAATTTTATGATCTATAATTTTTGTCTGGGGTACTTTATGATAAAACTTACCGTTTTGCTGAAAATAGCGAAAAACTAATTTTTTTGACCTTTGACCTTGATTTTTTTTTTCACACGGGAATGATGGGGAACTCAAAATTTTTATTTATAAATATGTTTTGAACAATCTCACTGATTTTCAGCTTGTGAGGAATTTATGTACCTTCACTATCATTTTTTGGTCTAATTTGACCGGACTATAAGTTCATAGAGCCATTTCAGAGATTAGCCGGAACAAGCAGACAGACAGACAGATAAAAATTGTAAAAAATTTTGTTTTGGTATACCATCCAAATGTACTTAGTAAAAAGCGGTTATTTTAATATTACAAACGGACACTCCAATTTTATTTATTTGTATAGAGTATAGATGTATGTATGTACCAAGTCACTTCGCAGCATAAATAACGCTTGTGGTCTGGATTTAGTAACATTATTTGACATTGCTCTCAATTACTAGGGGCGAACTGAGGTTTACCACTAGTAAGGTTAAATTTATAATACATACAATATTTCTTTTAAAATGTTTATTGGGTTTACATATATAATACGCTCGTATAATCCGAGAACGAGGGAGGGAATAATTGCAGGCACGGGGCTTGAATAATCATGTATTTTCCTTAAAACACAAAAGTGAGCAAAATAGAAAGAGGCCAAGATATTATCGACAGTTATGTAACAAAAAATTTATTGAATTTCCAAATGGGTTCCAAAATAGTAGTAGCCATGGACGCCTTTATTGGGGGGTCCAAGTTGAATAGTAAGTGTACTCCCCTAGGGTGTCCAAGTGGAATGCACCCTCCATCCCTTTTGGCAATCGGTGATGACATTGTTACGAACCTTCGTAGGTAAGTAGCGATGATCAATTACAATCATGGCGATGTTTAATGACCAGTATTTCCTATGAATATGTTCAATACAAAGAGTAACTACAATAGCAAAGAAGAGCTCTTTATATTTCTATCTATAAACAAAATAAATGCTATTTATATATAAACAATATGTATCTACTGATTTACTTTCAATACTATAAGAAATTATGATGTGTTTCTGTAATAATTTAGAAATCATTACGATTACATTATGACTTATAAGACACTCCACATTGTAGTTAGTAAATGATAGAGAAATTTTCATCTTACGTTCAGTGAAGCGAGCGTAACGGTTGTTAATTTAAAATAAGATAGCTTTTCTATCTTCCATATCAATTTTTATTACTCAAGTTAATATTTAACAATTTATTGAACACAGTAATTACAGTTAAATATTGATATAAATTTAATAGTTACACTATATAAAATAAAAATAATTAGGTTAAATATATGAAGAACTACACATACAAATCACTTTACAATGATCTTTTCTACAAAAAACAGGCAAAATTGTATAGTTTGTAGTTTGAAACACTATACTGTCTCAACGTAGTGATAAACTACACTAAACATGAGTCATAGGTTATTAATAAAGATAATAAATAGATGAATTCTATTTGGAATTTGCAAATTACCTAATTTAAATATCAAACAAATATACAGAATAAATATAGACGGAGTTAAACCTTGTATTAAATTATTTAAGATTCACCATGACATAACGTGGTTTGATACTATGAGGTCAAGACGAGTCATACGAGTAAAAACAGAATTAGTGGTCATCACGGGATGACAGCCAGTAATGTAGCTTATTAAATAATGGCACATTTAATGTAATAAAATACTAGCTAAAGCTGGCCATAAACTATGACAACGGTGATTACCTAATAACTATTCAGAACAAGTTGTAACTTCAGAATCCAGTAGTGCGGTAGTGCTATGGGAAATTCACTCCACGTTCTTTATAAATTATATTATAATACTAATATTAAAAATGTGGCAGTTTGTATACTATGGATGTTTGTTCCCCTTTCTAACGTAAACTACTGTCCAGTATCACCAATCATAATCATATCAATGACTAAATTGACGACCCTGTAGCCTACTTAGTAGCGATCCTGCCTGCGAAGCGAGGGGTCCTGGGTTCGATTCCCGGGTGGGGCAGATATTTATATTTGACGACCCGTGTGGCGCAATGGTTACCATGCCGGATCGCCGCACCAAGGGTCCTGGGTTCGATTCCCAGCGAGGCGGAAATTTGAATGATGAGTTTGAATTTCTGTTCTCGGTCTGGGTGTGAATGTCCTTGTCTAGTGTGTTGTCCATGGCACCCACGACACAGGGAATCCTAGTGTGGGGCTATGAGTGTGAAGCGTTATTTATGTGACAAATAAATACACGCGACACAGGTAATATCCTACTGCAGGGGTGTGAGTGTGTTAGAGTTTATTTATTTATTAATAATCCGTTCGGATTTTCTTGAAATTTATCACACAGGTATACCATAATCTGGTATAAGACATAGGGTACTTTTTATCCTGGAAAACGCGAGGAAAGCCGCGGGTAGAGTGCTAATAAAAATGTGTTGAATAAGTAGTTCTTAGGTCTTGTTTCTAAGTGAATCTTTTTATTCTTTTTTTAAAATAACCTATCTACTAACGGAGTGCCTTCCCGGCAGTCCGTGTACAAGCTCCAAGGGTTAATAATTTAATATGATAATAATTTAATAAGTACCGAGAGTAAGTGAGATTAACATGGAAAAACCAAAACTATTGGTTTATTCACGGTAAATATACGTATCAGTAAAATACGCATAAAATAGTATAACAACCGGCCGCAATTAATTAATGTTAATACATTATCAATACATCAGCCCCGGCCTGCTCAGTTAGGTTAGAATAAAGATAATAATGTACAAAATAAAAACTTGTAACTGTTGAAATTAGAAAATTCCTCTTTTTATACTTAAACGAGTAACCGCCCTCGCATTGCTTCGGTTTTCTTATTTTTTTACACCTTGGGTTACATTATTGCAGTTTTATTAAGGATCCCTAATTTTTTTGAAAATATAATATAGCCTATGTTACTCGGGGATAGTGTAGCTTCCCAACAGTGAAAGAATTTTTCAAATCGGTTCAGTAGTTTCGGAGCCTATTCAATGCAAACAAAAAATCAAATCTTTCCTCTTTATATATTAGTATAGATAACATTGGAATATTAACGTACGTAAGTAATAAGGTATTTTACATTAATCAGTAATAATTTTCCAACTAATAACTTTTGACACTAACAATAATATTTCAACT
Organism: Thymelicus acteon; assembly: GCA_951805285.1. NCBI lineage: Eukaryota > Metazoa > Arthropoda > Insecta > Lepidoptera > Hesperiidae > Thymelicus > Thymelicus acteon. Next base: position 5,207,374 of record OX638213.1, on the reverse strand, counting down.
CATCTTCAAATGGTCTTTAAACTCTTCAGTTTAAGGTTCAGATAAAAACTGAGATAAGCTGACTTAGCTGAAACACCTCTTACAGGCATGGTGAATAGTGAGCTATTTAAAAAATACTATTAAATATAATTTACAAAGAATATTATTACTTACCAATAAATAAATTAAGTCCACAATATGAATGGCAATCGCACGCAAGTATCAATAGCACTTCACACTGAAATTTAAAACTCACTGTAAGGAAAATTGCCGCGAAAAGAAAACATCGGAGAGTCGATCGAAAACAAATTCGTGTTATTTTTCGAAACCTTAAACCTAATTAGAGAGAGACTTTAATAGGGTGTAATAAGGTTCTAAGTCGCATGACTTAGGACGTAAAATGATGAGCGCGTAAGTGACGTGTTCACGGTATCGTGAGTGCCGCTACTTTGCGCATACGCACCTGTAGTTCACCCACACCCGACCATAAGTGGGTGACATAGAATTTTAACGTGATAACCAAAAGTTTAATTTAATCTTATTTAAATAAAATTATACACAATAATTCCTTTTCTATCGACAAAGATAAACGACGGGAAAACCTGAAATAAATGATGCAAATAATGTATCTATCATATTTTTTATATTTGCATACTTATTTGCTAACAAATGAGTTTTGGCATGTGAATATATTAGTTTATGTTCTTAAATAAATTTATGCATTGACATCATATTTGAATTATTGACATAATCTATATAAATAAAAGTGAATGTTGGTAAGTGCAACACTCGAGAATGGCTCGACCAATTCGGCATTTTTTTTTGTATGTTCCTTAAGGAAGGTTTTAAGAATAAAAAATAATAAAATATTGGGTGGACAATAGAGGGAGAGGGAGAGGGAGCTGGAGAGTGAATTTAATGATCTATGATTTATTAATCCTATTAAAACTAAAAAAGTTAAAACTAACATGAAATACATTGAATGTTAAGCGATACAATGTTCGCCGAGTTAGCTAGTATTTAAAAAAATAAGGTTAAGTAAAGTATCAATAAATAAATAGATTGCAATACAATATAATTATGCAGCATGTAAATAAATATGTTAAATACATTGGTATTACTTCCGTAGAAACTGCCTAGATTGTATCTGTTTTTCAGCTGCAAATGAAACGAGTTGTATATACCTACCTTGATCTTTATACGAAATCAGTACCATTACGAATTAAAGAATTACATTTACAAAAATAGTTCGTAATAAGGCTTACACGTGAGAAAATATGATGGATCTCAAAGCCAGAAAACGTCACAGCCCACTATCTATCATACATACAATAATGATTAATACATTAGAACGAAACCACTGTTATTATGCATCTTCCAAAGACACAAATTGATCATCTTTAGCCCATGACCTCGTCAACTCGCCCAAGCTTCGCCTACAGCCTGCAGCCTACATCGACGTTTAGTACAAAGCTTTTTAAAGTATATAATAACAGGTACAATAATAGCCTAATAATAACAGGTATATCTGAAGATCTAGTTTTCACACTCGTCTAGTGTTGTGTGTCTAGATGAATTTCAATAATTCCGAAAAAGCTGAGCTGAAAATAAAATAAAAATACTGAGTTTATTGTTTCAAAGTCAGAAGAACGTATGTAATTTTAACTGAGAGAGACCTTGTACGGCTGCGGGGTTTGAGAGTAATTATTCACACGCCAATGTTCAAAACTTGCGTACTTTTTTGGTCACCCTATATAGGTCTGTACCTATATGTTGTTAATTAGTTGGTAAGCATCAAAATCTTGTTGTGGATATTAAGTCAAACAATTAACTGTTATTCGAATAGCACTAAAACCAGTAGATGTCCAGCTCATAAAAACCAGAAAACCTCTTTGCTCACCAAAGCTGAACAATCAGCACTTGTCAATACTCGTTATGATATCACGCTTTAATTGTGATTGCCGTCTTCGTAGACCCTGATTTTCGCCGATGACTGCCGATGATTGCCGATGATTGCCGACTTATCTACCTGTCTAAACACGTCAACCGTTCTACCGTGCTGGGTGCAATGAATTACGTGAAAGTGCCATGATAAAAGATTATTGTGCAACGATTTCTTATGTTTCTCTGACGCTAAATAAGGAGGTGGTTAGCCAATAATAACCATTTAGTGCGTAAGTTTTGCTGTTTTTGCTGATTTGCACTGAACTAACCCCATTGCCGTCGGCAAGGACATATTGCAAGGCATGTCGCCAATTACCTAAAGGTAGAAGATACACGGCGAAAGTCTGTATTGAATGTAACATCTATACGCACCACATGTATATATATTCTTGACATAACATAAATATAGGTATAGCGGTGTATGTATTGTATAAGGATGGATCGATGTAACCGAACTCGTATAACGACACGGTCGATCCTGACAGTACAATAATATTATACCTATATTCTGTTCTGCCCTTACTTCCACTCATGTTCAACACTGGGCCGGTTCAACCTGAGTACCATCTGATAACAACTGACTGAGGGCTGATTCTTTTGTGTGACCTCCATATGCCAACCCCCGATAGTCACCCCTAACCACGCATCTGATATGAATCTGTTACTGGTCTCTCTATCTATCTAAATCTTAGTGTGAATCATGTTCGTGAACCGGCCGCCTGACTTCCCGATAACCAATACACAACAAAGACCCTAATTTGAGAAGGTATTCATTTATACCACTGATATAGAATGACAACAGTCTCAACCCACTCCACTTGCGATGGAAGATTCACACTCCTTCCTCACAAACCACATTTATAAACCTCGTGTGTGGAAAACTTCCATTCCTGTCTGCCGAAAAACTTATTGACAATATCTGTCAAAACCCAAGCACAGACTGCTTAAACACATTGATCCAAAGTCCACAGACTACGTAAAAGCTCTATAGCTCCATTTATGGTTCGCATTCGCGACAAGGCATGTTACCTGCGGTAGAGAAGGGTCTAAAATTATCCTCTAGCAAAACTTTGAGGGAGGATTTTCAGACTCGAGTATATTCAAGTCTTACACCACGTTATGTCTTAAATAGTTCGATTGCATGACAATTATATTTTATCGACATTGTTGACAATTTTTGGATCACCTTTATGTTCGGTTTACACGTATTAAGTAGTTAACTAAATTTTAAGTAAATTAATACGTCTAAACGGACAATTTAGTAGTTTAGTAATTAAGTAGATAAGTAATTTAGAAATTTTTCTATTTTCTGTTAAGTAGTTATAGGTATAGTTAGTTTGAACAGGCACTTTTTACTTAAAATATAATTAAAATTTAGTAAAACGGTTAAGTTATTAAGTAGAATTGTATGAACTAAAGATCTTTACTAAATTATTACGTGTGGACGCACACTATAAATTATTCACTTAAAATTTAGTTAACTACTTAACTACTTAATACGTCTAAACCAAACATTAGGGCAAAATTTCATAGGCGTTCCTCTATTTTAGTGGGCACATTGAGTGACCGTTTGGACTTACTAGTTCAGTTGTTATATTATTCTCAGGTTCCCAACGGCCACTGCGATCAGATTTGTGATGTTTTAGATGTTTAGTTTATCTATTAATGTGCACTCTAGCAGCCAATAAATAATCAACTCATCTGCATTTGTTCTCCAGAAATAAACACACCACACACACACACACACACAATTGACGACCCTGTAGCCTAGTTGGTAGCGACCCTGCCTGCGAAGCGAGGGGTCCCGGGTTCGATTTCCGGCCGGTGCAGATATTTATGTGACAGATAAATATTGGTACTCGGGTCATGGGTGTGACTGTGATGTGTTATATGTGTCATCCATGCCACCTGCGACACAGGTAAAAATCTACTGCGGGGGTATGAGTGTATTATACTAAATGCAAAGACTCGTGGCAGGCGGAGTAATAAAACGTGCAAAAGAGAGGGCGCATATTATTTTCTCTCTCGAACTTGCACTGTTTATGGAAATTAGGTGTTTCGCATCTCTGTGCCTGTGTGACGTCATCCATAAACAGTGCAAGTGCGAGAGAGAAAATGATGTGCGCCGTCTCTATTGCACGTTTTATTACTCCGCCTGCCACGAGTCTTTGCGTTTAGTATAGCGTTTGTTTGTTTGTTGTTTAATTATGTGTACAATTCTACTTCCGTACAATCTGCTCTAAACGCTAGTTCTGAAAGTCAGTTCCAATAATTCGCAAGCAAAACTGGATCACTGAATAAGTGAAACACTAGTTCGCTGCAATTTTTGCAACAACGCACCTTACAATTAAGAGAAATACCATAACAATGTTTTATTTATTTTTAAAACCAGTTTTTTAACACAAATACCAAAGCGACATTGCTCGATCATTGCATCAAGTGGCCCGTGGCGAATTATTTAATTAAACAACCGAATGAGGCGTGAACTAACGAAATAGAGATATTATCTCTGTGCTAACCATATGTTTTGGTGTTCAACTAGTCATACTTTTTATTTACGTTGCACTATGTTGCATGGAAATGGACACATATGATCTTGACCCAGAATGGTCCGAAATTACGGCTGGATTTAAGGGTCCATATTTACAGATCTTCAAAAGACACCTGGAGGTTTCAGGTTATACCAAGCGACATTGTTTTGTTACGCCGCAAAGAATACTTGTCTTCTAAAAAAATTATATTAACATCATTGTTATTATTTTGAATATTTTATTATTTCAAACGTATAATGAGTTTGTACATGAAGATTCAATTGCGTTTATTACCCTAGCTATTATTTTAAAATAATTGCACAAGAATGCGTGATTTTTAACGTTTATTTAATCTGATTTTAGTAGAATTTATAATAGACGTCTTATACGCATTTACATAATCAGGCATTTGTAAACTTAAGTACTTATGAATAACCGATCTTCTTTGATATGTATCTAAGCGCAGTAAATCTAAGTATCTACAAAATCGGGTGAAGACGCTGGAAAATTCAACATTATCCGAAGCGACATCTAAAAACGAGGGTTTTAGTTAGTTACCAACAAACGACGGAACCATCTGAGGATGGGGATGCAGTCACTGCTGCTCAGGGCCACCTATCACACCGAGGAAACAGTTAGTCAGTAAATAGTTTTAATTGAAGAGTTGGCTGCTGAGGTTGTTAAGAATCTAAGCACCTATCAAGAGTAACATCACGATTGATATCAGTTTTACAGCTAGAGTCTTCTAGAGTCTTCTAGAGTCTAGTGCGTCTCAAGGACGGTAAGAGTCCATTAAATCCCAGTCGAGGATGGATAACGCTGACAATGACTTACAATGAATGACGAAACATCCTGTAGCGTAGTTAGTAGAGAGCAGAGACCCTACCTGAAAAGCCAAGGCACCAGGATTCTGTTTCCGGTCGGGGCAGACATTAATGTAACTGAACAATGTTTTCGGCTCGTGAATTTTAGTGATGTGCTACATGAGACACAGGGGGATTCCTTGTTCAGGAGTGCTATTGGGTGAGCGTGGAAAATTTAACTTATTGTTATTTTCTTTTTATAAATATGAGACCAACTTAAGGGAGGGTATCTATTTAAATGAAAAATAATTTTCCAAATCGATTGTAAAATGGCGGAATTGTGACTGTTGTGAGGTAACAAGCATAAAAAATACAAGTGAATTGAGAACCTCTCTTCTGAAGTCGGTTAAAAAAGGTACTCGTGCTCCAGTTCCGAATGTTTTAAACCTACTTAAAACAGTATAACGAATAAGAGTAGTACCTATATTCATAAGGCTAGGCACGCATATTCATTCACGCACCTCAATAGGCGGCCGGCAAGTAACGGGAACTTGCCTTATCGAGACAGTAACCGCTTATCAAGCGAACTCGACTATAATAAACCCGATTGGGCGATACCTTTACGAATTATTCGGTCACTGTTATAGATTCTATTTATTATTCCACCTTTCCGAAACCGTAAAGAAACAAAAAATTATGTGCATGGACAAAATGTCAAAATGAATTCATATTTTAAATTCGTTTCCAACGTGTTTTTTTGTGAATTAAAGAAACCAAATGGTGAATTGAAACAAAATACCTACATATATGGCGCTAATGTATTCTTCGATTTAGGCTACTAAAACTTACTAATAACTTAAATTTATAGTATACTAGCTGACCGGGCATTCGTTGTTCTGCCAAAAAAAATTTAGGGGTAGCTGGATGTTAAATAGATGTTGTCCGATTCTCAACCCTAGCCGATATGCACGCAAAGATTCACGAAAATCGGTTGAGCCGTTTCGGAGGAGTTTAACTTCTAACACCGTGACACGAGAATTTTATATATTAGATTTGTTTTAAGTACGAAAACTCTATTTTCTGTCCTTCACATAAACCTGCCCAATAGTTTATGTGGTATTGGGTCAGTCAGCTCATCTTTGCCATTATTTGATGTCACTATTTCAATAAGGTCTTCCGAAACTTACTGCCTACACTGAAAAAAATCTTTATGCATTTAAATACATATTTATTGAGAAATATTTTTATTTGCTTTACGTAAAATGTTTAGAAAGTTAATTATTGTTTTGGAAAGTGAAATATCTAATGTCTACATAATTAATTAATATATGTTGTTATTATTTCACGGTGCTTGGCCTCGGCTTCCTTTGAAGTGTTTTAATGTTAATAGCTGGAAAATTTTCAGACGCATCATTTTGTGGTGTGGTTGGCGCCACACCTGGTTTATTTCATCACTAGCTGACCCAGCAGACGTTGTTCTGCAACATGTTTATATTTGTATAACATAAAAATATTACTAATCTAAATCACATTGCTTATGTCACTCAGAGATAATGTAGCTTTATATTGGTAAAATAATTATTGAATTTTTGAGTTGATCCATTACAAACAAACAAAAATCAAAACTTTCCTCCTTATAATATTAATTTAGATTCAACTTAACTGTACAATTATCCAAATATACAATAATTAAACCTGAATCGATCTTCTACTAAGTAATTCAAGTCAGTTTACGTAAAAGGCGACTTATTAAATGACCATTGCCAGCTAGCTACGTAATTTTAACAGTGGTCTTACGCATTTCAATGTAAGCGGTAAATCTATTCAAACAAAATGCGCTAACCAATAAATCACATAATATTAAGGCAGTGAATGCAAGAATTGTATTACAGATAGACGTAAGTTTTGATTAATTTATTACTCAATTATTTTTATCTTTAATAACTTTGTGTAAACGTGTAAAATATACGGTTTTCAACCCTGCAAGTATACCAGCAAGAATGAAAAATCAACCACCTTTTTACCCGCTGCTTCACACGTTGCCAGTTGCAAAAAAATGGTAACTTTCCAGATGTCAAATTTATAATTTATTTAAATTTCATGTTTTTCAATCACTACATTAACAGTATGTTCATTAGTATTTTTGCGCTTCCACAAAACTATTTACTTACCTGACTGCACAGAATATGTTAATTGAACTTAAAATTTTGATAAATAATGAAACTTATTTTAAGAAATCGAACGGATACTTTATAGAGTTTCTTATTCAGTAAATATCCACACATATATATCTACATATAATATATAATATAATTATATAACTCATAATCTTGTTAGTATTCAATACCGCCATCGCTGTTTTCTGCTTTGCCCAAAGGTTGGCTGGTAGAGATTGCTCTTAGCATTAAGCTCGCCTTTTATACCAACTTTATTAGGTATAACAAAGTTTAAATAAATAAATAACGGAATACCTTCGTTCGGGGGTCGTAGCAGTAAGGTGAAAAGTATGTCAATTTCATTAAGAAGTGAATGGATAAACATAGGAAGTTACCGATAGATAAACAACGGAATTGGTAACACTTCACAGATACATGTGTGACTGAGAATCACATAGCTTACGTGTTCTGTCTTCGTAAGACAGTTTATAAAATACTGGCCTAATTAGTAAACACTTTCTAAAGCTATGTAATGAATCGCACGGTCGAACCGTATTTAATATTGATAAATAAAATGTTACTTCAGATGAAAATTAATCGATTAGTCATATTACGTAAACAAATTAATTCCTGAAGGGTTAAACACAGCACATTGCAAAAGTATAATTTCCACTTTGCGTAAAGAGTAATAATACCTAAATATAAAATTACCATAATCCTCACGTTACTTTCTAAAATGTATTTAATTTTCATACAAACCATTAATTTCAAAATTATTTATATAGAAAGTTTTGTACCTAAAAATACTCAAAGATGAAACGATTTTTACTACACCGGAAAAACTAAGCAATTTTTTTTGAAGAGAAAACTTCTTTAAGCGCGTTGGGCATTTTTGAGATGGGATAAAATCAATCAGCTCGTCACACCGTAATCATTTTAATCGACACCTACCTGTAGCGCCATCTCTGAGAGAAAAGTACAGAACTATAGTTACTTCATTTACAGCTCGTATTAATATCAAGATTGTAATAGTTTACATAATACTTTCCGAGGCTTGGCAGCCATTCACTAAAAATGTAATGAATAAAAAACACTTAATTTAAAAGTATTTCCTGCGCAATAAAATATCTCCTGACGATTCAAAAAATACACACGTAATTGTTCAAGTTTTCACTTCTGTCGGCACTACCAGAGTGCCTTTTCTATAGCACACCTAAGCTCGGTTTTCCGTGCGTAAAGTAGCCCTTAATATTATGTAATAACCCTTCCTGACAGTCGGTTAAAAAGGGTCAAGTGGCGTCAAGGCATGGCAACAATATACTACTTATGTCATGTCGTGAGCAAGCATGATATTGAAGCGCGATCTATACGACAATCGTGACCTACGTGGGCTATTGCTACACGGGCGTTAAATTTGCGTTCGAGCGCTTTATTTTCGATTGAAAACTCGTCAGCGGTGGCCTCCTTTTCATGTAAATAGCCAATAAGCCGACATCCATATAACTATATAACTTGATGCGTTGCTGAAAAGAGATGCGCTCCTTAACATTTGTCTAAACAAATTGTAGGCTATTTTCTTATCTCCTCAGATCTACTATAAGAAATCTATTAGCCAACTACAACATTGTGTTAAACCAACAAAAGCTAAACGCCGTGACAAGTTTGTTGTGAGTTGTGAGTCTTGTGAGTAGTTTCGCCACTTTCCCGTCCTCACGCTATGCGGTTGGGTGCGCAGGCGCACTCTCATTAAGATAAACGTCCAAATGTGTTTATATAGTACTCTATCTTCATTTATGATATGAAAGTTGAAAACGACTGATCTTAAGTGGTTGCTGCAATTCTGGATCATTTATTGAATTGTTAGTAGCTAGTTAACTAGCCTCGCTTCGCTTCGGAAAATCTGTAACTTATTCAATGATTTCAAAGTAAGGACAGGCTCGTTGGTACATTCTACATAAATGTTCTTCATTCAAGCAAAAAGTAGCGTCATCTCTCTAGTGAAACGAGTAAAATATTTGATATACAAACATGCAATTATAGTAAAACAAAAGGGAAATTTAACAACGGTTTAATAATATTCTGACTATATTTATGTGTTTAACTCGTCAGAAACAGTTAGATACGTACGTGGGTTGCCCATGAGTCAGCAGTACGATGATACTCGCAGACGTATTGTAGAACGATGGCAATCCGTCATCACACCATCGTCACCACCACCAGTGAGACTTTATTAATGCATCGTAGAAGTCGCTGTAATTCTGACTATATTTATGTGTTTAACTCGTCAGAAACAGTTAGATACGTACGTGGGTTGCCCATGAGTCAGCAGTACGATGATACTCGCAGACGTATTGTAGAACGATGGCAATCCGTCATCACACCATCGTCACCACCACCAGTGAGACTTTATTAATGCATCGTAGAAGTCGCTGTAATTCCACACCAATGCGATGCCAAAATAAATGAAGAAAGTCTTGACTGAGTGACATGTCGTCGCCCAGCCCTTCGACTTAGAAAGCTTAAATAAAATTAGATACATCTCTCTTAAGTTAACTTCATAGGTTTTGAGGTTTCCAAATTTAGTCAATACTTACAAAATGTAACGTTGTCTCACCCCGGGCAGTTTTTAATAATTTTCTCTCCACGTAATCATATATAAGTACATAGTAGTACATATATAGTACTATAATCGAATGACAAAAGTAATAACAAAGAATTTATTGAACTTAAAATTAATACAACATACTTCTATAAATTTCTGATCGGGTTAATAAATCTAAGATACGATACCGCGATGTAGACCTAACAGTGATGCGCCTAACCGTCCAACGTGCTGTCTCGAGCAAAAGTAAGTCAACTTGACACCGTCATGGCCGCATTCTGTCACTTCAAATAATGTGACGTTTGGTGACAACGAAGACGATGACGTTAAATGTCATAATTGACAATTTTTTCCTTATACGGCTTCTCCTGACACTCTGGCGTCCTCGGCAGGCTGAGATAGTCCAGCTTCTGCAGCGTAACTGCGTGTACCGGCAACTTCGGTAGGGTCATCAGAACTGGTGGAGGGCATCGACTCGTCTGGTTGGTCTGCAGCTGAAAAATAACACAGTCACATTACTTGCCTTATTGATTCTAGGCTTAAAAAGCCAAAAAAAAAGGTTAGTATAAATTAAAGGAACTAAACATCACACGAGAAGGTCTAGTAGTAATTCAAAGAACTAGACGTAACACGAAAAGGTCTAGTAAGCATTCAAAGAACTAGACATAACACGAAAAGGTCTAGTAAGCATTCAAAGAACTAGACATAACACGAAAAGGTCTAGTAAGCATTCAAAGAACTAGACATAACACAGAAAGGTCTAGTAAGCATTCAAGGAACTAGACATAACACAAAAAGGTCTAGTAAGCATTCAAGAAACTAGACATAACACAAAAAGGTCAAGTAAGCATTCAAGGAACTAGACATGACACAAAAAGGTCTAGTAAACTTCTCAAGTAGACATAAACAACAAGGTCTAATAGGTTTATAAGGCTAAACATAAAAAGGTCTAGCAGTCATTGGAGGGGATATACTCACAAGCAAAGAAAGCAGCACACTCATCAGGAGTCCATTCCCCCTTCCAAGGTATCATAAACTGAGCCCCAGCATAAGTCAGCTTCCCATAGGCACCAGCAACAAGTTGTAATTCATAGCGCCCATTTTTGAGGACCCTTGTCACCTTGTAAGGGCCGCGCATTCCTGGATCCAGTTTACCTTTGGATTGCGAGTACTTAATTACAAATACCAAATCATTAACATGATATTCTTTAGGAGGTTGGCGATCCTTGTTGACATATTCATTTTGCTGCCTTTGATGGTCTTTGAGACGCTCGGCCGTCCTCTGCCTGGTTATTTCTCGTAAAGATTGACGGTTACGATCACCAAAATCATTCGCCACATCACGGACTAAAGATTGTATCACAGGAGTAGCTCCTTCAACACCAATCAAAAGATTTAATGGAGAAGATTGAGTTGTCTTTTGCTTTGTAATATTGAGTACTAATTGCAAACGCCACAGCTCCTCCGACCAGTTACTTTTCTTATGATTAGTCTCTATGCGCAGCATATTAAGTACAGTGCGAACGTATCTCTCCACCTGACCATTTGCGTGGTGCATTTCAGGTGTTATGTGGTGAATACTGCATCCAGAATCATTCATCCACTTTACAAACCCGGTGGATTCAAACATTCTGCCCCTGTCAGTAACAACGAGTTTCGGGGTACCAAACAGAGACATGACATTTTTAAACACACGCTTTAACTCATCGAGATCTTGCTTGCGGAGTGCGTACATAAGGCAATATTTAGAAAAAGCATCGATCACTATCATGACGTGCTTATATCCATTGGATTCTGGTAAAGGACCTAATACATCTACATGAAGCGTGTGAAAAACAGTATCCGGTTTAGGCCATGAAATTATAGGCTGTAATGGAGCTCGCGGTACTCTTTTATGTGCTATACAAGTCAAACAATGTCCTATGTATTTCTTTACAAATGCAACAAGGCCAGGAAACCAAAAGTGATTTAAAATTAAACCAATCGTTTTCTCCACACCCACGTGACAATTTTCATCATGAAAAATTCTAAGCAGGCTCAAACGGTATCCTTTAGGAATGTAACATAGCAAACGTGCTGGCTCACCAACTGATGTGTATTTGTAGTAAAGAATATCGTTCTTTTTTTGATAACGTTTGGCATCTAACCCTCCCTCATCTAGCCGACTTATCAGCTTTTGGGTTTCTTCATCCCCTGATTGCGCGATCTGAGCCCAGTTGCGCGGTTTATCAATGTTATTTACAACCCTGATAGGATTGCGACTCAAATAATCAGCATGAGGCATTAAGACGCCTTTTCGATACACGATTGTAAACGAGAAGTCTTGGAGATAAACCCACCACCTTGCAACGCGTGGCAATAGGTCCTTTTTATTTTGAGTTGCTTTTAAAGCATTGCAATCAGTGATCACCTTGAACTCAATGCCTATAAGATAATGGCGGAAGTGACGTAACGCTTTGACTACTGCCAAGGTCTCTAATTCATAAGAATGGTAACGTACCTCTGCCCCGTGAGTGACCTGGCTAAAGTAGGCGACAACACATTTACTACCGTCCCTACGAATTTGCAGTAAGATGGCTCCATATCCTAAACTACTGGCATCTGTGTGTACTTCGGTATCAAGTTCTGGGTCGAAAATCGCAAGTACCGGTTCACTCGTCAAATAATTTATAAGATCTTGACGTACTTGTTCGTGCTTTTCGCCCCATATGAATTCAGTACCTTTCTTTGTCAAACGAGCGATGCATGAGGTTTTAAAAGCGTAATTTTCAATGTACTTTCGAAAATACCCGGCCAGTCCTAAGAATTGTCTAACCTGTCGAACATTTTCAGGCCGAGGGGAATTTACTAATGCAATTATTTTCGATTTAGAGGGTCTCACCTCACCATTGGCAATAATACGACCTAAATATTCAATCTCCTTATTTAAAAACGAACATTTTTTCAAGTTTAAGGAAAACCCAGCATTAGTTAAAGTTCGTAATACATCTCTTAAAAGCTGTAATCCTTCCTCGATAGTATTACTGACTAACAAAACGTCATCAATGTAAACCATGACCTTGCCCTCATTTATAAAAGAACGCAACGTATTACTAATGATGCGTTGAAAAACAACCGGTGCATTAGCAAGTCCAAACGGCATTTTTAAGTATTCGAAATGTCCCTCTGGTGTTACGAAGCCCGTTAAAGGAATGGACGCGTCATCTAAGCGAATTTGGTGGAATCCAGACGCCATATCGAGAGCAGTGAAATACTGTCCCTTACCTAAACGATCTATGTGATCATCGATTAATGGTAGCGGGTATCTATCTTTAATTGTTATCCTATTTAAGGCACGAAAATCTACGCACATTCGATCCGTCCCATCTTTTTTCTTAATTAAAAGTATGGGACTTGCGTATGCAGATTCGGATTCGCGAATAATACCTTTCGATAGAAGATCTTGAATAACTTCGCGAACTCTCAGCTTCTCATTAATCGATAATTTATACGGTCTATAATATACAGGCGCATCACTATTTAAGCGAATGTGCATGCTACCCGTAGTTACAGTAGAAGTAGCAGTTCCCGTAATCATAAATTTTGAAAATTCTTTTAAAATTTCATTTAGTTTATCGTAATCCGCGCTGCCATTTAATGACGTACTGATAGCATGCTCTCTCGCTTCTATAGCCGAAACTTTTGCTGAGACAGTACTGCACGTTAGACGCTGGTAATATTTCGTACGCACATACGTCACGCCTTCGCGATTAAGTACATCCGTACCAATTATAATTGGCGCTGTAATACTTTCTTCCGGTACAACCAATAAATCTACTTCAATTGTTATTGCCTCAAATTCAATTATAAGAGTAACGTAGGAATAAACACGAGTGATACTATGACCAACACCCTTCAATTCTCGATATATCGGTTTCATAGAACATGCCAAATGTTTCACCACGGAAGACGAAATAAGTGACACCCCTATTGCACCGCTATCTATAAGGATATCAATGGGTATCCCTTGCACTACTCCAACCATCACATCCTTTGGATTATTCTTAGGTAACGAACAAAAATTTACATTGCTTTTTCTGTGATCGGATCGTTGCTTAGCAAAACACTCATTTATATGATGACCTACTTTTTTACAGTATGCACATGTTATTTTAGAATTAGGCTTTATATCACTCTTAACTGCAGAAGTAGAAGGAGATGATGGTTTTTGGTTCTTAGGACAACTAGCTTGCTTGTGTCCCATTTGGCCACATGTAAAGCACTTATAAAATGCTGATGGGGCTCCCCGTCTAGCCACATTCGTTTTAATCATCTGTCTACGCGTTGTACAACTATGCGGTAAATTAGATTCATTCTTAACTAAAGGTGGCTTAATGAAAGTTGATAAGTAATTGACTAAATCGCACGGCATAAGTTTTTCATTCGTGGCAGACGATTTGATATGTGGCTCATTAATGCCCCGTATGACAATTGCAGTTATGAGTTCTTCACTCAACCCTTTTACCATCCGTAAACGAAGTAAAGATCTACGAGCATATTCGGCATATGTAGGGTAGGAGTCAGAGTTAGTACTCATAACATCGTACAAAATACTAGCCACATCTATATTTTTAATACACAAAGCTTTAAAATCTCTCTTAAAGTTACTCCATGACCGATCCTCTGTAACCCAATCATCTAGCCACGACTTTGCGTCCCCTTTAAGACAGTGACCGATACGGGACAAGCATTCAATATCACTCCAACCATTAATACTTTGTGCGCGATCTACTTCATCGAACCAAAAATCAACATTATGTACATTAGGATCAAAATTAGAGACATAATAATCACAAGAAGAACCAGTTTTTAGTGAATGAATAGCCTCAACTATCTTTTTTGTGGAATCAGTAGTCGTAGGGTTTATTTCTACATTAGAATTAGTCGAAGCCGTCACCGAAGACCTATCTTCTAAGGCATTTAGTCGAGACATAATGGTTTGTAATGTTTCACGCAATTCCGAATTATGAGAAGTACTTCTAGATCGCGAAATGCGGGTAGAACGGCTACGGGAGCGACAACGATGGCGTCGCTTCGAATCATTACGCTCCTTAGAACGGCTACGAGGGCGCTTTTCTTTGCCCATTATCACAATAACTAATTACACAACAAAATACAAACTACCAACACAGAATACAAACGATTGTCAAGACAACAAACAAATATGACAAGAAACAAATATGACCAGAAATTAATAAAAGATGTGGGTATACATCGCACTTCTGATATAATCGAATGACAAAAGTAATAACAAAGAATTTATTGAACTTAAAATTAATACAACATACTTCTATAAATTTCTGATCGGGTTAATAAATCTAAGATACGATACCGCGATGTAGACCTAACAGTGATGCGCCTAACCGTCCAACGTGCTGTCTCGAGCAAAAGTAAGTCAACTTGACACCGTCATGGCCGCATTCTGTCACTTCAAATAATGTGACGTTTGGTGACAACGAAGACGATGACGTTAAATGTCATAATTGACAATTTTTTCCTTATAGTACATATATATAAGTAGTAAAAACCGGCTCGTTTTATAGTCGATTCGCGTGAATTAAGTCACATTAAACGTGCGAGTTGCACGTTTAAAAATAAATATTATTTTAGTACTCGACTACACGAGACAAATTTGACCATCGTGTGATTGCGTACCTTCAGAAAAAAGTGGCTCGCCGTGCACTTAATGTTACGAAATAAAGTTTACCAAAAATCACAATAATGAAAGTTTTTTTTTTATTTCTTCCTTCTTGGCTGAAGTTGGTTTCATGAGCGATAGTGACCATTTATCATCAGGTTGGATCGTCTGATCGTTCGTCGACAATTTCATAAAAAGTGATAGCATACTAAGTACCTTACCACCATGCAAGGGTTATCGGGATTACTGAACGGTACAAATCATAGTCATTTCCGACGAAAGAGATGAATGATGTCACTGTCTCATTCGTTGACTCATAGCAGAGGTTAGCATGAAGTCATGAACTCAAACATAGAGCCCCTTAAATCCCAAAGTATACCAAACGTGCCTTGTTTTTACTAGCAATCCAAACAAAACTCCGTAAGTACATAGTTCATACAAAGTTTGTCGTGATTTGAATATAAATATTGCGCAAATATATTATAGACATTACGTAACCGTGAGAATTGGATGGGATTGCTTCTAGGTATCCGTCAACAGATTGTATTCATAATTTAAAAATGTATTCAATGACATAATTGAACACATCAACTAAAATAGTTTGATAAGTATTCATATAATTATGTATGTATTCATTGCCATTATGGTAATAAATTTCTATTGTGTGCTTACTACGTACAAATATCTCATGCTTAAAAATATTAAGTACTCAGGTTCCTACTTAACATACAAATTGCATCTTCTTTTAATAGCAATGAGAAATACGTACTCATTACACTTAAAACGTTTTCTTGAATATTTACCATGATAATTTAAATTAAAACATTAAATTAATACCAAAAAAAAGAACAGCTGTCATGGGACGGCTGACAGATGTGAAACATCGAAATGCGTCTCCACGATCGCCAAGTCTAAAATCAGGTTTACCCCTCGCGTAGAGAAGTTCCACATCAACAAATACTTACAAAATCGGTGCCTCGCACTAGGATTCCCTGTCCTGTACCGCGGGTGGCACACAATCATAAATGAGATGTCACAAACAACTACGCCAGAATGAATACTTACGTGTGATCCAGTGATTCGAAGCAAACAAAGACAATATTTATAAAAAGTGATATAATCTTAAATTAAAATTTAAAACACCCCCGACAGTTGGATATACAATAAACATAGCTAAGAACACTCTGTATTAAGTCACTTTTCATAGAAATAACTAGATCAAAATCGGTTCATCCGTTTGGAAGCTACTATGTCACAAACAGACATACACAGACACGTCAAACTTATATCACCCCTCTTTTTACGTCGCGGCCCAGGGGTTAAAATTAATTCAAAATGCTTCCGAAATTTCGCATGACCGTTGAAACTCCACAATAAGTTTCCAAGTTTTTTACTGTTATGTTCATCATTCGAGCAATAAACGATGATAATTAATTAATCCTTACGTGAACGTGTATTGAATACCCAATATGACCAAAATAACTAGTCACTAAACATAAACCTGGTCAACAAAACTGGACAATCTAAGTTACAAAACAAGGAAATAAGGACTGAAGAACCAATTAAAATATTTTAAGAATCCGTGACCTCCATGGCACGACCTATGTAGACACGTAACACTCGTGCAAATATTTACATCGAAGACGGAGACAAAAACTCAATCGATTTTTAATATGCAAAATTAATAACTAATATAGTCATATACCTAATACATCACTAATGCATCGCCAGTCGACTACAGAATCTGTTGAATAGTCGGTGATTCTTCGGATTAGTAGAAAAAACTCATGATATCCTTGACATGATCATAATGTTTAACTCTTACGTTTTTTAGTATCAATAATTATTTTAACACTTAACAATTAATAGTTTCACACTGAATAATAAGTGAGTATGTGAATATATGTACATTGTAGCTAATTGCTGACGTCGGATTTACGCCTTTTTCAACTGGCTTCGAACCTATGTAATCTAAAATTACTAGCAAAAAAGCGGTGCTTTAGGAGGGCTCACGAAGTTCTCTACCTAGCAATTTTGAAGGCAGTTTATTTTGATAAAACAATAACATTGATGTCATTAAAATTTCCAACACTTTTTCATTAAGTTATACTGCATTCATACTATTTTTTTAGTTTTCTTACAGATGGCGTTAATAATACAATAAAAATCTAATTAATGAAAGTTGTTATAACTTCATTTTTTATGTTGATAAAATAATATTTTTATGATTGATAACACATCTAGACATGAACAGAAAATACTATGTCAAAGCCCAAACCTGAAAGTATGATACTTCCTCAGTAAAGTGTACCACAATAATGCATAGATTGTGGGATAGTGTACGGCTCGCTTCGCCTGCCCTGATTATAAGTTCGAGACATGTCATCAATTAGGACCTATGATTGATTCAGATGTATCATAAGTACTTCCTCATCTCGAACCTTACGAAAGGGCCTTTTTATGAATTCCATCCATTCCCATCTTCACAATGTTACAAATTCTGCATTTAATTATTTAAAGATGGTCATTATTATGCACTGAATGTCCTTAGCGGCTTCACTGTTGGCTCGACTTCAAAAGTTCAAACAGACATAATAATGTCTAGAGATATAATGACCAGAAGCAAGAACTGCATCACCGCAGAGGTCATCTCGAGATATTTGATAAGGCAAGGACAGACTGCAAATAAACACAAACATTCGAGCTATGTCCGACATACTGTCGTTAAAATACCTGTGATGTAATTCGTGCTTTAAAACAAGTTATCTATGTTCAATATGTATGTAGTATGTAGTTATGTATGTACAGACATATTACACACTTGAATTTTTCTTAAAATCTTTAGGGATTATAGTGGGTCTTTCAGTTTTAGAGTCAGTTTTTAAATGTGAGAGGATTATGATACCAATTGATCCTAAACCTATTTTTCTTGATTTTCATGTTTACCCCTTATTGTGTTTATTTACCCCATGCAACTGTAATTTTCTTACTAAATTAGTTGAATAGAATCGCATGAAGTTGCGCGCAGAACTTTTTGTTAGACTTCGATACAGTTGCGTGATAGTATTAATGATATTAAGTGATGATATCCTTGGTGGCAAAGTGCATTAAGTAATCTTAAACATCCAATTCGATGCTTACAGGCCAATAATACGTCTATCTTGCGATTCTTGCGAGATTATCTTGCGATAGACGTATTATTGGCCTGTAAGCCGTTTGTTCTATCCAATTTCATTAGAGTATCGAAGCCCATACGCACGCGGCGCGAGCCCACACGCCTGTACACAATAGTCGCAGCCAATGCAATGGGCCAAGGTCGAAGAGTTACCAGCTGCTATCCTAGGGATTAATTTTATTCTAAGTATCTTCGATACTGCCTCGTTGTAAAAGGATGTATACTAGCCTTTGCACGGCCAAGAAGGAATGAAGAAAAAGGAAGAAAGAACTGGCACTCAAGCCCCCAGCCGGAATACGACGAGTCGTTTGGCGGATGATTCAAGCAAGTGCTAATCAGGCAGGAAACACAGCCCTACTACTACGAGTTGTGTTGTCGATTCTTATGTCGACGACCACTGTATCCTAGTTCGTAGTTCCGGGTTTGATTTCCGACCGGGGTAGATATTTATGTCAGAGATCAACACTCGTACTACTGTCTACGATTTTTTCGAACCGGGGCAGAAACTTGATAGTCGCGCCTACAGAGTTTTGTATACAATAAAAGATTTATTTTTATTTTTAATCGACTTCAAAAAAAGAAAGAGGTTCTCAATTCGACTGTATTTTTTTTATGTTTGTTACCTCAGAACTTTGGACTGGGTCAACCGATTTTGATGATTCTTTTTTAATCGAAAGCAGGTGCTTGTCATGTGGTCCCACATAAATTTGAGCGAGATCTGACAAGTAGTTTTTGAGTAATTTTGAAGTCGGTTATTTTTTGTTAGTAAAATTTAGATTATTAAACGGGGCGTGTGCTCCCGTTTTCCCCCCCTAGATCTGGCCCTGAGGAATAATACCAGTTATCATTTAGCAATTTAAACGAAAAAAACTGTCAAATTTGAATTAAGAAATATAGCGCGTGTACATGAAAAGATTGAATAGTTACCGCAAATAAAGTAAGAACAATGTAAAAACAAAAACAATGAACAGAAATGAAATCTTACAAACCTAGCAGTAATATACGAGTAGGGTTGCCAGGTCGGCCAACCAAAAAGTCGGACAGACCAGCCAGTTTGGCCGGACATTTGGGTAAAAAAACCGGACACCCTAAATTATCAAGAATGTTATGTATTAATATTATTAAGACAATTTTTTAGAACTTCTTCACTAATTAATAACATTGAAAGTAAAGAAAATAAAAATATTAAATAATTAGCAGAAACGTGCTTTAAAAGCTCAATATTTTTCAAAATAATGTTGTAATAATCTTTAAACGTCAAATATTTTAAATTAAATGCCATCTGGACTACTCCCATCGACCTAAAATAGGCTACTCGTTTCTTGTATACTAACAGCTTCTTGAAATCAACCATCAACATCCCCATTTTTGATCAGTAAATATTTAAGGTTTTGCAATTGGTCAAAACCTTTGCTACCGTTAACTTTCACGTTTTCTTAATGAATACTAGTAGTTTCTGAAACTTGATTACATGCAGGAACGTGTCTTAACAACCAACAATATAAATTGTTTTGTGTCCTTGTAGAAGTTTCTTTTTTGGTAAAATGTAAAAAGCCTAACAAAGCCGGACAAGCCGGACACCGTTAAATTTAGCCGGACACGCATTCAAAAAGCCTAACCATGTCCGGCTTTATCCGGACGTCTGGCAACCGTATATACGAGTAGCTACACTAATGAGTGAGTAAAAAAATAATCGACATCTAGTTAATAAACTCTTGAAATAACATCACGCTCCTTTAGCGATAACACTGCGATCAATTTATCATTGACTATGATGAATAATTTACTATGAATGATTAGGTACATACATATTTTGTGGCGCCGACGTCATAAAATGATGACGTAATACGGACCACGTGCCTTCATCATCAGCAAGGACTATTAACAATCCTGTCTTATAACGGGTTTATTTTAAGTTTCGTTAGGAGATCCAACCATTTCCTTATTGTATCTTCAATATTAATATTAGATACTAGACCTATTAATTTGCTATTTATAACTAACACATGGTAATTTATGTACATTATTTACAAATGTGTCATAAATATCTATCGAACTTTAATAGTATGCTTCAAGAAACTCGGTATTAAGTTTACCTACAAAATACTCTGTCTCTTCGTCATTAAGTTCTTTTATGGCTTATAGCTGTGTTTATAGTTTTTTTTGCTATGCTGCGAGGTCGTGTCCGCTTTCAGCAACTTTATTAAACTACTTAGTATAAATTTAAAAATAAAAATAAAATCGTCTGCTGTCAAAAAAGCTATCATTACATTTTTGAAAACCTTATGAGCTCTTCAATTTAATACCCATAGTATAGAATTCGATATTATATTTTTATTTTTTAATATTTTAAACAATGGCATCTCACAGCCACGGTAAGTTTTTTTTAATTTTACTTATCTAAGAACACTTGGGTTATCAAAACGAATCTAATGATATCTTAAATATATAATTCCGTTCAGCTGTTTGAAAGATATGAGGTAATAAAGAATATTACATGCATACATACATACATAAATGATACGCGTGAAAAACATAACATTTCTTGGCAGTCGGGTAAAAGCGAAGACCAACATACCAAAACTATTTTAATTGATCACTTTTGTTCCGATTATGTTTATCATGATCGATAATAGATATTTAGGCGATCTTAATGTCCTTAAAATATTAGCAATTTAACGAAAAATTTATTTAGTAGTGTAAAAACCTCTCATAAATTAAAGTAACTATGAAACAAAAATATGTTTTAAAACGTCTATAGAAAAAGCGCAATTGCCTTTTATCCGCTGCCATTTTTACCCGCATCTCATTATCTAATTAACTTTACAATTTCGATGTATTTCTGCTATGTTCTTATTTTCGTTAACGACTCAATGCCCACCTAGTGTCGGCCGATGGTCTAACAAGCCCGCTAACTGCCTAACAACGTACTAACAAGAATGCTAATATCGCCCACGCCGGCCAAAAGGTACCGAATAGAATTAATTTGGTCAGAGCACAGTTCCTAAGGACAAACTTGGGTATTTTCTTTAGGAAGCAGATAATGAGGGAACTAGAAATACTCGTAGTATGGTCGTGGTTAAGGTTAGATACAAGCTCTCCAGCTGCAGTTTTACTTTATTTTCTATTTTTTTTTTTTTTACTTACAAAAAATAATTGTACGAGCTTAACGCGAAACACTTTTTGCTTGCCATTCTTGGGTGTGCGTGTGGATTGAGGGCTCTTTTTTAAAAGTTACTCAGATTTTTTCAAAATCAAGCAGGAATTTGGGAAAAAATTGTGAAAACATCGTGGTGAAGATAAAAAATTTGTGCAACGTATGGTAAAAAAGTTGTGGTCGATTAACTGGAGCTCTCAATCCGCTAACCTAAGAAATTACTGTAACCTCGTATCTCAAAATATACTACGTGTATGCTTAACTATTTTATGTGGAAAAATTGTGCGTAATTTGTGAAAGCTATTCACAATTTCTGAATTAATTTTAACGGTTTACTTTGATTTTATAAAGGTTTATTTGGAGCTCTCAATCCTCCAATGTGTGGTTTGAGTGTTCCCAAAATTCTCTAACTTTGGCTGAATATTTGTTTATATTTTTACTCTTATTTCACGAGTATAATTAAGAGTGAATTTGTGAAACAAAAACCGTGACTTAAAACATAATAATTAGAGAGTAAATGAAAAAAATACTTTCATATAAATGTCCCGTCTGAGAGCTCCATGTTTTAGCGTTTATTTAATGAACGCGAGCTTTTATACAAATGATGGATACATCAGAAATTGTGAAAATGTTGTCACTAAAATTTAACATGATTAAATTTTTTGTGAACGTTTGATTTTAAAAATAATCAACATTATTATATTTTCAATAGAAAAATTATGTAGGGTGACCATGCATATAGTACATAAAGAAAGTAAAACGTACTTAAGTATAAATATTTTATTACAAAACAAACTAGAAAAAGTGAAACATTAATTATAATATTTCACTTTATTATAATATAATATAATTATGAAAGAAAGAAAGAAAAGAAGGAAAATATTTATTCACGGCTTTTAACAGCACAACATCCAGGAAATAAAAACGTAAACATCTTTATATGTAGAAATAAAACAACAAAACAAAGTCTTAACAAATTATTCAAATCAAATCAAATCAAATCAAATGTTTTTAATCAAAATTGGTATAGTTCACAAACACTTTTTGAAAGTCATGCAAGTTACGCCAATGCTTCAACAAGGCCCTACTGTGAGAGGGCGCAAGAGAAGAAGCGGCAAGAATTTTCCGGGTTTTTTTTCCTGCTCACAGTTACAGATAGCACTTATCATCTACTACAATCTATATTCATAAAACTCATGTCCAAGCAGACTTGTCTTTAAAATAATCATCTAATTTGTAATATCCTTTCGTCATAAGAATGCTTTTAATATGAGTATGAAATTTAAGGTAAGGCATTTCTGTAAATTTTGATGGAAAGATGATGATGATGATACTGATGATGGTAAGTGGTTACCGTCGCCTATGGATATGAGCAATACCAGAGGAATCGCCACTGCAACGCCGGCCCTGAAGAAGAACTCTTTTTACACCTTTTTTGAAGAACCCCATGTCATACCGCTCCGGGTTACGTTTTCAGTTTTTAAAAATTTTGCATGTAAAAGAAGAAAAAACAAAATAATGTCAAAATGTTTATTATTAAAAAAATATTTGTAGCATAAAATAATGTTTTTATTGTTATTGCTGTATATGACAGGAATAAAAACAGGAAATCACTCGACGTGCAATATTGGGTTCCGAAGCAGTAAATTTATCGACTATTACTCACTAACTAATGCTAACATAACTGTTATAATTTTCCTTATAAATTCAACATGTAACAACGTATTTTTGAGAATTTTTTCACTAGTCCAACTCCGACCGTTTAGCCGGCAGGAAGGGTGGGGGGAGAGACACGTGACTCTAAAAAAACTTAGCACTTTAAAGCCAAATATTTCGTGCAAATGGACCTCTAATTCCAAAAATGGTCTTAGAAGACCTATAATATTTTTGAAAAACCTTTTCACGATACCCAAAACAAAAATTCATCCTCACGTTAATTGTAGGGGAGGTACCCAGAAAAAAAAATGTTTTTCAATATTTTATTCTACGATTCTGGAGTTTTAATAATTATGTATATCCATGATAAATTACAGCTTTCTAGCACTAAGGATCTTGCCGCTTTGCTTCGGATAGACAGACAGACGGACAGACGGACGGACAGAAAGTTATAAGGGTTCCGATTTTACTTTGGAACCATAAAACGCGTAATTACGTAGACGAAAAATGTGTCCGACAATACTATGTCCACCCTACACGATTTCGTCGCTTGGAAATATAATATTGTGGATTATTTTTTAAATCAAGCGTTCACAAAAAAATTAATCGTGTTAAATTTTAGTGACAACATTTTCACAATTTCTGATGTATCCATCATTTCTATAAAAGCTCGGGTTCAATAAATAAACGCTAAAACATGGAGCTCTCAGACGGGACATTTATAAGAAAGTATTTTTTTCATTTACTCTCTAATTATTATATTTTAAGTCACGGTTTTTGTTTCACAAATTCACTCTTAATTATGCTCGTGAAATAGGAGTAAGAATATAAACAAATATTCAGCCGAAGTTAGAAAAAATTGGGAACACTCAAACCACACATTGGAGGATTGAGAGCTCCAAATAAACCTTTATAAAATCAAAGTAAACCGTTAAAATCAATTGAGAAATTGTGAATAGCTTTCACAAATTACGCACAATTTTTCCATATAAAATAGTTAAGCATACACGTAGTATATTTTGAGATACGAGGTTACAGTAATTTCTTAGGTTAGCGGATTGAGAGCTCCAGTTAATCGACCACAACTTTTTTACCCTAAGTTGCACAAATTTTTTATCTTCACCACGATGTTTTCATAATTTTTTCCTAAATTCCTCCTTGATTTTGAAAAAATCTGAGTAACTTTTAAAAAAGAGCCCTCAATCCACACGCACACCATTCTTGGATGGGCATGAAAATATGCAGTGATAGGTGGTGGCTATATAAGAAAAAATCAATTATGAATTCTTGACTCAACGGTACTTCCACTACACTAACAGAATACAATGAGATTATAATTGTTTCATATAGTATTAATTGTATTGTATTTGTTCAAATACAACACAAAACTAATTTGTACTTACGATGCTTTGTTTAAATCACTAATATTATAATTTCCACCTATTTATTCACGAAATCATGAAGCGCTCATAGCCCGGCGGCTTGCGTCGATCCTATGTGATCGACAAAGTTAAGCAACAGCGGGCGCGGTCGGTAGTTGGATGGGTGACCGCTAGTGGCAAAAATTTCTTGAGGGTTTCCGTGCTTCGGAGGGCACGTAAAGCCGTCGGTCCCGGTTGTTATCATTAGATAACAGTCGTTAAGCCATGTTGGAAGCCCTCGGGCGGTTTGAAAACTTCCGACACTCGGGTTGGCCACTAACCTCTCCACCAATCTGCACTGGAGCAGCGTGGTGGAGTATGCTCCAGGCCTCCTCAAGAAGAGAGACCCATGCCCAGTAGTGGGCCATTAATGGATTGAAGCCATTTACAAAATCACTACTATAAATAACAACAAGGATCCAAATCTATATTGGTAAGCCTAATGCGGATTAACTGCTGACATAATCTATGAGTCATCTCCATTTTTAACTAATAACTAAATCGCCACGATTTAAATGATAGCACCGTTCGAAAAATATCTATGATAATGGAGATAATTAAACGGCCTGCGTTTGATAATATGCGCATGATTCATCCATCAATTTTGATCAACATTTCTGACGTAAGCTATTTAAGTAATACAAATAAAAACTGCTAAGTAGTATTGTATCCCATAAGGTTCAATGCTGTAAACAAATTCTATTGACAGATTTTTTTCTATTGCTCCCGATATGATATATACATGCTTCTGACAATACGTAGTAAGAAGGTATAATCAGGCCAGGTCATAATCAGCTATCACAAATTCTCATAATGATCATTTTCGCATCCGTTAGTAATCGATTAAAATAAACCGACTTGACCGATTCTTGTCATAGAACAGTATTTTTTTCTCTCAAAAGGATGAATCATATCCTAGCTAGACATATAACGTCCACTGAAGCTTGAAATCAAATCAAATGTTTATATTCAAAATTGGTTTGGTTTACAAACACTTTCTGAAAGTCATGCAAGCTACGCCAATGCTTCAGACAAGGCCCTACTGTGAGAGGGCCCGGGGAAGAAGCAGCAACTTGCCCGTGACAAGTTTTTTTTTTTATATTAGTTACACATACAAATTATGTTTTACCTATTAAACTAAATCTAGTATTGAACCTTAATCACTTATGTTAAATTCATTTAAAATTAGTAAATTAAACCGGAAAAGGTTATTTTAAAAAGTCAAAATATATCAACTTAATATGTCAAGGATATTCACATTATCGTGCTAATTTATAATTAAGAAGATTGTGAGTGATTTTTGAAGATTCCGAGTGTTTTAAAAATATCGGAATCTGATACGCGTAGGTATACAAGATAAATTTTTGAAATGTGCGTGCATGGCCAAATTTGAAAGGAGTCTCGGGGCCGATTTTGATGAAAACTAAAACTCCATCAGATTTTTGAAAAAATAATATTCCTGGCGGAATCGAACCCGTTGGTTTTGAAAAAAAAAACACCCTTTATCGTTACACAGTTCGATAGTTTTGTTAACAATGATCAAATTATGGGAAATAAATCTATGTTTCGAATTTAGCCATCCACGCACACTTCAAAAATTATTGGGCGATTCTCGAAAGGACCATTTATGAAGTATTTTAAATATGCATGTCAACGCTGCACATAACAGGGACCCATAATGGGGAGGTTTGAGGGTGTGAGCATTAAATTTTTTTAAGGATAACATCAAAACAACATTTAAAATAAATATTTGTGTATTTTATTTATATAAATTATTATATTTGTATAAATCATAGTATTTTATTTGCATTATTAAATGCAACAAAAAAAGACAAGCATTTGGAAAGTTTTTAAATTAAATAGAAGAAATTACAGGTATTGATACCTTTTAAAAAATTAATTACTGGACCTATATTACTACGTTTTACAAGTTATTTAGAAACTTAAATTTTATATCACAGTTACCTACTTTGTGAAAACTTTTATCACAAAACCAATAAATACTCTAAGAAAACTTTAAACCGATATTCACTATTTTAAAATAATAATCTAAAAGATATACTCCCCGTCACTAGATTACCCTAAGGGCTTGTTTCACAATCTTCAAGTAAGTCCGAAGTAAGCTATTCGTTGGTTAAGTTGACATTTCGTGTATGTAAAATGACACTTTAACGTCACTTTAACCGGCGAATAGCTTATTCAGGACTCTACTTGAAGATGGTGAAATAAGCCCTTAGTATAATAAAATGTTATGCAGCAAAACTTAAAATTTTTACATTTAAAATTCTAAATCCGATTATTACTTTCAAGCTAGATTGACTAAGTTATCC
The DNA here is from genome assembly GCA_951805285.1 of Thymelicus acteon. NCBI lineage: Eukaryota > Metazoa > Arthropoda > Insecta > Lepidoptera > Hesperiidae > Thymelicus > Thymelicus acteon. The sequence goes on along the minus strand of OX638213.1, from coordinate 5,179,943 downwards.
CGGAGTAAATCATCACAATTATAATTATAACATTTATTATAATTGTGATTGCGGCCCACGGTCTGATACTCACACTCGAAGGGATTTTTTTATAACTTACTAGCTGACCCGGAGAACTTCGTAACGCCTATTTTTCTCTAAAATAAAAGTAGCCTAAGTTACTCCTTGTTACATCAGCCATCTGCCAGTGAAAGTCCTGTCAAAATCGGTCCAGCCATTTCAGACATTAGCCGTTACAAACAGACAGACAGACAGACAAAAATTGTAAAAAATGTTGTTTTGGTATATGTAACGTGTGTACATCCAAATGCACTTAGTAAAAAGCGGTTATTTTAATATTACAAACAGACACTCCAATTTTATTTATCTGTATGTATGTATAGATGTATAGATATAGATGTATAGATATAGATGTATAGAAGATGTATAGATAAGTTAATGTTAAGTTACATTTCACATTATGTCAGTGTACCACACTAACACATGGGGATATGACTACTGAACAGATAATTCAACTTCTTTATATCTGTAGCAGAAGAGCGACACCAGCGAGAGTCCACTTAGCCGGCTTGTCCTTGGTCTTCAAGTTGAATGTCCAGACGTAAGTAGGGCCGCGTGTTCTTGTCTTGTATACTGGACATTCGTACATATTGCGGAGGTCTTGCTTGTCTTGAGTTATAGCCTGGGAATTATTGAGGGAAAATTTATGTATGTATAGACTCGTACCCACTTCGCTGGGCGACAAACATTTTTACTAGTAATAAAGTAACAAAAATTATTAATCACAATGAAACATGGCCTATTTCAGTCGGGAATAATGTAGTTTTCTATTCGTGAAAGAATTTTTGAAATCGGTCAAGTAGTTTTTGAGATTATCCATTACAAACAAACATTCAAAAGCTGGTTGGTTGGAAGAAAATGCTGTGTTAGCATTAAGCCCGCTTTTGTACCATTATTTGTGAGTGCAATAAAGTATTTTCATTAATTAATTAATTAATTCATTCATTCATTTATTCATTCAAAAAACTCAAAACTTTCTTCTATTTAGTTTAGATTTCAATAAAGGTTTAAATCAAGCTCTCACCCGAACATTGATAACAGGCATGGGCGGGAAGAGGTCCTTGAGGCGCGAGTCCATGATGATGCCGGCCGTCATGTCCCAGCGCGCGCCCTCCATTAGCAGCCCGTGCACGTACGCCCCGTCGCTCGGCGCGCCCCGCGAGTCCGCTATCCTACTCGACGATAGATGGCGACACTTGTATAGTTTCTCGGATAAAATAAAACTCATGTCTTTTAATAAACATTTAAAAATCTGTTAGGACAACACTCTTATCTGTAGTGGCGTAGGTTACACGTATAAATCGTACAATCAAAGATTGTGATTTCTCAATCCTTCAAATTACATACGAAAGATTATTTTGGATGACATTTGTGGGAACCCTGGCTATAGTTAGTTTCACATAAGTCTGCACTTTGCTATCATGTTGGAAACTCTTACTTCAATGCTTGTAGCATTAACTTAATAGTGAAGTGCAGACTTATGTGAAACGCACTATAGACTGGGTTCCTACAAATGAAATCCATCTTAATTTGAAGGAATGAGAAATCACAATAATTGATCCTACGTGTAACCTACGCTAATAAAGTAATAATGTTACGATGAAACAATGATACGACATAATAATTATGTTATATGACCTTTGCAGCAGTATTTGTATTTGTGATATTTTCCCCGACTTACCCTAATTAACATATTATATGAATCTAAATTGCTCAATACTCGCCAACAGATGGCATTACGTGTATCTAAACCTAAATAGCACTAACAAAGTTTTTTTTTGGTGTTTTATTAGCTGACCTGACAAAAGTGTTTTAAGTTTCGGTTTTATGTAATTCCATTTTTACTTAGAATTTTATTATTCTGTAATCACCGTTTTGCTTTAAGTCTATGGTGAATCAATAAATTTATTTATATAATATTACAAAAATAATTTGAAGGCCAATAAGCCTATAAAAATATTTCTGAGCTAAGATCTTCTACGTTAAGGTGAATACCGTCATAAAATGGTACGATTAACACATCACTAAAGCGTTAAAAGCCGGAAACGAATCTTAATTTCAATAACTTGATCTTTAATAATGCAAATATTGCTATCGAAACATGTAAAACACATCAACGAATGTAGACTAAGATGTATTACATGTGACTGAACTTAATAAACTACTGAAACGACATGAGCCTGTGCATTGTTTTGCCGTGTCTTAAAAAGGCCAAGAACAAAAAAACCTTAATAGTAAATTAATATAATCAATGTTTCGATGAGTTACTACGACACATAAATACCTCCGACAAACATTAACAAGTGCCTACTTAACTAATGATAACATTCAGGACTTTCAGCTTTAACTGGCAACTATCCACTTCTGGAACCCGTCCGATATTGTTCCTAATAAATAATTATTAACACAAGTTTATCGCGGTAATATGTGAGTGCTACTTTATGATTAAATTCAGCACTGTCAGCTTAAACTGTTTATAAAATGTTGTCATTGACGGTCAACTATCCACTTCTGGGTAACGTAAGTTTAATGCTGTTGTGATGATGTAATAAAGTACTACGCCAACGCCGATAGATGGCGTTTTGCTTGAGAGTCTATTTTGTCACAGTTACTCTGTTACGAGTCAGTCTCTGCTTGGCTATCGGAGCGAATAGTCGTGTCTCTACGGATGTATCCCTACTTGCTGTTAATATTGTTTTATTCTAAATTTGAATACCGGTTGTTCGTAGCACGTGCTAATAACATTCGAAGATACGTTACGTGAAGTCCTCCTTCATTTTCTTGGTAACGTCGCACTGTAGACACATCTTGTCGAGCGGCAGCTCGTAGCGACGCGCCGTGCTCTGCATGATGGCCGTCAGCAGACTCTGCGGGTTGAAGAACCCCGCCAGCCACACCGACACCGGCAACTGGGACGATCGATTTGTGTTTTTTTTTTTAAATAAAGTATAATTTAATCCTTGATTATAATCCCACCTGATGGATAGTTATGATGTAGTCTTGGATTGCATTCACTTGATGTATATGGTATATTTCAGCTGTGTTAATTGAAGAGGTACAATCATATTTACAAAAATCAAGATGTGAATGTATGTTATGTGATTATGTATTGTTAAAAAAATACCGCATTGGGTGCCAAAAAGATCTTACTTAACACATATTTTCATATTTGTTTTTTTTTTCAAGGAGTGACTTTTACTTCGTTATATTTTTAACTGGTAAGCAAACCGTTACGTGAAGATCATTGATGTGTACACATAAATAAATTCGCTTTCTTTACCACAAAATCAGTAGCCCAAGTCTCCAGCTCCCGAAGGCGAAGCAATAAATCCACAAACCAGGCGGAGAGACCGAGCAACGACGGGTACGCCCTGCTACCCCAAATTGCTGGAACCTAAACCCAAATTACACATATAATATAAATCAATGCGTGCAAATTTCTGTACAACCGGGAATAAACCATGGACCCCTCTTTCGTCAGGTCACTACCAACTGAGCCACAGGATCGTTCTCAATAATAAGGTTTCCAAAGTAAATATAGTGATATGATTGCAATGCATACCTGATCCAAAAATAGAGCATTTTCTAAATCCTCCATATCTGACGTAATTGTGAGTTCACCCTGAAAATATAATAAACAGTTAAATAAAAACCCACGAAAAGTCTATTTTAATCAAACTTAAATCTATTTTATTCACCAAAATATGACATAACACGATGACGGACACTCTAAATTATGAATGAATGAATGAATATTTTTTGCAAAAATTGTTTCTTAATAGTATATCCAAACAGATTCCAAAAGATCCTGTGAATTACCTTCAAGCCCAAATCCAGTTCCCGCAAGGAGCGCTTTATCTCGCCAGTCAAGTGGTTCATCCGCTCGCACTCCTGGAAGGCCACGATCACGTACGGTGTCCGTTCCTCCACCTTCCCCATTATCTCTACCATATTGAACTCTTCTGGAAGCTTCTCAATTATTTCATCCAGCATTTGCTTTACCTGACGAATAGACATCAGATTTAATTATTTTTTTTGCTTTCTTCTCTCGTTTTGCTTGCCAGAGAATGCATCGTAGGTGCCTTTGATAGTGCTGGTTTTCAAAGATGAAGGTGACTTATCATCAGGCACCTCTTCTCATTTTTAGCCAAAAAATTTACATTAAAACATAACTAATAAATCCAATTGATTTTCCAGACCATCAGGTCCCACTTATTGCTGACGCTACAGCCGAAAATCGAAAATATTCTACTATTGATTTCAAAAGGACACCGTTCTTTCTTAAAGGATTTCTATGTAACAGATTATTACCTCTCCAACGAAATAATAGAACATAATATTTGGATGAAAGAACACGGAACAAACCTTATCTTCCCTTGTTACAGTCGCCGCTCCTGAAGCCTGTGCATCTCTGGGTTGCATCTCGAAGATAGTTCTGAATAAGTTCTCAGATGTGGTAGTCAAGAACCCTATTTCAGCGTTCGGGTGTAAACCGTACAGATAAGGTGATTCCGCCGGCATCGCGTCTTCTATGTATTGGTGGTAACCAGAGTAGTCTGTGTTGGGAGGTGCCGGGAAACCTGGCGCTAGGTGCAATTCACCATCCACCTACAAAAATTAATTACTTAACAAAAATATATATAATTTTTATTGTTATTTATGTATGTCCATGCGATGCAGATATTTCTGGTTCTAGGGTGAGAGTCTGTGAAAGTCTGTTTCATTTTTGTTATCATAATCGTTATTACTAATGGCTCAAATGGTGCGTTATATATTATTATCTGTATGTACAAAATCTTACCAAATCCGGCTGCATTAATTCCTCTAGATAGGCATTACAGAGACGACGATCCCAATCATCCGTGATGTGTCCTCCATACATGATCTCTCCAAATAGATATCTCAGATCTTCCCATGGAACTTTAGAATTGGCTTCCAGATAATTGAACAATACGAACACGCTTATTGTGAGATCACCTATAAAGTAAATTTACGTGTTACTTAAATTGGTCTTTTATTATTATCTCATTATTCAGTCCACAGGTAAACTTTTAAATACATTTATCGTCATAGAAAATACTTTTTGCATTAAGGATTCTATCTATTTTTGGCTACAAGTGAAGTCAAGCGCCTCCTGCTAAAAGTACTTTGCAAAACAACGGATGGGAAATATGAACGATTTTCCACTTACCGACATTAAAGGGATATATTTTGTTCCAGCCCTGAGGACCGAATTTCCGCCTTTCCGCAACAACGGCATGGAAATAGCAAAGAGCAAATAGTATCGCTTTGAATTCTGCTTCTTTGCCACACATTTCCAGGGTTTCCTGATTGAAATTATCAAGGGCTTTATGCAGATTTGCCTGAAACCGGGTTATTATTTTCATTAGTCTTCTGTCTCGTTTCAAGATAGAGTTCTGTTTCTGCGCATCGAAATTATTTGTCTTGTTTTATAACCCTACCAACCTGCATTCCAGTGGGTGGTTCATTAGTAATCTTTATGCTGGACTCTAAAATTCCCTGTGGTATGATGTGCGCACCTGCGGTGGCAGCAGGTTCAGCTGACATAAACAGTCGGAAATCCTTATGGCAACCCGAAGCAAAACTCTCCATCTTCTTTTCGAGACTTGGCAGCCATTTTTTAACGAGATGAATATTCTACAACGAGCAAAATATAATGACAATTTTAGAAAATTAACGACCCAATTGTTTAAACGCCTTTCGTACATTAGTACACCGCAGATCTTTAGTTGAAATATAAAGCGAAAAGCTGTTGAATTACAAATTTGGTCGATCAAACCCATTTAAAAATCTGCCATTAAATTTTTACGACATCTAAAAGATTTGACTGTTTACGCCATTGAACTATAAACATACCTGTAAGACAACCCAGTGTCCTTTGCCCAAAGCTTCGTCCATTGCCTGTTCCGCTACAGCCTCTTGCCCTTGACCCAAAGACACATTATGGAAATTTCCACAGTCAGCTGTGAATCCCATTACTTTTCCTAAAGCTTCTACATCTTTCAAAGGATTGACTCCAGGGGACAGGATAAAAAATATAGGTGTTGTTGGACTTGTCTCCTCAAATGATTTGCTGAACTCAACTGTCCGGTTTTCTACGTATTTTGAACCCATTTTCTCTTCTATGTAAGCTCTATAAAGAAAATTCAGTAAATAATACGTCTTTAACAAAAAATCCTAGTAAATATACTTTGTACTTACGCTACTGCATAAGTCATTCTGTCTGGTCTTAAAGCTCTAAGCATACATAGCCTTTGCAATGCAGTTTTATTTTTCCATTCCTGAAAAAAAAATAGTTAAACATTTTTCACACCTTTAAGAGTAAAAGACTTTCCTGTTAATATCCAAACTTGTTATGTTATTCCAAACATAATTTGAGTCCGAACCTGTGGAAATTTCTCTCTTTCAGGACATTCCATTTCGACAATTTTTTTCCATCTTTTTGGTGAAGTTTCTATATCTCTGTCAAGGTTCCTGAACTCATCTTTGCTGGCTAACGAACAAATTCCTCCCCAGCTCTGGTTAGAGAGGAAATCAACCGGACTAGTAACGTGTGGTTTGATTGGAAAACGCAGGAAGAAATCTAACTCTGCGGGCGATATTTCTTCACTCATTAGGAGCACCTGCAGAATATTTTTTTTTGTGTATAGTGTTTTGTATAAACTACCATTATGTAAAAATGTTCTTCTAAGTTGGAATTTGACGATTGCGTCTATTTATTTTCTTACTAAAAAAAATCACTGCCACGACGAATGAAAACATTTTGGAAATTCTTGCTAGTCAGAACTCTAGAAAGAGTGCACTAATGATTATCCTCTTGAATTTTATTCGCGTACTAACGAACCAAAAATAATTGCGGCATTTAAATCTTTTATTATATTTATCAATTTAATTAAGCAGCAATAAAAGAACCTTAAAAAATAAATATTCTCAACAAAAGCAGTGCCATGGCAAGGTTATTCAAGGTGTTAACAAAACAAGATTTTATTCGAAAAAGAATAAAAATCTTTAAAGCAGAACTGATTTACAGCTGTAACAAATTTGTCATAATGCTATGTTTTAGTTAAGCTATATAATTTTATATCATCACGCTCCTCAAACAAGTCTTGGGGTATTCTCAATGTTACTTTTAACATTATTTGATTTTGACCTTCTAGTCCTTGGAATTTGCTGTGACTAATGTTTTAGTGAATATTTTTATATTAATTCAATACTCCAATTAAAAACAAACCGAGAACAATACCTGAAACGTCATCTGCGAAGCAAAGATCAATTTGTCGCATTCGAACAACCCTCGGGATGTGTACTGAAAGACAGAATAACTGATGCAGTCGATGAGATTCTTGATTCTCTGGCTCACTTCCTCAGCTTCCTCTGCCTTGGATATCGCTTTTTGGAATACCACACTGAATGCCTGCAATTAAATGTTAGATTTCTTTATTAGCTATTAAATTTTATTGGTGTTTTGATGTTAAAAAAATTGTATCATTAGTGGTTTTAATGATATAGAGTAGGTTATAAACCCAAGTGTCGCAAGAAGTCACCGAAGTCGGGCCTCTTGCTTGCATGGGTTCGCATAAGGAATATATTATCAATAATATTATTATTATTGAACAAAGTATAATTATGAAGCATTATTATTATTACTGCTAACGACTCGTTCCGGCTGAGGGCTTGAGTTATTTATTTCTTTCTTCCCTCTACTTTTGCCTGGGAAGCATGTCAGTGCCTTTGTTGTTGTTGGTGTCCACCGAAAGAACCTTTGTTATTTTCCGTACCTGGTCATGACAACTACTACAGGATCGTTAATTATAGTTTAAAACCCAAATATCAGGAGACTTACTAATAAAATCAGTAGATCAGGAGAATCGTAGAAAAATCAAGAAATCTCCTGGAAAATCAGGAGATCTGGCAACACTGGGCGGCGATGATACTTAATATCCTATTATTATTTACATATATAAAATTCTCGTGTCACGGTGTTAGAAGTTGAACACCTCCGAAACAGCTCGACCGATTTTCGTCAATCTTTGCGTGCATATCGGCTAGGGTTGAGAATCGGACAACATCTATTTTTCATCCCCCTACCCCTAAAAAATTTTCGGCAGAACAAAGTTTGCCCGGTCAGCTAGTATCCTATATATATCTCTGCATTTGTTATTTACATAAAAAAGTAAGTTTATAACAATATCTACCTTAAGAGAGAACTGGTAAATGGGGTTTATAGTATTCAAGTCATTCAAGATGAAATACAATAGAGAAGCTCGCGCAGAGGCTGGACGGTAGAACTCTCGAGCTTGATCTATTTCGCGTGACGTCACTTTTGCCTCGGTGACCTGCAAGAAATTTTGTTATCTTTATTTAACAATGGTAAGTAAATGTTGAAAGCAGGACAGTATATTGGACTATTCTGGTTGGTCACCTACCCGTAACTATCTAACTAACCCGTAACTGTTTATGTGATAGTTTAAAATTTGTTCTCTATACGAGGAATTTTTTTCTCTCTTTGTACAACCCCCAATGTATCAAATTAACGATAGTATATCGTTAACACAAGGTTCGTATTACAAGAATGTGAATGTGTGATGTTAATTCATTTATTTTTTAATACCTTTCTCTCAATATCAGCAGCTGTTTTCTTCGTAGTCTCCAAATTTTCTACTAATGCTGTATCTCCTAAAATATTTTCTCCAGCTGACGACAGACGTGAAAGCAAATCGTCTTCGAGTTCCTTTAACTGTATTTTAAATTCATTTTGTTGTTTCGTTAGTTCAGCTTTTAATTCTTCTAGATCAGGTCTTTCAGCTTTTACCACTTCAGCAAGCAATTGGTCCTCTAGACCATCTCTGGTTACGGTGAAGTTGACCAGTGTAGTTTGGGCTTGCATTTCTGGTTTGTAATGAGGGTTTGCTAGTTTTGTGTGTAAAATAAGCCTGAAGTTTGGACTGTATTCCACTTCTTTGTCGCCTATTTTGATTGCCCTGAAGAAAACAATAATAAGATTTTCAAACGTAGGAATATTATGAAAAAATATGCAGTTTATGTTTTAACTCTTGCAACACCTACCTTCCTTTCTTAATAAGGTTACGCCCAAGAAGTGGGTCTAGAACTGGGTCAACAGTTTCGCCAATATTCTCCAATAGTACAGTTTCTCCTTTTATGATAGATTTCTCAATAGTGTCTAGATAACCCTTTTGACCGAGGCGGATAACCCGCAAAGTGTCTCCGTATTTTTGTTTTATCCATTTAACTCCTTGCAACTGAAATAATAATAAATGGACACAAATATTGTGATGTAATCAGTACTATATATTTCTAAAAGCTCGAATAGCACAAAGTTATTATACCTGTGGATCAATCATAAGTGGCCATCGATCAGAATTGGAAAGTATGGTAGCATTTTCAGTACTCATTCTGTCTGAAGGCAATCCCTCATTTTGCCACATTGCTATCGTAGTATCGTCTGTCAACATCGATAGAGGATCCAGACCTTCAGTTATAGGTATAGGGGGCTAAAATGTTTTTTTTTTATAATTACTATATAATAATTACATTTATTTCAATAACACATATTTATGAGATGAAGGAATGATTAGATGAAGTTCCAGTTATTCAAGGGTTTAGTCAATAAAGAGTAAAAGTAATTGTAAAACGTATCGTAAAAATGAATTACCTCCAATGTTTTCAAAAACGTAAGCCAGTTCTTATGCAATAAATCCATTCGATACAATTTAGTAAAACATCCCACGTACGATATAAAAGCGCAGACCAAAAGAACATCCCCTGGCAATGTAGTGCTCTGCTGCATAAAGCTAAAATATAATTTTACAATTCACAGTAACATTACAATATGGATCATTATTACTTTGTTTTAGATAATCTACTTACTCCGAAACAGATTCAGCCCATCGTACATTTTCACTGGCTAATCCATTAACCAACCGGTTAGCTAGTTGGATTGTTCTATTTGTAGCATCAGCTTCCTGCTGACATTTTAATTTCTCCGCCGTCGCTTTTTCAAAATCCGCTGTCAAACTTGCAAGTTGTTCCTCAAGGGACTAAAATGCGAATATCATATTAGATTTGAAATTTTACTATAAATAACCAACATTTAAAAGCCACGCATACTCACAGCAACTTTAGACTTAATAGATTTAAGTTTTTCAGTAGCTGCTGCTAATTCAGCATTGGCTGCGGCTAAAGCCTTTCTTTTAGGTTCCACGTCACAAAATACTTCATAAAACTTGATTATGTTAATCACCCACGCACAAAGACCAGCTGCAGCTGCCGACTTAGACCTCACAAATTCTAATAAAATGGAAAATTTTGTAGATTATCAACGCTAATTGTTATGAATCTGATAAAATAGACTGCTTCATTTTAATATACCTAATACTATATAATAACACTACATAATAACACTTAAACATACTGTTATAACACCGCAATTTTTAACACACGTTATTCTATTACCTGGTTCAAATTCTGAATCCTTGAGATAAGGTTGAATGGCTTTAATGACGTCTGGATGAATGTTTTCTTTGTCATAATTGATGAGGGATTCTAAGAACATGTCGACTTTTGCCATCACCATCTGTAAGTTTGTTACAGTATTAGAGGAAGTACCAAAATCACATTAGTAACTAATTATGTCATGTAAGACAAGCTTTAGACTTTACCTTGGCAGACTTCCAACTTCTATCTTTTGGTATTTTTCCACCCGGTGCCAGCAAAACCATTACGGCTGCTGTAACATTCGTTACGGCTCCAGGCGGAGAGCCGAATGACTTCAGTTCAGTAAGATTTGCTTTATTAAGAGTATTTAAGGCTTCTTGAGCTGCCACTAAGGCTGGTTCAGCTTTGATAAGATCTTCTTCACAATCTTTTTGCTTTTTAGATACTTCTTCAGCAATAACTGCTACTTTTTCTTCTTCTTCGTCGGCTTTAATGAATCAAAAATAATGTACCATTATTTTTTAAATCTGGAACACTCTTTAAAAATATGAGTAAATGAATAAACGCTTACACACTCATGCCTCCGCAGTAGATTTTTACCTGTGTCACGGGTGGCATGGACATCATATAACATCACAATAACACCCATGACTCGAGTACTAATATTTATCTATCAAATAAATATCTGCCCCGGCCGAAACTAGAACCCGGTACCCCTTGCTTCGCAGGCAGGGTCGCTACTAACTAGGCTACAGGCAACGAATAAAAAAAAAGACATATTCAAATCGTAGGTAAACAATCAATTTATTATTCTTGAGTATTACATACCTAATGCCTTTTCACTTTGAACTTTAGCTGTCTCAACGCCAACCATTTCAATGAGCTTGTCAGCAGCTTCATTCTTTTGTTGCAATTCTATTTCTTGTATTGCTAATTTCTTTTTTAATTCATCTACTTGTGATGCCGTGCTGCGTAATTTTTCCAAGCCGTTTTCTAACCTAAAAAGATAATTATTTAAAATTTTAATTAAAAGTAAGCCATAATAATAAATAAAAAAAATAAATATTAAAACTTTTTTGTACCTGATTATTTTTGCACGAAGTTCATCAGTTTTGTTATTTACTAACTTTGCGTATAAACTAATTTGTTCTAAATAACTTTTAGGAGTTGTATAGTTATACCTCCTCTCATTCGATAAGTACGCCTTTGAAATAGTGTTTACTGAGGTGTGAACATACGCCATAAATCTTGACACTGAGTCTCTTAATGAAATCTGAAAAAAAGGCATTAAATAAATTACAGATCGACAAAAATAATATGTCATTACGTTAATGCTATTTTATGCTTACCGGTAAAACATGCAATCCTTCTAAGAATCTCATAGACACTGAGATTAAGGCTTCTTGAGGCCATTCATGGAACCAATTTATTGAGGTACAATTTATCAACGCAGGAAATTTCCGTGAGCGCACTCTCAAAGTAGAGCCCACTGGTGAGAAACATAATACAACCTTCAGTTGTTTACGGACCCTGTCTATGAAAAATTTCCAGCAGATTTCTCTTGTATCTGGTAAACCAGCTCCTTTCACCTATAATAAGACAATCAAAAAATCTAATGAGGTATAATTTTTTTATTGCTTAAAAAAGTACTGCAGCATTAGTGAAGCCACTGAGGCTTATAGTCAAATACTCCGAACGAGTTCACAACTTCACATCGATATTCAATTATTGATTTGTAAAATACTCTTTTAGTTTATACCTAATATTTTTAACGATTAATTCCGTACGCAAATCAGTGGACAAGATAAGAAGAGGAATTAATAATAAAAACGTAGTGTACTTGTAAGCTGCACAAATAACTAAGATTTTTACCTCATTCCTAACACCAGCTATGATATTCTCAACTTCATCATCAGGAAACAAATCAGCAACCTCCCCAGAAGCCAACAAATCATTGATAAGAACTAGAAATTGTTCATTCGCCACTTGTGCATCCGTCATCAAAAACATTATACCAACATTTTTTAAGCCAGTTTTTATATAGAGGCCTGACAATTCATGCTGAAAACAAAAATAAGCACATGTATAATTTAAGTATTCATAGTGTTCAAAAAATCACATTTATTATGTCATTATACCTTAAGATCAGACACTCCGTAACCTTTCTTCAGTTGTATCTGTAGTACTTCCAAGCTTGATATAAAAGCTGCTAATCTAGATAACGATTGTTTCCCGGATCCTCCTACTCCAACCAGTAGCGCACTTCCTCTAGGACTTTCCAAAATTCTACTAATTCTTTAACAACAAACACAAAAGATCATTAAAAATAGATTCTCTGATTATAGTAAAATTTCAAATTAAATGTAATGTCACTTTTATCGCACCTGCATATATGCATCATGGCATCTTCAAACAGCACCAAATTCATGGCTGCAATTAGATCATTGTAGCTTGCCATAGCTTCATTGAGTAGTTTATTGAGTTGTTGCCAAGTCGTGATTGGCATATATTTTGGCTCTCCAATACCACCAGCGAAGTGGCAATAGATATTAGGCCGCTCGAATACTACCCCTTCATCGATGTCCTGTATGATGTACATGAATTAAAATTTAATAAAAAGGCCAGTATTAAAGGTACAGCAAATTAATGTCAATTAATCTACATACTTCAAAATTTTTCTTGCATAAATCAATCTGCATTTTAAGGAACGCATCAATATCTTTATCCTCAGTTAATTTGTCACCATAGACTCGATGGGTTTCATGTAACCAGAGCCGTATTAGGTCCGAAGGATTAACCAGACACTCATTTGTACTAAATAGAAATCCCTAAAATAAAGATTTTATTATTTTTTCAATTCTCAATATTGTTTTATTTATGACCGTCTATATTGAAAATTTAAAAAAAAAACAATACATTTTAAAAACAAATCAGTGGGATATTTACTTACCTGAAAAATATTAGACAAATCTCTCAAATTAAATATATAATGGAATTTGATTGCAGTAGGTAAGAATATTTGTGATACTTTATTATGCAGAGCAATTGTAGCAGATGCAACGTTTGCTAAAAAAAATAGAAATATTATTTTAGAACTACTTTTATGAAAAAATAAAATTGAAAATATTCGATTTTCATACTTACGCGACAACTTGCCAATCTGAGCATTTATTCTAAGTTCAGGGTTTGCTAAATGTTGACTCAGAATCGAATGATAAATATTATTCAAAGCCTCATTATTCGGAAAACTAATTGCAAATACACAGAAATGTCTTTGCAATCTCGGATTTATCGTAAAACTTCCAGATGTAGGATTCATACAGGACACGTACTGAGTATTATGAATATCTTTTAGACTGAGTTTAGTGCGGTCGTACCAATGGTTGTAGTCTAAATGCTGACGAATTATAGTATGTGGCGATACCGTCCCATAACCATCTACTTCTGGCATGTTCATATCGTCTATGAAGTAAATAAGTGTTTTATTTCCCGGAGGTCCGTAATTTCGGCCAGCTTTTTTCTCTAACGGTTTTTCTAGAACTTTCTGCAGCATCTCAGAAGTTGTGTAGAAATTAAATGGTACTGATTGAATTGCATAACTGTCTGATAATCTAAAACATAATTAAAATTAAGTTTTGTTGTATTAATACTACAGGCATTTAAGAAACTCGAATCGAATCACTTAAATATTTAAGTACCCTTTATTTATCTTTCTTGCACAAAAACATTAAGGAAAACAATAACGAATACTAATTGACTGAATAAAACCGTTTAAGACAAATCATTGATTACACCTTTTAATTCTAACATAAAAAATCTGATGTGATACATAATTAAATTTAAAATCTATAAGAAATCACTGATTGCATTATAAAATTTTCTTTGATGTCACAGCCAATAATATGCTCTATCATAATTCTATTTTGACAACAAATAAAAATTAATCTTAAAATATTAATTTCTGAACAATTCTGTATACGTAGTACATACCCCTGAATCTTCTCGTTTACTAAAACTGTTTTCCCACAACCCGCTCCACCGACGAGCATTACCGGATGCTTATTTTTCATCAGAAGATCCAAAAAGAACCTAATTCTTATAGTTTCTGCAGTAGGTACTAAAACAGCCTAAAAAATAAGAGATATATTTTTAGATGTAATCGCACGTATTTTTGAATAGAATAAAGTATTTACATCAACGCTCACATTTTCAAAACTATTATATACATACTTTATTGTATATAAGTGTATCAGTGATACCAAAATGAATAAACAATTTTCACAAAACAAAAATACATTTTCTAGTAATAGAAAGAAGTTACCTGTAGGGGAATATCCGAATCCAGTTCAAATTTTGTTATTTTTTCTGTCCACGGCGTAAACTGTTTTGTTTCAGAATCAATGTAGTAGTCAAAAACTGTACCACCAGTGGGAAATTTGACGTTCTTAAACTCATTCACCCACCATTTTGTGTATTCTGCAGAAGAAAACGTTTTGAGTAAAACATGTATGAGAAAAATAATATAAAATAAAAATGTACGTACCAACTCTATAATCAACAGTAGTATCTTGGAACATGGCAGATCCAAAAGCCCAAACGCAAGCAAATACAAAGTAAATATCATGCCACTCTTTAGGACAATCCGGCGGAGTATTCTCAGGCACAAGCAAACAGTTCAGAAGATGACAAAGCATTTGTACATGGGCCATATCTGCTATAGGCGTAATCTTCTTAAATCTGTTTCTCACTGTCTCCAAACATGGTGGTATGTATTTATCAAACAATATTACTAAATTAGATTTCTCTGCCGGAATTTTTCTAGTTTCAACCCAGCTTGTGACGTATCTGAAAATCAATTGTTATAAAGAAATGTGAAACCCAATGTACCGAAGTTGAAGATGAAATTGTAAATAAATTTTAGGAAGTAAATACACACGGATTCCATCCTAAATCTTGAGGATTAATATACAAAATACCAGCTCTTGATACCGTAGCCGGTGTTGCAGTTCGAAGGTTAGAAATTTCAAACATAAGTCTCATTGAGGGAGTGAGCGCGATCCGTTCATTGCTGGCTAAAGTTAATATTTTATTATCATCCATTACGGTGTTCAGTGATTCAATCCACATAGGATCTATGTCGCCATCTAACACAATCCATTTTGGATTCTCCCCTGGAAGATTTGCCTGATCTCTCATAATTACCGAGAATAGACCGTCTTTCCACTCTCTTGTAGCTGGATTTATTATACCAAACAATTCGTCATTAGTCACCGCTTTCGGATTCAAATCGGTAAAAAGAGGCTTCTTTTTTAAATTTTGATACGTTTTGAATAATGTCTTCCATACTTGAGTTTTACCAGTTCCCGCATTACCAACAATAAAAACCGAGTGTCGTACTTCTAGAAGTTCCTCCAACTGTACTACTTTAAGAATGAAATTGTCTTCTGGTTGAAGCATTAAGTCCATTGCAGCTTGTTTTACCGTTCTTTCAAATTCCAAATCTCTTTTTCTTGGTACCTCAAGAGCAGGGAATAGGTCACCGATCAAACCCATAAACACAGGCATGTCATCCGTTACAATTTTTGGTATATTGAAATCTCGTAATGTTCTCATCAAAACTTCTTCCTCGGGCCTACCAGGATCGCCTCTCTGCAGAAAACATTCATACAACAAAAATCATTACATTTAATTTAAATTATACAATTATATATGTTTACAACGTTCAAATTCATTACCTTTAAAGAACCCGCAACAACAAGTACAGATTTGATAGCTCGTAATCCCCAATCATAATGATCTTGTTTTGATAACAATTCCTTGCACAGAGTGTACAATGTTATAAACTTCCTAGCTAATATTTTAGCATCTTGGAATCCTTCTGCGACTAACATGATTTCACAAATAAGTTCAAAATCGGGAACGACCATGGCACAAGGTCTAAACAAAGCCTTTAAGTTTTCTGGCAATTCTGTTCTGCCGGCATATCCAGGATTCATTGTAATAAAAATTCCAACTGAAGGTACTAATACTATAATTTCGCCCATAAAATTAAATTTTTCTTTTTTATCTCTAAAAAACATTTATCATAATTATTATTAGAGATTAATATCTAGTTATACGGTTGGTACAACTACAACAGCATGATTTAACTTACCTTATAGCGTCCTGCACCGATTTGACTTGGACAGCAACTACTGATAACACTTCTACGGAAATTCGGTTAAATTCGTCAAAACACCCCCACGCCCCTGTTTGTGCCAATCCTTTATAGATATTTCCACAGGACTGTAATGAACGTATCATACAATCAAAATAGCAGTTAAGTAACTAATAATATTAATAAAATTATCAATAACTAATAGTATAATCATATAATGCTGAAAATTACCTGATAATCCATTTGTTCGGAACAGTTGAATACGTAAACCATTATGCCCAAAGCTCTTCCTAAATCTTTAGTAGTCTCAGTTTTCCCAGTACCAGCTGGGCCAGCTGGTCCACCACCCATAATTAAATGAAGAGACTACAAAATAAGAAAAGTTAAGTAACAAATGATTTCACAGTTCACATTATAAAGTGCCAGTATTGTATTAATATCACCTGTGTTAGTGTAATATAACATCGATCCGTCAGTGGAGTAATAACCAATCTCGGTGTATTCCCCAAGTATTCGTAGCTGTATCGGAACTGGGCGTCACAAATGTTAGCGAAACAATGCATTTCTTTTTCATCCCATCTAGAACACGGTATTAATATTAAAGCCATGGCGTTAAAAAAGCTGAACATTTAATGTGGATTTCACTATCTGTATATTTAAATAATGTAATTAAAATAAGGCAGATAATTAATTAAAGAACAGATCTAATCGAACCTGTGTCGTAGCTGAGATTGCCACTGGAAAGCTGAACCTGCTTCCACTTTTCCTTGAATCATTTTACTAACAACATCTCTAGAATGTACGTCAATCGTGCAAATTGTCATAATTTTCTGACGATCTTGTTTACTGAGCTCTCCTATCAATAACGTAATCAACGTGCTAAGTTGTGCTAACTGCTTTTTGTAATAATCTTTGAGAGCATTATCATATCCTTCTTCTAGTCTAGCGAATGCAATATTCACTTCAGTAGTCCACCAGATTTGCGAACCACAAAGTGAAACTTGTGCCATGAAATCGAACAACCATTGCTCTCGCGGTTTTTCTTCATATGAAACGATGGCTTCGCCAAAATACTGGCGGATGGATGATCTCATTATATCTTGCAAACGATTAAGCCATATTTCCACCTACAATGGAAAATACAATGAACAAATTGCACAAATAGACACTTATAAGTGTGCAAAATAATCTGCATAATTAACTTCGTAATATCTGAAATGGAGCTAGGACCAGAACCACATTCAGTATATTTGGCAAATTAGTTTCATCAAAGGAAACGTTCTGATCTTTTAAATTTGTATAAAATTGCAAATGTACTAACTGCGCCACTACAATCACATGTTCCAGGAAATGGCACTAGTTCACCATCCTTGGCTATCATGCCCGTAGCCACTTTCTGCCCAGGTTTATCATGCTCAATAAACTTAAGTTTGGCTATAGAATCAAATAGCTTTGTTAAGTGCCTGAAAAGTATATTCATTAGTAATTGTAATCTATGGTCATTTTCGATTATCTTATCATATTAAAATAGGCACTTTTATTACATATTGTACTTACCTTATGACTAACTCTGCTTGATTGCCATTGGATAATATATCCAATAGATCTGCTGAAGATACAAAATAAAATCTTGGAAACGCTAGCCTCTTTGTTTCCAAATACTCGGCCAGTGCTTTTTCACAAATAATTAAGTCTTTTTGTAAGCTGTCGAGAACTGCTACTAGGCCTTCTTTATTGGTTCCTTTTACTACATTTGGTGTTTTAGACATCTCTTCTGATAATATCTAAATAAATGTATAATTATGTCCTATTATGTTACAATCAAATAAATTAATATGAAATAGAAATAATATTTGCTTACATTAATAGTATTTTACTGACTTAACATTCAAAATTACCAGGCGACAACTTACTTTAAATTCCGCATCAACTCTATCAAACCTTGCTGAATCTTCTGGAAGCTGTTTCCTTATATCTTCAGAACTCATAAATATGCTTTCTAAATGAGTCCAAGTTCTTTGAACTTCGAACCATACTGTTATAACTTGATCTGCGATCGATAGTCTTTGTTGCCAACTCGACACTTCCTCTAAGAAGTGAGCAATAAATTTAGACGTTATTAAATTTTGAAGTTGAACCTACAATTAAAACTCATTTTAGCTAAAGTTGTTATTAAACGCTTCGTACTAGTTAAGGATATAAATAATTATAATCTTCACCTGATTTTCTTCTAACGTTTCAATAAGTTCCTCGCTGGCTCTCAACAGAACACAACCTGTTCGAGTATGAACTTCTTGCTCGAACTCCATTCCGCTCCATGTTGTATTAAGATCTTTTAAAATCTTCTCCATAGACATTTCTTTGACTGCTTTATCCACTATGTTCTTAACTTCTTCTTCGCATTCATGCAAATTTAATGCTAATAAATCTGCCAGCGTCGTATTTAAATCCATTACAATTCGTACCTATATAAACCCAAGATTATCAGTAAAATGTACCTATTTAAATAAATGTAGAAAAAAGTGATAACACTTAAATTTAAAATATAACTTGCGAAAATATATTTTTTATTTATCCGTAGTATATAATTATGTACATACATAACCATTTAATTGTGGTACAAATATAAAACATCATCATGCACATAAGCATGTGAAACTCATTTGAAACACACAAATCACGAACAAAGATTGACGTGTTATTTACATTGTAAAACAAAAGGCATTGTCATTATACTTACAGTGAGTTCAGGTGGTAATGCAGCTAAGCTCTGTGGATAATAAACATATTTACATTCGCAAGACATCGCAATCCACACATCAAGGAGAAAAAAATATTTACAATAAATTAAGTTCTGACATTCCATTTAACAATCATACCAAGATGCAAAAACCAAAACAAATCAAACGAATAAATGCGTGCCTCAGTCAAAATAATGCATAGTTAACACAGACATGCACACATAACAGTAAAATGTACACCAATAAACGATCCATGAACATAGGCTGGTACCTATGAATGACAATATTTACACTGGAACTATTTTACAAATAATTATAATCAATCTGCTCCCTTTCCTAAGATTGTTACCTTCGTAGTTCTCATAAGTTGGTCCCAGTGCCTTTCCCTTATTGCAGGATTTTGTAGTTCTCCAACAGCTCTTAGAGATGTAAGCATATTTTTAACAGTAGCTTCCAAATTAATGTAAGTGTCCCAACTAAAATTATAATAAACTATTTATGTAGCTTTGTGGATTTAAAATGATATTATGGGTATCTATTATTATTTGCATACCTCCTCATTTCCTTGTCTAATAATCGTATTTCTTTAGCAAACTTTTTACATTCTATGTCCATATTTTCTACATCTATCTTACGCCAGGGAGTCGTTTTCCAATCTTCTATACTTGTTCTTACGATATATACGTAGTCCCAAAGTTGCTGAAATAAATAAATTCAATTATTTAACATTTGTCATAAGTTTAAAATTATACTACTGCTTATTTATATACCTTCAACATGCGAAGTTCTTTTCGACATTGTTTCAATAATTTGAATTCCGGCACATTTACTTCAAACAACGAACCAGATTCTTGGATGCTCTTCATTTCTTCTTCCAAATACAACATTTCATGATCTACCCTTGACATTACCTCATATGGATTATCGCATTCATATTTAAAGAACTGTTGAAAAAGTTTGTTATTTCATTTATATCAAAAATAACACTCAAAAATAATTATGTGAAAAAAAATAAAGACAACCTCGTATCTCTTAAAAACTTCTCTATAATAGGTCACGTGTGCGTCAAAAGTAGTGATCTTCTTTCTTATGCAAGATACTTCCGCTGCTTGTAGTGGAGCTACTTGTTGTTTTACAGTTAAAGCTAGTTTTTTTGTTGCCTGCCATTGTTCTGGTAGTTCCTGAAGAAATAATATAATTCAAGTTTTAACACATATAAATAACATCCTTCTGAAATACTGTAGACATAATAAGCCGAGATTTTAATAATTTCAAATTCCACGCGTGCGTAGTCACAAAAGTAGGATAAAAGCTAGTAAACAATAAAACGGTCCTACTTGTAAAAGAACGTTGACTTCTTCAGGAATATCCATGTCATAGAATTTTAATAACTCGATTGTTTCTGTCAAGGGTTGGAACATGTCATCTGTTGTTGCAGTTCTATCTTTCACATGCATTAAATAACCCATTACAGTTACTAAAGCTTCATAATCACCCTCTGGGACCGGTTGAAGTAATCCTAGAATAATAAAAAATAAAAAATATATTGTAAATTGTAACAAAGAACCGGACTTCTACGGTCTAAGACAAAATTACCTTCATCAGCCTCATGTATAAAGTTTCCCAGATCTGTAAGACTAGAAGTCACATTATTAACTAAATGTTCTTTGTACATATTGCCCCATTTACGGACGGTATTTAGCAGAGCTTGACGAAATGGTCGGATATCCACCTGAAATAAACATATAAAATTAATTTTATTTCTGTTACGTAATTCTTAAATGGAACAAAACTGATAAATAATCACCTGAAACCAGGAATTAAACACTTTGTGTGATTCCATGTCTTCAATATCCAAAAAAAGATTTTCATAATGATCTATTTGTTCTCTAAACGCTTCCATTTTTGGAGGGCATGGGACAGGACCTTGAATGTCTTTGTCTTCTGAACCAATTTTATCAATTTCATCAGCAGTCAAAATTCTTCCGTATGTTAGAAATACCTCCATGATAGCATCCCTCTCTTCTAGCCAAAGATATGAATAATTTTCGAATGTTTTACAGAAATCATTTGCTTCTTCAATAACTCTTTCTATTCTATTTAAAATGTCATCTTTCATTTCTACTATGTCATCATTGCTGACAATTTGATCTTCATAAGATTCATCTTTCTTAGGGTCTATTCTTTTCATCAAGGATGACATTTTCAGAATATCGTTAATTAAATTATTAATCAGTGCCGTAAAACCTTTCTGATCATTTGGGTCTAGACTGGGTACAAAAACCATATCAGGTTCCCACAGTTCAAGTTGAGCTTCAAACAATGGAGCAAGTTTATTTTTGGGATTCATGTGTTCTGATATGTAACCCATACTGAAATACAAGATATTTCATAAGTTGCTCAAGGCTTTATTTAACACATTTTCAAAATTGTATGTATATAACTATTTAGTTATTACCTGCAGGCTATAGTTTTGAACAACGATTCTTCAAGCAAATTATCTATAAAAGAAACGTATGAAAGCCATATTTCGCTTTCTTGATTATCTTGCATGTTAAATAATTCCATATTTTCGTTTAGAAGTACCCCTATACGATCAGCAGTTTCACGTATTTCGGAATATCGTTTATTGATTTTATCTTGGCGATCGTCCAAATTTAGGAGCGTATCCTTTAAAAACATTCAAAAATATTATTAATATGTATCTTATTATCCTATCTACTTAATCATAATTTTAAACATCACTCATGTTAGAGTGTTCTTAATTTTTGTAGGTGCAAGAAGATTGTTTATCTCACCTTTTTTCCTTCCTTTCTTTCAAACAATGGTAGCGAAGACCATGTTCTCATTATGTCTTTCATTTCTTTTAAATTGTCTTGAATTTTTGACATACGCTGATATAAACTGCCTACTAACGTGTGAAGCTCTTGCAAATAATTCCAAAGATCTAAAAAAATATTTATTTCATGAATTTACGTGTAAAACTAGTGTAAATATTTGGTATTTTAAAGTAAATGGTTGCTATTATTTAATTAACCTTTCGAATTCCAGTTCAGCTCATTTCGTGCCATTTCAATTCTCTGATCTATTGCTTTGATTTCATCTTCAACTAAGTCAAACTCCACTTTTTGACTATTCTTTCTTATCTGATTATACCAATCAATTGTAATGCTAAGATTTATTCTGTATTGCCGATAAACTTCTTGCTTTTCAAACAATTCCATGCTTTCCTTTGGTAATGAATCTTGTACATCGGGGTTTGTGCGTAGATGGTGTACTTCTTTCATTAAATCTAATAGCTATAAAATTTCAAAGATTTAGTGTAGACTCTTTACAACAATGATGTATTTTACATAAATAACCTTGAACTTAACAATATTTAGTTATAAACCTCATTAAGAATGGATAAAATAATATAATACTTAGTTACTAAGTAAGTTAGCAAACCTACTTACCGCTGGACTGAAATTCAATATAAGATCCGATCCTTGTCGTGATAATATAGTTTTATTTGTATTCTCTTCAATAATCTTCGGTATAGTCTCAGACCAATCTTTGAAGAACTTTTTCTTAAATTCATCGATATCGTTAATTAGCTTTTCATACCGACCAAAAATTTTTACCGCATCATCCGTTTCTTTTATCCTACATATATTTAAAATTGTAAGTAAATGTACGGTATTTAAATATGTGTTGTGTATAACATGTATTGTATAAGTGTTTTGTAATTTAGTGTGTGGATATTTAGTGACACATAAGCGGAAACATAAATATACAGTCAAAACTAGAAGTTTCTGTAAGCTTTTTAAAACACTAATCGTTGCAAATACTGTGGCTTAGTGGCTGTGGCTCAAATAATGAATTGCTAAAATTGTACCCTTATGAGTCCAAAATCTTATTATACGGAGAGTGCAAGCAAATAATCAGCTTTCGCAATTTGCCCCACCCAGCTTACTTACGGGTGCGGCAAATTGCGAAAGCTAGCTATAGGCTTAGTTATCCTTCTAGCTAGCGTAGTCATGTAGAGCAGGCCGCCTGCGATGGGGGGGAGGAAGGCATCAATTTCCATGTGTCCATACTTCTCGAACCGATGACTTTGTTCAGCGAATAGATCCTGGAAAACAACAATTGTATCAGGCCATTAGAGCCAAAATAGGCAAACTACATTGTTTTAAATTAAATTGGTTAAAATAAATTATTTTGATATATCCAGGTAGCCTTAAGGTAATTACACGATTTTTCACTATATAGAAATTTGGTCACCCAATGTGTTTAGTTTAAGCAGTGATAGCCTAGCGGTTAGAACGTTGGACTCCCGAACGCAGGAACCCGAGTTCAAATCCTGGCACGCACCTCTAATTTTCAAATATTATGTGCGTATTACAAGTTAATTTTATCACATGCTTCGGTGAAGGAAAACATCGTAAGGAAACCTGCACACCGGAGAGTTCTCCATAAAATTCTCAAAGGTGTGTGAAGTCTACCAATCCGCACTTGGCTAGCGTGGTAGACTATGGCCTGTACCCTCGCACTGTGAGAGGAGACGATTATGGGTTGTTGCTATATGTTTAGTTATTTCTGCAACTTCTTATGATAGATACCTACATAATATATTACATGACACTTCTTATCTTATGAAACATTGATAATGATTTTCATTGTTCAGAGAATAGGAATAAAAAAAGTTAAATCGGTTACTTTTAACTCACTTCGCAAATAACGATTTCCTGTTCGAGCATTGCAATGATTTCACAGTACTTAGCTGTAAACTCATTTCGTATCAAAGGTCTCTCTAGTACAGACCCAACAATGTCAATCAACTGAAATAAAAGGTTTGGAGAAATTTTAAGACATGAAGAATATGTTACTCCTCAGATAATGTTCTTGTAAGTTCCTCTAAATTCTAATATACCTTAAATACAGCTTCTAAAGTGGTGCAACTATCAAACGACTCAACAAGAACAGTAGACAATTTTAAGTCTAAATCAATAATATTCTCTTGAAATTCTTTAAAGTCTTCATTAAATGTTTCGTCATCAGGATCTAGAACGTCATAAGATTTTGAAGCAAAGGCGTGAAAATAGGACTCAAACTCCGCTGAAATATCTCTGATTTGCCCTCCTAAAACACGACCTTTCATTCCACCAACTTCTATTTTTTCCAACTTTTGAAATTCCAAAACGGTTTTGAAGAACCATTGTATCGTGTTTAGTCTTTGTAAGAACCTATTCATTCTTTCAAATACAACGTTTGGATGGAATGTCCAAGGGATAACAGTTCTATCAACGAAGTATTTAGGTAGATTTTCTTTGAAGTAATCGAATGTGTTCCGAAATTTCTTCAAAATATCTATTGTTAGTTGGATTCGCTGCCTCGCTTCATCAATGTCACTATGAAATAGTGTACTTGGATCCAAGCACTTCTTTGCCTAAAAGTTTAATAAAATTCGAGAATTAACACAATTTCACAATTTCAACGTTTGTATCTTATAGATAAAAAACCGGGCAAGTGCGTGTCAGGCCACGCGCAATGTAGGGTTCCGAAGTAGTAAATTTATCGACTGTTACTCATTAACTACTTACGCTAGCATAGCCGTAATAGTTTTCCTTGTAAATTCAGCATATAACCCATTTTTGAGAATTTTTCACTTGTTTAACTCCAACCGTTTAACCAGGGGGGGGGACACTTGACTCCAACCAAAATTAGCAATTTAAAGCCAAACATTTCGCAAACAGACCTCTAATTACAAAATAGTCTTAGAAGACCCATAATATTTTTAGAAGACCTTTTCAACCATACCCCACACTATAGGGTATGCGACGAATAAAAAATTCATCCTCATGTTACCTGTAGGGGAGGTACCCTGAAAAAAAATGGTTTTCAATGTTTTATTCTACGATTCTGAAGTTTTAATGGATATGTAGGTATATCCATACCAAATTACAGCTTCCTAGCACTAAGGGTATCGTCGCTTTGCTTCGGACAGATGGACAGATGGACAGATGGACAGACGGACAGATGGACAGACGGACAGACGGACAGACGGACAGGCGGAAAAGACGAAACTATAAGGGTTCCGATTTTACTTCGGAACCCTAAAAAACATTTAGGCGACCAATATCCCATTATTATGAAAGTATATAAAGTAATTTACCTGGTAAATGAGCAAATTAGAAATTTGCTTTATCAATACCATAAGCTTAGAGGAGCTGCAATAATATTTAGAGTCTCTCCAAACCATGCAAATGACATGAAATAATGGACGAAACAACGGTTGACACTCTGTGAAGTCAGTATCTTCTAGGGCTTGGAAGTGCTTTTCTAACGTCCTAAGGTATAAATCGATCTCTCGCGCTTCAGCCAGAGCTGAAATAGGTATTGCAATAATACGTTCATGAAATATTATTGTATCACACTTATAAAACAGAAGACTTAATAATACTTCTTATACTTACTAGTAATAAACTTAGTTTAAATTATCAATTATAAGTACCTGATACAATATTTTTGAAGAGACGACTAAAGCAAGGGTAATAAGCGGAGGTAGTTTTTTCTAATATGACCGCCATGCAGCGCACTCTCTCAGTGCGGAGTTGATCGTAAATGTAGTTCAAATTACTCAACCGGGATTTCCAAAACGCAAGTTCTGAAATAAATGAGAACCTAAATATGAAACATGTCTACCATCTACGCACCTCACTTGAAATATCGATGTACACGCCTTCCTTTTGTTCAGTAGATGCTGAAACAAATCTCATTAGAAATAGATATAATAAGAAAAAGTTCTCTCCTGCTTTTTTAATTAAATCTAATGTTACTTTGAATTGAAATCAATTACTGCATCGATAGGCACGTACAGACGTAGACATACTGAATAGAAAAATAATTGAATTCAATGAAGAAAGTTGCCGACGGCTAGCCACGCGGCCACGTCTAACCGATTTCATGGTTTTTCCTCACTATATCATTAGCAGGATTATTGGGGTATCATTAGAGGTACATTACTAAAACTGTTTAATGAAAATAGCTTGTTACGCTAACAACGACTGTTTTATGTTTAGTATAAGAGTTTCTCGTAGCTAACTACTTGTAATCAGACTTTCACAGTTTACATGCTACAGTATGCTATATTACGATAGTTATGTGACATTAAAAGATTTCACGGTGATTTACTAGTAAATTATGTTATTATGCAGGAAATAGTGTGTAGTAAGTTACGTTACATCGACTTATAACAATGTAACCACGGACCTAAAAAAAGACGGACGTAATCCCAACAACAAATTCAGTGAAGCACCCATAGTAATACCAACTCTCTATTCGTACAAGTACACACACCCACACATGGTAAGCAGGCGGCCATTGCTATGCTTCACTCTCGATTAAACGAGGTTACGTCCGTCTTTTTTTCAGGTCCGTGGATGTAACGTAATGTGCTTGAGATAATATTAATATTCATTCGTAAGTAATATAAAAAAATAGATGTCTAAGCAACAACAATATGGCAAACTTAGTTTGCGATTACAGAGTTTGAATTTGAATTCCAAGATAACGAAGTATTCTAATTGAATCATGACATGAGCGTAAGCTAGAACAGAGTAAAGCATAGTCTAAGGCCTAAGGTATAAACACAATAAAAATGTATTTCTTCCAATGAACTTTTATAACTAGCGTAATTTCTGCAATTAGTTTTGTTTAACACCTTTGCCATGTACAATTTTTTACTAACCTAAGTAGGAAAGCGAATGAATACTTGTTGGAAAAACAGTTTAACTAAAAGAAAAGTATACCTCGGTACATGCATATAGTGCATATAATTATTATAGTCTCATGTTATACGAGTAGACCAGGTACAAACATGGTACCTACGGAATCATTCATGGTATTATTTTATTAACAATACCAGTTAATATTTTTGAAGAAATTATTTTTTAAAGGCAGTAGATATATTTTTTAAATTAATGAAATAAATAAAAATATTGATTTACTAAAATAGATAACATTTTATAATGGCATAGGTTTCTGGACGTTTCGAGAAGTCATTTGGAAATTGGAATGAGTTCCCAGCGTTCTTTATTCAAAACACTTTTTATGAATGGCCATTGGATGACTCTGTGGTCATTAGGTAGGTATTTTTTTAAATGAATTTAGGCTATCCTAGGTAATGAAGTAATTTCAAACTTTTTACTAAATTGTGCAAAGAAACTGAACAAAAAATATTGAACTGATTAAATATTTAAAATTTCTAACCAACACTCGGCAAAGGGTTCTGTCCATTATCGAAAGCTTGCGACGAGTCCTCCATCATGACGTCATTGATCTGCTGAGCCCACTTGATAACCACGCCTTCTATAGCACTCTTCAGGTAAAGATCTACTTCCACACCCTTGAGTACTTCCTTCTCTGCTTCATGCACGAGCTCAACTCCCACAGGCATCGGAAGAACCGTTTGACCATTCACTTTTCCTTTCACCTACGCAATTATCGTTGTTTTAAAATAAATATTGTAAAATAATAATATGTAAAAATATGGTGAGTTATGTGAATAACGAATTTACACCCTGTAGGCCAGTTGGCAGGAATCCTTCCTACTGATCAAGCGATCCAGATTTCAATTTTCGGCCGGAGCAGACGTTTATGTCGTTCGTATTACCTACTCCTCGGCTACTTGAGATTTGTAGCTCATTCTTAAAAACAAACACAATATACCTACGTGGTACCCACCAACTGTAAGTACATCAAGATCAACGAAATAAAAAAATATTAGAACGTAAAGATCTCCGTTCGAGTTAGAAAACTACTCACCTCATATACAGTGCTCTTGAGGTTGTGAATTTGTTTCAAAATGTCTTGCGAGACAACCAGCGGCCACCCTTCGTGGTTCAGCGGATTTGACAATAAGGGGACAAACACTTCGTCTACCAGTGAGGCCAATTCATCGATGAGTCTTGGAGCGAGATCGCCTAGTAGGACATAACATTTGCTTCAGTAAAATAAACCCTTATCCAATTTTGCCCCTAAATTTTGAATAATTTGGGAGTATTCTATACTAATTTCCATTTCAATTAAAATATTGGTAGTGTTCCTAGGAGAGGCAATGGTTCCTTGTAAGGCCCATCAAAAAGTTGACAGTTGGCCTTGCTAGGGCACAAGGGCCTTCCTAGGAACGTCTAGAAACTATGAAAATATGAATAACTTAGTTTTTACTTGTAAGTACATCTGGAAAGTTAAAACAATGTGCTGGTTAATATAATGGTTACCACTTAGGTAAAGGCCCCCAGTTCCAAGGGGTTCTAACATTTTGGCCTTACAGTGAACGGACCCTTAAGAAGGCCATTTTAATCAGTTTTATTTTTTTAATATTTTACTACAAAGGTATTGGCAACTTATTTGATATTGATTTATTACTCATTTATATTTTTTTAACAATTACACAAATACATTCTTAGTATTACGATAGAGTTCTAGTAATGTTCTTTGATTATTGTTTATCTGAATATGTTATGGTAAGCATTTAATGTTTCATTTTAATGAAAGACCTTTTTATGTAGTTTAAGTGAAATCAGATATTTTGATTGTCACAGTTTTAAATAAAACCACTAACTTAATATATTGGCCTTATAAGGAGCCTTGTTGAGCAAGGACGTTTGGACGACATTTAGTAAAACTTAAATTTAATGAATAAAAACTAAATCTGTAATAAAAAAATATTGTTACATAATAAAAGAAAGGGTTACTTAATGATTTGTTCATTACATTTATCCAGTTAATAAATAAACAATAACTGTTTATTTGTTAGAGTGGCCATCCATGGTCCACCCACCTTATTCGAGAATTTTAAAAGATGTGCTTAGATTTGATGTTGAGATGTACTTCGTGCGCCGTTTCTTTTCCTCTTGATTGAGGAACCTTTCCGAAACGAATCATCGTTTCTATACGTACTCTCAGGTAGAATCAAAATAGGTATTTCATGTTAAATAAATAATTTAAATTTAAGTTTGTATTTAAATACAGAGCCCATAAATAAAAAAATGGCTGATGCTCGACTTATAAATGTGCAAGTTCAAAATCAAAAATCTAATTACTAGAAACTTACCAAATATAACCATGTTCGCGCAGTTTTCTTTCGGGACAACATCTGGCTTCTTCTTTACGAAATAAACTGCTTTATTCTTTAAATAACAAGGAAAAGATATTACGGGGACCAGTTGTGCGGCATGGGTCAATACGATCACGAGGAGGAGGGGGTAGGGTTTGTCCACGAAATCTCTTAGCGTGGACCTGTGTTCCTCTATACTGAGGACTCTCATCCATTTTTCTGGTTTTAATTTCAAAGATTTAACAACGTATGAACCGATGAAGTCATAGCGAGGGTCTTGGTTAGACGTAGAAGAGCCCGGTTGATCCATTTTAATAGAAATTTAAGGATAAGGCGTCATGGTGAAGTATTAGAAAGGAGGTTTCAGAAGAAGGATTACAAGGCGGGTCACCAGTCGAAGGCTTCATGAAGAAGTGTGCAAAGAAATGCCGAGCCTGGCAAATGGCAAGTCACGCGAGTCCCATAGCGGGCGGTTATGGAACGATGTCTCCTTTGTAACGAGCTATCAACTTTGCTTACTAAAATAGATTATGAAGTAGAGTTAGCAAAACAATGGGGATTACCTACATCCTTATTTTATGATATTTTGTAAAAAAGGGAGTTCATGTAATACTTTTAAAAAAATAGTTCAGATAATCATAGATACATGAAAGTTTTGAAATAAATTTCCTTCTGAAGAGAATACAGGACCGCTACGATATGGTTTTCTTTATAGGTAATACGCTTAAAAGACACTGCTTCTGGACCAGTTTAGTGCCAGACATTGCTCATGTCCACAGGCGACGGTAAGCACTTGCCATTGTAAACTGTTTACTTTTTCGTCAGTTCCATAAATTTTTCAAAGGTAAAAATATGGCGGTAGTCGGAACTCTGTTCATTCCGAGTTTAGTAAATTAATCAATAGAATCAATACCTTCTTTACATTCAACAAAAAGTACTAATATAAACTAACAATACGCTACGCATGTTGTCTGTCGACGGTACGCACGGCAGGCGCGTACCAGGCAGGCGGCGCTCCGCCCCCTGGCGTACCGCCGGCGAGATGACACTCGCGACGTCGCGAATAAGGTCAAATGTCGCTACTAAGCTCCACTACCCCAAGGTATGAGAAACTGGCCATTGGCCATACTTTTTTCTGACCTACTTTTTCAATTGTTTAAAACTATGAACCATGACTTGAACACAGCCTAGTATTCTATCATGGTTCTGCTCTCAAATGGCCCGAACGTCGCAAGATTCACTCTGTACCAACTAAGTAATCCTGACGGTAAGTACATGAGTATATGCAAAATCCACAGTCCACTCTTCTCCCAAAATCGACAGTGAAATGTTTTTTACTTCTTTTGCGTCTTTTTTCGTTACGGATATCGTTTGTTTGCTATTTATATAAATAAATATCTAGTTAGCAAGCGTTCCCTTGATTTCAAAACGCAACATGCTGTAACTTAAACTGGAACATAAAATTATTACACGGTAACATGACGGGTTATGCAAATAATACAATACTGATATAAACAATATTTTATCCAAATCTCATAGCAATTCCACATTTAATCTTTACAAACAGAGCACTGTTTTACAGATATTTGTATGTTAAGTCTCAGTACCTACCTAGTGCCTTCAGTAGAACCGTGCGTCGTTAAAGTAATTATAGTAGGTACCTACCTACTTTACGATATGGCGCGTAAAGTGATCTTTTATTGCAAATGCACGGCATTAAGCAACTTAAGACCCATGTAATATATACTTACACGAGTATCGTATATGATTATTATTACATAGGACAGTTTGATCTCAATCCGCATTTAAAAATTACGTTTTTTCGTGACTTACGTGACCTAAGTGCAAATTTAGGTCACAGTGTATACGTAACTTGTTTTTTCCCCATACGGGACGGGAACGGGGCATAAATGTAAGTGCGTGCCCCGTTCCCGTCCCGCACGGGATTCCGCTGCGTATGCACTATCGTATGTATACATTTTATATGAAACGATGTTTCCAAAACTTCACGTCCCGTCTCGTACGGGAAAAAACCCCGTTACGTATGCAATGGGCTTTAGTTTGTTTTATCACTTCTCTTCCTCATTTAATCTCCTCCTACCAACGTATGAAATGTTTAGTCAGTGAGTAACTGCGTGTTCTACCAAGAAAATGTCGAATATTTTCATACTATATGAGATAATATCAGGGGCGTAGCTACCGCCGTATCAGCCGTATAAATTATACGGGGCCCCTAGCGTATAGGGGCCCCCACTAACACTCCCAAAAAAAGCTCGTCAGCAGCCTACGACCATTGGCACTCCTTTTATATTTAACAGCTGACGTAGAGGGGGCCCCACAAGAAATATTGATATGGGGCCTCCTTAGGGCTAGCTACGCCACTGGATAATATTATAAGTTTTCAAGTTCTGTAATGATTGTGCATGTCCTATGGTCTGTTTTTGTGGGGCTCGGCTGCAGATACTGAGTCTATATTTATTTTACAGAAAAGAGCAGTGCGAGCCATGTACAACCTCAGGCCTAGGGACTCGCTTAAGGGAGCTCTTAATATTCTAACTGTGATGTCACGATCTATATTGGATAATGTTTTGTATGTTAAGAAATATTACGATAGTTTTCTTAACAATAGTGACATCCACAATATTATTATAATACGAGGAATAAGGCTAAACTCATTGTACCAAATTTTAGACCATGTAAAACTGATGGCTCATTCATGGGTACATGTGTAAAGATTTATAATAAAATTCCATCAAAATTTACAGAAATGCCTTACCTTAAATGTAAAACTCATAATAAAAGCATTCTTATGAGTATGACGAAAGGATATTACAAATTAGATGATAATTTTAAAGATAAGACTGCTTGGACATGAATTTTATGAATATAGATTGTAGTACGTGATAAGTGCTATTTGTAACTGTGAGCAGGAAAAAACAACCCCGCTAGTTTCTTGCTGCTTCTCCCGGGCCCTCTCACAGTAGGGCCTTGGTGAAGCATTGGCGTAGCTTGAATGACTTTCAAAGTGTTTGTAAACCAAACCAATTTTGAATAAAAACATTTGATTTGATTTAATTTGATTTCTTAATATGTTTATGATGTCCCGGAGTCCTTACGCGTGAATTATCGCGTCTATACAACTGCTACTTATACGTCAACCACAGACATCTAGAAACATGCCTATAACGTCAGCGTTAATGTTAACGGTTGCGCCGGAATACGCCTCGCTTAGCGTGTTAGGCCGCAGATGTGGCCAAGATAATTAAAATCCTTTGATTTGTCGAAGAAACCTTATAGCTTAAGCCCTTTAAATGGCAGTCCGGGGTAGTAACTATTACCCCACGCGGGAGTAATATATTTTAAAATTTTCAAACATATTTTTGTTATCGACTTTTTAAATATGATGTATTTTCATAAACTGACATTTTAGTTTACGATCACAACTGTTTACGGTCCTGATCTACAGGTCTAAAACCAACATACGTACCCACTATCTCTCTACCGCTCTACCCATGCAACGATCAAAATGTTAGGGTAAAAATCAAAGAAAACAAAAAAATATATTTTATAATACATTTATTGATAATGACAGCAATGGTTGACTCAAATTTGCTACTTGGCAAAAATATTTCCACTAGAAGTGAACTATTCATGTATTTAAATATTAAAATCTCTTTATGTTTACAATAATGAAGATGCAACCGTCTATGCTACCGTGGTCGCCTATACTACGACCGCTTATCACATTAAAAGAAATACATTTGATTTGTGATCTATAGTAAGTATATTACACAATCCTTACTGGCAACACAATATATGCAATCACGTCTATACTAAAACAAAACATGCGTCACAATTCATCAAATAATAATGTTAACAGTTTAAAAGCTCGTACTTTCGATTGACTGAAATAAATACAACATACGCTACAAGATTACAATAAAACAATAAAAATAAAATAATATAAAACAATTTCATTTACCTATTAACTCTATTGTTTAAAACAAAAGCACAGCACATGGTCAGCTTAATTTCTAAAAATTAAATTAGGACCTAGAGACGCTGCTTTTAAGGTCACTATTAGCCTAAACCTAGGAGCCCTAGTGTTCTCGCCGGCTCCTTCCGATAGTTCGTTGCCCTCTCTACCAACAACTACTGGACAAAAGCACATCGAGAGTTTCAAAGACACATCCTACAATATTTGAAAACACTTTACTTCAAGTTATCCGTTAGACATCGTTCCGACTACACGTTGAGCTGTCCTAGTCGAGGCCAGATTCGCACGAACATTAAAGTCTACAAGTTTTAAGTCACAAATGCAAAATCATTAACTCGCTTCCGTCTATAAAAATCTAACTTATGACCGTAAAATACCACTACTGAAAATCGGAACGACATGGAAAATGGAATGTATTAAGTACGACAGCCTATTAGCGTTCGATAGGTGCGGCGTGACGTCAGTCGAGGCTTACACATTATCAGCTATGTATTGGCAATAAATTCTCGAGTGCATACATTTGAAACGATCGCTCAACATTTTTTGATAACATTTTTTTTTTGTTATTATAAATGGCTTAAATTTAAATGCAAATATACAACGTCGTGTCGAGGAATGGAGGCAAGTGGCGGGTCGATGAGCGCTGAAAGTGAAATCCTTACAAACTCTAGAAATAACGAGGCGATTTAATTCTATTTGTGTACTCATTTAAGTGTACTTACCGACGTATTAAGATTACTTGACTAAGAGGATGGAATATACATTAGGTGAGCTATAGACTACGCCGCTGCCACGTTCAGTATCGGTCGCGCGCGCTACTTGCTATATAATATAATCTGATATTTACCCGATCCAGGCAATGCTCGAATAGCTACCGTACATCTCACTAACGATAATAACATGAGAGGACTTGACACTAATACATTTACAGATTCACAGATTTATTGTTCAAAAGTGGATGGAGATAATAATTTGAGGACAATACGTTTTATAAATGACGTTTTAATGTATCAATATACAGCGCCGAAACACGTCTAAGAAACATTTTTACATTACATGTCGAAATCCTAAATAACCTAGTAGATAAACCGTGGCGCAAGTGCCGGGCAAGCTACAAAACATGACTCTCACGACGTAGAGAAGCAGAACTAGTAGGAATATATGAGTACATGATTCTCAAATGTGATACATTTATTTATATCCTAATACAATGTTAATATACCGACGAGAACGGTCGTAAAGGGCCGCGTCGCCCGCCAGTTGCGCCGGTCAACAAAATGACAGTGTTCTCGGGTCGATCTGTCCGTCGCAAATGGTTGGTGTACTTGGTACAAGTCTTTTACAAGGACGAAGATGTGATACTGGACGATTTCGTACTAATTTGAGTACTAAATTTCATTTCGAAGGGCGAAATTATAAAAGGGACGCAATAAAAATACATTTTTATTTAAATTAATGACGCTCCTTCGTCGCATGGCAAGAATCTATCACAATATAGATAATCGTGTCTTCAGACACAATGTTACTGAGCAATTCGAAGGCAAAATCTAAATGCAATTTTAAGCACGTAAGAGATATATAACCTTTCGGACGAAAAGTGAACTCGGAATGTTATCAGAAACTTAAAAATGCTCATAGGAACTTCTTAAAAAAATTATTAAGGGACAGTTCAGAAGTGTAAGAAATGTCTAAATCGTACGTAATTTAATTTTAGTAAATTGGTCACAAAATTTCTTCGGTTCAAAATTTTCAACAGATAGCTGTCACGTAAGGCGATGGGATCATCACGTGGTCGTTCGATTCGTTAAATAAGCAAGCATAGTCAATGAATGAGTCAATACATAAATAATCTAACATGACGTCTACAATACCACAAACTATACAGTAAAAAAATCTATACAAATAATCCACCGATTCTTATCACCGATCACAAACAATTCATTGGTTTCTAAAACATTAAATTAATCAATATTAATTAATACACACGCCAAAATTCACATATTTACAATCGAAACCAATATTAATTAATTAATAAAAACAATAAAATAAAATTAATCGTTAAAATAAATCACATACATACGTAATCGATTTGGGAATCTATTTACAAATACAATTAATGTAATAATAATAATAAATTGCAACCAAACAAGGACGTACAGACGTACAAACACGCAGACATACAAACATTCACACGTTGAGACGACGTTATCGAATGTGGAAGGGGCGGGACTCTGCGGCGTGTGTTGAGTGCGTCAACGCACGCGAGACGATCCCCACTTCCCAACGACCGCGGTCGTTCGCCGTCACCATTGTACCAAAACGACTACCATCTACACATTATACGATACGATACCGTCACCGTGACGTATCTTCGACGAGCCGGGTCAATTACACGTAGATACAATCCCGACATTATTATGCACATTTATTATATTTTCTTACTATTCAGTAGTATCACACCTGGTCTACTCAATACACTGACCAAAACCGTTTACTCACCACGATATCGTACCGTCGAACGATATTATTACCATACAATGTGTAAACTGTAATCTATCCAAACACGACTCGACAAATCCTCGCACCGGATGCCTCATTAGCGTCTACTGAGGCGTACGATACGATGACGTCTCGAGCCGTCACAAAAATATCACCGAGGTATCAAACAGAAGAACGTACTAGGGTATAAGCACCATACGCGTTACAGAACTGCAACATAACAGGTCCGGACTGTAGATATGGGTTGTGGACGTTATCAGATAAATTCGGTCCGAAGTGTTCCGCGGAGGGATCATTGCGGGCGGCGGGGCGAGGGGCGGGGCGTGGGGCGGGGCGCGGGGCGGGGCAGGGGCGGACTCTATTTGCTCCTGGTCTTGGTGCCGACGGCGTTTATGCTGTCGCCGCGACTCCGCGATCTGTGTAGGTTGTGTAGGCCTTCTCCTGTCAACAAAGCCATATAAATAAGTAAACGTCCATACAATCCCTAACAAGGATTGCAATATTTCCAATCTTAGTTCACTACGTTACTAGGCAGTTATTTCTCTGTTTTCTTTTTCTACTTGGCGAGTGATGCCCAAAGTTTTACTTATGTCCTAATGATGGTTTACCATCAGGCGGCTTGTAAGTTCGTTTGTCGGTTACTGACATAAAAAAACATGAAACGGATTTCACTGAACATTACAACTTTTCATCGCCGAAGGAAGTAAAAAAAATTATAATAAAAATATTTTATCATTTCTAGTTAGTTCTGACTACACATTTTATCAATCATAAATTTCCTTAAATTTTTATTTAACCACGAGTCAACTACTCCCAACGTCCAGCTATGTACGTTGTGTAACGTCTCCCTCACCCTTGCTGGTCGCCCGCTTGAGCTCCGTGTCGCGGAAGGCGCGCACGCTGCGCCCGCGCCGGTCGGCCGCCAGCTTGTCGGGCCGCACGAAGATGCCGTGCCGCGCGCGACACGAGAAGTACCGCGTGCCGCCCACCGACCCGTCGTTCTTGCCTGGGGGGAGGCGGGGGACTCATTATTTTATTAGCCACACAGTTATTATGCTATGCGGATTCAATGGTGACCAGCCATCATGTCGAATGTTCTTATTTTGAATTGAATGAATTTGAATGTGTTTATTAATATTATAATGGTAGCGACGATTGACATATTTACAATCCGCCAATATGAAGTGCACAGATAACTTCTAGTTGCACTTTATAAACAATATGCCCCGCTTGAACCACAAAAGCTTTCATAAAATGAAATGTAATTATAAAGGATTTACTGAATAATTTATTAGCTTTATAGAATATAACTTGAGCGTAGTAGTGGCAAGCAAATAACTGGTCTGAAAGAAGCGGTCTATACGACCTGTGTCGGTGTGCACAATATGTGACGGTGTACTACATGTGTGTCGGTGTACTACATGTGTGACGGTGTACTACGCGTGTGAAAATGCACATACCAGTGGGCGCGTCGAGCTCGACGCCGACCCAGAGCCCGTGCGCGAAGTGCGTCGGCCCCACGTACGCCACGACGCCCGTGCTGCTGCTCAGCCGCAGTTGTACACTCTCGCCGACGCACAGCCACTCGGGGACCGACGACCATTCCACCGCTGGTAACACGTTACAGTCATTACACTATACATACACAGTACATA
This sequence comes from Thymelicus acteon, assembly GCA_951805285.1. Classification (NCBI taxonomy): domain Eukaryota; kingdom Metazoa; phylum Arthropoda; class Insecta; order Lepidoptera; family Hesperiidae; genus Thymelicus; species Thymelicus acteon. The sequence continues at coordinate 5,142,259 of OX638213.1, read as the reverse complement.
AGCCGCGCGAGTTGACTGCAGAAGCTTATGAATGCGCGGCCAATGTTGTGACCGAATTGGTGATTAATTAGTGATATGTCGATAAACTGTATTTATAAATTTAACATAATTTAATCATAAATGTCAATGTTTTCACCACGTAAGTGTCTTCGTAACTACTAAACCGATTTTGGAAAAAAAATAATAGAATCCGCTTAAAATGAATTGAACTGATTGATCTCATGTAAATCATCATCATGAAAGTAAATTAAATCCTGAAACAACACAGAAGGTACGGGACAAAGCTAGTATTGATAAAAAAAATTAAATTCATTTAAATTTTTTATTCAATCAATAAGGGCTTTAAAAATGCATTAAAATTTTACATTTTAAATTTTCGCGCGTAATTTAACGAAAACACTATAGTCAAAATTATCTAAGATGCCCATAATGATAGCTGCTATTTATTAATATGAACTAACCTTGTATGGGTGTCTTTGAACGAAATGGAATATTCATTTACTTGACATTAATAGTTGAATACTTACGGACAAAGGATTTTGCCAAAATTTGTTAAAAATCCCTACTCATTTTCATTGCCGTTGATTATAAATCATATTATACGTTAAAATCTAGTAAAAATCCCATCACATCATAATTTATGCAAAATTTAATAAAAATATATGACGTCGAAACAATCTTATATGAAGAAGCCTAAATCTAATTTGACGTAGGGTGATGTGACGGCTTGAAACCGTTTATAAAACCAATCATAATCGATACATTACTATAATCGAAATTTAAAAATGAAAATTGATTAATATAATTACATTGTTAAAAATGATTTGCTTGCATTTATATTTAAAATTAGGTACACAATAATACCACGACGAATTGGATGCTAACAAAGGACATTTTCCATTATGTATGGGCACTTCGCCATCCATGGACAGTAACTGCAGATAATTTATGTTATATGTAATTATGTATTTAAGGTTGCGGTAAACATTTTTTTTTTCAACAAAATAATAATTATGTATACATGAATGTTCTTACGAAATAAGCACGAATTTATTTACTGTAGTTTTTTCCTTTCCTGATGCTCATAATATAATATAATATTATGTCAAAATATTATTATGAAACTGTGCGGGACTTTCATTCTATCATGATCTATCTTTCTTTCGTTTTCTTCTCTCTTTCCTGGCCAGCAATGATTTTGGTGTCGTTGATGTTCATGGGCGAATGGATAAAAGAATATTTTATTGAAGTCGTAAATAGGTAGATACATATTGAGAATACACGGTACGAGATAGCTCAATCGAGGTAAAATTTAATTATCGAATCGATTACAAGGTCTTATAATTTTGAATCGATTTGTTGTAAAAATTGGTTTCTTTCGTGAACCGATTTTTTTGTACATCTCTAATGTCACTGTGATGGCAAACGACAAATTGGTCTTCTTAGTTCGCGGTGACTATAGACGCCACAGGTATGATGTCATGCGGTCTAAAAATGTCACTCAGACTCAGTTACACGAGTGACATGTCAAAATGTTCACACTTCTAGACCGGGCGAGTGTGACGTCATAATATAGCGGCTTCCGTTTCGCATAGTTTAGGCTATTCGCCAACGACCGATAATCGGTGACCGACTTTTTTGTAGGAGAAAAATAGAACGTATTGATAGCAATAGTGCAACGCACACGTCCTATAAAAAGTCGGTCAGAAAAATATGGGAGGAAAAACGGCCCGATTATCTGTCCTACGAAAAGTCTGACGTGGGCGGGAAGCGTTAAGAACAAATAAGAAAAAGTGAAAACTTTGAAATCAATAATAACATTTATTTTATCATGTTCTCCACTGAAAGTAACATTCCGATTTTTTCTCATATGGAGTAAAATATTATATGCTACTATGAATTCAACACATTCATACGTTTATTTATTTAAAAATTGGTGCTGGGGAATGAACAACTGAACACGTTAATTTACCTTGCATACAGACATAATAATATATGTACTTAGTTTTCTAACTATATACGCATAGCGTAACAAAACCCCTGCCAAAGTATGTACAATATACTATACTATACTATACTACACACAGTGCAACCCGGTACATACCCTCACCGATCCGCTCGGTGGAGGAGGTGGGCGTGTCCCGCAGCGCTAGCGGCTCCACCGCAGACTTGGGCCGCGTGCCTTGCAGCGAGGCGCGCGACCGGCCGCCGCCCGCGCGACGACGGACCACCTGCACGCACCGTGAGGGAGAGGGTCAGACGACAGATGACCGCAACACGGTATACAATATAATTTTCTGATGATCATCATAACTATATAATGTGTCAAAACACACAGAAAAATACACTTTCTCTGATTTTCTTTTCTCTTTTTTCGGCAACGCATCAGTGATGCCTTTGGTGGTTGTGAGGGCCATGAGCGACAATAGCCACTTATCATCAGATGGATCGACAGCACAAAATAAATACATAAACGCACTCACAAGGACCGAAAATAGAAATTTAAACTCTGCTGGAATCTAACCTTGGGCCATAGAAGTAAATGGTTGGGATTAATATCGTTACTCTATGTTCGGTTTACACGTATTAACTCGTCGATTACCGGGAACGTGGATTCACGTTCGAACTCAAAAGTACCGCCGCCGCCGCGATTCTCAGGTATTAAGTAAAGTAGTTAACTAAATTTTAAGTAAATGAATACGTGTAAACGGACAATTTAGTAGTTTAGTAATTTAGTAGTTTAGTAATCAAGTAGACAAGTAATTTAGAAAATTTTCTATTTTCTGTTAAGTAGGTGGGCGGGGCTTATCACTTAACACGTTTGGACAGGCACTTTTTAGTTAAAATTTAGTAAAATGCTTAAGTAATTAAGTAATTTAGTAAAATGCTTAAGTAATTAAGTACAATTGTATGAACTAAAGAGCTTTACTAAATTATTACGTGTGGACTCACACTAAAAATTATTCACTTTTTAGTTAAAATTTATTTATCTACTTAATACGTGTAAACCGGACTTTAGCGCTATATTGTAAACATCATGTCAAGTATAACATATAAGGTCACCTTCCCAGCAGGCAGATGCGTGTGGTCGGGCCCGGGCGAGTCGCTCTCGCCGACCGAGCCGACGGACGAGGCCTCGCGGCTGCGCGCGCCGCGCGACGACTGCTCCGAGCTCACCGACTCCACCTCCGCCTCCGTGCCCGCCTCTACCGCCGACTCCGCCTCTGTCTCGCCTGGTACAAACAACATGCGATACTAGATACGGCATTACTTGTCAGGTGTAGTTATGAGAGTTTAACCTAACAGGATAATAAGCTAGTTGACAGAATTTTAAAAATTAATATCACTTTATTTACATATGCAAAATATTTATTTGCATATTTCGTAACCAATTGTAGTTTGCCTCAAAAACACTGTCTAATCACCACTAAACAACTGCTGCTTTCGCAAAAAAATGTCTGATTTATTACAGATACTAAAGTCGAGACGCTAAGCAGGAAGAAATTCGTACATTGACCTGATATTACCTGTCTCTGTCACTCCCGCGTAAATATAATGCGTTTCGCTCCCACAAAATGGCGGCCATTGCACTGTGCGAGCGAGACGCATGATATTTACGCTTGAGTGACAGAGACAGGTAATAAAAGATCAATGTACAAAATTCTTCCTGCTTGGCGTCGAGACTTTACTAAAGAATGAACTAATACTTGATATTAAGCGCATAACAAAAATACTGAATTAGTAGGGGCAAATTAAAGGCAATTTACTTTCACCAATGACGTTTGAGCTTTGTAGTTTGTGATTACCACTTCTACCAAGCCATACGCCCCAACTCAGAGTCACTGACGGTTACTTTAATCGCTCCTTAGTAAAGAATCACCATACAAATTCTTTACTAAGGAGCGATTTAAGTGACCGTTAGTGACTCTGAGTTGGGGCGATAGAGTAGTAGTTTACCCTCGTCATTTCCATAATAACCTAAGATTTGTAAAGTCAAAATATCACCGCTACAAACGTGATGTCCACTAACCAAAAGAGTTATCGTGCGTTTCACCGTTAACCATGACCGGCTCGGTGACCTTGCTGGGCTGGCTGCACAGCACATGGCTCTCAACTGGCAACGCGCCGAGCGGGTCCACCAGCTGACCTTCATTCTTCGCATCCTCACAGTCCCTCAGGAACGGATTGATACGATTCCTCGACCCCGGCGTCAAAACCGGCGTCTTAGGTTTCTCGAACGACGTATCCTCCAACTCGTTTTTCGACTCGACGATTTCGTTTTTCAGCTCAGAGATGTCGTTTCTGAGCTCAGTGATTTCGTTTCTGAGCCCCGCCATGGAGGTTTTCGTCCGGCTGATCTGTGTGTAGTCTAGTGCCTTGTCGAAGTCCGGCGTGTCGTCCACCGACATGCTTCGGATGGATAGCGTGTCGTCGTTCGTGAGGTTCGTCGATGAGACCGCCTGCGAGCCTGCAACCACCAAATGAAACTTACCTATACCTGAATGATGACAGATGATCCCTCTAGCTTTTTTATCTAGCTTAATGATTATGTAGCACATGAAGAATTATAATATTATGGTATAAATGAGAAAATACAATATAATTTTACTATTCAAACGAGGTGAGCAAGTGGCAACAACGAAATATTGTGTTATTTATTATGCACACAAAGTAACTAATATTTTTTAACTGTTCATAAGATAATAGTAATAAACACCTGTATGTAGTAATTACAATTATAATTCAGACAATTTGAGGAGAAACTTGAGATGAGTATAACAAACAAAACTGAAGAAAGAGTCGTAAATGCTTTAACAACAGCTAACTAAAAGGGCCTCCGAAAACTCGTTACTTCTTTGCATCGATGCTGTAGCGCGTTGTGGGATAGCAGTTAAAACATCGATTCTAAAAGGTGTGAGTCTGCGGAGGTCCTAAGGTTCACTTTCAAGCAATGTCATAATGCTCAATGAACAGGTAAGTCGATCCCTCACCGTATCCGCTGGATGAGATAGAGGGCGAGTTCTTGCTGGGCGCGCGCTCGCACGCCAGCTCGTGCAGTGAGTCCAGCGTCTTGGACGTCGGCAGGAAGCCGCGAGGTGTCGCACGAGAACGGGTACGCTGAATAAAAAAAAATTAAACTAGTCTTATATGTTTCTATCAACACAATAAAAATAATCGGATGACCAGGCTTACCAAATAGGACTTCACTAAAGTCATAGCTTGACGTTATGAATTACATTGATAGCAAAGGGCTATGTAGCCAAGAAAGGCAAGGGCACTCATCGCTCAAAAAAACCTCTCACTCAATTTTGAATTGAAGACAACATTACGATAAACAGATATATCTGCACCTATTTTACACGCACATTCAAACGTACTCACACGCACATTCAAACGTATTGACACTCACATTCACCCGCACACTCACACGCACATTCTCCCATACATTCACCGGCTCACGTACCTGCGACTTCGGCGTGGTAAGCTCGTCGCCGGGCGCCCCCTCGGGCTCCGAGTGCGAGTCGTCGTCGTTCCGGCGGCCGGGCTCCTCGTGCAGCGTCGTCATACGCAGGCCCAGCTTGCCGCTCGCTGGCGACGCTGTTATACAAACGTCTCGTTATGCAACTATTATGATCCTATCATACCCGCGTCCTAACGCGTTAAAAATGAAGTTACGCAGGTGTGGCCAACAGTAAGCGCGATGCAAGGAGCGTAGTCTTGTTAATAAAAATTACGTTGTTACGTGATGTTAAGCGATAACTCGAGTGCCGGTATCTTCGACATATCAAAGAATTTTAATTCTGTTGGCCACATCTGCGGCCCAATGCGATAAGTAAGGCGCATTCTGACGCAGCCGTTAACTTCTTCGACTAAAATAAACCAAGTTGATCGATCCGTGCAAACTGTATAGGCATAAATAATGGTTTATGCTACTAGATATCATAACGTTATTTAATTGCCATATAATATTCTGCCTTCTTTACGTTTAATTAATTAAACTACAAACATAAAATATAAGCCTACTGTATTACATAGCTTCATTTATACTAAAATAATTTAATCTACAATTAATTGTTGTGCGTTACATACAAGATTGCAGCAATCTTAGCGATGCGGCTTTTTACACTTGAAAATATATACAGCAAATTAAAATCTATTTAAATAACTCTTTCAGCGATATTTTTTCTGATTATGAAAGCACTAGATACAAAACATAAGTAATGCCTTATATTTTTTACAAATAATAAAAAGTATTTGTTCTTATAACGAAACTTATCAATATAATTTTCTAGCGATAAAAAAAATTAAAAAGATATTAATGAGTGCATTACTCCACCATTAACAATACTAAAAATAAATGTGTGCCTTTGAATACTATTATTGTTTTTTATTTTATTTTATACAAAAAAACTTTTTTGAAGAAATGCCGTTGTCATGCTTTTGCAATCCTCACCATGCCAATTTACGACCGTATAAAAAGAACTTAATTATCAACCAAAAAATAAATAAAACCAAACCTGAGAATGAACAGTATAAGTAATCAATTATTCTCAATAAATTCTTTAAAATCGATTCGACAAAATAGGTCAATACTGGTTACCCAATACATCCAAAAAAAAATATTGTAGAGTCCAATAAAAATACCTCTAGAAGAGTGCATTAACTATAATCGATTGACATTAATCGATATGCAATTGAAACAAACCAATGAGCTAAACAAAAGTGAATGAAGACGAAACCAAACAAAAGTATTTTAACAAGCCAATCTAGTGATGCTACGGCTAAAGTACGTCACGTACACTTGTTCGGCGTCTGCAGTCGCAGTGAGTTCAGGTTCAAATTCAAGTTTAGGAACGTTGGCCGCGCTGCAATAGAAAGGGTTACATCCACATCAGTTTATATTTGTAGCTTCATCCGGGTACTGCGCCTTCCTCGACTAGCCTACACATAGTTTTCTAATACATTCAATAGAAAAGTAATAAAGATTTATATGCTTTTCGCCACAAACTGGAACATATCAACTTTGATCGATTATTTACAAGTATAACACTCTAAATTCTAGCTAATTAAACATAGAATCTATTTAGTCTATTCACATTACAATAGTGTTACAATACAGTAAACGATTTAAATTGTCACTTTTTAGAAGAATCAAAGAGGAAAGTACTAATATGATATCCACTAGTTTTAGAGTTATTTCAATTTTACCTTGAACATATAAACATTAAACATTTTTATCACATATCAAGTACAATTTCTAATCCATGCGTTGTTTACACATCTATAGACACGTTTATACAATATATTGAATGAAGTTTATACATAGTGCAACCCGCTACACGACATGCCACTGTACCTAACACACACACATATAGACTATCGACGTCATCGATCTAATACTACTGTTACGTTCTACTTACACAAAAAACTGTCTCTCAAGTTTTTAGCCAACATACATTGAATATTCATACGACGATTGATACGTTTACTGTTGTGAAGATTGGCTATATCGTTATATATTTTCATAAACTTCGCTTGTATCGCTGTTTATTAAGCAAAGTGTTTATTCCAACTATTATCATCTAACTGAAAGCAGACATTAGTTTACATCACAGTTTTAACGAGTGAAAGGAAGATGGAAGTAATAAACCATGCTGGCGTCATGCAAATCAAATAGACACGCAAACAAACAGAGATAAACACAACGACAGAAGCTAGCTCGATGCTCGAAGCTCAAGTTATTTTACGCTCTAACAGCCTCAGCTATAGGGTCTAATTTCATTTTCGGTGCGGTAAAATTTGGAAAATGATCTCTCTTCATGATTCATGACGAACTTACAACTGATACATAGCCAATGACCAAATATAATTTACAGCCAATCAGATACCGACACACTAAAACAACTCAATCGTGTAAATTTATCACAGCACATCTAGGTACTTAGGTCCAACATTAATGTTGCATTCGTCTAATATTTTTGCCATACAATTGCCATTCCGAGTCAGTTACCATTTATAGTTATCCGTTTATTACCTGATAAGAACGAGCCTGAAGGTAGCGAGGGATCGGAATACAGAAAAAACAACGTTAGTTTAAGCTGGGTGTAAAATTTTGCAATATTTTGTGTGGCCTTATTCTATGAAGAGCCGATTCAAATGGAACATTTTAAGATTATCGGGTGATTGAATCCATTCGAAATGCATAGTTCAGAGAATAAGTGAATGCCCCTGTCGAAATAAAGACCGAGCTGATCGTTCACTTCACTCGTTCTATTTTCGAAAAAGAGCGTTATAATTTACAGAAATGGGAAGTAGAAGAAGAAGTAAGAGGTCGGGGTGAAAGTGTTGGAGCATAGCATTGCCACGAAGCGAGTGGAAAAAGTAAATCATATTGAAATCATGAGAGGGTAATGTTGTGTTGTTATGAAAAAAAAAATATAAAAAAGTTTTCAATTGATTTTGGTAATGTGAAAATGAGTGACTTTGTAATGTTCAGTTGAAGTATGTACTTATCTCGACGCCCCTCGCGCTTTCCATTAGATAGGTACTTAAAAATAATTATTACCTACTATTACTTCTTCTATTCTAAACCTAAAATTGCGTGCATTTGTTTATTAAGTATCTTATGTTCTGTACAAACGCTATACTTCAAAACCTAATCTACAAAGTGCACTCTAAAATCATCAAAAACTAACTAACTAGAAAACTTCCGTTCATCCTCCTTGTCCTCATTAATAACAGAATAATAACGTAAATACATTTCATATATTTTTCAATGCTAATTTAGAAACAAAAATGAATAATAAATATCTAAAACAATTATATTATAACAAATATAAATTTGATTTGTGTAAACATTCTTAAAATATCAACAATATTTTGTAAAAAATAACACATTATTTATATTGATAAGTGTTTAAAAACTGTGCAAAAGATGTGCTACAAACGTTTCATATACTAGTTTTACTATACTTTGTAATGTAATTTGAGTATTGCCAAATATCAAAATTAGTGTGCACTTTATTCTAAAGTAGGTCAGTGAGGGATCTCTAACCTACCAAAATTATGAACAGTCACCTGTTGTGTATTAGGATTACTATAAAACGACTTACTTCTAACCTAAAATAATATACTAGAAACTCTTCAAACTAACCTATCAAACTCGGTCAATCAAAGTGCCACTGACTGTGGAATACCTGATCTTATTAATTCCGTACAAGACGTGAATAAGTTAAAAAGTCGAAAAAGCACACATTTTAGGAATGTTTATTATTTATATTCTATTAAAATTCCGTTTAAATTGATAACATACAAAATAATATTCATCGTAAAGTAGGATTTACATGCACTACCCTAAAATTTATGCTTTTTCAACTTATCAACTTACTGACGGAATTGAAAACCTTCTAATATCTACATAACACACGTCGTGTGTCATAACTCATCATATAACAGTTCGGAGGGTGCGTCTTACCGAGGCCGAACGGCTTAGTGGGCGTGGCCATGTCGGGGTCGTTGTGCGCGGGCGCGGCGTACGAATGCCGGTGCACCGCCCGGCGCGGCGTCTCGTCCGCCAGGTCCGCCACGCTACCGGACCGGGTCGCCGCCAAACCGGATAACGACTCGAACGACGAATCCAAACGCATTATCTGTAATGTCGTAATTTGATCAGAAATCATTCAGTTTAGTTATCAAAAGTATCACCCCGCAAAAACTAATTTACATGTGAATTTTACTTTATTTCTATGGGATTAGTTTAAATTTAACATTAATTATAAGGTATTTAGAAGCAGATGATGCAAGCGTATAATACGACAGAGCATAACCGATTCTAATTTACACATCGAACAACTTACATTACTAGACTGATGTAGATCATGAATAAAATAACAATGTAGGTAGATTGACAAAAAAAAAAAGAAATACAGATACCAATATTATATGATTATAAAAGAAAGTGTGAAAAACGAAAGATGTGACTTTTGTTACAGATAGAAACCCGCTAAATTCGACTGCCAATCCCAAGAACGTGAAAACATCACAGATTACCTCCCATAGATACCGCATCAGTGAAATTTTCTTAAGAGTTAAAACTCACAAAATTTGGCGGAAGGCGCGGCTTGCCGGGGACGAAAAATACGCTGTGATTGGCTATTTCTAATTCATACTTGGACTAGACGGGTCAAAGTCTTGGTCGACACCAATGTCGTGAATTCTAGCATAGCTTTATATTGCATGCAAATGCACGTATGTGTTGGCGCGCGTCAGTTGCCTTGTATGCGGTATCTAGTGGGGGTAATCTGTGGATAACATTCACTGAAGGTGACCATTAAAATAGACCATACTACACAGTGCAAGTACAATAGAGTTTGTTAATGATTAAATCGATATACGAAAGTAGATTATACTCATTAAGAACAACATTCGTATAATAATTGGAAACATCTTCGTTTATCATTCTCTGACAACTCTTCATATAAAAGGCAAAACAAATACATTATGTTCGTAAAAGTACTTTTGAAATTATAACAAATTAAATATATCATAAAAAAATAACTTTTTAATGCATCCATCTTTGCTAACTTAATTAAATAACTTTACATTTATAAAAGGTTAAAGCTTAAGAAATTGGAAACATCCAATTACTTTCATTACCATTACTTTCACATATACATTACAATCACTAACATTACTTTCATTCTCTCACATAGACTACATGGAAATAAATCCTACAACAAAATGGCGCAACCAAACTGCGTACCTGAAGAAAAATAATACTGTCATTCGCTAAAATTTGGTTTTCAGAACAACTTCAGATTAAGCTGTGAAAGTGCAACCCGAAAAATAGCAGTTTTTTGCAGACATCCTCGCAAAACTACCCTCTTTTTTAGAATAAAGACGTAATTCAGATATTTATTGAGAAAGAAATTCAGCAAGGATGTCAAAATCTGGTAGAAGATTGTGTACGCTACTATTGACAGGGTGCAATCTCCACGTTGACAAGGAGTATACAATAAAATATATCATTGGAGCGAGCGCACATTTAAATACTTCTTTTCATGTCATAACAAAGTGAATGTTGGGCCATGAAGACATACAGATAGATTAGAAGACCTATGAAGTGCAAAATGCCTATCATCTTTTTCCTTCTTGTCTATTCTTCTTTCTTCGTGCAAGTGTGGTTCGACAGTCACAGTGATTCGTGAAAAATATTTAATAATTTTTATTTAACATTTATCTGTTATATACAGGATAAATACGACAGTATAACATGACCTTGAAATCATCATCCTAAATTATTAAATTAACTACTAATAGTACACATTTAGCTACTGGCTGTTTATATATTGTGCAACCATATTTACTCTTCAAATTTACGTCATAATAATTTGAATATTACTGAATAGTTATAATAAACATTTCGTAAGCCATCGAAAATAAAATCAGTGCCATTACGTTACCCGAAATACATAAAACAAATACACAAAATGGCATGTAAATCTATATATACAAACGTGCGCTCGCTCTTTAAAAAGGAACAGTATGACAATGCAACCAATTTGTAAACGCCGGTGTTTATATGGCCATGCGTTGGACTCACGTTGCTCCCGTTCTTGGCCGCATTCTCGAGCGCCTGCGACAGCTGCGCCGCGTGCGTAGCGACAACACACAATTAGCAAGCGTACTAAACTTATTGTATCACCTTGATTTCAAACCTAAATGTCTATATCGCAAGTTCATATTCAATTAAATAATTTTTTGGGTAATAATTTTGCGAATTTGCTAACATTTTCGAATGGATTAGATTTCAAATCAAAGTATAGCAACATCGACATATCTAGCTTACGGTGCTATCATCAGTTTATGTTGGTAGATCAGTAATATTAGTCGATTTATGTAAGTGCTGTGGTCTTCGATTATGTTCTGATTCATTTGTAATGTTCCTAGACTCTTAAACACCACACATACTTTTATACGTGATGTAAATACCGACGAAAAAAATTGTTATTAACTGTTACCGAATTCTAAATAATATATTTAAGTCGTATTGTTAAATATTTTTCGCCAATAATTACACGATACTTCAATAATAGCAAATAAACGTGATCATAAATAAAAAGTTGAAATAAATCCTGAAATAAAAGTTGCATTAGTTTAATGTTATACATTGAAATAATGATGAACGTGTTAATTGAATGTTGTTAGCGATATAACATAACATTGACCAGCTAAGAAGCGTTAAGTGTTAGTATAATCTGTATGTGTTTAGAGTTAGTGACCAATAAAATACAGAAGGCAACAGGAAACATACTACTTTTTACTTTGGGAGCACAGAATATAGCATTAAGAAAGGTGCTCGTAAAACTTAGACTGTGGCCAACTGTACTAAGCTTTACAACACAGACTTAGCGTGTGATCCCTACGACATCGTCGGTAGAATACGACGTTCCGGTATAGTTGGCTTGAAGCGGGCGCAACATATTGCATACGAGTATTGTTTAAGGGTATGTTTCCTCACCACGCAATGCGATGCAACGCATTCATTCAGTCGGTCGTTATTCACCGAATCGCAGTTGCCTGCCTGGGCGTGCAATGTCGACACGTAATGTACGACATAACGCGTGGCGTCGCATATCGTTTGTAACGCATCGCGTCGTGGGAAAGTGCCCTGAAAATTATCATTGTCACAGACGTGGCTTGGGAGACGTGAGGTGCAAACCAAATGTAACATCATGGTACACATGGAAAAATATACTTTTATAGTGATTGCATATCATATCTAATCTTGCAGTTTTTTTCGGATTTAAACATATTTTAATCGTTACATTCCTTTCTTTGGATATTTATATTTACATATAAAGAAAATATTTTAAATTGTTATCAAATACATAATAGTTAATGAATTGGTGGACGTGCCGAAAAATATTGAATATAATGGTATAATTAACAACAGTAAAAAATTAAGAACGAGTTTTAATTTCAATAATGAACTGAAGGTATCAAAACTACAAAAACTCAAAGTTAAATGTTAAGATTACAGCTGACAGCTGACAGCTGACACCTTTCGTCTCCCAAACGTGCGCCCGTAGTGCATTTAAACTAAGTGTTTTGTTGTTTTTAATCAATTTTCTAAATCTGTGTTAAGCTGTGTATTTTTAAATCCAGTTTACGCTTGTGTAACTAAACTATAGTGAAAAAAACTGTATTATAGAATTATTGTTATTACGTTTAAGGATAGAACCTATTTGTTTTAATATTATTCTGCAGGATAATAATTATGATGACTCCAGAACACCAGCCAAAAAAGCAAAACGGTTAAAAGAAATCTGATACACTAACAAGGTAAATGAATTCCAGCCATTAAAGTTACGAGATCAAAACATAATTCTGTATTTCAGCGATAATGGTAGCCAATAGTGTGAAAATTTTTTGTTATCTGAATTTCATAAGGTCTGAGCAAGTAAAAATCTAGTATAAACTGAGTAGGTTGTACTTATAATTTTGTGTTGTGTTGAGTTGGTATGACGACTGTGTTAAAAAGATCAAATTTTTACAGAATGAATGCAGCGAAAGATTTTAGCTTTTGATGTACAGTGTACGAATCTACCTAATGGAAGAATTTGTACAAACAAGTTATCGAATAACGAAACATAATTAGGGCTGCCTTTAATACGTCTCTAGTATAATATATAGATAATTATAGATAGCACAGTCACTAGGAGGACCATAAAAGCTTTGTTTTTAATCTTTGTGTCAAAGCCCAGTCTCAAAAACACAACAAAATGAAAAGGGAGGGACACTTCGGCTACACAATTGGAAATTTTTGCGCGATTTAATAATACTTTGTCTAAAGTGATCTGAAAACTGGTTGATCGTTTAGAGACTGTTCACAACCATAACCGACAATTTATCTGCGCTAGAGAAGGCCGAAGCTTATTAGAATATAAGCTAAAATGTAAAATTTAACAACTTCAAGGCCACACCTGTATTTTATTTATTTTCACGAAATAACGAACTACCTTGCAGTCTATTCAATAAATATTAAGTTTTCGCTGCAATATTGTACATCTGTGATCAACCACAAACATGACTATTCGTTACGCACGCACGCACACACGAACGTACTTACGCACGCACGTTTTTACACACGTACACACACTATTTAGAGATTGCCTAATCAACGTCAACATAACTAGTTGCCAATGAGTAAGCAGTGGTCGTGATACCTGTGAGAAGTTGGGCACGGAGGCGGTCTTGCGCATGGTGTTAGCGGTGTGTCCGCGCGCCTGCTCCAGCTCGCGCACCGCCACGCTCTGCCGCAGCCGGTCCAGCGTCAGGATGCTCTCCACCGCGCTCACGCCACGCGTGTACTTCTCTGAGGAGAGACGGAAAGAACGTTTACTTACAGATAATGCGAGATGCGTTATCTTAATATTATTGTTACAACCTCAGGCCCCCCCTGGTTGGGATATCAAAATTCAAAGCGCTATCTCAGTGAACGAATATACTATGGAATAAGCCTCTCAGTACATTCTAACGTTAAATATTAGCACCAAAACTCACACAAATACGAAGTATACATACATAAACCACTCACTACGGTATACAAACTCATCAATTGGTCTATTGCAAGTAGTTGTCAAACCATGCGAAATCGCCAAACGGGATTGGTTCTTGGCATGAACTGATCACGCCAATTGGTTCGCGCGTCAGTGTCACTCAGTGTACTGTCTAATGCGTTGTCGCATTGTCAGTCAGGTCGTCTGTTCCGTGGATGTGAATTGTATGAGGGAACCAGTCATAATAAAACAATAATAAAAATGGTCTTTATATAATATAAAATAATAATAATGCCAATTTTTTTCTCTCATTACAAAATGAATTATTTGTAAACGTTATTTGTTTTACAATAGTAAAAAATAGGCAGTTATAAGGACTGCCGATTGAAGTGAAAACTCAATATATGGATAAACTTCGTTTTATTTAGCCCATACCTACCCCCGATTGATCTGAATTTTGGTATACCTATGTATTTCGACGCGCTGATAACGAATATCATAGGCAAACTACTCATAATTATGCGGAACTAATTTCGCATTTTTCTCCCAAATCACTGGCTCCACAAGAAAAATGTATCGAACATAAAATATCAATCTTTTAATGGGCTACAACTTTTGTAGGAAACATTTTTCCGTAAAATTAATATTTTGCCAAATAAACGTAATAAATTAAAAATAATATTTTTTCAAGGTTAACTTGACATTGAAATATGCGGGTATTTTGCCTATAATATTCGTTATCAGCTCGTCGAATTACATAGTTATACCAAAATTCAGATCAATCGGAGATATGAGCTAAAAGGAAGTTCACCCAATATATTGACAACTTAAAACAATATATTTACAATAGTAAAAACATAGGCAATTATAAGGACTGCCGACAGAAGTGAAAACTCAAAACAATATATTGAGTACTCACTATTGTACTGCAGTGATTCTACAAATTAATCAATTAAAATTATGATTGTCGAAAACACTGTTAAAACAATGCACAGTACACACTAGAACTTGTAATATCGGAAGGTTTTCCATTCCAATATTGATTTTCGATATTTGATCCTAATATCGGAATTCAGATATCAATATCAGAATTATACATAGTTTTTTTAATCATTTAAATTTCATTTTACATTGTAAAGTATCAATAGGATAATGAAATAATAAAGTCTTTAGTCCTATTTTATTCTCGTTCGTTGCAAATATCACCTAAATCTGTTCAATTCGGTTTGTTTTTCGCATTAAAAATTCACTAGCTTAATTTTTTTTACGATTTTTGAATTGCAAAATAGTTTTTACTGATAGATGATATTTAACTGCACCAAATGCACCATCTGAAAATGTAATAAATATATATATTATACTGAGTTATTACCTACTACAGTAACTAAATCGAAAAAAACTAAATGGATACTCACAGTACAAATTGGTACAGCGCTTTTAGAAATCATCTGAAATCCTTTCTTCGACAAATATTTTCCTTCTTTAAAATGAATCGAAAATATTGTTGAACGTTTGCTAGGTATCCAGTCATTTTCCTCTCTCTCTAATTGAACAGCTTTTTATGTCTCCACAGATTTTTACGTCTCGGGTCTTGTGGGAATCTAAATCAAAAATAAAGCGAATTTCATTTCTTTAATAAATAGTTAGTATAATATACTTACTACATTATGCATAATCACATCATTAAGAAAGTTAATAGATTTTTGTAGTTTTAGATTTCGGTATACTTACACGTGAAATGTGATTCCACGATCCTCGGAACCCTTGGAAAGGTGATCTGTATGATTTCTGCACCATTTCACAACACATGAAGGCATTTTGAAACCAATTTTTTATATAAATCTTGTTTATGACACTTTTAAAGTCAACGACCGTCCGAACGAGTGACACCGAACTGACTGATTCGCGTTTTGGGTGAGTTTATAAGCCCCGCCCACCGCGGTTGAATTTTCGTTGCGCTATTTTGAGGCATCAAAGATGCTTCCATGCGTATATTAGTTCATTGCGCTATCTAGGCTAAACAAATTATTTTAAACTTATATCATCGCAGACACTGAACATTTTAAATGCAACAAGAATACGGGAATACCCGTTGTATTTTAAAATTATCTAGGCTATCACTGATAATGACATAAACATGTATGTTAATTATATTTTACAAAACTGAGGGAACGCAGTATTTAACAGAGTTACGAAGCCACGTACACTTCCGTTCTCCCTCTTTCTGACCCACTAAGTACCACAAATATTGCAAAACATTCTACAAACCGATGTAGGTTTCCCCATCAGCCGCGCTCGCCTCCTCCCCGGTGGCGGCGATCTGCGCCAGGCTCTCGCGCTCCTCTAACTCCTCGGAGGCTTTCGGAATGTTCGATACCACCTCGTACGTCACGCCCGTGTGCGTTAGTTGGTCCGTTC
This sequence comes from Thymelicus acteon, assembly GCA_951805285.1. Classification (NCBI taxonomy): domain Eukaryota; kingdom Metazoa; phylum Arthropoda; class Insecta; order Lepidoptera; family Hesperiidae; genus Thymelicus; species Thymelicus acteon. Next base: position 5,125,280 of record OX638213.1, on the reverse strand, counting down.
TGAAAGTTATACGATGTCCAATTGAAATATTTATATGTAAATATTTCGTAAGCAAAAATTTTTCTTTACAGTGAAAATAAATTAATAAAAAAACAACGATCATATACTATACTTGAGTCTGTAACACTTTTTTTTATACAACTAGCAAACAAACTGACGATCCACCTAATGGTTAAATGGCTACTGTCGCCCATGGACATTAGGTCACCCTCTCCCATAGACTAAGGAAGAAGAAAAAGAAAGAAAAAAAAAATCTATTTTTCTTATTTCAAAAAAAAAAATTACCGAACGATTTTCTTTCGTATTCTCTCCGTGAGACTCTGTCGTTTGTAGATATTGAGCCCCAGCCGTTTTCTTAGTATGAGATCCATCGGCGCCGGGTGAGACAACCGCACTGTCGTCTTCAATATCAGATACACACGTTCGTTGGCTGAAATATTACAAGAACCCTTATAAACGTCTACTTTGCATATAATTATTCCGACCTTCACACGGTAATATATTCAAATTGAATCAAAATTTATCTTCATAGCGATTGATTCTTATGAAAAAAAAATTACATATTTTTATGATAAAACTTCCCGTTTGGCTGATAGTACAAAAAACCTATTTTGACAACTTTGTCCTTAAATATATCGTTCTTTTTACCTTTTTTACAGATTGTATGTATGGGTTTGGTTACTAGTATAGACATTAATACATATTTACCACTATGTAAATTATGCTCTTTTAAACACGTATACCATATAAACTCATTTTCGCATTTTTTGCAGATGTGCCATTATATTACTAGGTGAGCGATATATATATTTTACAGACGCGGGGCCTTTCTACATTCCATTCATAATACTGTTCTCAACATGTTTACCAATATTTCTATGCGAATTATTTACAAATCAATATTAATTTTGACTGGACTATAAATAAAGTCGTTCAAATGTTATCTTCTGCATTAGATGCCTTCCTTTGTAATTACAGGACATGAATAAAATTACAAAATCACACTCAAGACAAAACAATACTAAACAACAGAGTCGTAATCCGCCGTACCCTCAGTGATCCGGTTGAGGTACTGCGAGTCGTGTATAGAGGAGTCCCACGAGGCGATCGCAGACACGTCCTTGTCGTGGTGGTGCAGGATCTGCAGCTCGTAGAACCGGTTGCCGTGCTCCTTCGGCAGGATGGAGTGCAGCCCCGCCACCGTCACCTCCTCGCCCGACGGGTGCGTCGTCAGGTCGTCCGCTGATGAAATATTATCATAGTTTTACTAAAGAACAATCGACTTCAAAGAATCTGTCTTTGAAAAACACATATCAAAATGTATGGCCATTTATACCCATATATTTGAGGAGTTCTCTCAATTCCTCATGATCATCAGAAAAATATGGGGCCAATCTGGAAGCATACCCTTTCAAATGACACACAAAAAAATACAACTGAATTGAAACAACCCTCTCATTTTGACGTTGACGTTGATGGTTACCATGCCGGATTGCCGCGGAAAGCGTCCTGGGTTCGATTACAAGCGATTCTGTTCTCGGTCTGGGTGTCAGTGTTCTTATCTCTGTGTGTTGTCCATGGCACCCACGACACAGGGAATCCTAGCGTGGGGCTATGAGTGTGGAGCGTTAATAATTAAATTAATAATTATTTTTAAAAGTCGGATAATAATATTGCATAATTTAAGAATGGGATATCTCCCGCTAGGCGAGGCGGTCATGTCTAGAGAGCGGCAGTGCTCTAATTTTTGTACTTCAAATATACCTATGACGTAAAAAACTTGAATGCGAATGACCTTAGTGCAAAACATCCGATCTTTAGTAATAACATACAAGAACAATATTTTAACATACTATATAACAACTTACCGTTGAGATCGAGGAACAACACCGGTATGTGTTGCTCCATGCCGGGCGGGGGGTTCCATGCGGCCGGCGCGCCAGGGATAGGGCTGCCTGGGCTCGGAACTAGGACCTGATAGCAACAATTATACATCATATTCAAATAAAAAACATCACTTAAAAAAAACGTTCAAAAAGTACAGTTCAAGGTCAACTACACTCCGACTTGACTTATGGTTTCCATATTAGTTTTATTTATACTGTTTCTTACAGCGGTTTGAAAATTTACACTCAAAATAAACCTATGAAACGTGAGCTACGCGCAGTCGAATCGCAATTGAGTGTGGGAATACACGTACGGGAGTGTGTGCGAATGTGTGTGTGAGCGTTTTCATTAGTTATTCTATATGAACAAAATTAAATGTATAATTTAAGAATAACTGCCATAATTACCCATATGTTTTGTCTTTATTATATTCCGTTGTGTGTACATAAATAAATAATAAATAAATAAATAACATTTTAAATTTTTATGAATACGGCGATAAACTTCAATACTAAATTACAATCGCTACGTATAACGCTTACCGCATTTCGTTCCTCAGTCAACGAGACCCACTGCTCGACCAGGGACTGCTCGCGCTCCATGTCGCGTTCGCTTTTCATTGACGGCGACATATTCACTAGTTTCTGTGGAGACATCATTTAATTTATTATCGGTTTATGATGATATAATCGCAGTGTAGAAGGGAAGTTGTAGTATAGAAGGGGCCATCCATAAATTACGTCACTCGTTAGGGGGGAAGGGGGGTTCGATGTAGTGTGACATTGTGTGACAAGGGGTAGGAGGGGGTCCTAAATTTCGTGACGTCACATTTCAAAATCGAATAATTGGTATGTATATGTAAATATTATAAAACAATTTATGGAAATAAGACTTATTTCGGAACTGCTGTTTTAATTTGATAAATTCTAGGTGTAAAATTTCATAATATGTGACGTCACACTAGAGGGGGGAGGTTTCACTAATGTGACCAGCTGTGACAAGGACGGGGAGAGGAGTCAAAAAGTCATGAAATTAGTGTGACGTAATTTATAAATGGCCTCCAAGTGTCCGTTTAATATAGCAGACCCTTTGGCTCTGCATACATATACAGTCGTACGTCTGCAACAATTATATTGTCCTTTATCGCTAACAACGATAGTCTAACTGCTGGGATCGGGTCCTCTTACTCTATGAGAAATACCGGCCAAGTCTGGCACGCTGGGGGCAGTGTGCGCCCAACCCAAAGCTAAAGTCGAAGTCAGTCAAATGATTTATTTCGGAACAAACGGCTCACTTAACGGAAGTCAAAATTTACAAAACAATAACGTCATAATAAAATTATAACAAATACACTTAGGGGCCATCCATAAATTACGTCACACTAATTTCATGACTTTTTGACCCCTCCCCCCGTCCTTGTCAGCTGGTCACATTTTTGTAAGACTTCTTCCCCTAGTGTGACGTCACATATTATGAAATTTTACCCAAATTTTACCAAATATTCGATTTTGAAATGTCATCTACATCAACCCCCCCCCCCCCTTCCCCCCTAACGTGTGATGTAATTTATGGATGGCCCCTTATAACAAAACATAATAATTACCTAATAATTACATAATTCAATTTAATTACATTAGTACATTTTAATTATTTTATTATTATACGTTACATTTAATTAATATAATTAGTTAAAATTAGTTACTAATTTAAATATGAGTAGTAAACCTATGGCAATACCTTATGTCTCGGTAGACTATACCTAACTTATCATCGGCTTTATGAAATTATTCACCGTTCGCTCGCCACTGACCTGCAGTTGCGCGTGTAGGTGTTGCCGGCGGCGCGCGAGCGCGTCGCTCCACCGCTCGCGCAGCACCGCCAAGTCCTCCTCCTGGTACGAGTCCAGAGGCTTCTGCAGCCGCGACCTGGGGAACAAGTGTTCATTGATACTAATGTTTTTGATGGATTTGAATTTGATTCAAACGTTTGAGGATTCCAACAACTTATGTCAAATGTGCTACTAAACACGTATTCGTTTGTTGAGCAGTTTCTATGTTTATATCTTACGGCCACTTATCAAAAGCGAGTCATGCGCCAACGCAAGTCCGCTATTCTATCACTCGAATGTTTGCAATTTAACAGATTTCTACCGAATAAAAGAATCAAGCGTAATAATACAGAAAGATGACAAATGCACGAAATAAGAAAAACACTTTTTGGTTGGCACATTGACTATTAACCACACCCCTAGTAGGCACACCCCAGCACGCACGTACGCACGCACCTGTCTGTATCAGAGCCATACCATACTTTTAACGCACCTGACAGTGACGGAGCCGAGCTCGAGGCTCACGATGTGCTGGCACACGATGGGCAGGGTGCCCGAGTTGGCGGCGGGCCGCACGCGCACCGCCACGCGCCGCTGCTGCCCCTGCCGCAGCTGGTGCACGCCGCCCGTCACCATGTCCGTGCGTTGGACCACCTGCACGCACACACACAGACACGGACATGTAGTGATATAGATTGCAAACCAAAAATAGTATGCTACTGCCTCGTGTGTATACGGCCTCGGCAGTTTCATGCGACGAAAAATAATCTTAAATTAAAATTAAAAATCCCCCGACAGTCTTATTAACACTAAACATAGCAAAGAACACTCTCGATTAAGTCACATTCAAAACCAACAAAAAAAAAACTAGATCAAAATCGGTTCATCCGTTTAGGAACTACGATGCCACAGACAGTCATACAGATCCAAAGACACATAGACACACAGATACACACACAGACACGTCAAACTTATAACAAAAATTTTTCGTCGGGGGTTAAAAAACCATAATTGTAATATAACAATTTTTGTAACTTACGATAAGGCTTAAATTTCAAGGAATGCTGTATCTGCGTAAGCATATCAACGTTTTAAGTTTTGACCTTTGTTTATCTTTTGGACATTCAGCTCCTAGTTTTTACTGCCGCGCTCAATTTGCAGATATACATATATTTTCCAAGTACCCTCAGATATTTGATCTACAATATGTCTACCCAAGAACATCTGTGTCAATCTTCGAATAAGACTGTCGAGGGACTGTAGTCGGGTAGCAGATGGTATTACAATCCCAACGCACTAACCTCAACGGGCGCGTACTCGCCCTGATCATTGAGCTCGTGTATCTCGACCCAGAGCTCGATCTTGCGCGTGAGCTCGGCCCAGCGGTCGGCCAGCGAGCGCGCCTTGGCCAGCTGCTGCGCCTCCACCTCCCAGTTGCCGCGGGACCGGCTGAATCCGGCCGACCGGTGGCCCCACACCTCGATCGACAGCGCGCCCTCTGGACACAGATGGATTAACTTTAATGTGTCATCTATACAAATAAATAAAATTAGAGTGTCTGTTTGTAATATTAAAATAACCGCTTTTTACTAAGTGCATTTGGATCTATACACGGTATACCAAAACAACATTTTTACAATTTTTGTCTGTCTGTTTGTTCCGGCTAATCTCTGAAATGGCTGAATGATTTTGACTTTCACTGGCAGATAGCTGATGAAACAAGGAGTAACTTAGGCTACTTTTATTTTAGAAAAAAAAAATTGTTAGGCAATACGAAGTTCGCCGGGTCAGCTAGTATAATATAAGATCGTAATAAAGGTTTTGATAAGGATCGTAGTAATAGCTGGCATACTTCATAGTGTCGTTGCAGTGCAACTTACATTGTTGTTTACATTGTTACATTGTTGCAGTGCAACTTACTTGCGTACACAAAATGTAATGGTTTTGTTAATAGCTGACGTATTACACGGTGTCCGAAGTGGAAGTTACGTCTGCGTATACAAAATGTAAAGATAATGATTAAGGACGCCGAGAAACGGAAATTTCGAATAGCATGATTTGCTATCGCTTTATTGCAAATATACAAAATCAAACATGATATTAGAACTACAAACATGAATTCCAAAATAAATAAATAATAATAAATAAAGGCTTACACACTAATATCCCCGCAGTAGGTTTTTACCTGTGTCGCGGGTGGTAAGGACGACACATATAACACATCACAATAACACCCATGACCCGAGTACAAATATTTATCCGTCACACAAACATCTGCCCCGGCCGGGAATCGAACCCCGGACCCCTCACTTTGCAGGCAGGGTCGCTACCAACTAGGCTACAGGGTCATCTGCAAATGTGACTAAACTAATATCACAACTGATCCAATCTACTCAAATTTTTCAACTAAATATATCACTCGATAGCGATTAACAAAGAATATCAAACACCAAACCAACCTGCACAGTGCTCGATGAACTCCTCAGTGAGCGGCACCGTGAAGTCCTTCCTGTGATCGAACCGGAACGTCAACAGGTGATGTCTGGGCGACGTGTTGTTAGTGCTCGTGCTGTTAGCGGTCGTGCTCGCGGGCGCGGCGGGCGGCGGCGGCGTGTCGGCGCTCACGTGCGGAGGGACCACCACTGGCTCGCCGCCGCCCCACAGTGTGTACTGACAGAACACGAAGTTGGAGAGGGATGGGGGCAGGCCCGTCGCTTGCTTGATCGCCACGCGGATCGTCACCTGGACACGATGAGAGGTATTAGTGCGTTGAAAAGACAATGAAGCTATTATACACAACAAGGTATTAAAAAAAAGATGACATTTTGAACAACAGGCGGTGTTATCGCTAAACAGCGATTTCTTTAAGACAAACTTAGGGTAAAGATTAAGAAGAATAGAAATGTTGAAGAGTAAAAATACCAGAACACTGGCAGTTAAGTCTACTCTTAATTCACAAGACGTTCAGCTACTCTTGTGCACCTCAGTGGTGGAATGATCAACCAATCTAGCACGCCCTTTTATTCTGAATGAGCACTTGTCGCTTAAATGTTTTAGATAATCAAAATTTTATATTGCGTCTGATGCTTAGGTGTAATTTTGTCAATTAATTAAATCAAAAATCATCATTACAATAGATTCAGATACAAACCGTTAAGCTGTTAGCACTGGATCAATCAATAAACATAAACTACCTGTTGCGTGGCCTGATCGACGGGTTCGTCGTCATCTCGCATGTCACCAGAACTGTCCGAGGCCGCCTCGCAGATGCGATCCTGCGGAAATTGCCCGGCAACCCGACTGATTTCAACCTGTTGATAAACAGACCAGTATACTTTATGTATGTTTTCATGTGAACAAACAAACAAAAACAACGATGCCTCGTAACGGTTTTAGAATAGCAATTTTCTGGAACGAAATGTAAATTTAATATTCACATTTAATATTGCTACAAAGAATTTGGAAAAATATTAAATACCTATTTATATAGTAATATTTCTTGGAAATTTTTGTTGTAGTTTAACTCCTTATCTGTCGATTTCGTATTTAAGCCCGTAGTATGAAATTTTATGGGGAGTAAAATCAATTTTTTTCCGTTACGTTATGCGTTATGTTTGTAATTCGAAACACAGAATCTCGATGGCGTTGGAAAATTCAACCCCCAAGAGGATGTAAAGCCTAAGGGGGTGATAAGCATAATTTCCGCGTGCGAAGCTGCGGGCAACAGCTAGTAGTCAATAATCTAAGATACCTGCAACCTCCCAGCGACCTCCCCCTGTTGGCTGATGATGGGCGTGTGGTAGTCCAGCGTGACGTCATGGAACAGCGCTTCCAGGAAAATGTTGGCCACGCCGATCAGGTTGTGGTTCTCCTGCGACTCGTAGAACGGGTCCAGGGACTTTTCGCTTTGATCCTGAGAATATAGGATACAATTACCTTCATGTTGATATGAAACTGATTTAAAAAACAATATTCAACATAAGTATGTAATGTACAATGATTTTAAATATGATATAGTTTATACTAAAACATCCATAATGACGATGAACGTAAAGTGAAATGAAGAGTATAAGATGAAGTCAGCTTTTCTAGTGAACGTAATACATACATATGAATCAATCCATGTATCAGTCATTATTTTCGCAAATGATGGATTGATGACTAACTAAATGTAATACGATACAAATAAATACGGACAATTTACAAATGAGACACACAAGACATTTACACAAAATAATAATATTATTTGGTATTGTTGATGAATACTAATAATAAATGCAATTCAAAAACAGGATTTTTTACGAGTGCTTAATTTTGAGAAATTATCTTTAAATGAGAAGGTGACTGAGCAGAGATTTTCGAGCTTTTTAATAAAGGCCAACTACAGCGATTGAAAACGTGCTTCTCTATCGACAACGACGTTATATCAAAACTACACGCACCCTCGGGCTTTCGGGCTCTATTTGCAGTGGCTCCTGAAATTAAAGTGACACTGATGATGACGACTCGCTAACAATACTACAACTAGAACGTCAACTAGTAGTAGTTACTGTTAGTTTCATATTAGTAAGCGATTTAGTGATGACCGATGATTCTTGTTACGATGATGTCTATGTGCTTAAAAATAAAAACTATATAATAAAAACTAAGAATGTTTTTTTTTTTAATTAGTTTTTAGTTTCTTTTATAATTTGCATAGTTCGAGCAACACCACATAAACACCGTTCACGGACTCGAAAAATAAGAGCGATTCGCTCGGTACTGATCCGATTCGACTATGTGTGCACTGTTCGAACGCACTTAACATAGTTATCTTCTCATGTTTTCTATTTACGCCCGAAACTAACAAATAATCTAATCCAAAAAATGGTTGTCTGTAAAGTCGGTTTACGGACGGTAGTTTAACGTGACAACGTCTGTTCGTGGTATAAGTTTAATTTACACTTTTGTTTACAAACCTTTTAAGTAAAATTATAAGTTCACTAATTAGTCTATTCAACTCCGACGCCAGAAACGCTCGCGTAGAAGAGAGACGCAAGGCGCGCGCCGGTCGAGCGAGCCTCTCTCTTTAATGTTGCGCGCGCATGGTAACGTTCCGGCAAATCTTACTTGGTCGTTCCACAGTTTTTGTGAATGACACCCGAGTCAACCAATTTATAGAGGTTGTCACGTCAAAAAATACAATTGAACATTGAAAATTATAGGTAAATCGGTGTATTCATATAGGTGTATTCATATATAAATATTATCATTTATAAATATATGTTTATACATATTATTAATGTATTACGCCATATGTGGAATTCATTTTCAATCGTCAATCTATAGTTTCTGTACTCGATCGTTTATCACTTTCGGCCGAGGCAGTTATGCCTCAATCTCTCGCGCGACAAGCTCCACCCACCACATCGAGCTGGTCCTCGTTCCGCTGCTGGCGGCGGCGCCAGTCGTCGTACAGGTCGCGCATATCCACCAGCTTGTTGTCCAGCTTCTCCATGGACCACACCTGCGCGCCGCGCGTCGCGCGCCGCACCATGATCGCCGGCTCCGAGACGAATGCGCCTCGCTGGAACACGTGCGCTTGAGTTACAGCGATTCTTTTAGGGTTATACGCCCCAACTCAGAGTCACTAACGGTTACTTAAATCGCTTCTTAGTAAAGAATCACCATACAAATTCTGTACTAAAGAGCGATTTAAGTAACCATTAGTGACTCTGGGTTGGGGCGTTAGACTATACAATGCTGATGGTTAGAGGATGAGAACTTGGTCGACGCCTCGCTGGAACACAAGCGGTTTGTTTAGAGCGATTGTTTTGAAGTTTTAGACAATACAATGATGATGGTTAGCGATTGAGAACTTAGCTTAATGTCTGTTGGTCTGTGTATTAGTTTGTGATACTTTTAGAATCGGGTTATCATACTTGAATGAGATTCTCAGTGATATATTTTAGTAAGAAAAAAATAAAAATTTTCGAATGCAAATTCGTTGTTTTTTGCATCATAGTATAATTAAATTTTCAATTCTAGGTTAACATTATGTGCTTGTTTGCGTTTACACTACATGCTATTATCAATGATATCAATGACTAAAACATAGTGTCCCCACTATTAATCACACAATCGTTAATATTTCTAAGCATATTAATATTAATTAACACAACACCCTTCCTGTTACAACGTTGGTTAGTGCCGTAGTGCGACAATCATACTTACTACCTTTCTATTGGGGCTGAGGTTCTGGGGGGGGATCTGGAGGGTAACGCTGAATCTGGTGTTCCGTCTCATCTCCTCGGCGAGGAAGTTGGCCTCTTGTACTAGCGCGTTCGCACGCAGTATGTCCGCTTTGAGACGCCCGAGCGACCGTTTGAACGTGTCGTCGCGCTCCGCCGCCCAGCGCTCCACACGCGCCGCCGTTGTGGGCGTGCACGCTGTCATTTTACCTGCAATACCATAGTTTTGAATTATAAAAGTGTAGGCGAAGCAATTACCATCGTAATATAGAAATATATATGTACGTCCTAAGCCTTACTCTGAATTGCACTGCATTGTATCGTAAATCTGAATCCTAACTCTAGTGACGATGAATCCGGTTTACTCGGACTCAGTTGATCAGCGAGAGCTGTCACGGTCTAAACCAAACTATCACGCTAATATTTTTTGACTCATAGGTGTATTTCTTAACCATAGGTGGAGCCACTTAATCCCTACATTCACCCTTAGCATTTCGATTATAAGAATATAGAAACAAAATTTATAATTTCTGAATAGAAATCCTACGTAATATACAAATTTGTCCGAACAAAAATCAAACTGTAGTTCATTCGAAATAGCAAAGACTGCTGTCATGAAATGCACTTACCTAACTTGAGAGGATCGTACGAATACGGGGGATATGGCGTAGAAGGCGACAGTATATTCCGAAGCTGTTGGAACTGTCTCTCGTACTCCTGTCGCTGTTTCTCCAGAGCCACTGGGATAAAATAAAAGAGTAATTTAAATTATAAATATCCATTAAATTCAATTAAGAAAATGTGTATATTCACAAAGTAACAATGTTACAAGTACGTTATCAATACAAATAAAAAATTAAAATTAATACTACATCACCACTTACCATTAGGCAGGATTATAATCAAGCACTAATTTATTAAGTTAATAGTCCTATAATTCAACCGTAGATCACATCACCACTTCCTATCAGATTAATCTAACGATAACTAATAATAATACAATGTTAAAACAATAGTATACTAACCCTGCTTGTCCTCTTCGTGTTGTTTCTCGAGCCTGGATATGGCGGTCTGGATGGGGTCGTTGCTGAGCTCGTTCAGCATGATCTCGTCGCGCGCGAAGTTGTAATCGATGGGCTGCGCGGGTGTCTGTGGCTCGGACGCTGCCGCTGCAAACATTTACAAAGCTAACAACATGTTGAGGCACAAGAGTCGAGTAAAAAAATGTCGCGTATGAGCACAAATATTATTTAATATTCAAGTTACATGTATGCGACCGTCCGTAGCCTGACAATCTCGTGACTAACGGTGCGGTGCATTAGTACATCGTAGCATACAATATGTGTAGTTCCTACAAACATTTATCTACCAAAATTAGGGAGACACACACGCTAGGAGGATATATATTTTAAAATTTTCTGATTTCGTTATCGCACGTCGTCATTATTGATTTATTCATTCGTCATCGATATCAAAATGTGATTCGCTTACAGACCTGTACAATCTTCTTTCATTACAAAATAATTTGAAACTCAAATCACTATCTTACACGCATCAACGCATACGTACACGCACACGCACACCCACCTGCAGCATGCTCCCCGCACACGGTCGCCACCTTGGGGCAGTTGACGCGGAAGAAGTGGTGGTTCCCCCACAGGATGCGGTCGGCGTGTCCGAGCCGCACGCGCGACACGGCCGGGGTGCCGTTGACGAAGCAGCGCGCGCCGCCCAGCGGCTCCATGTGCAGGTGGCCGCCCTCCACCAGCAGCTGGCAGTGCTGTGGCTGGATGCCCAGACCGGACAGCTGGATGTCTGCGGAGCTGTCCGCGCCCACCAGCGTGCGCTCCTGGGAATGTTTAGTGGTTGTAGGGGGTGAAAGCTTCTATATCGACATTGCGGAGACGAGGTTTACGTATTTGTTAGTATAGCAGTCTCAGTAATACTTATTCTATTAAATCAAATGTTTATCTATTTCGGTTCTCGAACCGTAACAAAAGCTCTCGAGCTATGTGACAGACAGGACGGACAGGGAGAACGGATAAACGGCAGAATCTTATAAATAGGGTCTCATTGGTACCCCAAAAACGCCGAAACCCCTAAAACATCACCGTTTTGGTGAAATATTTAACTACTGCGTAAATACAATACAACAACAACAAACATTTACTCCATGTAAAACGTACCTTCAAGTAGTACACGAGCAGTTCGTTGAGCGAGGGGTCGGCGTTGAGGTTGACCAGGTAGTACTTGTTCTTCTCCACCTTGATGCCGCTCGCCTGAACGCTGATGCCCATCTTCTCCAGCGCCTGCTGTCGCTCGCTCTGGATCCGACCTGAGCAAGGAAATCGATGAAGTCATGTTAAGTTTTCGCAAGGATCAGGAAGAAATTAAGTGTTAGTCTAAACAAGTGTGCCGTTACCAAATACCATGTAACCAGAAAACTTTACAAGAGATCACGGGTAGATTGAAAGACTTTATGAAAAGCAGTACACACCGGTTTCAACTAATTTCTCTTCCCACGTGCGCGACATTTCCTTCATCAAATGTTCACTTTGTGCCAACTGCTCGTGCACGTCCTCACCCACAGGGGAACCCTGGAAACCACACATAATAAAATTATGTCCTCGTTAGGTATTGTTTAAATCAAAATCTTGTATTAGATTCAATATGTATGTTCAGACATGTTATGTAACTTTAGAGGGTGAACTGTATCAAATGGTGTGTCAAAAGTGTGTTGAGAAAATACTACAGAACTGAGAATTAGTAGGTTAATTAGTAGGAGAATAATGAGACTCACGGTAGCATGTTTGAGCATCTCCTTCAACGCCTCGACCTCCTGTCGCAGCTCTCGGATGATACGCGCGTTGGGGTCCTCGTTGACGACCGCGTGGTTCACGATGCGCTTGGCGCGGTCCGCGTACCGCAGCGTCGACAGAGTCTCCTCGTAGTTGTCCGCCGCTGGAGATATCGTCGCCACCTGGACGACAACATCACAATGGATCATTAAGATTAGCTTAAGGCAAACTAGGTATCTGGCTAGAGGCGCACAGTGGGATGGAAAAAGGATATTTCCCAGTCATAGGGTTTTCAAAAATTTAATGTAGTTTTTGACTGTTTCAAATATGCAAGCTTGTAGAAGATGTGAAAACAATGACATAATGTAACAGTCATGTTTCGTTGTTTTGAAAAAATACCAAAAAAATTTGTTTATACATGTCAAATGCATGAACTCATAGGTATTATTATAAGGAACAACTCAAAACATCATAGTAGACAATGGGCTCAGTCTCCCGCAGATGGTGAACCCAAACCTCAAGTTACACATCAAGTTGGATTATACCCAAACACCCATTTATTTAAAATAAGTAAAAATCAATATACCATGACAGTTTTGCTGTTCCCTCCGAGGTTGTCTTTCAGCAGCCAGGTGAGCACGGAGTCGCGGTACGGCACGAACTTGTCCTTGTTGGGCTTGCCCGATGACTGGTCGGCCAGCTTCGATATCACGAGACCCAGCGTCGTCAGAGACCTGGAAAAGTTCAACGAATTAACAAACATCCGAATGAATAAACAGAAGTCTCAACGAAGAAACAAACGTCCAAACTAATTCTTCTAAAAAAATAACCGACTCCAAAATTAGGGATAACTCAAAAACTACTAGTCAGATCTCAAAAAATGGGACCACATGACAAGCATCAGCTTTCGAATACAAAAAGAATCATCAAAATCGGTACACCCAGTAAAAATTTATCAGGTAACACATCTAAAAAAACAGTCTAAATTCAAAACCTTCTTTTTTTTTTGAAGTCGGATAATAAACAAACGTCCACGCACTACGCTCACCTCAACGTATCAACGTACTAGGACTCAGTCAGTATCGAGGGAGACGACAGTATATCTATACAATCAATCACAAAACGAGGACAATTTAACATCAGCGTTTTCCGAACCAGTCTGTGATTAACCTGTAAACGGATTACGGCGACAGAAGCTCTCAAACTCGAAGCCATATAAACCGCGAAAGCGGATTAGTATTACTCGCAATGCAAAACTTAAATAAGTGTTACATTAAAGTACCCGATAATCTGCTTACAATATGCTTAAAAATTATTGATAAGAGTGAATTTTTTTGTCTGTAAATAAGATACCTTATTATTGCCAGTGTACCTACTACATAAAACATCGATATCTAATGTTTAGGTATAAAAGGTATAACTCTTTCTCATAATTACATAATAGTTCATTTAATTCCTAGACTATCTTCAGCCTTCTTACCCGGTGTAACAGCGCACGATGTCTGAGTGAACACGTGTGATCGAGCGTGACAACTCGCTGGGCATGTTCGTCGCGGTTGTCGCGCTTGAATGAAATATACTTGGCTTCAACCCATTGATGGTCCACTACTGGGAACGGGTCTCCTCTTGTAGAGGCATAGAGTATACTCCACCATGTTGCTCAGGTGCGGATTGGTCGAGGGGCCAACTCAATTGCCGGAAGTTTTCAAACCGCCCGAGGGCCTCCGACATGACTTAACGACTGCTATCTGACGATAACAACCCAGACCGATGGCTTTACGTGGCCTCCAAGTACGGAAGCGCTCAAGAATTTAATACCACTGGCGGTCACCCATCCAACTACCGACCGCGCCCGCTGTTGCTTAACCTAGTCGATCACTGAGGATCGAAACAAGCCGCCAGGCTATGAGCGCTTCATTACTTACTTATTGATATTGGAGCCCTCCTTCAGCCTATCCCCGACCGCACCAGTCTTCACCGCCCGCTCGGAGCCAGCGAGGTCGACGAGCGACAGGCGCGCAACCTTCTCGCCGGTGACGCCGGTGGCGGCGTCGCACAGCGTCTGCGTCAGCACCACGCTGAACACGGCGTGCGAGCGCGAGGACTCGCTGTTCATGTTCGTCGCGGCCACCGTGCGGGACTTGTTGCCTTCGGTCATCAGGTTGTCGATGTCCTGGAGACAAACAACATTGATTTACATTGGATTATTTTGAATAATCTGTTATGTATAGCAGGTTTTCAATAGCTGTAGTATGTAAATCCATTCTAAATTGTGTGAAAAATTATGTGAAATGTACCAAAAGGCACCGACTACATTAAAGGCTCTAACAGCGGACTGAAATGGTGTCATTTATCGTCCTACTATACTTACGATCCCATATTAGGCTCCGACCCTTACTAACACCCCCATCAATTTTTAGGAAGCACCATGATAGTGTACCGCTAACAAAGTTTAGTAATATTGTGTAACTTTAATTGTCCATTACCATTACTCCACGGCATTGGCACTCCATTGGATCTGTGTAGTCATCCCAATAATTACTGTCCCAGCAGCGCGTTCAAGAGAACGATTAAAGAACAGAACAATTAAAGGCATAATCTGTCCCGTTGAGTAAGTGCGAGTTGACCCTATGAGGAAATTTCACAAGCCTTCAGTTTTCTTGAAGATTTTTTTTTATGCCTTAAGCAGGCAAACGAGCAGACGGGTCACCTGATGGTAAGTGATCGCCACCGCCCATGGACATTAGCAACTCTAGGGGCATCACCAATGCGTTGCCGGCTTTGATTATTCAATTATTTGTGAATGCAATAAAACAACATGTTTAGCGTTTATGTATTCAATAAAGATGGGACTGTTCCAACGTTATGGAAATCCGCATTTATTACACCCATACATAAAAAAGGAGCAAAAAATAAAATTGAGAATTATAGACCCATTTCAAAACTATGCCTGTTTGCGAAAATATTTGAAAAATTAATACACCGACAACTATACTCTGCTCTTAAGCCCCATTTCACCGAAAATCAACATGGTTTCCTTAAAAACAAGTCTACGACCTCGAATCTCATTCTTTGTAGTGAATATCTGTCAAGACATATGTCAGAACCGGCACAAGTCGACGTTGTGTACACTGACTTTATGAAGTGTTTCGACAGAATAGACCATGTGATACTCTTGCGTAAACTATATGCTGCTGGGATACGGGGAGATTTATTTAGATGGTTCTGCTCCTATACAATGAACAGAAACCTAATAGTTGTACTTAACGGTTATAAATCATCAAAAATGCTTATCCCATCAGGTATTCCGCAAGGCTCATTGCTTGGACCTCTTCTATTCGTTATTTTTATCAACGACATCACGAAATACTTTGCTTATTCTAAAATTTTACTATTCGCGGACGATGTAAAGATTTTACATGCAATTCACTCATTAGAAGACGCCCTTAATCTTCAAAAAGATATAGACTCATTCCAAAACTACTGTAAGCAATCAAAATTGGACCTAAATATATCTAAATGCTTTATTTGCTCTTTCACACGTAAATCCAACCCTATATTATTTGATTACAATATTTACAACACCCCTTTAACTAGAGTTGATTCTATTAAAGATTTAGGTATCACTTTCGACTCCAAACTGCTTTTCGATAAACACATAGACGACGTAGTCAGTAAGGCATCAAGAGCACTCGGTTTCATACTTCGCCTATCTGCAGAGTTCAAAAACATAAAAACAATTAAGATCCTGTATTGCACCTTCGTACGCTGTCACCTTGAATACGCATCTCAAGTCTGGAATCCTAAATATGATACATATGTAACACGTATTGAACGAATACAGAAGAGATTTCTTAGGTATTTACAATATCGGAGCAAAAATATTACCACAGGGTACACTGAACAATGTCGAACACACCATATACTTCCTTTGTACGAGCGTAGACGAATAGCTGATTTGGCTTATTTGTTTAACATATTAAATGGTTCTGTAGACTCTCCTGAGCTATTGAACAACATCACATTCAGAGTTCCCAGATCAAACAGCAGATTACAAGCTCCCCTCTTCGTCCATCCATCAAAGGTCAACTATAGACGGAACTCCTTCTTCAGTAGGGCAAGTACAGCATTAAATGCTACTGTGCGGGATTGTGACATAGACTTATTTATTATTTAATACTAGTGTATCAAAATTAAAGCGAATTATGACTCTTAACTTTTTCAAACCCAATAACTAGTTTTTAAAGATAGTATATTAATCAATTAATTTAAATACATCCATGAAATGCAGGCACTGATGGGAATTTCTACATGAATGTAACATCATATCAGTATTCTGTATTCCTTCATACATTACAGTTTAATATATCTACCGACTTAGCAATTTCAATAATAGGTAATTATTAATATTACCCATATCTAAATTCTTACACGTGAAAACTTGTAATTGGCTTTCTCTCACAGTTATGACGCTCAAAAATGTTTGTAAACTAGCTGTAAGTTTTCCAAAAAAAAAAAATAAATAAATAAATAAAAGTATGTCTGTAATACATGCATGATGTTGCGTACAGTTCACGTACGACAACGGCGCCGCTTAACCTTATATTTCTATGTTTATAGAGAATAAATATTACCCGGTCGTTCTTTCATTTCTCCCTCATTCTGTTTGAATTGGCTCGTGTATCCACGCCCCGGGCCACCAAAACAATCTCTCGGTCCCACGTGAAACTTCGCAAACACAAGTAGTTTGTACACACATAGACATAGTCTAATAAATTGCTACTCATAAACCGTTCACGTTTCAAGTACCTAAATAAACAATACTTTTTATGTGTAAATGTACGATCAATTTGTATTACGTATACAATTGTTTGGTAAACGATTGGAACGTTATATATCGAGTAACAACTGTTAATAGACATGTTTGTTGATAGCTCGTACTTACCTTTGTCCAATGTCTATAACATGTCTGTCTATAACAATGCATTGCATAGAAACCTAGTGCACATAAATGTGGCTAATCCTAGAACTACCTACAGTTGACATACTTTATTTATTATCAAGGTAATAAGTTGAAAGTAGATACATAATTAACCATCAAAAGAAATTAATTACGATGACACTGTAATAAATCGAAATGAAACCTTCGATTTTCCACAGATAATTATCGCCGTCAAAAGTTTATATAAGAAATCCATATTGACGTTTCAATTAGGAGCAAAAAGAAATCAAAAGAAGAAAACTAATTACGGACGATGATTCGATTTGCTCGTCGATCGAGATTGATTGCGCAGAATGAGTGAAATAACTACGTCACTTGCCAATTGGCATCATAGGAATACGTAATAGGTAGGTACTAGGTTTCAGATAAATATAAAAGGTCAATAATGCGCCTTTAATTTGAGTGAAGCCACAAAAACTACGCCGAATTCGTATATTCGCATCACGCACACACGTGACGTGTGATTTACAATTTTTAGGATAACAATGGATATAGTATTCGAAAACAGTGGCCACTATAATATTATAAGAGTATACTTCTGCAATAAAGATCAGATAAATAATTATTCAGAAAAGAAAATATGCAATAATAAAAATTGCAGATTGAAAATAATACAAGTCTCACAAATAGGCAGTAAATTCACTTCCACGCTTGTGATTATGCCGTTTATGCAAAATACCTATTTATATTTTGCATAAACATTTCCGACTGCACAACTAGTTGTGCCGTCCAGTTGGTCAGTAGGTCAGCCAACTGCAAAACAATTACAAAAATGGTGGAATGAACACATATCATCAAGACACATTTGAAATGGGCTTGAAACTCTTTCATCACACTTGCCTAACTTTGAAAATAAATAATTATTCATTTATATTACGCAAATATATGCGAAAAGAAAAGACGCGAGCTCGATTTTCAGACCAACCTAGAGTTATGAATTTAAAATAGATGTCTGTATACTAAACAACATAATGTATCTTTAAAGCTGATTAGTATTTTGTGTCCTTAGAATATAAGTGTGCTCTACGCCAGATAACGTTAACTAAATTACCAAGAAGAGCCTTTTAAGTTTCATAGTGGTCTCTCGTGTACGTGTAAAAATAATAGGGTTATTTAATCTTATCTATGAGCTGAAAGCTTTTTCGGCTACCAACATGGTTACTTTAGATCAATCTTTCTCAAAGTGAGAAATAACGCTCTCTTTCAGGCTTCGCTGGTCCACAGAGGGACCATAGGAGACCTAAGAAAAATTGGAAGGCTTTAACAAGAATGTAAGGAGAAAGTCGCAATCTAAAAATCTCAAAAATAAGTTTTCCTAATGCCAAACTCATAATTAACACTAAATAGGACATTAATTATTTGAAATATTTAACCTGCTACATAATTTTATGTGGTTCATTTTTCAAATGCCTAAGTCATGCGTGTTAATGTTATTAATTAAATAATGAGCTATAACTTTCATCATGTCAATCACGTAATAATTTTGAGCATGCTTTAGAATACTTAAGATTTACGAAATCGTAACCAAACCGCTTGGGAACAGCGAAATATCATCGGAAGATCGGAACCGACCCACGGCCTCTTAATGACCTCCACTGACTCCTGATTGGACCCATGGGGAGGCGCTTCCGCCATCCCGGCCCTCCAAGTTGCAGATACAAATTAAATTACAATCTGTTTGTGCTATACAAACTTCTCGCCTTCAACAACTCACAAACTTCTCCGGATAAAATAATTAATTTTATACAGACAAAACATTCAATCTTCGCATCCTTCACTTCTTATTAATTATATAATTTTACTATTTTTCTGCTTCTTTTATGCAAATTTTCCCCGTTTTCCTGACAGAGGGCTAAATACCTGACCGCGGTCAGGTCAGTTACCAGATGCCAGATATACCGGGCTCGAATTCCAATCGGATTATACCTACATTATACATATAATTACGATGATGTCGCATTTGTATCCAAGGCACCCACAAGTCCCAGAACACCGAAAATGTACAAGTACGCATGGCACAGTTTAGTTTAATACACATATTGGCACAAATATTGACGAGGTGATAATCATGGAG
Source organism: Thymelicus acteon (assembly GCA_951805285.1). Classification (NCBI taxonomy): domain Eukaryota; kingdom Metazoa; phylum Arthropoda; class Insecta; order Lepidoptera; family Hesperiidae; genus Thymelicus; species Thymelicus acteon. The sequence continues at coordinate 5,105,461 of OX638213.1, read as the reverse complement.
CCCATTTAGTGATAATCTTATCTTGTACTGACTGACATTAGGGCTTTTGTTAATAAAATTTATTAATATCTCCATGATTATAATTTTCACTTGAAATACGACTGACAATTTTAATTAATAAATAGATAAATAATAAATAGATATAACATAAGAATAAATTAGCAACAACACTTTTAATCAAACAAACAATTGTATAGTTCATACACATGAGGTTTGTTATTCCGAAGGTTACTATTACTGTGAACGCTGCGGGAACCACCACCTGTGCTCATTAATTCCCGACCGACAAATTATCATGCAATCTACCTAATGGCCGTACTTACTCCTCACTGAATTACACGCGTTTTGTGATTCGCACAACACATGAGTGCTACTTACGTCAGTTATTTGCACATAGCATGGCACTTCATACATATTATACGTTAATACCACACCGCAATAATAACTTATAGTGGTGTAATGCATTTGATGTCGAAAGAAAAACCATCACCGACGGACATTGTGTCACATCGGCTTCGATTTCATATGAGCTGTTTTCCCTTCAAGAAATCAATGGGAGCCATAATTGTTGTAAATTCAGTATAATAAATCCTTGCCAATGTCGATATAATGTGGTTGCTGTCTCACGCAGACTTTTAAGGAAAACAATCCCGCCTTACATAATAATCGTTCCTGTAACCTTTAACGGTTCCAAGCAGCTGAATATTTTTCTACTTCATTTACTCTTTTATCGACCAATACACATAATTTACACCATCTTTCCATCCATTCATCCCTTCGCCCAACTTTTCATATGTATAATATAGGTAACTTATACCCCTTGATATGGTAAAGTTGACCACAATACTGATTAAACCATTGATTACTGTAAAACTAATCACATTATCTAACATTGTAGTAATCTCACTGCAGAATTAGCTGTATCTGATCTATGTGGCTACAAAATTACTGTAATGGACGTAATAAACGCATTGTTATAAATTGTCTATAGATGCATTCCAAAACGTTCACCTTTGTCACTGGATAACACAAATGTGAAGAGAGTTGGTAGGTACTAAGTACTCGTACTACTTGTAGAATAAATATTACTTGTAAATGGTTGTGAGTACTTGTAAGTTTGTGAGTTTCTTATCATTGAATTACATGTGTGTACCTAATGAACACATAAATCACAAATGACCTCATCGTATAAAACTCGTACACAAATCAAATTCAATTCAGTCGCTGTGTAGCCTTTATTTCCATCCGAGAGAGCAGTAAAGGAAGAAATATATTGTAACTAGGCATTTTATTTTCATTTTGTGTCTGGGGTTGTTGCTATCAATTTCGAATTTACATTGTTTTCGCGTAAGAATCCTACGATGGTAATAACTCGATATTCAGGCCCCAAATTCCACGGTCCGGGGGTCGGACAGCATAGAAGCGTTTTCAATTTATCGAAACGCCAGCATTTTATTTGCGCATCAGTTTACGTTACGTCGCGACTAACGAACCAGAAATACGGAGGCACGAATGAAATGTCGTGTGTCGTGTTAGGTGAGTCTGATTTCGTAGTTCGTCTTCAAAAAGCAGTTTTATATTTCCAGAGTGGCCGCGCCCACCAGTGTTGCCAATGCTACGGCAATTACCGTGTTCTACGGCTTTCAGGCCAAAAAATCACAAAATCTACGGTCTACGGCCCGAACCCTAGGGCCGTAGCAAAATCTACGGCTTTTCCGGCTTTTCGCAAATTCTACGATCTTTTTGTTATTTATTATTTTTGCAGACATTTAACGAATGTTAAAACCCTTAAAACAGCGCCAATAGGCTAATATGAAAAGTGTTCCTTGTTTTGTGGACATCAAATTCACTGCCAACGACCTTTTTTTTTTAGTCCCAGCGTCCGAGCGTGGTATATATTGGCATAATTGGATAGCATAATATATTGGCAGCTACACAGCTGACACGGCCCACAGTTGATCTTTTTCCATAGAAACACGGCTTTTTTATCTAATGTACACGGCCTTCCAAAAATTTTCATTGGCAACACTGGCGCCCACCAACGTGTCACCACGGCAAGCGAATACGAGCAAACTCATTGGAACTTCTGTGAGTGTCGACGTGAACTTAAACTACACTCAACAATTCTTTTTTTACGTACAATTTGTATGTACTACGACTACTACGTACATATATACTCGTATTTGTATATACTCGTAGTTAATGCGGCAATGCGTGACATAGTATGGTTGAAGGCATTGAACGAAAAGTCGAATACATAAATAATAAATAAATAAATAACGCTTCACACTCATAGCCCCACACTAGGATTCCCTGTGTCGTGGGTGCCATGGACAACACACAACATAGACAAGGACATTCACACCCAGACCGAGAACAGAAATCCAAACTCATCATTCAAATTTCCGCCTCGCTGGGAATCGAACCCAGGACCCTTGGTGAGGTGATCCGGCATGGTAACCATTGCGCCACACGGGTCGTCAAAATACAGCAGACTAGATATATTCGCTGCAAACTTACTAATGTAATTCATTTAATACCTGTAATATTTACATCTATACTTCAAGAAACAATTTTTAATACACTATACGCCATCACAAGCAATTCGTTTCATTTTATTATATTTCAAAGAGAAAATCGTTGATCAGGACGACGAAAGCACTCCGTATATTGCGCTGTTCACTGTTCCTTTCAGAGAATATTTTTCATGAACAGGCAACGCGCCACTCGCCACGAGAAATATGCAATGGAGAGGCACTTTCACAAGATGATGAATAAATACGAACGGTTTGTTAATAAATATTCGTATTTTCATTTCACTTTTTCGTATACCCTACATAATATTATTATTCGAAACATTTCCGTGATTTCATTATAATTATACAGTATATTACAACCCTTACAATATAAATTAATTTTGTAATGTGTACCTAAGTAATAAAACGTGTCGGGCAGACAAGGTAGACCCATGCTTGACAGGGGTATTCAACCTTACGTGGTGAGTTAATGTAAATGTTTAATTTCTAAATTTATTCATATCAAGAAAGTTCTTTAATAGCTTTATATTGTTTCCTTCCAACATTTTTTTTCACTTTTGGTATACTTTTGCTACGCGACGTGATTCTAGTTGAATTTTACGCGTGCGAGGTTGATAACTCCGTCATATCTGGCTGGCTAGTCTCTGTCAATAGCAAAGTGAATAACATTTACGATAATTTTTATTTTATTCATTTCTAAGATATTAGGTGCCAAATGGGATGTTCTGATATAATATTTTACCGCATAAACTAATTCAAATGATTACTAATATACCCGATGGTCCGACACCGTAAAGGAGATTATAGGCATCCCAGTGACCGAGGCTCTCAGGAAGGCAGAAGACAGGGTGGCATGGAAGCAGCTTGTCAGCTCCGCCACCAAGGAGACCAACCGACAAAGAAGAAGACTAACATACAAACACTAGCTGGCTTGGCAGACGCATTGTTCACAAACATTAAACATTTAAAAATCACATTCTTACCGTGACCGTGATGTACATGGCATTGGGTCAACACATTACAATTAACATGAATTAAAGAGTTCAGTGTCAGCGATTTAAACTACTAACAATAAGTCCTTTTTGATCCATTACTTATAGTTTGTTTAGCCAGTAGGTACCAACTTTGCCGTCGGCTACACTGAACACCCATAAAAGCGCCAGGTGCAACTCTAATGATGAAAGTTTCAGCCGCCCCCGCCGTGACGTCACGCCACGTGGAAACTGTTTTGCACTCCAGCACCATCTAATTAAATCCCGAGCTAGGAACATTTGACCTGGATATCCAATGTGCTTCATTTAACACAAAGGAATCGGTCGGAATGTAATTTGCGCAGCTTTGAGGAGAGACCTATTTAGTGCAGCGGTCCCTGCGGTTCTTTTCAAATAGCCTCTGATCCAACGTTTCATTTTATAGTGGGGTTTGTGCAGCACGATTAATAGACTTTAAGGTTTTATTTTTAAAGTTATTTTATTTTGCAGTGCAGTGGTCTTACAGTAAAACCAGATTGTTTTACAGTAGGTACGACTCTACTGTTTACAACTGGATCCTTACCACGACTTATAAGTATTGAAATTTAGTAACAATTACAGTGTTTAACTGTACCGTACACACGCAACAAAAGTTTATAATTAATATCTTAAAAATACTACATTTATGTACTATTATGTCTGTGAAAATACTTAATAACAAATTTGGTGCTTTGTGCTATTCGCCGCTGAGTAATTCCTTCGTCTGGAGCCAACCCTGAGTGTAGTACCAAGTCATCATTATCATAAAAAAGCATTTACATCGGAACCAAATCAATTTAGGAAACAATTCCGTTCGTGTGTGGAAACAAGGAAGGAATTTCAACTCCGTAGGATGAGAGAAAGTAATTCTAATACAGCATGCAAGATTTGACCCTACATGCTTGCAAGCAACGAAAAATAAAGCATGTAATAATAAGTATTTTGACGTTTTATAAAAACTCAAGAGTTTTAGGCAACTAAGGCAATAACTCTAGGTTTGCTCTGTTGAAGGAAGTCCATGTACTTACACCATGTACTGTTATCTATTTCAGCCATAAATTCCATCTTGACGCCTTTCGAAATGTTTGTTGCATTTCTGTACATTTAAACCGCTCTTACTCCTACAACCTTATTGAACAGGCGTTCAATATGTGCTTTCTCTACATATTCCATAGCATCAATCAATGCACCTAAGAACGTCTGCAAACCGGTTTGAATCAAAGCCGATATATCGTCTTCCTGTAACGCCGAGAAGCGTCAAAGCGTCAATCGGAGGAGCTCGGACAATATCGGATTGGATGACTGATCGACGTCGTCAACCCCCACCCCTCTCACCGACCCCCGGCTCTAGTCACCGCAAGCAATCCATCACCCGACCAAATATATATTTTATTGGGTACGGGGTAAATGATCATCAGTTAACTATATCACCGTTTAAATGGTGTTTACAGGGAGAGGGCGCCAGTGGTCAATCATTTACTCGTTTTCCCGTTTTCCGTACTGTAGTAACGGTCTCTAAGTGAACTGAACCCTCAATGTAGGGCGCTTTTGCATATCGAGTGATTAGCTTAATGGGACTAACCTTAAATCGATTTAACTCCAACGATACTGATACATCAATGATAATTTTGACGTTATTTTCACTAATATAGAATATCCAGAAAACGGGTTGTGAGAACACTGTCATAAATAGAAACATTTAAAAACAGTTATCGGGAATAAATTGAGCAATAATGAAAGATACGTATTTGACATATTTTTAGGTAATTTAGGTATTACCTAACGACTGTATTCTATTGCTTTTGTTTTAGTTGTAAAACTACCAATGAGGGAGGAGGTTGCATCTTCCGATGAATATCACATAAGTAATGACCATCAAAATATTGACCGGAGCCTGTCAGGCTACACGTCCATTTTTGCCCTATGATATATTTTATAAGAGCGATTATGCCTGTTTCATATTTTGTAGTACAAAATGTCAAAAAACAATAAAGCCGGTAGTTCTAAATCAAAACGACCATCTACGAGTTCTGTTCAGGGCCCTGCGAGAAAAACTGTGCAGGATCCATCTTGCGAACAAGTGAGTGAGTTGTTGATAGCTTCGTATCAGTCTGACAATGAAGACAATATTGAAGATTTTTTTTTTTATATTGGAGTCCGAACTGATACAAAATCATGAAAGTGACAATGATGAAGATCAGGACCAAAATCAGGACCAGGACCAGGACCAGAACCTAGGAGAAGAATCGGGTAGTGATAGTTCGGACAATATTACACTATCAAAGTTAGGGACAACTAACTATTACTGTGGCAAAAATAGGTATAAATGAGCCAAGACGCCGCCTTTGGCTAGGGTACGTAGCCGTACGTAGTCAAGAGAGCTGAGTTTGACCATGACTCGAGTTTTAGGTAATGATATGGTTACAGAAGATGTCCAGGATCAAGAAACCAGTCAAGGAACCAGAAGAGCATGTAGAATCTGTCCCGCGAAAAAACATAGGATGACTACCCATTTTGTGTTGGGTGCAACAAACCTGTGTGTCTCCAATGTTCTAGACCTTTGTGCACTGACTGCCAATAAATTTACGTTATTAGACTGTAGTCAAAATTTTTTATATTTGTTACCTAAAGTAGGTGTTTTGTGTTTTTGGGTACTTATATATTATATTTTGAGAAAAAAAGACTCATTTTGATATAGGAATAAGTTTGGCTATTTTTAATACCTATAAATGTAACCTAAGTAGATTTATACTGAAGTGTCATAATTTTTTATTTTTAAAATTTCTATAATTTTTAAAATAGAAGTTGATTATATAAGCACGTTATTATATTGCTAAATCCCATAACTTTAATATTCCATCGGTTTTAAAGCGATCTTATATCAAATTCCCCAAAAAAATGTGTGTGTATATAGGAGCCTGTGAGACTACACGTCCACAGTAGTGTTAAGAAAAAATGACGTCCATACTTAAAGGTAAATTTTCTTTGAAAAGCAATTTTCAACATGATAGATATTTTTTGAATGTAAATGTAAATTTCACTTAATTTATCATAACCCAAAATGTACAACTACTTTAGTACTAGTCACAGTACAACTACAGTTTGTTTGATCTTAAGGGATATGTAGGTATCCGGCCGTAAATCTTAAACGTAGCTCTGGAGATAAAGTACAAACCGTCGACGTGACGTAAGAGGGTGTTTATTCACTCTCTTAGTACAACCAAATGTATTTATTATTCAACAGTGTCGGAGCACAGAGCTCATAGCTTGTACGTGTAAGGCTTGCCTATATAACTGACGTCACGTAAATATCTAATAAACATTATTTATCTTGGACCCGTAAATGTAACTTCGATATTATTAGTGCTTTAATATCTAAGATGAAACTTCTGTCGAATAATACGGGGCTCTTCTTGTTATTTATTTAGCAGACAAAGAATGCTTTTAGCCTTAAATCGACGGTTTATACATTATGTATGATTCATTCGATTAGATAATAATTGTTGACTTGTTCGGTGAACTGAATCGCAACTAGATCTTCGATCTAAATTCGCATCAATAGGTAGAAAGAAGGCTAGATGGTTACTTATACAGGAGATTAAAATTACATAGAAATGAACAAAGAGGTTCATTTAAAACAAATATATTTTGTTGTTATTGTTATTGTAATATTATTACGTAAATAAGATAATGAACCTATAATGAAACGGTATGAGTATCGGTTAATTAGTGGCTCATTAAGCTTGAACTTTGTTTTAACTGTTTTGGTAGATAATAACTGTACAGATTAAACCTATTTTCCCATTTAAATAACGTAGAATACATTTAAGTTTAATGTTTAATTGTATAAAATAAAGAATGGTATTCGAATAGCTACAACCCACTAAACCAATAGAGACTTCTTTAAACAAATGAGATCTACATCGTACTCCACCACGCCGATCCAATGTAGATTGATGAAAGGGTGAATTTGAGTTACCAAAGTTTACCAAACTAACTGTATTATGGCAACTAACGACCACTAAAGTGATACAAACACAATTAGATTTCAAAAGTAATTGTGTAGTGCATATAAGTAAATAAAATTTTGTTTCATTAATTTTACGAATCATAAGTTTGTGCTCGACTACAATCCTACCTGATAGTAAGGAACGTAGACCGAGTGTATAGCTATAGCACTCTACTCAATTCAATTCAATTTAAAGTCGATATATATTTACGTCGCATAAAAACATCCAATAGATAAGTCATGTATTAACTTAAAGACTGGTCAAACATAGGTACACCGAGGGCCATAAAAGATCGCTGCCACCTTCTAGGCGAAAAGCAAACGTGAGCAATTGTTGCAAATCACTAATTTTTACGCAAAACACATTAATTAATTGAGGGGCAAGTCACTACAGTGGGTTAGTGTTAGCAAGAAAATATTTTCTTAAACATCCCGAGAGCTGTTAGCGCGCGAGTACCACAATGACAACACAAGTGGACAAGTACGGTAACCCTCCGCTGCCGCGCTGCCCCGGGCGAACTTACCGACCCATTACCATGATGAGCCACATCTCTGTACACGGCTTTCGTTTTGAAAAACATTCTCAGCGCAGCGCATTTCAACGTAATCCTCTTTCGTGTGAAAATCTTGGTTATTCTTTATTATTTATGCAACAGAACTGGTGTGATTCGAAACTTCTTTTTCTTCCAGCTTTTAAAGCGATTGACTAACAAGTTGAGGTACCGCGTGCCTGAGGGAATTACTCACACAATCGCAGCGAAATTAATCAATTCGAAAAGATGCAAAGACAACTGTTGCCCTCTACTGGTACTGTATCTTAGTGAAGTAGTGAAACTAATAAAACGATGAATCACCCACCCACCGGCAATTTCTGTACAACCCAAGCGACAACTTTACAACAACAATAAACTTAAGCATACATGCGTTTTAATTTAAAACAATATACCATCAAATATGTGCAAATATATCTGGCAGAAGTGGCAGAGGTCGAACGATTCGACGTCATTCATCCCTCTCTCTTGTTTAGACAATTCAATTTCATAAATCAATTCAGTTCCTCGCAGCTAGAAATATACGGTTTTTTCTTGTCTAGTCTATTCATAACGAACGTCAGCGTTGTCACAAGTATGATGAAAGATACTGCGGCCTCGCGGGCATGTCGACGTATAATAAAAAGCTTTATATCACTGGTGAAATGATAAGGGAACGGCAACATTTTGATACTAAAGGTACGAGTACATATTCCACTCGAGACATTTAGGGTCTTCCTTTGTGTCCAGATCTTGTCAACAGATTCGCACCAGTAACGTTGTATATTCGTGAGACACTATTAGGATTCATTGGAGCGTTGAAAATGGAATATAGGTAACATATAATTCTTTTAAGAGTTTTTCTTTTTATTTCATAAAATCAGTATATTGGTTGTATCTACATATATTCATGTTTAAATCATGCTACTATTGCAGCATTGTGTGAGTGAATTTATTATTATTATGCGGTATAATTATTATATTATGTATTAAGATTTATGGAGTTACAACAATGTAATGTCAACATATACACATCACAGAACCACTTTGAAAAATTCTCAAACACCAAGCTAAACCTAAAGAATGGCTATATTTTCTTGCGAGAATTTAAGAAGAGTATGAAAACACTTTCGTAAAAAGTTTCCGCCACTCCGAAGAGTCACTTAGGATATAAATATAAAACGTGACACAAGCTTTTTGACGGGCAAATTTAACAAGTTCATAACTTTACTGAAAGAATTATATGATACATTACGTAACGATGTTGTTCAAAACCTCATTATAGCTCAGGATAAACCTCGGATTAAAGCAAAATAGGTACCTTGGTAGGAAAAAAATATGTGATTGTAATTAAAATAAACAAAAACAACAAAGATTTTAAACTTAACTCATCGTGGACTGAACACATTTTACTATAATACGAGTACTCACGATATTTATTTTGTATTCCGATATTTCGACCCAGTTGCATGGATCGTGGTCACGGATGAACTGCGGTGGCGCGGAGAAACTTTTGACAGGATGACAGGTGACATTTGACACTAGTACATAAGTCTATCAACTTTCCGTCTAGTTCGTTTTTGCGTTTTGTTGACAATATTACGACACACTACACTACAACAAAACGCAAAAACGAACTAGACGGAAAGTTGATAGACTTATGTACTAGTGTCAAATGTCACCTGTCATCCTGTCAAAAGTTTCTCCGCGCCACCGCAGTTCATCCGTGACCACGATCCATGCAACTGGGTCGAAATATCGGAATACAAAATAAATATCGTGAGTACTCGTATTATAGTAAAAACAACAAAATTAGAAGTAAATAAATACAACAAATCAGGGACTTAATGCAACGCAACAGTTACCGGAAGAAAATATCGAACATGACCTAATTAATTTTCATCAATCAAAATAGTTTGAATATTTAGTGGCAGTAACAAAAACAAAATGGTCTTACACGAAAATACAAACTAAGCACTTTTATTGCTCGATTATAAAACTTTACAAGATAAGCGAGTGTACCAAAGTTGGGCTGGGCTATAAAACCTCGAACTTCTGCCATATAATAACTTTTGTTCACATGCATACACGACGTACGCCGGGGCACATAAAGGAATGATCTTTATTACCCCAGCAAATACTGCGGAAGTCTGTCATCTTAGATTAATGAGAATTTTTTTCATTGTACCTACCTATATTATTAAGTACAGCCAACTTTGTCACATGTGAGTCATGTGACTGCTGTCACACGTATTTTTAGTCCACAAGTATTTAAAGTCACAACATAATTCAAGTCCACGTGACACTAAAAAGATGAAAACAAAATATCATTGCTAGATAAACCGCATCGCAATACACTGCAGCAACTTTTATCTGTTCGGTGACAATTTCAAAGTGACATCGAATAAGGGGCCACGGTAGAAATTAATGTCCAATGTTACTCAGCTGCATAAGTTAGTTGTCCACCCGCGCCGCAGCACGTAGCCGGCGCTCGTCCTATCTATCTCTCGGACACTTGTTGGCACCCGCTGCAGGGATTTTTGGCACCGACTGTACCTACACTTTTCCTCCTCTATCCGTTTTGATTCAAACTGGAAGCGTACCTCGAAACTTGTTTCCGACTGTCCGCACGAGACTGTCGGAACGATCGATCGTTTTCCATTTTATCGTCTTGCAACAAATCCAACTTGCAAGACAACTCATGTTGATTTATTTCCAAACAGATAATAAATCTAAGTAAAAGAATATTATACATATATCCAATAGTGAGACTGGTTAGTAAGTGGTCACGTACCTTACATACTATAAACGTAATTTAATACTGTAGATATGGATTTCTGTCTTAAATAAAAAATATTTTGAGCATGTTTGTGGAGTTTACGAGTTTTTGCAGGTAAAAGATTGAAACTTAAAATCATTTCGCTCTATCTATTCCAACTCTACCTGTTTCATAACTGTTCGCGTACAATGCTAAGTTTTCAGGCCTTCCAAGTCTTCCCTTCTATAAAAGAGTCATAAGTTAATAATTGTAATTGTACAAATGAAAACTAAAATCATTTTAGTTAGCATATTTTATGCCAGCTCTTGCACTGATCAAAAACGTTGGATACTCAAAGCGCGGCATTATGACTTTGATATTTTAATGACGAGAGAACGCTTAGAACTTGGAACGAAATAACTTTGACTCTCTATAATTCACTATATGTAATACCGAAAAGACGACCATTTTAGCTTCGGGTATGACTGTAAATTAAAACTTTTTTTATAATAAATGAAGACGCTAGCTACTGAATGAAAGTCCCGGCTAGCAGTCAGTTATTTAACGAGTAAAATGAGGTAAAGACCGAAGCAATTAAAAACGTAGCAAACGAAGTCTTTTACGTCGTCGTGTTACTTTTGCATATAATTCTTAATACACTATATTCAAGACACCAAGGACATCTAATTTATTTGTATGTAAGGGAAAATAAAAAATCTAAAATAAAAGAATCCTGCAATTTATACAGTTTCAAAATAAATTGTAGGAACACATCGGAACGTTGATTGAAGTGAAATATTTAGCTTTTACGTATTTCAGTTGAACTGTCGGAGAGCGAGTAATAATATTACGGGTTCCTTTTCAGACTGCAACGTGTCGATTACGCCTTTGATACTGCTGATGTACATGGGCAAAGGTGCACATTTACCAACAAGTAGCGTGTTTACTTATATGTCTTGTATTTACCAAAACTTACTAATAGTCCTTATTTACACACATACTAGCACTAGTGCGAATGCCTTAACATGCAGAAATTAACTCACTAAAATACAGAACACATGTCATACCCTACCCAAAATTCTACCAGAAATAAAGAGTTATAAAGAGAAATAAAGAGAGAGTCGCACTCCTCCGCAAATTTTTTGTGTATATTTGGTAGATATGAGAACAGGTCGTAAAATATATTATGTATTTTATACTGCTAGGTGATTAGGGTGTCCTTATCCAGAAATTTTTTGGCAGAACAACGTTTGCCGAGTCAGCTAGTAAATATTATAAGAGCTTTGAGTGACTCAGATACGTATACGATGAACTAATCAACTATTATTCTGCTAAGTTGCGAGGAACAATTTGCAACGTAACGATGGCCGCCTGTTATTTTGTACTTCTTATTTATCTGTTCTTCTTGTATGATTGTATATGTATAAACTGTGCAAACAATAAAGAGTTATCTAACTATCTATTTATCCGTCCAATTATCCATCCATGTATCTAAACCAGTGTAACCCTCACCTGGAACGAGGTGACGGCGAGCTGCGACAGGCCGTCCACGTAGGGCCCGAGCACGGCGTGCTCGCGCACGCGCAGCGACCGCCTCGTCGTCTCCGGATCCAGTAGGTCGTGCACGCGCTCGTTGTAGATCTCCATGTAGGATACCTCCACCTGGTGGGGATAGGCCGAGTTAGTCGTTACAGTCACTACTGACGGACTGACCAACATTTAGTGCGAGTCAAGTAGGAACTAAAGCGTAAAACACACAGGACGGGTTGGGACGGGCGCGAATTTCATACACGCACACATTGCGAAAAAAAATATTGAAAATATAGAGTTAGAACAAAAAAAACTGTAGTGTGTGTGAATGTTATTCATAAAGCCCGATATATACGAGTAATAAAGTAAAAAGTGTGAATGAAATATTATTGAGGGAACACGTCTTTAAATCTGAACCATTTATATTCGAACACATACTACTAATCCCGAGTTAGCAATAAATTCATTTATTCTATGTTACACTTCGCAATAAAACAAATTGTATCCCTAAAGGTACATAAAATATCTTGTGAGCATCTCTTTTAACGTCAAGATTACTATTCAGAATGTAATTTATTTCAATTTCGTATTCACGCGTAATTCCACTCGTATTCCAGACGGAAATAAAATTTTATATAATTTTGTTCTCATACTTAACACATTATACAGAGTGTCATATATTATGAATTTACGCAAGCTTATAGCGAAACTTAAACTAAATTGAAATTTAACTGTTACATGTCTGAAGAGAACCGTCTGAGTGTAAACTAATAAAGCTCAGTTTAATCTGGGGCAGTTACTACACATCTTACACACAATATACGTATATGATATAGCGTATGTTTATTTATTAACACACAAAATCGGAACGCTGTATTGTATAAGCTGGTGGTAATCGATTCAGTGAATTAAATTTTCATGATGAACATCATTCCAATTAACGGATACTTACGGTTAATAAATTATTAAACAGAGGTTTGAGGCATATTTTAAGTATATTATGAGTATATCAGCGTACAAATTGAGTACCAAATATTTGTGCGTTCTGAATATTTTTGTCATTAAAAATATAGAAAGAGCTTTTCTGGTGGAATTTCTTGAACATGACTAAATTAATAAATATAATAACAGTTTGTAAGCTAACATCATAGAAACATCATAGTCAATTTATTTGTAATAAGAGTACGTATTTGGAGTCTTACGCCCCAACTCAGATCACTAACGGTTACTTTAATGGCTCCTTAGTAAAGAATCACCATACAAATTTACTGTACTAAAGAGTGATATAAGTAACCGTTAGTGACTCTGAGTTGGGGCGATAGTGAAAATTCATTAATCACTTGACAGGTTGCTTGCATATGAGTTCTCAACTCCCAAAAAGTCGCCGATCAGATAGGCGCCAAGACATATCTGCGATGACTGAAACAGTAGCAGTATAAAAGTCAATGGCAACCACAGTACCTTGTAAGTGAGTGCGGGTGGTGATTGTTGCACCGCTATCCTCTCGAAGAGCGCATCGCAGAGCCGTGGGATGATGCCGCCCTCCGCACCCGGCGACCCCATCATGGTGTACGACTTGCCCGAACCTGACAACCAGAACACAGGTTTAAGTACGAGTCCATTCGTTCAGATACAACTTTTTTCCAAGTAACTCTACGCTTTTTTGGCGTATACTGTATGATAAGAAAATATGCTCTTTCACACAATACACAATATATTATGTACCTCAAGAACACAACAATATATGTCGTAATAAGTTTTATAATTTAGTACATTGAACTATGATTTAATTATAGTCAAAATTATCTAAGATGCCCATAATGATAGCTGCTATTTATTAATATGAACTAACGTTGTATGGGTGTCTTTGAGCGAAATGGAATATTCATTTACTTGACATGAATAGTTGAATACTTACGGACAAAGGGTTTTGCCAAAATTTGTTAAAAATCCTTACTCATTTTCATTGGCGTTGATTATAAATCATATTATACGTTAAAATCTAGTAAAAATCCCATCACATCATAATTTATGCAAAATTTAATAAAAATATATGACGTCGAAACAATCTTATATGAAGAAGCCTAAATCTAATCTGACGTAGGGTGATGTGACGTCTTGAAACCGTTTATAAAACCAGTCTTAATCGATACATTACTATAATCGAAATTTAAAAATGAAAATTGATTAATTTAATTACATTATTAAAAATTATTTGCTTGCATTTGAATTTAAAATTAGGTACCCAATAATACCACGATGAATTGGATGCTAACAAAGGATATTTTCCATTATGTATGGGCACTTCGCCATCCATGGACAGTAACTGCAGATAAAATGTTATATGTAATTATGTATTTAAGGTTGCGGTAAACATTTTTTTTTCAATAAAATAATAATTATGTATATGACGGCGCCACTATCAATGTTTTGTAAAACAACGTGCAACGGGCAATTAGTCGAGCGATCGTACGATGTGTCACTCGATTCTGTCACTCGATATCACAGAGCCTATATAAAGCAGCGCGCGCGCATGACTCGGTTCAGTTGTTCATCGACCATTGCCCAGTGCACACGTTACGTAGTCACCGAGTAATTTATTACCGTGTAGTGTATAGTGTGAAATCTGTATCTATTGAAGTTAAAATTGGAATAAATCAAGTGATTGAGTGAAAAGTTTGTGTGTTTTCTTGTTAAAAAAGCAACAATGCCGGGTCCTGACGCTACATCAGAAGTGACGGATCCATCCCCACACCAATCATCATCGCCAAATGCGCCGAGGAATACGTGGCAGCCAAGACAGAGCCACCACGTTTCTCGGCCACTCCGCAGAATCCTCGTCCATCTGTCGCCTGCTACGTGTGGGCCAATCCCGGCCACGTAGCCTCCGTATGCCCCATGCGTTACAAGAAAAAGGAAGATGCTACGGGTGCTGCCGCCAGTTCCAGCAAGCAGGTCAACGTGTGTAAACGGCTTCGCATGGACTAATTGAGATAAGTGGTATAAAATTGCCTTTTGTTTTCGATTCCGGTTCAGAATGTAGTTTGATTAAGCAAAGCTATTGCAAGTTTTTAAGGAGCGAACAGTTTCATGAATAAATAGCTTTAAAAGGTGTAGTAATAATGTGATTTCTCTGCTACAAATTAAGTGTCCCACTATAGTCCAAAACCTTAATTTTGACATCACTTATCACGCTTTGCCAGATAAGTTTCTTAGTGAAGAAATTTTATTAGGCCGTGATGTTTTAGAACTAGGGATTTCCGTTCAGATTAGTAATGATAATTTGACTTTTGTTAAGAAAAAGATATCATACTCTTGTACAACACTCTCACAATTTCACGAAGAGTCGATCGATACCGACCTCGTAGGATACGATAAAGAGCGGTTGTTGGGTATACTCAAAAAAAATACTCCAATAATTTTATACGGATATTGCCAACTACTCGCATTAAAACCGGTGAACTAAAAATTGATCTTATTGACCCTGCTAGTATAGTTCATAGGAGACCATATATGGCTTGTCTCCTCTAGAACTTGATATCGTTCATGAAAAGATTCAAGAAATGTTAGATGCTAATATAATTCGAGAAAGTTCGTCCCCATTTTCAAGCCCCATTCTATTAGTAAAAAAAGAAGGATGGTAGCGATCGGTTGTGTGTAGATTACGGAGAGCTCAACAGCAATACCCGTCCGGATAGCTACCCATTTCCTCTAATCAGTGACCAAATTAATAAATTGCATGGAGCGAATTATTACAGTGTTGTGGACATGGCCTCAGGCTTTCACTAGGTGAAAGTTCATGAGGATTCAGTGGAGAAGACTGCTTTTGTAACACCAACAGGCCAGTACGAATTTTTGACAATGTCATTTGGTCTTAAGAACGTTCCATAGGTTTTCCAAAGGGCTATTAATTCCGCGCTTAAACCTTTAAAAGATGACAGGATCTTAGTTTATATGGACGATGTCCTTTCGGCATCCAAAACCATTGATGAGGGCCTTTCTCGACTAGATAAAGTGCTAAAAACTTTATCTCAAGCCGGATTCTCGTTTAACTTTAAGAAATGCTCTTTTATGAAAAAGGAGATCGAGTACTTAGGCTATGTCGTGACCTCAGGAAATCTCAAACCTAATCCGCGCAAAGTTCAAGCCATACAAAATGCTCAAAAAGGGTTCCACAGCTAAACAGGTTAGGCAGTATATTGGATTATCCACATATTTTAGACAATTCATTCCAAATTTTTCAAAATTACTCAAACCCCTGTAACCACTAACTTCCGGCAAAGGCCGCATCGTATGGACTGCCGAAACATGAGAAAATTTATAGTGAAATAGTTAGACATTTGACAACAGAACCAGTACTCAAAATCTTTGATCCATCTTTGCCCATCGAGTTACATACCGATGCCAGCAGTGACGGATACGGGGCTGTCTTAATTCAAAAGTATGACTCTCTTCCACATGTTGTAGCTTATTTCAGTCATAAGACCACTAGTGCGGAAAGCCGTTACCATTCATACGAATTAGAGACGTTGACCGTTGTAAAATCCGTAGAACACTTATGACGTTATCTCTATGGCCGTCATTTTACCGTGTATACGGATTGTAATGCTTTGAAAGCCTCTTATTCAAAAAAGGACTTGACCCACAGAGTCCATAGATGGTGGGCTATTCTACAATCCTATAATGTTGATATTGTTTATAAAGAAGGTAGAAATATGGCTCACGCAGACTTTTTATCTCGGAACTCCCCTCTAGATATTCAAAACGATATAGCGAATTCTAAATTAACAATTCATAAACCTCAACCTTTTAAAATCCTTAACTTTACAGAACTTGACAAGGGATGGTTATCTGTAGAGCAACAACGAGACTCTGAAATTTTAGACTTGATTTTTAAAATACAAGCGAATCAATTACCCTCTGAAATCGCACACACTTACGATGTTAGGCAAGGCATACTGTACCGTAAAATAGAGCGCGCCAAAACGACTAAGTGTTTACCCATTCTCCCACACTCTTTAATATGGTCGCTTATTAGCCATGTTCATAGTGACATAAAACATCTGGGTTATGAAAAGACACTAAACAAGTTGTACGATCTTTATTGGTTTAGTAACATGTCCAAATATGTAAAGAATTGTAGATTCCTGTGTGGTTTGCAAGTCTTCAAAGGGTCCATCGGGTGCCCAACGAGTACGCCTGCATCCAATCCCCAAGGTTCCACTCCCATGGCACACTCTCCACTTAGATCTTACAGGAAAACTCAGTGGTAAGAGTGACCGCAAGGAGTATTGTTCCGTCACTATTGATGCATTTACAAAATATGTCTTACTGAAGCACACGTTGACACTGAATTCCGTTGACGCTATTAAAGCAGTAAAAAACTCAGTAAATTTGTTCGGAGTGCCAAGGAGAATAATAGCCGATCGTGGACGCTCTTACGACAATACCGATTTCAGGGACTTTTGCAAAGATAACAATATTGAGTTACACCTCATCGCTACGGGTGCCTGCAGAGCCAATGGGCAAGTGGAGCGCATTATGCGAACTCTCAAGAGCCTACTTACAATAGCTGAAGGTAATTCCGATAGGTCGTGGCAGGAACAGTTAGGTGAGATCCAACTAGCACTGAATAGTACTCGATGCAGAGTTACTGGCTTCACCTCTATCGAGTTGATGTTTGGAGTGCAAGGTAATTGTGCTTAGGTATTTTCAGAATAGCTGCAAATACTGATAATCCTAGTAGATTAGATTTGGAAGCGGCACGTTAGTGCGTCAGACAACAAAGAGACTGGCCCAGGCTGATATCATTCGCTTTAACCGGGGTAAGGCCAAAATAAGACCCTTTGCCATTGGAGACTTTGTTTTTGCGAAAAGTGAAGAAAGACATCAAACTAAGTTGGATCCAAAGTATAAAGGTCCCTATAAAATCATTGCTGTCCTAGAAAACGATAGAATTGAACGTACAAAGTTGCCCATGAGAACCTTCGCGAAGTACCCCGTGGTACATTAGGTTTTTTAGAAGTAGCTGAAACTTATAATGATGATGCCGTGACGGCTGATGCAAGCCAGAGTAATTTTGTTCATGAAACTGATCGCAATAGTCATAACTTAGCTGTAATTCGTGACGCTGAGGATGAACTTTCTGATAGCGACACTATATCTGTTAATAGTAGCACTTTGTCAGCTAGTTCACGTAATAGTAGCACTTTGTCGGCCAGTTCACGTAATAGTAGCACTCTGTCGGATAGTTCACGTACCTTGAGCGCTAATAGCAATAGTTTAGAGAGTTCATCATCAGAATCACCAGATTCTATCAGCATTGTAACTAATGTCATTGTACACCACGATGAAAGCTAGTAGTAAAAAAAAATGGGAATGATATTAAATTGATGAAAAAAAAAAGAAAAGAAAACAAGTACTATATCAAAAAATGTAAGAAAGAGTCATTGCAGGGAGTCTGGTCCAATGACTCAGCTATAGGATCAAAAAATGTAGGAAAGAGTCATTGCAGGGAGTCCGGTCCAATGACTCAGCTATAGGAACTTTTGTTCGGACTAGCAACTAGCTAAAGGAGCGTATACCCGGTCTAACACAATCAGCTACAGGGACTTTTGTCTGGACTAGCACGATTGGTTACAGGGGGCAATGCCCGGTCTAGCTCAAACAGCTATAGGGGCTTGTGCTCGGACTAGCGCTATCCGGTCTAGTTTAAATTGCAGGGATAATAATAATCCGGTCCAGTTTAAACTAAAGGGGTCATTACTGCGTTTTAGCGATCGTGAATCTCTGAAGGATTGATGTGAACCAGATCAAATCTTATCCATGTGTGTCACAATTTGATATCAAAGAATAACGTGTGTGATGTATAGCTAAAATAGTTAAGGTTTATGAAAGAACTATGTTTAGTTTGCTAAGATGTATGTC
Organism: Thymelicus acteon; assembly: GCA_951805285.1. Classification (NCBI taxonomy): domain Eukaryota; kingdom Metazoa; phylum Arthropoda; class Insecta; order Lepidoptera; family Hesperiidae; genus Thymelicus; species Thymelicus acteon. The sequence continues at coordinate 5,086,160 of OX638213.1, read as the reverse complement.
AGGATGAACGATCATGTTTCTTTTTCTCAGGTGTATAAAGAAAATGCGCGCACGAGGACGTGCGCATGTCAGAATGGCCGTGACGGCGCCACTATCAATGATTTGTAAAACAACGTGCAACGGGCAATTAGTCGAGCGATCGTACGATGTGTCACTCGATTCTGTCACTCGATATCACAGAGCCTATATAAAGCAGCGCGCGCGCATGACTCGGTTCAGTTGTTCATCGACCATTGCCCAGTGCACACGTTACGTAGTCACCGAGTAATTTATTACCGTGTAGTGTATAGTGTGAAATCTGTATCTATTGAAGTTAAAATTGGAATAAATCAAGTGATTGAGTGAAAAGTTTGTGTGTTTTCTTGTTAAAAAAGCAACAATGCCGGGTCCTGACGCTACATATACATGAATGTGTCTTACGAAATAAGCAAGAATTTATTCACTGTAGTTTTTTCCTGACGCTCATAATATAATATTATGTCAAAATATTATTATGAAACTGAGCGGGACTTTCATTCTATCATGATCTATCTTTCTTTCTTTTTCTTCTCTTTCTTGGCCGGCAACGCACCAGTGATGCTTTTGGTGTTGTTGATGTTCATGGGCGAATGGATAAAAGAATATTTTATTGAAGTCGTAAATAGGTACATATTAAGAATACGCGGTACGAGATAGCTCAATCGAGGAAGTAGGTAGGTAACTAGGTACCTAAATATTACGGTTTTTAGTTTAAAATTTAATTATCGAATCGATTAGAAGGTCTTATAATTTTGAATCGATTTTTTGTAAAATTGGTTTCTTTCGTGAACCGATTTTTTTGTACATCTCTAATGTCACTGTGATGGCAAACGACAAATTGGGCTTCTTAGTTCGTGGTGACTATAGTCCAGATACTATTCTTTTATATGTCACTTTTATTTAAAACGAGTAACGAGTAACGAGTAGCCCTCGCTTTGCTTCGGTTTTCTTATTTTTTTACACATTGGTTTACACTATTGGAGTTTTATTAAGGATCTCTAATTTTTTGAAAATATAATATAGCCTGTGTCACCCGGGGATAGTGTAGCTTCCCAACAGTGAAAGATTTTTCAAATCGCTTCAGTAGTTTCGGAGCCTATTCAATGCAAACAAACAATCAAATCTTTCCTCTTTACAATATTAGTATAGATTAATGATAGTAAAGTTTTCCTCTTCCCTCCAAATTTACTATCATAAAAATATACTTTCAATTTCAACAGAAATTCATTAAAGAAATTATGTAAGAAAATAAGCACAGTAGTCAAGAAACATAAATCTATCCGACGGTGCGTCAAAAGCAAGAAATGTTGAATTATTTTACGCAGCTTAATCTAAACGGACAAGGCTGGAACGTTCCTCAAGGATGCCAAAAAAATAAAGAAAGTCTCCTTAAATAACGTAGATATTTATAAATACAAACGAATTAACCCTGGAGGTGGCAGCTGTGTCTTGTTGACATAATTTACAAGGATATCGCGAGCAAAAAATGTCTAGTCGGTTACGGTTATAGGAATGATAAATAATTATTATTATACATCTTTTTTATCTATTAGCTTTATTAGTGACAGACTGACAGTTTTAAACTTAATTTCATTTGCACACAGCTCAAATAGTTTCAAGATGTGGGGCGTATTGGAAATTAATAAAATCATTTATTTCGGGAAGAATTCGTCAGCAATACAATACAATCATATAAAACTATATTTTTTTCTATCCTGAGATAATATAAGCTTAAAATCTTAAATATTTAGCAGTGTTATAGAATATTATCACTGGACCTACTTATAAATACAAGTTATCGACCATTCAAGATCGTAAGTAAAATGATCGCAAGAACGCCAACAAACAACAATAAAATTTTGACGATTTTTCTAAAATCGGAAATCATAATTCATCCAACTTTATCTCCCTGTCGAAATAAGTGCCTACTATATAAAATAAAAGTACAAATCGGATAACCACACAACGAAACGATGTCGCAAATCAGATTCCGATGACAAGCGTTAAACCTTAGGGGAATTACAGATCTCTCCCATTCGTGTCAAATGTGATCAATATTCCTCTTTCATCGAGAAAAACCGATGATACAGGGTTCCGCATATGATATAATAACAGATTTATTGCCATATTATACCGCACCGCGTTCGGTGGAACACCACCTGATACCGCCACGGTGAAACGAAAATGCTTGATCAATAGCGGACGAAAAAATATAGTTTCCATTCACACGAATTTCGTGATAAAACTTGGCTTGGCCGGCCGCATTGAAGCATCAAATTGTACTTTCTGTAAAGTGCAATCTCTAGTGTATTTTGCTATTCATTTTCCTTGCTTTTCATTTTCCGATGAAAATATTACTGTAGCACAGAATGAAACTTTTGCATATGATGGCAGAAAACGTTTCATAGCCAGCTAAGCGTGACTTATACAACTTAACGGGAAAGTTAACACATTAAATTATTATGTAGGTAGTGTATCTTTCGTGGAGATAGAAGCCCGTATTATGCTCTTCCGTATATTTTAAATACATGAATAAATTAAATATAAAAAAGTGCCAAGAAAATTACGAGTATAAGAACACATGACTTGTGAGAGAACGTGTAACTTCGCCGTGACACAAAGTCACTGAAATATCATTTCACCGGAATATTAAAATATGATGATTTATCAATATTATGGCATAATTTTATAGTATCACGCTGTCAAAAACAATCATGTTAGACTGAAATTTATTTGATTGTTTTATAATAATAATTATTATTTTAAATATTTTATCGACAAATAATGAATTGTATTTTAAATTTTGAACTTGATTTTGTATTTGATTGATTATTATTTTTAATATTTGATATTTAATTGATTAGATTTAATTTTGTAATTAATTTTGTACATGATGTTGTAATTAATGGATCCTAGTTATCTGAAATAAAGTTAGTATTATTATTTTTGTAAAAGTTACGTTAAACTCTCCTAAGGAGTGAAATTTGCACGGGCCGAAGCCAAGTGCTTATTGAAGTTACTAAACAGAGAGAGAAATATCCTAACGATTTGACACGTAGGTATTTAGTATTGTAGCTTTTTGCAGCAGTGCGACTATGGATGAGTGTATAGATTGAGGATTATTATTATTATGAAGCAGTACCTATCTGTTAGATACCAATCAGTTAACATTTTGCGTTACACATTTAAAAAGTATTTCAATCTCTATTCAGTTGCTTCAACTAGATCATCGTAATGTAGTAAGCCACAGATACCTACTCAATTCACCTAAGAGTTTGGATACCGTCCAAAATAGCGAATATTACTATCATAGGAGTAACGACCTGAAAATATCCAGGATCCAGATTACATTATTTTTTAAGACTGCGCGTATTCATGATAGGTATATATGTTAAACTTTCGTTCTGAAGATAATAAGTCTGATGCTGGCAATAAGTTTACTTTACGACATCATTCACGAATTAAAAAATAACGAATGTTATTCCATTGATGCACTGATGAATCTAGTAGTATTTCTTCCACACTGTTACACTTACTGCTAAGTGTACTAACACATTTGTCCAAATGGTACACTTACAGTTTTTGACGTGATAACTCCAGGTACTAGGTATGGCCACCAAGCGAGCAGACGCACAATCCGATGGTACGTGGTCACCGTCTTCCGTGAAGAGTATAGAAACACAAGGGCATCTCATCAAAGAAGAGAAAAGAAAGAACAGTTTAAAGTAAATCCCAATTTGCAATAAATTATGTTTGAGAAGATGAACTACAAATGAGTCCACCTCGAAGAGCGCACCTCGCTTCTCATAGACAGTTGTAGGTCACGCGGACAGCCTGCCCACTCCGCCCCGTTGTTCCCGTTCTGACGTAGCTATATAAAAGCAAAAGCAAAGCAACAACCCATAATTGTCCCACTGCTGGGCTCGGGGTCTCCTCTCACAATGTGAGGGGTATTAGGCCATAGTCTACCACGCTGGCCAAGTGCGGATTGGTAGATTTCACACATCTTTGAGAACTTTGTGGAGAACTCTCCGGTGTGCAGGTTTCCTCACGATGTTTTCCTTCACCGAAGCAAGTGATAATTAATTTCTAATACGCACATAATATTATGTGAAAATTAGAGGTGCGTGCCAGGATTTGAACTCGGGCCTTTTCGTTCGGGAGACCAACGTTCTAACCGCTAAGCTATCACTGTATGCACGGACCTATATACCTGATCATAATGGCCACGGGCCCGGGCTGCATCATTTAACTAAATAATACTTCACCCAACTACCTATTGTAGTTTTTAATAACAAGTGAAAATTCACAACTCTGATGCAAAATTCGGAATGTTAATTAATTTTCGTATAGGGGAAAGTTAAAAAAGCGTTTAATTTAAACGCTCACAACAATATTTTTTGTCCATTCAATTTATGTTTAGTGTTTAGATTAGATTTTTTAGATTTGGTATTTTCACGTGTGTAGACAGAAGTTATTTTCAAAATACCACTACGCTTAACCAGAGAAAGAACCATCGGAAATGCCGCCATTTAATTTTACAAGGAGGTGTACCTAATCCAAAACGCTGTTAGTCAGATAAACATCTCACTAAGCCTGCATTGTAATCTTACTAGTCTAGTCTAATGAGTCAGTGATTATTCAAACAAGGATGAGTTAATTGGAAACTTAAAGTAAAAGCACAGTAGCAGAATAAAATAAACGAGATAATATTTACCTTACCGGTGCTACAGTGGCAAATGGCAAGTAAATTAACGTTAAATAAGACCTGACTGTTTTAAAGTTGTAATGATTTATAGCACAGTTTTGCCAAGTTTATTATAAGTTTTTGCCAAACACCTTCCAACAGCTGTTCATTATGTAATACATTAGTAGGCATAATGTACCTAGATGAAATTATCGCTACATTACCATATGGGGTGCGGCTCCGAATACTTATCCCAATCCCATGCTGACCAGCGAGTCGTAAGAGGCAACAGAATCCGGACCCCCTGCTCGGTTTCGCTATTCCTCATGGTTTCGGATTTAGCCATTCACCCCCGCTTGAAAAATTCACCTTGTATATTTTTATTAAAATACTCGACCAACGAGCTATCTGACGGCAAGTGATCACTATTGGACATTGATTGCACCAAAGGCATCTCCGATGCGTTGCAGACCAAGAAAATACTTGCAATGCATATTGCATAGTCGAAATATACCTACTGAATCCAAAGACAATTCAATGTTACTGTCGAAAGTTTCTCAACGGATGTTATAGTTTGCACCGAGTCAGTCTCGTAAGTAGAGCAACCCTGTTTCCTACAAACTTCGTACGCTACGTAAGAGTAACCTAATTTTTCTTAAACACCGCGTAGGCCTACGTAGCAACGAACATAGTTGCTACGCGCTATATGACTATGTGCTACGAAGACAGGAATGTTGTACAGTGTACACCCGTGTAAAAATATATTTGGGGGCAATTATACAGATAGTACTGCTAGTTTCGCATAATTAATTGATATACATACACATATATGGCTTATGTTGTAACCGAACTCCGATAGAATAAGGACGAAACAAATAAAATTCTTATGACGTCATAATGTCGTAAATAGCTTTTATATCTTTCCACACATGGACACCACATGTGAATTGTAATCATCAATATCACATTGTTAGACTGTCACACAGATGCGAAGCAACGAGAGGAAACATTCGTCACGATTACGTGCGAGAATATCTTAACCCAGATTTGATGTTATAATTACCGTACATGTCTTAAGTATCCGAATCAAAATGTTGGGGATACTATAGATGACTGCTATCTATGTAATATTAGGATACGCAAAAATATCGGTTTCAACGATATTGAAACTATTCGCAAAATGAATGCTCCCCGCAGCATGCAAGAAAACTACACGATTACGATTTGTTTTAAGAATAACAAACATAAAGTTTGAAGATGTGCTGCTTACGTTATTATATTATGTCGCCAATCATTCGTAGCATAATAGCAATTTATTTCATCATGATAGGTAACATACCTGCTATAACAGACGACATGCTAGTATTACAAATGGAGAAGAATCTGTAGAACAAATTGCAAACAGAAATCGAAAGTTTCAAGATGAAGAACCAAACCACATTCAAATTCGCATAACATTTCCCGGAAACGGTATCGTTCGGATAGCTGCAGCAAAGTTTGGCAATTTCCAATTCCAAACGTTAGAAACGTTTTTCGACAGTTAAACCAAGCATAAAGTAATTAAACATTTACACTTACCGATTCGTTTTAAGCTGGAGAATAATATCTGCAATTAGAGTCCACGTTAATGGATAATGTTATGCAAGTTTGAAAACGTTGCCGAAACTTCCTAAAGCCCAAGTTTAATACCTACTTGAGATTTTTTTGGAGCCTTGGAGCAAAATGCGCAGACCGTGAATTAAAACTTTTGGATCCCTTTTAAAATTCATGAATAACAAGTGACGACTGTGTACCACTTAACAGTTGGTAGGGGCCCTGCTTGCTGAAACGATGGGGTATGGGGTTCAATTTCTGAACAGGGCAGACGTATTAATGTTCTAATATAAGTTCTAGGGTCGTAAATTTGTTTTCCGCAACCCAAGAACTCCTCGCAGCACTATCTATTCGATGTTTGTACAAGGAAATATACATGAATTATTTTTATCTCACAACCCCCATACGATGCTACGGGCAGGGTACATAGCATACGAGAACTTACCGCATCCCATACTGAGGCTTAAACAAATGCCGGCTCTAGAGATCGAACTAGCAAACGCACGCTCGGCAAACCGAATCAATTTACTGGAACCGGAGAAATAAAATTAAAAACATCCGTCGCTTACCGACGTAATTACAGTTGTGTTACGATATTAGGATATCCTACGTCATAACGAATTCATAAAATTTTGCAAGTAATTTTTACTTGATTATTATTTTCGGTGAAGGAAAACATAATAAACAAAAAATCTGTATTCACACACGTGTTCCTTATTGCTTGCAAAGCGTATGGTAGACGATTAACTAAAATTATTGGACGTATTTTAAAATTGTGGACATTATCTGAGGAGACACAAGCCCCGTACGCGGACAATTAAAGACCTCAATTATTAAAACGGCGATGATATCAGGAGACGCAATAGCGTCTCAACAAGTACACTACACAATACACTCTCAAAATAATGTCACTTGACGCTATAGTCTCTTTTCTCGAAACCTAGTGTGACGTCACGAAACAAGCCGTCACGAAATTTTTAACTCCATATTTTTAATTATTAGCGAAACGTCGACACTTTGTACTTTCACACATCAAAATGATTATTGATTGTGTACATATAACACTAAAAATTATTTCGATCTTTCAATTATTTAATACTTTACAAGAATAAAAAATTTGGCCCGGTCCCTTTTTGGAATCTGAACAGCCTAAATCGCTAATTTCGGATGAATTTTTACTAGAAGGTTGGTATTGAATTTTCTTTTTTTTTTCTTCGTACATGGCATTGGCGCATTATATTTTTCGATATTAATGGCTGTGACCACAGACACATGCTTAGTAAGTAGATAGCGTATACAGACTATACATTGAGTGCTTGCTTCAAGGATATAATAGTCTAACTGGATCACAATCTTCGAAGATACCTGAAGATGGATGACGACACAATTGACCATTTTTCTATTGTGTTCATGTATAGTCCCAGGATAATTATATTATTCGATGGTGTTCAAATATTTTTATAAGTGCAGTGTACGTAAAAAAATAAATGTACCTTAATAAATAATTTTCATTTTAATCATAATATAAAAACATCAGTTTTTATGACAAAGATAATTTTGAAGAAATTATTAAAAATACTAGCTGACCGGGCAAACGTTGTACTGCCTCATAAATTATATATAGATATAGGGACACCTTAATAACAATCCTTGGGTTAAAAATTATGTAATTGTTTACATTTAGAACTTTAAATTACATCCCTTACTTTCACCCTAAAGGGAATGATTGTCCAAATAAACTTGTCACGGTACTTTTGTTTTTATAGATTTGGTAAATGATTAATTTAATTATCAATCGTCAAAAGTAGAAAATAATTAAAGTACTAAATCGATATAAAAATAGGGGTTGGTGGTAGAAGGGTGAAAATTTAAAATTGTGTGTATTTTATAATGCCAAATCCTAAGAAAATTCAAATAAAATTTTTTGTCCAAAAAATAAAAAAAAATTGGGGTGAACCATCCTTATCACTTCGGAGTATGAAAAATAGTTTACGTCCTATTCTCAGATAAACACACAAAATTTCATAAGAATCGGTCAAGCCCTTTCGGAGGAATTTTGTTACTAACACTGTGACATAAGTATTTATATGCATATAAAAATCAATTGCTGTTCGTTTGTCTCACTTAAACTCGAGATTGGCTGGACTGATTTGGCTAATTATGATCTTGAAATATTTGTGGAACTTCAGGGAAAGTTTAAACGGTGAGAAACATAAATAATAAATAACGGAAAATACTAAAAACGACAATTTAATTTTCTAATACAAAATTTTCCTAGCTGTAAAACCTTTGATGTCTTTTTAGAAATATTCAGTCATTTGACAGAATATGCGAGAGAGAGGTAGAGGGAGAGGGAGTTTAAACCTTTCCTGAAGTTCCACCAATATTTCAAGATCAAAATTAGCCAAATTGGTCCAGCCATTCTCGAGTTTTAGCGAGACAAACGAATAGCAATTGGGATTATGGTCAAGCATTAACTTATTGTAAGTAAAAAAATATTTATATATATATAGATTAGATTTTCACTGAATTGTAACGTCACGTCTTTAGACCAGGTAGGTACCTTACCTACCTCTTCGAAGTCAGTAATCCAGGATTCCAGGTAATTATATATTCATGACTTCACGTAGTGATTAAGTACTCTGTGACTTCATGTCCACTTCTTCGACGCGGTAATGTTGGTAGCATTGAAATAGGAGTTAAAAATTAAAATGTTTGTGATTTTAACAGTGATGATTATAAAAGTACAAATATGAAAACCAACAGTTAAAAACAAACAGCGCAAGCAAATCTACTAAATAGGTACGTACCACTTTTTTCAAAAATTACAATATTAGTTATGTATTAGTGTTAATTATTATTGTCAGTCCTACCTGATAACCTCTTCATAATTTTGTTAAGTATACATAAAGCATACTCCACTACGTTTTGTTGAAGTCTTACGCCCAAAATTAATAACGTTTCTACAATCTATCAATTAATGGCCAACATTTCGGCAGTTTCCAGTTTCCACTGACATAGCTATTTTTTGATAACTAGTTGGTATGAACTCGCTCCAAATAAGCTCAGAAGTTCTCAAGAAAAATGGTATCCAATTTTTTATCGGCCTGTCTCTCAGGATAGACACAAGGCTATCATAGTTTCATTAAAATACCTTATGTTTTCAGTTTCAACAGTCTAACAGTCAAATAGTGCAAATTCAATCAGTGGCGAATTATAAAAGTGGTTTCGAGCGTGCATACGATGGCAACTGGAGGTTCGACCCCAGCTACAAAATTAAAACCCTTGATGACATCTGTTCTGGGCTCTCTCTTTATTTGAGACAGAAAGTAATGAATTTGACTCTGATGAAATAAGTCAGGTTTTTAATTTGATTCTCTATTTTATTTAAACTTGTCAATACTATTCATCAACAGTAATTATGTATATAAATAAGATTATAGTCATTACTCTTTGAGTCCGTACATACAGTACCATATTCAACAGTGATGCTTTTTACTGATAATAAAACTATCTACTGCTCTATGTTTTCATAATTGTAGATTAAAAAATTGTATAATTTTAGGTAAAGGAGGATTAAGCAGATAATTCTGCTTGTTTTAATCAGCCAGATATAAACATTTGGTAAGTAAAAACAAGATATACCATTATAATTATTTAAAGTAACAATTTACACCTTTCTTGGCTGGCAATGACAATGTATTGGTGATGGTTTTGGTACTACTGAACACTTACCACCAGGTACAATAAATATAATATATATATACTTTATGCAAAAAAATTAGTTTAGTTATTAACTATGTTTAATAAGAGAAGCAAGCAACGTAGAGTAGTAGAGAGTAGTAGAGTAGGAATAAATAACCAAGTTTAAATTTTTTAAATTATTTATTTATTACACTTTCCTTAGAAGCCATGACATTTATACTTGTTTCAGAGACTAGTACCTGAAAAAAAAAGAAAATCTAAAACAAGACAAGGTATGGATCTACATACAGACTGCTTATTTACAAAATTTGATTATTCACTGAATGATATCAATCAAATTAAAACTCATTTTGTTTCACAGGGTTCTAAGAATTATGCAAAAAGCATAGCAGACATAGAAATATAGTGCAGAAAAAAGACGAGGATTTTAGGATGAATTATTAAAAAAAGATAGTTATTTTATAAGAGTAAAATAATTAAAGTTTATTTTTGTTGCAGCTATGCTTGTTTTTTTAACTGAAATGTCTATGATTAAAAGCTCGCAGGAGGGCATTGCTTCCCAGTCTTCCTCTTCGAACTTTGTTAACATGCAAGTCATGCAAAGCTTCATTATGAATAATGATCATTTTCCAAAAATATAAAGTACTGACTAATAGTTTCATATGTTACTAGGTTATAACAAAAAGAACTTGCTAAAATAAATCTATTCTTCTATATCTATATACATATATAAAACAAAGTCGTGTTAGTTACATAAAATTCAAGAACGGCTGAACAGATTTTGATGACATTTGATTTGTTAGATTTGACTCGGCTCGGAATAGCAGAATAACAAGAATATCGAAAAAACACTAATAAGGTTGGAAAATTAAACTTATGCTTAAACAACAGTTATTGCATGAAGTATTAAGTTGTAACGACATAATATTATTATAGTTTAAGATGGCATTTCAACAATTAAACATTAACATTTCATGTGAGTATTGATTTATTATTGTTATTATTTGCAGCACCAAGGGTCCTGGGTTCGATTCCCAGCGAGGCGGAAATTTGAATGATGAGTTTGAATTTCTGTTCTCGGTCTGGGTGTAAATGTCCTTGTCTCTGTGTGTTGTCCATGGCACCCACGACACAGGGAATCCTAGTGTGGGGCTATGAGTGTGAAGCGTTGTTTATTTATTTATTATTTATTTATTTATTATTATGTGTTAATTGTTTTTTTATGTTTTCAGGTTCTGGCTGTGGGATGTGTTGTTGAAAGCGACTGATGTATTGTATAGCTGCTGAACTATCCTAGTTGCAAGATAAATAGGTAGCTCGTGGGTTCAGAACCATCCTAGTAAATAGTTCCTGGAATCCAAGGTTTGTGTTTGAACAAAACTTTTTCACCAACGTGTAATGATGTAAGTATATTTGTATGTTTATATTGTAATAAAATTTCGAATATGACTTCTGCCTTTCATTTATTTCCTTTAATTTGTTCATATCACAAAGTCTAGGCTTTAAGCTTTCTTTTACTATAGAAACAACAGTATGCAGCTTTCTAGACATACCTACTTAGTTCAACAGGGGAATACTAACTTTGCTTTGGTGTATTTCTATAAGACAATAATGCTAAATACATATCAGACTTACACTTAATTAACATATTTTTAGGCCTACTACTATTAAACTATTCGATGTACTTAAATGTGGACTTGAGGTTATGTGTTCTACGTCCCATTCTTTAGTAAATAAATCAAATTCTCTGCTTTTAAAGGGACCATTATCTGAAATTAAAATAAAACAGACTCCATGACGTGCTAGGATAGATTTTAACTGTATTATGACTTGATTAGCCGATTCGTTTATAATGGCACTACAGGCGTCTCATAAATGTATTCCATTCCACTATAAGGTGGCGGCAGATGTGACAAGTTGTTCGTGTACATTGGTCACGAGCAAACAAAGACTGAGGTTTTTACCTGTTTTTGAATGAATAGCAAGAAAAAAAATTGTTATTGTTCGAAATCTGACTTGGAAATACTGAAGTATACTTATTTATTTTATATCAGTAACAAGGAACTTAGGACATATTGAGAAATCGAATGAAATAAAATATTTGAAATTAAGAATTTAAATTGCGATATCGTTTGGATAAAAACACAGCGGCCGATTATTAATATTAAAATTATCACAATTAATAACTTAAACATAATTCAGCAACGTAATTCTCTGTACCTTCAAAAATAATATTTTTTGTTAATAAAACTTGTATTGCTTAAACGATAAGTGAATTTGTTTGTGGGTTTGACATTGGGTTTGACGTGAAGTTTCAGAAGTTTGACTTTGACGTTTTTAAACTGTATTGTTGACATTTGACTGATGAACAGACGTTATTAGAATATACCATACCCTTACATTAAGTTTCAATTAAACAAGATGTTACTACATATTTACTATCGAAAAAACAAATAAAATTAGTCAAAACGATAAAATAAACTGTTAATATCAATGAATTATATGTTCTATTAGAAACGCTCATCAGTAGGGTTCGAACGATACTTTCGACACTAAGTAGGTATCGATACTTTGTTCGCGATACTCGATACTAGACATGGGCGGTAAAAACTATAAATAGTTTCAATAACCCTTTATTTGCATAATACCACAAATACGGTATGAGGTGCTACAAAAACTGTTTATTGAGAGAAACCATTTATTCGTGAATACGAGGTATTGCGCGGTAAGTGTGGTATAAACTATAACCAGTTTCAATATTTCAATAAACCTTTACTGGTATAATACCACAAATATTTCATTTAATCAGTTATTTCGTATACCGACATTACTGAGAATAAGCGTATACCAATGATACCATAAACCTGATATACCGAGTACACATTTCAATAAATGGTTATTAAAATAAACAGTTTTAAAACCCTTTATCCTTAATACCGACTTTACCGAGAATACCGATAATACCAGATAAACCGAGTAAACGTTTCAATAAATAGTTATTAAAATAAACAGTTTTGAAACCCTTTATCTTTAATACCGACTTTACCGAGAATACCGATGATAACAGATAAACCGAGTAAACGTTTCAATAAATAGTTATTAAAATAAATAGTTTTAAAACCCTTTATCGGCGGCAATACCAATACATAGTTATGGTATTACGAAAACGCGTACCGACCCATGTCTACTCGATACTCTTACCTGGTACTCACTCGCAAGTACTTATATGAAACCTCGGTATCGAGTACTTTTATAATACTGAGTATTTTTCAGTGTTGTCAATGCAACTTTTTGTACATTACTGTGGGCTAGTTGGGCTACTGCCAATATATTTAGTATCGGTTCAGCGGTCGGACTAAAAAAAAAAGGTCATCGGACTGTTGTTTCTCAACAATAATATATAAAATTCACTGCTGATGACCTTTTTTTTTAGCTCTAATGTAATCCTCCTGAGTACTCATGAGTACTCGATACTGAGTAGTATCGATACTTCAGGGCCGATACTTTTTGGGTATCGATACCAGAGGCCGATACTTCGAACCCTACTCATCAGCAGTGTTCTCGAACCTACCGATTTTTCGATATTTCTACCGATATGGGCTCTGATCTACCGAAATACCGAAATGCAATGATTTTTCTACGATTTTAGAGGATACGTGGAAATTCTCCCGATTTTTCTACCAATTTTACATAATTTCTAAGTTAGCAACGCTTTTCATTTATGTTTTACGTTAAGAGGAATGAGGAATCCCTCAACCATAGATTTAAAACCCATAGATTATCCCATACATTTGACAGAGCCAGATTGCCAGTTACAAAATCTACGTGAGAGACAGACAAAAATATTATTTTTTGTCCCCGTCACTGTGGCCGATTATATTGTATATATATATTGTTTATCACAAGTGCAAACAATGTGTAAGTTGTGACAAACAATGAAAAGTGAGTTGGCTATTTGGATATTTAATGTTGTTTCAGTTTGTTTTTTAAGCAGAAAATGGTAGTAAGTTTAACGTCCCAACTCAGAATCGCTAACGGTTACTTTAATCGCTCTTTAGTCTTTACTAAGGTCGTACCATCGTACTTAAACTTATACATTTACGCCCCAACTCTGAGTCACTAACGGTTACTCAAATCGCTCTTTAGTACAGAATTTGATATTTTTTCTGTATAGTGTGCTGTATGTGTTTATATAGCCTGTAAAAGTGTTGTGTAATTTTACCGATAATTTAAATAGCTTTTAATCTTTTTCTGTTTGTTAATTAGGGGTATTTGATGTACAAAAATTAGGCTGTTAGTTTATTTTCTGATAATAAAACGAATTTGATTAAATATTGTATATTTTTTTGACATCTACCGATTTTGGGTACAAATCTACCGATATTTGTGGGCAAGTCTACCGATTTTGGACTTTGTCGTTCGAGAACACTGCTCATCAGTAGAAGCAAAACGGCCAGAGCACGAAACGAACGCGGCAGAGTGGGGGTAGGCTATGGTCATAGATTAGGGATACAGACATGCAACTGCCTCATTACAGATTATGTTGCTTATTATCTTTTTGCCCTCACGAGTTAAAAGCCCAATGCATAAGTAACGGGCTTTTTCCCGTACGGGACGAAAAAAACATCATCGGCAACGTACGGGCCACGTTCCGTACGGGATCGCTGCGTATGCACTATCGTATACGTTTTGATGTTATGTTATGTGTGATGTTATGTATGATGTATGTTATGTGCAGTTATCGAAACGATGAGGGTGCGAACACAGAAGCATACGGATTAACGTTTTAATTGTAATCAAATGTACCTAACGACATAAAAACGCAATAAGATTTAATCCGTCTGTAATACCTACAATAGTTCCGCTATGGAACATCTGTACATTTTTAATCTATGATTCATGACGATTATACGAGTCGTACGATTTTATTCGTAGCGATTCTCTCTTTCGCAGACATAGACAGATTGTTGTCGTGCAAACGAGACAGACTAGCGTCAGGTTTGTTTACACATAACAATATGGCTGCCGACTATTTTGGATAAAATATTGGATTAAATCAAGTAATACCTTTTGTTAAGCTTGTTTTGTTACGAACTACGAAGTTTTAATCATTTGTTGTTGCCTCGTCAGGTATTGTCAACGGACCGTACTAATGTTCAGAACGCTCAATCTATAATAGTAGAACATAATTTATAGATCGCTGGATAATATCTGTTTGAAACTTGATCTGAGTTGATCTTTTGAAGAGAGCCATCTAGTGGCAGTTTTAGGTACTCGTTATCGAATTCATAGCTGATAATGAAAGGCCGCTCGCGTGTTCAGATTTTCAGAAACCCAACGACAGTAAGTTATCGAACATGTACCTAACATAAGTTTAACTTTATTGATTCAATAGCTGTTGATCATTTAACTGGAGACTTCAGAAACCGGCCATTAATGTTTTATGTTTGACTGTAGACTCTATAGGTAATTTTTCTGGTGGTAAAAATTATATTATTAAAAAAACGAAATGTGTGCTGGGAGTGCTGGGACCTCAGATGAAGGTTATTTCCTTCATCTGAGGCTGGGACACATAGTAAAAATGAAACTTCAGCAGAAAATGGAATTCAATAAAGTTTTTTTTTTAAATATTTCAATAAAAATATAAAAAAAAAACATTTAAGAAAATATTTAAAAAAAAATTACACAATTATTCGATTTAGGGTATTCAAACATTGAAGTATAATGACATAGAAATAACATCTCAAATAAAATGTATGTACCACCGCCGCGCCGCCGCGCCGGCTTGCCCTCCGTACTCTTTTCATACTAGAAGGCTCGTTTGCACACTTGCCATAGAGTAACTTTGTTTATGACACTTGCCGAACCAAGACAAGCAGTCACCGACTCCAAATCTTTACAAGCTCTTACTCCAACTTTATTTAACGTGTAAAAGCGTTTGAACGATTTTCAAACGTAATTACCATTGATTCGTGTCAAAAATCCAACACCCTACATTGGTTACAAGCGTCGCGTCGGCAAGCTTAAGCAAGTCTAAAGTACATTAACACGCTTGCAGCTTGGCAAGTGCGTAAACGAGGCTTATGATTTTTTCAATGAAAAATGGCGGAAACATTGCACAATAATGAAATAAATTGGTTGATGTTTTGTTTCCTTGCCAATGATAAGTAACACAAATGTTTTTTTTTCGTAGTTGACTGATTTTTACAGCTTCATATAACGTACTACAGCATTTTTGAAATGTTATTTTGTCACAATTTTGACATGGGGCCGCCATGAGCGCAGCCGAGTGACAGTACAGAATGGAATGAAGCCGGCCGGCTGCAACGCACACCTCCGAACCCGATGTTCGCGGTGTCTGTTCTATACGCTAGTTATTAATACTTCAATAAATAAATTAATAACGCTTCACACTTATAGCCCCACACTAGGATTCCCTGTGTCGTGGGTGCCATGGACAACACACTAGACAAGGACATTCACACCCAGACCGAGAACAGAAATTCAAACTCATCATTCAAATTTTCACCTCGCTGGGAATCGAACCCAGGACCCTTGGTGCGTCGATCCGGCATGGCAACCATTGCGCCACATGGGTCGTCAATGTATTCAAATTGCATTTTTAATCTTAACTATTCAAAAATGGAAATTGATATTGGGAAGTTTAATAGTGGTAAAAATATTCAGTTATAAAATTTAATTTAAATTTGCGTATACGGAATACATAATTAATGACGCATATTAAAACTAAGAGCAATAGGCATTTATTTAAAAAAAAAATAAGTAAAAAAAAAAAATCACCACGTGTTTACCTTTTAAAAGTTCCACATACTTTGGTCAGTGACAAGGTTGCTTTTCAGAAGAATGATCATAGTTATCTCCTTGATTCTGCCTTGAAACATAATAATATCATTGCCTCCCACTACCAAAACACAAAGGTCTAAAGAAAACAATTATTTCTTGCCCCTCTCCATACGCCTAGGGCCTAGGGGATTGTCGACTACATAGTGTGAAATCCAAACATTACTATACAGTAGTCTCGTTACGGTACCACAGGAAGCGTTTAGTACCTACCTACTTTGTAACAACCCCCGGCTATTGTGATACTGCAAGCTGCATAAAATTTATTCAAACATCAAGGCGGTATCGATGATATTATACTTATCTAAATTGACGTCTTACTAATAATAAAAAGCGACCAAGTGCGAGTCGGACTCGCCCATGAAGGGTTCCGTAGCAGCAAGTAACATAATATAAAAGTTCTTGTAGTTCGTTGTAACTTTGATCAATGTTTTCTGCGGTTTACGATTTATGACGTATTAAAAAAAACTACTTATTAAATCTCATTCAAACCAATTTTCGTTGGAAGTTTGCTTAGTAATGTACATCATATAATTTTTTTAGTTTTATCATTCCCTTATTTTAGAAATTACAGGGGGGGGGACACACATTTTACCACTTTGGAAGTGTCTCTCGCGCAAACTATTCAGTTTAGAAAAAAATGATATTAGAAACCTCAATATCATTTTTGAAGACCTATCCATAGATACCCCACACTTATGGGTTTGATGAAAAAAACATTTTTGAGTTTCAGTTCTAAGTATGGGGAACCCCCAAAATTTATTGCTTTTTTTCTATTTTTGTGTAAAAATCTTAATGCGGTTCACAGAATACATCTACCTATCAAGTTTCAATGGTATAGCTCTTATAGTTTCGGAAAAAAGTGGCTGTGACATACGGACGGACAGACAGACAGACAGACAGACAGACATGACGAATCCATAAGGGTTCCGTTTTTTGCCATTCGGCTACGGAACCCTAAAAAACAGTTGCATAATATCATCAGCGCCGCATCGTCTTCACACGCCGACTATCTTCGATCTTCATGCATCCGTCGATTATTTTCGAGTCGTGTGTCTTCAACGCCGCAATGGCTTCTTCGCTTGCCGTTCCGAAAATGTGTTCCACCCCGCCGCCGCGTCTGTCGCGGTCGCCATCGCCACATTCATTATAAGCAATATGAGCGATCAAACAACATATAATTCACTGGCGACCAACAACGCAGTGACGAGAACAACGCACGAGTCTGCAGGATCATACACTGGCGAATAGAGTGCGACAGAATTATTTATTGTTTTCCGCTCACGCAGTAATCCATGTGTGATAATTGTATATAACGTTTTATTATTATTACTTAAATAGTATTGGTCAAAATGTACTGTATGTAATTGCCTATGTAAACAATAATATTGTTTATAATTAATTATGTAATGTATTTGGTAAATGCACTGTGTAGCCAGAGGTTTCTCGGGGATATAAATATAAGCAGGGTTCACAAAAAAAATATTGTATAACTACGCTTGCACTGCACATACCTACGAATATTGTTATTATTAATATTGTATAATTTGAAATTGTTTGACATTAACATTGCTTGACATTATATCATAAGTAAGTACTTATATTAATTACTTACAAGATTAATATTATTTGACACTGCATAATTAATAATTTAGATCAATATTAATTGAAATTGTGTTAATAGTAGATTCCTTAACCACCATTAGATACATTCTAAATGTGTAACATAGTGAATTTTTTTCATAAAAAATCACTATAGTCATAAACTACGAGTATTAGGCAATTGATATGATGTACATACCTATTTAATGTACCTACTTAATTCTGAAAATAAAAAACAAAATATGAAATACATTGATTGAAGTATTCTTTTAAAATACATCTACTCATAATGTCGTGTAAGTGCAAATTGGCTGTGTTAGAGGTAGTTTAGAGCAAAAAATTTCTTGATCTTGACGTATCGAGAGTAAATCACAACTTCAACCGCTTCGCGGTATAAGGCGTGCAATATTTGAAAAAATAATGTGTATATTATTACAAAAAGATATGAAATCCGAACAAAAACAGTTTCACTGTAAAAAAACGCACAAGTACACTTCAAATTAGTTACAAAAATGATAATTAAATTTTTACAAAAAATTATGAAATCAAAAAACCCAAGTACATAACCGTTTTAGATTCAAAAAAAAATTTGCTGGAAAAAGTAAAAAAAAAAATGGTGTACTTGGTGTGCATAATACTTTTTGGTGCGCGCTTATTTCAAAATAATCTTAAATTAAAATTTAAAAAATCCCCGACAGTTTTATTTACACTAAACATAGATAAGAACACTCGATTAAGTCACCTTTCAGACAAAAAAGACGAGATCAAAATCGGTTTATCCGTTTGGGAGGTACGATGCCACAGACAGACATACAGATACACAGACACACAGATACACTGATACACAGACACGTCAAACTTATAACATCCTTCTTTTTTCGTCGGAGGTTAAAAAGTTTTAAAAAATATCTTCGAAATTCAGTGGCGTGTGGTACAGCCATACAAGCCGAAAAGCCCAGCTTACTATCATTGCTTTACTATCATCACTCTGCAGCTGTTAAGACTGATATTATTTGTTGGTAAATGGTAAATATTAAACGTATGGAGTGTTCTGTGATGTCGGGCCAAAGATCCCGAGATCCTGGGTTGTACGACACAGCTGGGCTTGCCTTGTTCTGACGGCCTAGGCTTCCAATGTCAAGTCAGATCGAAAATCGTAATTATGCACACCAAGTACACCATTTTTTTTTTACTTTTTCCAGCAAATTTTTTTTTGAATCTAAAACGGTTATGTACTTGGGTTTTTTGATTTCATAATTTTTTGTAAAAATTTAATTATCATTTTTGTAACTAATTTGAAGTGTACTTGTGCGTTTTTTTACAGTGAAACTGTTTTTGTTCGGATTGCAATAGTCATAAAACGAGACCAATCGTTTATAATATTAACCCGGAGGGATATTGCAACCCAGTTTTATACTGTGACCCGTGACCTAACTGGATTAAACTGGATTATTCAACGATGTTTTATTATTCGGTTTCTAATCGATTACAATTTGCATATTTCCAATGAAATAAATTTGATCGGAATATTCCAATGTATGGAACGAATTGCTAACAGCATACAATTCGATAAAAATAGTATTAAAAAATCACTAAAATTAGTATTCGTTTCAGGCATTGTATACATTGCCTAAGTATTGTATAGAATACCAGACATTTCATGGCAAAGCCATATCAGGTTTGCCAACTTATAGATGTAGATAATATTATAAAAAACTCTATAATAAAATCGCTATTATTCTAGACCAATGTTAGAACTTAGAAATCCTTAGAGTAAATACTTATTTATTAGTTAAAGACTTATTTATTGTGAATTACTTTAAATAATACTTTATTTTAATATAGGTTAAAAGAAAATATGCTTCATTCCATGCGCATTTTTTATATAAATGTCCGACACCTGATGGTAAGTGGTTATCGTCGCCAATTGATATCAAGTACTACCAAACTACCAAAGGCAAGACCGATGCGTTGTCGGCAAAAAAGAACGAAGAAAGCGAGAACTGCCTCTGACGCTCCCAACAATTACAGTAGCTAAAATTTATTGCTCTAGGAATTAGATAATTAGCCATTCGTTTTGATGTACCTATTGTTTATTTTACGCAATAAATACGTTTACAGAAAATACGCATCCAATCATTACGATAAATCGAGTTCAATTTATAAGCGATCAACTGGCAACGCTGAATTAACTAACGTTACTGATGTGGTTGAAATGGAAATCACATATTGGCTCCATTACATTACAATGATGCGCTCAATAAATTTCACGCTTGTAGCTCGACGTCGCAGCGTGTCGGGCACGTACAAGAATTATTCGAGTCATCATTGTTAATTAAAATCAATTATAATGTTAACTACATATTAATTTTTCCAGTAATGGAACTGTAATTTTTCAGTAATCGATGGTGTTGCATATTGGAAGTGGAGTGGAATTCTGGCGATAGCTTCGGTTTGAGGATCTTCGGGAACGCTATAATATAGGTTCTACGAGCGAAGTATTGGCGTCTCCTCTGGTGTTGCTCATGCCCATATGCAATGGAGAATTTACAATGTGATGACCCATCTGATGACCTGTTTCTACAGCCCTGCAGGCTATAAATTAGGATAGGATATTTTCCTTTAAAATTAACGATACCTACGTCAAGAGGAGCAGTAAAAATAGCAGTAGGTATACAAAGATACAAAGACACTCAATATTAACACCTACACTTCTGATGAAGCAAAAGTCAAGGGCTTTCGTCGAAACAAAAGATGATTTTATCAAAAGCTCGACGTGGCTTCTATATCAACGTCTTTTCAATGGACAAAAAAATTTGTATTCATGAACAAGGTGTGTAGATTACGAGTATCCCGATACCATTTAACACCGCAAAAAATCACAGCCAAAAATGATAATTAGTAGCGATGAAAAATTGCGAATTAATTCTGAATAGCGGCAAAATGTTAATTTGCATAAAATTTCAATTCCCCGGTTTGTACGAAAGCTCAGGTGGAATTATCTCTGATATCGTAAAGCTTCGCGATGGAGCGACTGTAACGGCCCACCCGGCACACCACATTCCATAATACAGCGCGTTACGCGTATTACAATAATATTTTGGTATACTTTTTCATTTACGACTGCATTAATTAATTCATGAAAAATTACTAATCGATCAAGGTTAATCAGTGACAACTTAGATAGTTGAGTACTTCACTGCACTTTTTGTTTAGTGGCTTCTATTATTTTAACAGTTCTTCGAAGATTTGCGTTCTACTCGTTAACAGTAAATCGTGTATCAACAAAAAACACAAAGAAAACCAATGTAGACATTTCAGTTCGCCACGATCTCAGAGGGAAACGCCAGTTGAAAAATAATGGCTGAATAATTAGTACGAGGGCAAAATGGAAATGCATTTTTTTAAAGCAAACACAAAAATTTCTGTTTCTTTTTCAAGATGTGAAAATTCTCTTTTGAAGGTTACTCGACTGCTATAGATACTGGTGAAACGAACCAGTGCTTGATTAGGAATATGTCATAATTTTTACTACACGAAAAAAAAGCATATCATGGACAAGGTTTTAGTCACATTTACCTTACGTCGTCAAAGTTATATCCACTACCAAGCTAAACCATTCGACAAAACATTAGAGGCATCGGCCAGAGCCAGACCAGACATCGTCAGTCGTCACGCGAGCTGGAATACTGCCACGTACAAACGTGCAAACTTCGCCGTATTACTTCCGGGACCGCTCCGAACAAGCCCCTGCAGCGCCGCACTGAACAAACCCGCATTGGCTGCTTTCCAGCCACGTGACTCGATGGGATCGACTACACTCATAAACGGAACAACGATGTGCAATCTGACAACGTTATATAGCAAGTGTTCCCTGGAATGCTATCTGTAATGTGATGCATATCAATACAACTCTTACTTAATGTCTCGATGCTAGACACCGGTCTCCTCTTAGAACGAGCAGGGTAAAGAAACGTTAAAAGGGTTATTGAAGAAAATAGGCGATAATTTATTGAGTTCGTTTTGTATTCCACTGTGACAACCCCAGTTTGTCAGTGACGCTAACAAACTGCTCCCGCAAATTAAACCAATTGAATATTCGTAGGTATAGGTAACAAAAGCTAAATAACTAACTAACTTACTAGTTAGAATCTGTAGCCTGTGCTAATGAATAAATTAATATTTGGATGAAATGCGAGCGAACTTTATGCCTTGAACACGACAACCGCAAAGTTTGTGAGGGTACCGAGCCCTTTGTTACTTGCGCATGTTCTGAATCCACGCCGGGGTGTTGATATTCAACCGCTAACAATTCAGTTTCTGTGGAAATGCGGTACGGTTTACTCGCACAAAACAAACAATTAAATAACATGCAACAGCTGCTAAAATCATAGCCCGATGCTAGGCGTAATCGTATTTCTAGATGGTATGGACTGAATTTGATTCCAGCTCACCACTAGAAACCATAACTTATTGAAACCCTTAGCCTTAATTAGTCTGCAATTGAGCTTTGTTCTGGTGAAGAACATTGCTGTCAAAACTTATGGATGCTTAGCTTCGCAGAAGGAGCATGTATATCGACCTGTCCCAGGCGAACGAGGAGTACCTTGAGCTTAAGCCAACCTTCCCTGCTCTGCTTCTCTGCCCTGTTGGAGGTCCCTGGATTCTTTACCACTTTTCATTCAAACGATACTCATGCATGATGTAGTATTTTTAACCGCCTGGCTACCCTCCATATAAAATCAACTGTGTTTACGTGTTTCGGACCCAATTCTTTTTTTTTTTTTGTTAGTAATATTCATGTGCGATTGTGAACGCTTAGGATATGGTGCATATATTCTCCACTATTTATTAAAAATATAAAAGACAAGGCTATTACTAGTCATACACGCTGATGCCTTTCATTGCAGATAGTCTGGTTAATCGGATGATCTGTTGCCCATGATACGATCACGGCCATTATTTGAAATTTGGCCATTAGGCGGACGGCGAATGGTTCTATAAACGTCGCGAGGTGCGATAGCAAACCCGAGCTTTCAAATTTACAGTCAAATTTCAAGCACAATGAAAACGATAGGGATCTACGATAATAGTGCTCTGTAAATAGAATCCATGGCTCCAACCCATTAACTGCCCACATTCAACGTTGCATTAGTACGGATTGGTCCTCGACTATAACGTTCCTGATAAATCTATATAAAAAAATAAAATAACTTTTTTATGTCGTTCACTGGTCTTCGACGTGGCTTAAAATTCATAAATGTGTAGTCATTAGAGCTTAGTCATACATTTGCCGACTGGGCCAGAGAGGTACTTAGCTCCATCGATAATTTTAATTGACTATGAAAGTTTCAATAAAATCTATATAAAGGTGCTTTTATAAAACGTGTATCATTTTAGATATGATATTCATAAGGGATTAACCCCGGAGTTCATTATTTCACGTGTTACGCAAACGCCGAGTGCTCAATAAACGAGAATGTGGGAGTAAGCCTCATTCATCCAAACATTCATTTACTTGTGCAAACAGAAAGGTCCTATTGAGAGTTAACATGTTAATATTTTGATACATGACATTTCTTTTATCTTTTATCTTTTATGTTTTGTATAGGTAACTATTATTTATAGGTTTCATCATTTGGCTTCAACCCATTAATGGCCCACTACCGAGCACGGGTCTCTCCTCTTGAGGCCTAGAGCATACTCCACCACGCTGCTCCAGTGCGGATTGGTGAAGATTTCATCATTAAAATACTTCTTCGGTATAAATAGATCGTCTTGTATGGTCAGAAATAGACGTCGAAATCAAGTGTCCTAATAGACTACTGGCCCATGCACAAAAATCATGGGTCATATGAACCACCAGGTGACGTATATAGGACGATATAAGAGCATAAAATAATAAGATTCAGCACTATGCCGTCACTTGTAAGCTGTCCAACTGAGTGCTGGTGAGAATTCAAAAGTGCAAGTAGGGTGAGTAAATTTTGGTCATTTGATTCTGTACGGCATTTTTAGCCATCGATAGGGCCATGAAAAATAATAAGAAAGCGCGCAGTGCCGTACAAAAAAGGTGGTCCACAAAGTCGGTAAATGTTTTTGATTTGGTGACAATTTCGAAGGTAAATTTGGTCATTTGATTCTGTACGGCATCAGTTTCATACTGTTGCAATTTTTAATAGTACTTTTGAGTCCTAGAAAATGTATTGGAACCGAAGCCGTACTTTTTCAAATGACCCCCCGGACCACTGAAAAAGAGGGGGTTGCAACCCTCGATTTCTTCCCCTTGTGCACGATTTTTTGTACGGCGTTGCGGAATAATGGATTAGAAGCTGTATTGCAACAGTATGAAACTGATGCCGTACAGAATCAAATGACCAAATTTACCCTCGAAATTGTCACCAAATCAAAAACATTTACCGACTTTGTGGACCACCTTTTTTGTACGGCACTGCGCGCTTTCTTATTATTTTTCATGGCCCTATCGATGGTTAAAAATGCCGTACAGAATCAAATGACCAAAATTTACTCACCCTACTTGCACTTTTGATTTCTCACCAGCACTCAGTTGGACAGCTTACAAGTGACGGCATAGTGCTGAATCTTATTATTTTATGCTCTTATATCGTCCTATATACGTCACCTGGTGGTTCATATGACCCATTATTTTTGTGCATGGGCCAGTAGTCTATAATGGAAATTAAGTCGAAGTAAAGCTGTCGGTAGGTACTCCTGGTTTAGAAGCAGAATCATTAGTTCCTTCTTTGTCGCTACCTTTTTATTGAGTTATAATAATGATTTTTTAATTTTATAAATTTATACTTGCTATTTAATAAAAATTAAAAGCCCTCAGTCCAAACCCTGGGTTGACAGTTTACAAGGGATATGTCACGTTGTGATGTGTGTTGGTTGGTACGGCGCGGTGATTGCGGCGGTGTGGGACACGAGGACACCGATTGATAGTTCCTACGGGACCCAAGCAGTGTTGCCAATGCTACGGCAATTACCGTGTTCTACGGCTTTCAGGCCAAAAAATCACAAAATCTACGGCCTACGGCCGGAACCCTAGGGCCGCACAGTGGGACGAAAATCGCGTTTCATAGACTTAGGATTTTTATGTTAAAATTTATTTGTTTCTTGTTGCAAATTGACGTAGAACCGTTTTAGAAGCCACAACATTATCATATTTATGCACCTCTGGCGACTATAACACGAAAAAAATTTTTTTTTATTAAATTTGTATGGAACAAAACAGAAAAACCGATTTTATTCAAGACTGAGGAGAGTGCCCCTAATTCCCTCTGGTACGATTATTGCCACTATTTTTCTCTATTTTTTGACATATCGCACGTTGCGCGCACTCGCTAGATTTTGGGTGAAAAAAAATGAAATAGGTTTTTTATTATTTTTCATTTTGTGCACGTTATTTTTTATGCTTAAGGGTCTTCAAGGCCCTATTTGGTACTAGGCCTGTTATCTAAAACGAGCTACTGCTTTACCTTACCAAGTTAATAACAGTTTACCGGCTAACCTGCCATTGTATAATAGGTTACATGGTTATTTAATCACTTACTAATGACGATCCCTGTGTTCACCAATTTAGTCAATGAGCTCAACTTAATGTTGTCAGTACTCTGCTCATTATTGTTACTATTTTAATTATTATTGCACCTACTTATCAACCATTATCTCATAGTCCCAATTACTTTATGATGGGCATTACCTTACAAATCCCATTGCTTTTTATATTAATATCTATTATATGATTTACAAATTCATTACCTACAAAATTACAAATGATCCTACTTATATAATCTACAAGTTAGTCACTAGGTAAATTACTACAACAGGCCAAATTATGTATGGTTATTTAAAGTTGGTCCCAAAAAGTTCATTTCTAAAATCTGAAGATATAAAAGCCAAGAACCGTAGTAACAATACAAGTGACTATGTTAGAAAAAAATAATAAACACATTGATACAACTACCCATCCATTTCGTGTTCTGAGTCGGTATCTGTTTGAGGATCAATGTTACCTACATCGAAAAATTCTATGTCATCATGTTCTGTACTAAGTTTTAAAAGTCCTAGGGCTTCTGCACTTAACTTTTTCTTTTGAGCTGCATCGAGTACAGGTCTAGTGGCAGAAATTAATGGGTCAGATGAAAGAAGCATCATATTCAAAATATCTTGGTTAGTATTAACTCTGCTAGACTTCCGAGAATGAAACTCCCTGTACCTGCGGAAATCTTTATTTCTAGCTTCTGAGGCTTCTTCGGAAAGTTTTCCGATGGGTACAATTGCTACATTGGCTATGTCAGCTCCATGCATAAGGATCTTATGTACCGTTGCTGACATGTAGTACCAATTGTACAGCTTGATATACCTTTCCGCAGTTTTTTTAGTATATTCTTTGAATTTTTCTATGTCAATAATTTCGCCCGATGCTATCACTTGTAAAATTACTGCAAATCTTCGTATGAGCTCTTCATCCAAGCCGGTAATGGCAGCAGTTTTTTCTGGGAACTCAAAAAATTTTCTTGCCGTGTTCCCATCGTTGGTTGTTCCTGATCCTTGTTTTACCTTATCGACCAGCAAACCTAATTCTTTCCGGAATTTAGATTGAATTTCCTTTTTCTTTGCCTCTAATATAAGTTTGTTTTCTCCTCTTATAGACCATGTTTTCAAATCTAGTCTGTATGAAATATGAAGCAAGCATTCCATACAATTGATACGAGCGTGCAAAGAAGATAATCCAAATTTATAGAGATCAGTTTGCACTTGTCTTTGCGCAACTGTCTCCAAGTCATTCATTTCGGAAGGTTTTGCCAAACACAAATAACAAGTTGCAGGAGATTTGGCATCTGAAAGATAGGTGCATACCTTCCCATCGATCATGGTCATTAATAGACTATGATTGATTTCATTATTGTCGTATTGGGTAACTTTAAGGTTCCTTATTTCGTCTTCCATTTTGGCCAACTGTTCTTGCACTAGAACTTCAGTTTCTTTTAAGAAGAGGAACTGTATTGGACGGCAATACAATGCTGAACACGGTCTCGGGTTTTCCCATATGACTTCTTCCGCAGCAGTAAGTTTTAGTGGAACTAAAGTCGTCATAAAAACTGATTCATCACTGTCACCGCTGCTTTCTTCCCCTTCGATGTTTTGTTTGTACCTGCTCTGGCTTGAAGCTCCATCGAATCCCCACTTTGAAATCAAAGTCATACACTTGCCTTTAGTTTCTTGTGGTAAACTTTGTATAATTCTAGCAGCAGTAATATCTAAAAGTGCTTGAAGAGACACTTTGGCAATTACGTCCGTTATCATTATTGCCTCTTTTGGAGGGTAACAATCCATCTTAGCTTGTCGGACTTTGTAATACGAAGGATATATATCTGTGATACCTTCACGTAGAGTAGATTCCCGCAAAGTCATATACTGCCACTTAGATAACTTAAGTGATATTAATAGGCCGAGTGCTTTCGCAGGGGTAAACTTCTTCGTTCCTTTTGTTCGTTGAACAATGTTATCAGCCTCTTTTGGGTTTTTTAAAAGAATATCTATTGCTGCTGCCAAATTATCTTTACTTTCTTGTTTAAATTTAGCAACAGTGGCATACGCCAATTCAAAGCCTTCTCGGTCTTGATATTGGAAATTTTCAATTCTTCGTATCTTCTGTTTCGTTCCAATATCTGTGAATGGTTTACGTGGACTTAGAGTTGAAGTTGATGTTCCAACTGATGCACTTGTAGAAGGTAGACAAGAATCACCGGATTCACTCGTTACTTGAAGTCCAGTAAAAGACTGTGGCCGTAGATTTTCACGTACGCAAGTTGGCCACTCAATGTTCTGTTCCAACCATTCTCCGTAATGTTTTCGGAAAGTGTCTGTGTTTGATTTCGCCATCTTCCATTTCTTCAACACAGATTGACTAAATCTTCGACAGAATTCCTGGAGAATATCTCTATCTTCTTCTGACAAACTTAGACTCAACTTGGACTGAATAGTCTCGAACATTCTTAAATAGTTTCCAAGCTTTCCAGACTGCTTCAGTATCAAATATAGGTCCAAATTTGTTTTTAAAGTAGAAGTTTCCATTTTCACAATTATTACTGGCACAGTTTTACAGTGAGTAGTTAAATTTTAACTAAAGTAAATATACAGTGCTCCCTGTATTTATACTTGCTTTACCCATCATAATGGGACTATGAGGGGATAGGTTGATAATTAGGTGCAATAATAATTACAATACTATAATAATACAATAATGAGTACAGACAACATTAATTAAGTCGAGCTCATTACTAAATTGATGAACACATGAATCGTCATTAGTAAGTTATTAAATAACCATATAAACTTTTAGATAAGTAGGTGCAATAATAATTAAAATAGAAACAATAATGAGCCGAGGACTGACAACATTAAGTCGAGCTCATTGACTAAATTGGTGAACACAGGGATCGTCATTAGTAAGTGATTAAATAACTATGTAACCTATTATACAATGGCAGGTTAGCCGGTAAACTGTTATTAAATAGGTAAGGTAAAGCAGTAACTCGTTTTAGATAACAGGCCTAGTACCAAATAGGGCCTTGAAGGCCCTTGAGCATAAAAAATTACGTGCAAAAAATGAAAATTAATAAAAAACCTATTTCATTTTTTTTCACCCAAAATCTAGCGAGTGCGCGCAACGTGCGATATGTCAAAAAATAGAGAAAAATAGTGGCAATAATCGTACCAGAGGGAATTAGGGGCACTCTCCTCAGTCTCGAATTAAATCGGTTTTTCTGTTTTGTTCCATACAAATTTAATAAAAAATTTTTTTTTTCGTGTTATAGTCGCCAGAGGTGCATAAATATGATAATGTTGTGGCTTCTAAAACGGTTTTACGTCAATTTGCAACAAGAAATAAACAAATTTTAACATAAAAATCCTAAGTCTATGAAACCCCTATTTTCGTCCCACTGTGGGCCGTAGCAAATTCTACGGCTTTTCGCAAATTCTACGATCTTTTTGTTATTTATTATTTTTGTTAACGAATGTTAAAACCCTTAAAACAGCGCCACTAGGCTAATGAAAAGTGTTCCTTTTTTTGTGGACATCAAATTCACTGCCGATAACCTTTTTTTTTTAGTCCGAGCACTGAACCGATGGTATATATTTGCATAATTGGATAGCATAATATATTGGCAGCTGTGGACACGGCCCACAGTCGATCTTTTTCCATATAAACACGGCTTTTTAACTAATGTACACGGCCATCCAAAAATTTTCATTGGCAACACTGGACCCAAGTCTGGTCGACTTAAACGCGTGCAGAATACAATTTGGAACGAATTTATATATCAGATTCGAGAGAAAACTATCACTTAATTTTAATGAATTTTTAATGAAGTCTGGGTCTTTGCAATTTTCGACGAGTTATAAATTAACTCAACGAAGTTGCCAGCTTTTAGTGAGTAATAAAATTGTAACGACCTGTATTCCTGTAATTACTGAACGTTAAATAGGATTTAATTTAAGTCCATAAACCCAGATTCCATCTTCATAACACTTTGCCGATGCTTCTCTACAGTTGTTTTAATACTGACGTTTTAAGAAATCGACCGGTAATGAGCTTTACCCTTGACATGAGTACTTTCGCAAGACGAGTATTTACCGAGGCAGTACAAAACTTTCACATTTAATGTCATTCGAACTTAGCTAAATTTATTCTTCGTACCAAATAAGTTACAACTTCGTAACAATCTCTCGAGAGTTTAATTGAGTTATCCGAAGTGGCATAACATTATGAGCACTGAATAATGTGGATTTTACATGCATTATCTTTATTATAAACAATATTAAATAAGTACCTACATACACTAGTTACAATTTTATTAATAAAAATTATACTATGACGATTTCCAATTATTAATCCTAAAAAACACTTAGGTACTTATTTAATATACAGTAGCAATCGTTACAAACTCCGAGTAGGCAAGTGATAACTGCAACCTCCGCAAACCAGTAACTGACACCAAACAAGTTTACCACTCCAGTTCCGTTGAACGTAAGTCAAAGTTAGTTTAACATATCAGCAAGTACAGTGTATTCAGGGTAATAATACAGGGTAATCCGGACCCTGTATAATCCGGCGCCCCCTGTAATCTAACACGCCTATCACTGTTGATTGAACATAAAATAATGTTCAAATAGATTCTTTGATTTGTAATTTGTCTTAAGGTACTCTTATTCAAAAAATCCGGACTACAAGGGTTTTGGGTCATAGTAAGCAGTACTAATACGACAGGTTCGATATTCCGACATCGGTCTGAAAAACGTTTGTCGGATTACCGCGGGTCTACTGTACTAACTCTAGCGTCAAAACTCCTTGCAGCAGCACGGAGCAGGTCACAGGTTTAGTCACAGATGAGGGGCGCCAAAAACCGACACAAATTGTGTGGAGCTGTGAAGAAGATTAGTGAGGGACCCTCAGAATTGAGGACAACAAAGCAGAGAGAGACAGAGAGAACTATACATCCATATATCCATACGTTCGATCAAGCTTGTTCGTAGTCGCCTTCGGGCAATTAACCTTCACCAGCAGATTGCAAACCATGTTCAATCCCAAAATTTCACGAGTACGACACAAACTGTCCGCCTACCGACTAGTCCCGACAGAAAACAATTTTGGCGGCGATGACGTCCACACAAAAAACAAACGAGCCCCGCGGGCAGTGCGCCGCGTAGACAATGAATGTGCATGTAAATGGATTTTCAGATTTCAATTTACTTTCGCTCTCTATCCATTATACGGACAGCACTACTCTAGCAAACTCATTAAGTTGACAAGTTTTTTTTTAATGATATAACCTCTTCCACCGTCCCCGCCATTTGTGGTATTCGGTCATTTGTCATTGCACGTGGCGCATTGTGTCGCAGAAGACTTGTTACCTACCTTACAGGTATTTAACCACAACCCATGAATAGTCATGAATTGTGATACAGGATAGAAGCCAACCTTCGTATTGCCAACGGATTATTACCTACCAACTCAGACAACTCTGCTCCGAAGCCGTCAGACATACTGTACTACGCGTTCCATAAGGATCCATAAGGATTGCATAAATTGATTTGTATCCATGCAGGTGTAGAATACTTTTAGTTGTAGTTTTTATAAGTCAGGCTTTAAGCATAATAAATCTTTCAAGTGAGGATTATCCTTGACAAGAACGTCGCCGTAAAGATAATACAGAAAAACATCGGATTCGAGGTCAATGCGAAAGTGCCCATACTTTTTACTAACCATCACAACTTATCTTGGATTTCTATTCTATGTGTACTTTTTTAGATCACTTCTACGCTAGGAGCAACTGGAGGAGCTTAAGGTCCTAACACCTCTAATGGAAAAGCAAGTAAAGCTCGCAAAGTCCAGAATCCATTAAACGTGACTGAAAGAGTTTTTTTCTGAACCGTTCTAGCACTCTACAGTAATTACTATCTCTAACAATATAAACGACTACGAACTCCAAAACGAAAAGAAATAAACTTCTCAGTATACATAAATATTAACCACTTGTTGTCCATGATTCGATTTGAAAAAAGAAAAACGTTATACCTACCTACCCGTACTAAAAAATTACACTATACGTATTTACGTACTCTCTATCAAAATTGATGGGCAATAAAACGAGTCACAGAGAAACACGGAAATGCACTCGGACGTTGGAACTCGGGGAGAGAAATGGGAGGGAAATTTAATACCAAAATTTTTCGAACGAACACAATTTTATTACTTAGAAACTTCCTATCAAAAATCATGAAAGTATATCCGATCCTGTGCAATTATTTATTATGCAATATTCCAAATGACTAAAGTTTTTTGTTTAAACAAGCTTATTGTCTCGAACTACGGAACGTTCATTAGGTATCTATCCATCAAATTAAAAAAAGACATGACATGCCGATAATATAACAAAATAGGTGCTGTAGATATACTACAACATAATATTTATATGGAAACGCTTTTACACTGTCTCCTTAGGGGACACATTATCGCGCGTTGAAAATGGATAAAACGGAAGACCATTTTGCCAGGGAATAGATAAGGTCGTGCGAAAAGGTACTCGTCCCAACCGGTTCTATGCAGGGTCCGCCATTTAAAGTCACGATAATGTGTCAATTAAGTAGAATAACTGCCCTGTAATCATGATACGGTTGTTATCTACGAGATTCTACAGTCTGTTATAACATTTAGTCGCATTGTCAGGCTTATTTATCCTATTTATTTATAATAATAGTGGTTATTTATAAATGCATTGTATTTCTCTTGGCTTTCATATAGGGTGTGTTTTCACAAAAAAATTAATCTTGAAATTCTTTGATATTTTAAAGTCAGCTCGAATACCGGCTTTTTTCCTTTGAAAAAAATCTGTTTCTAATCCTATTTTTATGTTTATTAATATGTAAACACAAAGAGTAACATAATTCTATACATAATACCAACATTATTTCTTTTAACTCGCAGTGTGTCGGAACAGAACACAAGAGGTCGCAAGCGCAATGCCATTTCGTGAACTGAGATGGCGTGTCTCTTTGCCTCGTGATTACATTGTCTCCGCTTTCAAACAAACCTCGTTTACTGAAGAAAATACTTCAGCCAACTAACTGCACTCACAGTTCTGTTACCTTTTGTAAACTTGGGCGTTTACAAAACTTACTCCTAGTAGATATAATGGATGCTTCTTCAAGTTTTAATATAAGTTATAGAAATAAAATAGAAAAGTGTAAATGATCTTATTATATCAAACAATTTGTTTTTTTATGAAAGCTTAGTCATAGCGGATGAGGCCAAAATTTTTATCTCTTACAGTACACACCTTTTGATAGACAAGAATCTTCTGAAAAGTTGCTTAATTAAGAAGGAATCATGTCGGTCCTAAGTACTAGGTACTAATGTTAGTCCATTTTTAGGGTTCCGTAGCCGAATGGCAAAAAACGGAACCCTTATAGATTCGTCATGTCTGTCTGTCTGTCTGTCTGTCTGTCTGTCTGTCTGTCTGTCCGTCCGTATGTCACAGCCACTTTTTTCCGAAACTATAAGAGCTATACTGTTGAAACTTGGTGAGTAGATGTATTCTGTGAACCGCATTAAGATTTTCACACAAAAATAGAAAAAAAACACTAAATTTTGGGGGTTCTCCATACTTAGAACTGAAACTCAAAAATGTTTTTTTCATCAATGTATCTATCTATGGATAGGTCTTCAAAAATGGTATTGAGGTTTCTAATATATTTTTTTTCTAAACTGAATAGTTTGCGCGAGAGATACTTCCAAAGTGGTAAAATGTGTGTCCCCCCCCCTGTAACTTCTAAAATAAGAGAATGATAAAACTAAAAAAAATATATGATGTACATTACCATGAAAACTTCCAACGAAAATTGGTTTGAATGATATTTAGTAAGTAGTTTTTTTTTAATACGTCATAAATCGTAAACCGCAAAAAACACTGATCAAAGTTACAACGAACTACAAGAACTTTTATATTACGTTACTTGCTGCTACGGAACCCTTCATGAGCGAGTCCGACTCGCACTTGGCCGCTTTTGGAGTTGCATAATTGATTTAAGAAAAGTCGGAAATACCGATGAAAAAAACCTTTTTTGAACTAGACGTAACTACAAATACCTACCTACTAAATATCCAACAACAAATAGAACCTCTGAATATAACGAGATGACGGGAATCCAAGAACATGAGCTAATTACTCTTAATCCTCAGAGTTCAATCTACCTGTGAGAAGAGTGAATAGGCATTTATTAAGTTAGTGCGTTCACCATCTTGGACTCCATCGCCACTTACCATCAGGTGGGATTGTTGTCAAGCACTGACTTATCTTATATTAAAAAAAAAAGTTAGCGCATATGCCAACACGTAGTCCCAAGCTATCAAATCAAGAAAGAGATATTAAAGTCTAATTACCATTATTAAAACAAAATGCGACAGAGAACATGTGTTACATAAATAAATTATTGCGCGACTAATTGAAAACCTACCCGAGCTAAATGCCCAGCGAAGGTCTCCGCGTTAAAGATACTAAACTTACTTGTGTAGGCGAATTATGTAACGAGATAAGGTTTTCTCTATTTATCTATGTGACGTTAAAACAATAGCCGACTTCAAAATTAGGGATAACTCAAAAACTACTCGTCAGATCTCACTCAAAAAGTGGGACCACATGACAAGCACCAGCTTTCGATTAAAAATCGGTTCACCCAGTCGAAAGTTCTGAGGTAACAAACATAAAAAATACAGTCGAATTGATTATCTCCTCCTTTTTTGAAGTCTGTTAAAAACTACATATGAAATACTTGGCGGGATGGTTACCATGCCGAGCCAAGGGTCCTGGGTTCGATTCCCAGCGAGGCGGAAATTTGAATGATGAGTTTGAATTTCTGTTCTCGGTCTGGGTTTATGTGTTCTTGTCTTTGTGTGTTGTCCATGAAACCTACGATACAGGGAATCCTGGTGTAGGGCTATGAGTATGAAGCGTTATTTAATTATTACTCTAATACGTGAATGTAAGGCAACTTATTTATTAAATAGAATGAATGAACCACTTAAACTAAGAATTATTACAGTACAACACTCACGCCCCAACTCAGAGTCACTAACGGTTACTTAAATCGCTCCTTAGTGCAGAATTTGTATGGTGATTCTTTACTAAGGAGCGATTTAAGTAACCATTAGTGACTTTGAATTGGGGCGTTAGTTCATCGTGAAGAAACAAGACATTAGTGTTTAACACGTACAGTCGGCCGCAGAAGTAGCTTAACATTTTAGTACCTTGTCACATTACATTTCTTGAATTTGTCATAGATGTTGCTAGGAAACCGTCGAAACAGTTACTATTATTATACAAAGTACTAAAATGTTAAGCTACTTCTACGGCCGACTGTACCAAGAGAAAACAAAGCGTTTTATCCACTATAAAACCCCTCCAGTATTACGCTAATGTGAGAGCCTCATATCATAATACTATTGAAATATCTACCACAGTTCTAAACCTCACACGAGGTAATCACTTGAAAGAATCGTCTGAACAGAACCACAAACCCCTCTATTTGAGAAAACAATCGAACTATGAATATTTTCCTTGCTTTCTTTCAAAGGACCCCGAGCGATGGGGGAAATTGATTTTAAAATGTTAACGCTGGGTGAATTGTAGACATAACTCGCTAGGGAGTGCAATCTATGAATTCTAAGTGCTGATAGAAATGGAAGAGAGGTTCATTCGGTTATAAATTGTTTGAGTTTCTTTGTTAGCTATCACGCAATTTTAAAATTTCTCCAATTTATAGAAGAATATTCTTTCCTAAAACTCTGCTTCGGATTAAGACAATAATAACTTGTATTTTATGATTATACAATGTGTTTTTTTTGAAACTTGATCCAACGAAATTGGCGGATATAAGACAAGAAATTATCGATAAAAATTAGATTTTCTTTTTTCAAAACTCAAGGTTCGCTTAAGATCAGGTGGAAGGTTTTACTCGTAGTAAGGCGTGTAGATGGAACGACACTTACCTAAATATACATCTTAATACCTTCAAGATAATACCTAAGGTTATAATTAAACCACGGCGCTAGTGTCGCTTTCCTTTGGACTTTACTTTTACTATCAGCCATATGAGTCATCTATCGAACTATAATCGTCTGTCTACCTTCACCGACCATACAAATTATGCATGGTACAATAACGACCCTGATTTCCTCGTAATCGCTTTTACTGCCACCCTCTTCAATCAAAATTCATGATTTTGTAAACCAAGCGCTTTGTTATAGAGACCAAGCATTCATAAACATTTACTGAACAACATCGCTTATATTTAAGTATCGATAAACCTGAAAATACTTAAAATGAATCTATGGCCTCTAGCTCCAAATACGATATAATTTCACCTGCGGAGCCTCTAAACATTTTAATATTACCCGGGCTTACATTTTCTAGGCCATTCTCTTGATACATTGTACGTAAATTGGACGTCGAGCTTAAACTGAAAATTCTCTTGAAGCCTCCTAAAGATACGTGGTGTTACTAAAGCAATTTGCGGGTGATATAGTAAATACAGCAGTAAAAGAAGTAAATCCACATTAGATTTTTCTCTCGCCTATATACGGGATACCATGTATCAATTTGTATGTATAAGTCTCGATCGAGCCGGTAATAATTGACTTACACTTTTACGATCTTTTGAGAGAACAGATCGTCGCGTCTTAAAATTCCTTATTCCTTTGGTACTAGATTACCGGTGCCATGTTGACTATCGCTATATCAAAGTATGTAAATGTGTATTTTTATGTACTTAAAATAGTCGACATAATAAGCAAACGAGCCGTCTAGATAGACATCATTACAACAAAGAAATCGCGGAATTATCGTCGAGCAATGAAACCAGAAACCTACTAATCTCATGTACACAAATCTGCCACCATGTCAATCCTATTACACAACACACATTACAAATACATTAATCCAATCTAAATGTAGACAGCTTAGAACTTAGATGCTTCAAACATTATACATATAACTTTAACAAGTTACATATTTCGTTGATAGATTAATGTATTTGACGGCCTACTAATAGGTATAATTAAATTTAAATACTTAATAACAATTTCAGTATAAGAACATAACTACAGATATTCTATTATGTCTTAAAAGATGAACAAATGCCTAATAGATTTTGTGAAATATGCTATTGTGATTACCTTGAGTTCGATTGAGTCGGAATTTCAAGCAATCGTGTAAAAATCCTACTCATCCTGCGATGAGTAGGTACCTACTAAGAAGCGAGCTAATCCTAGTTTGAATCCTGAGAGTTGTAACAAGTAAAAACTTTTCTTACATATGACATATCATGTCGGTGGAGACGACTAAGAACTTTGTTCTAGGATAAGATTATAGAATTTGGTATTAGGATAGGACTGGAAGATCTGTCAAATTGATACAAAATAAAATTATGGCGCGCAATTGAGAAGTTATAATTAAACTTAAAAATCAAGTGAAAGCCGATGAAAAAATGCCTAAGGCATCCTGAGTTTTATTAAATATCCTGACAATTTATTTTCTGAATCCTAATGAATACTCATAACATATATTCATATTCATCTCGTCACAGCAATTGGAAGTGGACGTGTGCTAGTAGTTCTTATTACTTTTCATTAAATGTGCATACTAATTTCAACCGTAAACGAGTGAGATAAGTGCTATTTCCGCTTGAAGTGTTACCACGGAATAATTGTTAAATGCAAATATAGCTATCTCCGTCTGGCATAGCATCTTTGAGTCGTAACCGAGGGGAGCGCCCCGCGAGAACAGTAACATCTACATAATTGCTACCCTTGTCACACTCGTGTGCAGTACGCAATAATGACAACGCAACAATTACCGCCGCCTGACCATTCAAAATCAAACCTCGAGTTATCTGCCGCGGATCATAATGATTTCATATGTACTCGCAAACGTAGTAAATCCAAGCAGGAAGACTTCGATCCAAATATCTGGATGTTGGAACATGGCACTTGTGGCTTGGAGGAGTTACTTCAAAAGACTGTGAGGCAGGTGTTATCAACAGAACTGGCTCAAATAAACGATTCGCTCAAAAATATCACAGCCGCCATTACGGCGATTACTTACGACAACAATGCTATTAAAACTACATTGAATAACGTCAATTCAAGATTGGACGAAATGGACAAAACACTCAACTACTCCGATGAACGTCAGCATGATTTCGATACTCGGTTGAAAATCATAGAAGATAATTGTACTCAACACACTCATAAGACAAAAAACTGTGAGTTGGCAACGCAAGTGAGCTATCTTGAGGATAAAATGAATGAGATGGATCAAGAGGCCAGGCAGAACAATCTGGAGATCTCTGGAATTCCTGAAAGTTCTAAGGACGACCTATCCCTCTACTTTCGTAACATCATTAATGTACTGGGGGTTAAGATAAACGAATCTGATATCATTCACCTTACCAGGATTAGGTCATTCAACACAGCATCTGGACGCCCACGAGCCATCGTCATCAAGTTGACATCCCGTACACTTCGTGATACCGTACTTTCTGCAGTTCGTGCTAAAAAGGGTCTCAAGCTCGCTGATATAGGACTTCGTGGTGATGACAGAATTTTCGTGAATGAACATCTCACGCCAGCAAACAAACAATTATTCAAACACACCAAAGAAAAAGCGAAGGCCGTTCAATACAAATATATATGGATGCGTGATGGCAAGATTTTTGTTAGAAAGAATGACACAAGCCCCGCTTTACGTATAAAAAATAGGTGTGATATTGAAAAAATTGCATGACTGTATTTATATTTTTTCTTACATAGTTTTTTGTTTTATGTAAATATAGTGAATAATAATTGCGCCGGTAAGCATTATTTTAACGTAGTATTATATAATAATTATCACTTGAAATGTATCCACTTACACTTATTACGGTTGAACTTACCTCAATACATATTCATAAATATTACACGGATATATATATTCATATTTTTATCTATTACAGTGTAT
Source organism: Thymelicus acteon (assembly GCA_951805285.1). Lineage (NCBI taxonomy): Eukaryota > Metazoa > Arthropoda > Insecta > Lepidoptera > Hesperiidae > Thymelicus > Thymelicus acteon. The sequence continues at coordinate 5,047,112 of OX638213.1, read as the reverse complement.
ATGATATGTATTTATTTATATTTTTATGTAGTTATAATAATTATGTGGGGAATTCACTTAATTACTACATCTATCTATCTGAACATGTTACACATACTAAGTTGCATAAAATTTACTAAAGTGAGAACATGGTTGTATACTTATCGCGCTTCATCGCTAACAGATTATGATAAACCTATCAGTCTCACACTACTAATATTAACTTGTCGATACTTTCTAAATATTTTTACTTTCATATTATTAGTAAACCTCGGAATAGTTTATACAAAGTACAGGCAATTAGGATTATTATATTTTATTGAATATAACTGTACAAACGTTTATAAATTAATTTATCTGTCTCGCCGAACTGGCCCAGTATATGGTAAATTAAATAAAACTGTCAATAAATTTATTTTCATTCCTTAACTATGAGCAATACTAAATTAAATGTATTTTATCAAAATGTTCGCGGTCTACGTACGAAGTGCTTAGATTTATACAACAATATATTATCATGCGAATATGATGTTATACTGTTGACTGAGACCTGGTTACAGAGTGATATACTCGATAGTGAAATTTGTGATGACAATTTTGATGTATTCCGATGTGATCGCAATCTAGCTGCCACTAATAAGTGTTCGGGCGGCGGGGTTATGATTTGTGCGCGTCGTGAATTATGCGCGACAATGCGCAGTGACTGGTTATGTAATACATTTGAATCGGTATGTGTTAGTGTGTCAGCAAGAAATCTTGGCTTAAATCGTAACCTCATTATTATCTTAGTATACATACCGCCTGATGAAGGCAAATTATCCGAACACGTTAATGAATTTAGAGTGAATTTGGATCGTTTTTATCAATTATCGCCTGATGACTACTATATAATAATCGGAGACTTCAACTTACCTTGCTTAAAATGGAACTATGAAGGATGCTCGTTGGTTCAATTAGGAAAAAGGGAGATTCAGCTTGCTGCTACTGCTTTAGTTGAAGATTTAAGCTTTTTAAACATGACTCAATATAATTTTATTCCCAATAGGTGTAATAACATCCTTGACCTATGCTTTTCGAACATACCGTTAGAAGTTAAGCTATCTGACCCACTTACTAGAGTAGACTCATTTCTTCCTCCATTCACGTTCGATATACAAGAAATTACAATTAAACCTTTTAAAGATAAAGAACAGTGTAGATATAATTTTCACAAATGTAACTACGACAACATTAATAATTTTCTAAGTAAAGTGGACTGGGATCTATTAATTTGTGACACATTATCAATCGATCAAGCAGTAGAAAATGTCTATTACAAACTAAACGAATGCTTTGCCTTATTTGTCCCACTATCATCTAAAAGTGGTAATCGTTACCCTTGCTGGTACAGCCCTGCTTTAATAAAGATTATTCGCGAGAAGTTTAAAGTTCATAAGAAATGGAAAAAATATAATAACCCGCGAGATTACGACGAGTTTAGGCTACTCCGAGACAGACAACATCGCGTACAAAATGAATGCTTTGAGAATTTTAAATCCAACTCCGAAGCCTACATTAAGAAATCACCGAAATATTTTTGGAGATATGTTAAATCTAAAAAAGGAGGATCTAACTACCCACGTAACTTTACTTTAAACAATACTACTTATTCTGATGGTCAAGATATTTGTTCAGCATTCAATAACTTTTTTAATAGTGTTTTTAATTCTTCTTCAAGCCCGTTATATTGTCAGTCTCTTAGTGACTCAGTTGGTAGTGACGATTTTATCTCTCACGTAGTTGTTACGCAGAATTCAGTTCTGAAGTATCTCGAACGCCTGAATCCCTCTAAAGGAGCGGGCTGTGACGGGGTGCCCCCTATATTAATTTCATCTTGTGCAAAAAGTCTTAGTTATCCTATTACGTTGCTATTTAACCTGTCCCTAAAACAAGGTACTTTTCCCAATCTATGGAAAAAAGCTAATGTAATTCCCATTCATAAGAAAGGTTCTAAATCTAAAATCGATAATTACAGGCCCATTTCAATTTTGAATACTATTGCTAAGATGTTCGAAAAAATTATCTTTGATAAAATTTATCCAGTCATTTCAAAAAAAATTACTAACGCACAGCATGGTTTTCTCAAAAAACGTTCCACTATCTCTAATCTTGCGTGTTTCACTGAATATGTCCTTAGGCACATGGAAAATGGCGGTCAAGTCGACGTTATATATACCGATTTCGAAAAAGCTTTTGACCGGGTAGATCATGTCATTCTAATAAACAAGCTTCATTCCCTCGGCATACACGGAGATCTCCTAGGTGGGTCAAATCATACTTATTGAATCGTTCACAATCAGTGGTTCTAGGTGGTTATAGATCTGATTTCATTACAGTACCTTCTGGAGTCCCTCAAGGTTCACACCTCGGCCCCCTCTTTTTTAACGCCTATATCTATGACATTTACAAGCATTTAAGTTACGCTAAGCACTTACTTTACGCTGATGACAAAAAAATATATATGTCTGTTCAATCAATTAAGGACTGTGAACTAATACAAAAAGACCTTGATTCACTATATGAGTACTACATTGATAATAAAATTAGTTTAAGTATTAACAAATGCCAATGTATATCTTTCACTAGAAAGCGTAACCCAATAGTTTTTTTATATAACTTCAATGGTGTTCAAATAGAGAGGACTGAGACCGTTAAAGATCTTGGCGTGATATTAGACTCCAAATTGAATTTGAGTAATCATATTAATAGCATATGTAGAAGCTCCTTCCGTAACCTTGGATTTGTAATTCGAACATGTCGCCCATTTGAGAACTTAACAACTTTAAAGGTGGTCTACTTCGCCTACGTAAGAGCATTGTTAGAATATGCCAGTCAGATTTGGTCTCCATTTTATGCTTTATATATTGATAATATTGAGAGAATACAAAAGAAATTTATTTCCCATTTGAACTATAAATTCAAACACTGTAGTATTTCATACGTTGACGACTGTGACTACTTTAATATTCAAACACTTAAAGATAGACGAATTCTTCTGGATATGGGATTTCTCTTTGATATCCTGCATGGTGAAGTTGACAGCCCTGACTTGTTGAGCGAAATAAAATTCAACATTCCACGGAAACGAACAAGACATACAGCAAACTCTTTATTTTCTATACCTTCTCATCAAACTCGTTACGGTAGTAATAGTATTCTTACGAGGCTCGCTTCAACCTATAACGCTAAATTCTCGGACATCGACCTATTCATAGGCAACAAAAGTAATTTCAAAATGAGGGTCAAAAACCTAATTTCAAAATCAAGGGAGGCTTGAAGGCCTATACTACTACTTTTCGCAACTATTCAATCAATTTCGTATAAATCTGGAACTGGCAGTAGGAGATGGAGAACCCGACTCCGAAACTTTTAGATTCCTTTAATATCCCCCTGCAAATCTCCGATGACATTTGTGTCTGTGCTGCAGTTTTTTATAACTGATCCCAAGATGAATATTTATCGTAAGGCAACACAGGACATAATTATGCATACACACATTTACACACAACGCATAATAAAATACATATTGTTATATTTCATCTATATTTTTCTTATAATATTATTTATGGTATATTTATGATATAATGTACATATTATATATATATAGTATATGTGTATATTTATATATATATTTGATATTTGTATATTTATATTTAGTAGTATATTTATTGCTTACCGGCTAATATCTGATATTTGTTAGTTCACTGTAATATAATGTGGATGACTATTATTGGCTTTAATGTAAACTAGATACATAAGTGATCCATGTATACTATAAGCTGTTGTTATCCCGAATAAATAAAAATAAAAATAAAAATAAAATAACTGCAGAAGGTGCTCACCCCAACACTAAATTTGTTTTAAGAAATATACAAATGGCTGAGAAAAACGACACAGGATAGATATTAAGTGTTCATGAAAACTACGAAGCACCCTGCACTTATGACTTCCTACTCTTACGCCTCAACTCAGAGTCGTTAATGGTTACTTTAATCGCTCCGTAAGTCCTTAGTAAAGAATCACCATACAAATTCTGTAAGGAGACTATCTTTTTAAACGTCTCTTAATTAAATAACAATACCTACGACTAAATATAATATAAAGGTTGTGTAATTAAAAAAACATTTAGATAGCTACAAATCGACGGGTTCCGGGCTATTTGTATTAACCGACATTTTTGAAACTTTATACCAGAGCAGTTTAAAGTTTCGATTTTTAGAAAAAAAAATATAACTTTAGCAAATCGCATATCTTTTTCAAAAAGAAGGGTATTACTGTTTTTATAACATATTCCCCATAATCAGATTCATATTTTTTTTCTAATATTCCTATTTTTAACGAAGATAAAAGTCGCTAAATACAAAATGACCCATATTTTACTTTTTTTTGTTCCAGGCTAAATGACTTAATCGCCTATGATTATTGTTTCTTATTCCAGGCTAAATGACTAAAGCGCCTAGGTTTATTATTTCTTGTTCCAAGCTAAATGACTTAAACGCCTAGGCACGCAAATAATGGCCCTAAGCTAAGTACTTTAATCAACGAGTTGGTCATATTTCAAACCTAAGCTAATTGATTTAAATACCATATCTTAAACTTATTAATGTATGGCTTAATATTTTGTGACTGATTTTTTTAATAAACTGTTTGTAATCATACTTGAATATTAAAGTTTTCAGAAATTGGTGATTAAAATATTGATAAATTAAAAGAGAGTGTACCTACCTATCTTGTTAATAATTATGAATTAGTTTTTTTTATTTAAAATGACAATCACTTAGGAACAGCAGTAACATGTCACGTACAGAGCTAACCGACACTGGACCGACACTGGGTATGAATTTGACAAAGAGGCTAAATATATTAAACGACATTCTTGTATATTTATAAGGTAAAGCTAATTGTATTAAGCGACACTGGTTAAGAATTTAACGAAGAGGCTAATTGTATTAAACGACATTTCTATATATTTATAAGGTCAGGCTAAATGCTTTAACGTACGTTGCCTGTAAATTGTTGCTCCAGGAAAAAAGGTTTAAACGACTGTCTGGTATTTGGTAGTGAGCTTAAGTACACAGTTCCTAAATTTTTCAATATTTTGTGTCGCTTCATACATTGCAGTCCAAAATGGGGCCCAAAAATGCGGTTGTTTTAAGCGACATTAAAGTGCTCCGATCGTCACCAAACCCAGCTCAAACGACGCAGAAAAATTCGCTGATTCCAAATATGTATAAAAGTCTATATCGCCCAGAGTGTCGCTTAATACAATTAGCCCGGAACCCGTCGAAATAAACAAACTCTCAAGTCTTAAGAGGAGGGAGTCCTTAGCTCTCTTTGCCGTAGCGATTGCATGCATTTATTAATACAAATATACACAAAGTAACTCAGCCGCTTACTCAAAACTTAAAGTACCTGCTTGTATAAGGTTGAGGACACACGTGAAAATTAATTTAATAGGGTGCATTGGGGTAATTCCAAAAATTGGTATATTCCGATAATTCAAAATATCTACCAATCGTTAGCAGTATTTTCTTATTGGCAACATTGGTCTAGTCGCTAACTGATTATCCTGCCAGCCGTGGTTGGTTGTTGCTGTGAGCTAGTAGTGTCAACAACACAGTGTCAGGTTTCCTCGAACTTGTTCGAGAAAACACTTGTGTTTTCCGCGCCATTTTGGGTAATTCCAAAAAAAAAGAATGTAGCAAAAAATAAGATTACCAATATCATTAACAAAATTGATGATATTTTGTGTGAGGGGTAATTATGACTGAAAAAGAAATTTAAACCTTTCGGTCAAAGTGCAAAAAGAGCATAGAGAGAATAGTTTCGGATTTACCCAGTGTAGTTCGTAATATCCCCTACATCCAAAATGTCTTTTGAAGATAATCTTTGGGTTTCAGAATTTTAATTTATAAAATCCAGTAAGGTGTTTTAGAATCTAATAAATATTAATAATAAATCGTTTTATTGAGTCAATAGAGGTAAAATAATTATGGGACCTAATATAAAATAACTTTGAATAATCAACCAAAAAACTTAGTTCTTAGACTAAACGACCTCTTTATATTATTGTCTGATAGCTTAAAGGATTGTTTTAGATCAAAAAATATGAGATTTAAGCTGAGATTCGTAATGTAATTCTTTGACACAATTTCTGGCCACATAATATGTATTTTATGACCTAAGGATAGTTACCGTACCTAATCGGTTCATTGTAAAATTCTAATAAAAAGTTAATGAATTTAAGCATATAACCTGCACTTTTCAGTATCTATTGATTGTCCCTCCGTTTCTAAAAAAACTTACAATTAATTAATTCCACGCGTTTAAGTGTATCACCGGCTTTACGAACGATCCATCCACAGCTCGGCAACAACCTACGTCGCATCAAGTAGGGCGAATAATTAAGTATACTCTGTAATGAAGTCTCCACATGAGCACACATCTAAGTGAGTTCCCCGTACGATAGACTGGGAGAGACTAGCGAGCTCGAGTATCAAAACATTCGACTCCCCTGCACCGGAACTCCACTTCCGATTGATTACACTACACCTCCCTCATTAACTTTTGTTGCCAGAACGTTTCACGTTAATTATAAGAAGCCTACGTTTTCGCGATTGACATTACAGATGTTTCATTTAAAATCTAATATCATAAACTTTCTATAAAGAAGAATCGTTAACGAAGGATTAACGATTAACGACAGAATTGATTACCAAACAGACATTTTAAGAATTTTATAAGAAGTAAACTTATTTTAAAGAGATATAACATATATGTTACTGAATTGTTGTGACTACTCACGATAGTTACGATTCTTAATATTCTTATACCTGTAACTTTTCGAAATTGGTTGATGCAAAAAGTGCTATTTGTTTTATACAACGCGTACATAGAGGTTTCGCAATGACGCCAGATGCTACACGAAGATAAAGTTGCATGAATATTTATGATGATCACCTGTAGGTAACATCTAATGCGATTTTCATAACATTACAGCTTTTATCTATACTAAGGGTCGTCGTAAATGTTATATTTTAAGGAAAGCAAGCTTCACTGTTGTCCTGTTTTATCTTGGATAATTGACACACAAAACTAACGAAGGGATGTTTACAAAATTAAATGTAATCTGCAAATAAAAAATATCTACATATAAGGCGCAGCTTCTTTCCGAAACCCGGAAAAGTTAAGACGTAAATACAGAAGCATTCTGATGAAATATAAACAAATACGCGGAATACAATAAATCATGAGCTCACATGCTACGTGAGTAAAACGAAATCCGTAAAAAACCTTTTAATACTAACTTCATCAATAAATTTTGAAATGCTTTCCTATCGCAATTGACTACAAAAATCGAACTGATCCCTCCTCGACTTCTATTTATTTTCTGCAATTTAGCAATAAAACATATTTATTTATAGGATCCATTACAAACAAAATATTCAGTTACTTGGAATCTAAATATAATAAAATTATGATAAACCACAAACGATACAATATTTTCATTCATATAACGACACAAAAATACAGCAGCATAGCGGTTACAATAATGCGCCGTAAGAATAACAATTGGTTATTTTCGCGTAATCTCAGTACTAATCCGGCAAACAAAGGAAACGCATATTTTTCCCGAAGCGCGAACGATAAACAAGATTAAAATTACAGAAAGCGGAGTGGGCGAGCCTTTGACATAAATCTCCGGGGGCTGGAAGAATGGCTTGTTCTGAATGAAGCTCGACACTCCATGACCAGAAAATAGTTGTCCAATACTTGTGTGTAGTAACACAATAACCGCAGAGTGTACAAACAATGTAAACAAACATTGATAAGGCCTCGTTAATTATAGGGATAGCCTTTTGGATTTATGCAACTGAATCTTCTTATAGTTGGGTTTGTACAAGAAACATAAGAAATATAAAACATATTATTTAAACAAACATGGCTGTTATGTTCTTGTGATTGTCCTCTATTCATGATGGACCGTGCGTCGAATTGTAATGTAATTTGGCCTCATAAAAACCTTTTGTGTGTCGGAAAGACAGGCTTTAAATCCAATAAATTTTGTGTTTTTACTAATTATGTATTATTAGATAAATAAAACTAAAAAGCGGGCATCCGCTGGATTCAAAAGGCTCAGGACCGGTCAGAGTGGCGCAAGTTAGGGGAGGCCTATGTCCAGCAGTGGACCTACAAAGGCTGATGGATGGATGGATGGAATATAACTAAATATTCATATTTATTTTATTTCTACCCATCGGTAACAAAACTATTACCAACGCGTTGTTGCCTTACAAGTTTTAACCAACTTTTTCACTGCCTATATTTTAGCTGAAAATACATCCAAAACTGCAATTCAGATTAACCATCGCGCATTTTTAGCACAAGCAACAGAGATTAGCTCGGACACGAGAATGCTTGGAACAGCTAACACCCTATCTGGCTAAGAGGACTAAAAGCATTAAAACTTCATAGTGTACTTTACACAGATTATACCACGTTGGTACAGATTAACCAGCGGAACTGGTGGCTCCACAGCTCGGGGAGAAACACAAATAGAGCGAACTTCCAGAACAGTAGCACATTAACGGGCCCGCTTCACGAATTAATAATGAGCCCCGGAGTGCTTTAAATTGTCCGAATAGTTCCACAGTGGAACGAATGGAGAGTTAACTTTATAATGAAACGTCACCATACATTTTTGATCCGTGCGTTGAATCAAAAAAAATGTCCAAAAAAATATCAAAATTCTTGACTAAGTAGCAAAATGTTAATGTTGCTTAGGTGGTATTTAGGTGGGCACCGGACCTAAGATAGCACATGTTATTTGACAGTCATTAAAACATCGTTTTATAAATAAAATTATTATAAGAAACAGTTGAAATGCGAAGGTTTTAATCAAACACTGAAAGCGAAAAGAGATTGCTATCCAAATGTATTGCAAGTATATGCAATATTAACGCCGCGCAGTGAGCAACATGGAATGCAAATAGGGCAACGTAAACATCAATATTGGTCAAGCCTGAAATGATGCTACGACAAACATTTGCTCGCCCCGTTTCCTGGGAAACCATCACATTTCTAGCTGCTATTATTGGCAGTCGTTCTGGATTGAGTTATTACAGAGAGGCGGGATTAACATCGTACACTGTGGGAAATTAGATGGCGCGGACATATTTTACGGGCAGGTTTTTTCTACGGCATAAAATATATTTAGGCTAGTAAGCCAAACTTGATCCCAGCAACCTTATTGAAGATAAGATTCTTCTAACTAGCGACAAGAATCAACACCACTTCTATAAAGCAACAACCCATAATTGTCCCACTGCTGGGCTCGGGGTCTCCTCTCACAATGTGAGGGGTATTAGGCCATAGTCTACCATGCTGGCCGAGTGCGGATTGGTAGACTTCACACACCTTTGAGAACTTTATGGAGAACTCTCCGATGTGCAGGTTTCCTTACGATGTTTTCCTTCACCGAAGCAAGTGATAATTAACTTCTAATACGCACATAATATTTGAAAATTAGAGGTGCGTGCCAGGATTTGAACTCGGGCCCCTTCGTTCAGGAGACCAACGTTCTAACCGTTAGGCTATCACTTCTTACACAACTTCTGTAATACTCTCTATTTCAATGTCCAGCACAGAACGGTCGTCCGGACATAACAACTTAAGTTCACGTCGAGCTGGAGGGAGGGTAAGAGCTGTCACAATGATTAAGCCCGCCGAAGGAAGCTGGGATGTTTACGAGCCCGTGTCGGATTGCCCAATGCTAGTAAATCACTGTCGCCCTGACAACAATTCAGGTAAATTGGTATTGAAATCTTTGTTTCCAATTCATGATGTTTTCACTGAATTCTGTGTAACAGTAGCCAGTTAACAAAGGAGGATGTTACTATTGTACTATCGTAGAATAAAATAAAATTACTTTTAAATATCTTCACCTCTAAGGAACAGCGTAATTTTCGCCGTACTTAAGTAAATTCTTACGTAAGTACACAAATAACTACGCGCACGTACAATTAATATGTACGTTACAGAATAATATAAAACTGAAAGATGTGTGTATAACAGGGATAAATAACAAAAAAAATCTTGTAATATCAAAAATAACACGAAGATATCTAAAGCCTGAACACATTTAAAAACAGCCAGAAATGTAACACCAAAACCGTCAGACTGAACACGAATTACAGCTTCATTTCCGCGCCGTGCATCAACGGTGGAGGTTTCTAATTTCACGCTGACGAAGTTTCAGGCAAAATCTAGTTACTTTATATGACTCCTACATTTGATACTCTCTCTATATATACCGTCAGTGGAAGATTTAAATTCATTTTCTCAGTGCTTTATGCGCAAATGCGTTTAATTAAAGGAGCTATATTTGTGCTTATTTATAGTCTCCCCGCGCCACTGTAAAGTTTGATTAAACTCGCCGCCCACGCTTCTGGAACCCTCCAAAACATTCCTTGAGCAAACGTATACAAAATACTACAGTTCAGAACAAAGAAATAAAGGTTTCAACGGAAGCTTATACTTAACGTAAACTTACTACTGTACAAACTATCGGCGCATAGTAAGAAATTAAGAATCACGTACATTTCAGTCACGTAAACAATTTCATGCCATGTTCTCTTTGTAAAAAAATCAATTATAAGAACAATACTAGATATTTAATTTATCTTCTTTTCCCTGCAATCCTTATTTTTGTATCAACCGGTAATATATCACCGATCTCGTTAAACCTCAACCAACGCACTACAATAAGATGAATCGAGCAAATAGTAACTAAATCGCAGTCCAGTCCAATGATTAAGCGAAGTCTTAGACCGTCGTTACAATGGTGGAATACAAATAGGATTAAATGTATGCGCACCGCACGCGTGCTCAGCAGACGGTTTGGCGACGGGAGTCGTGACTCATGCTCTTAAACAACTCGACACATGTTGTGTGTCATGTTCCGAACCTTGTCGGAATTAATAGCGACCGTCTTACGGAATGGAGGGTTCGCGTACCACCGGTCACTCACGCCCGGGAGACACTTAATTGAATTGAATGTCCAGTTTCGTTTACCGTCCAATTACCCTAATTCGACTCTATCTTTTGTTTTAACCACTAAACGGTATATAAATAAGCATCAGAAAATAATAAAAAGGCATTTTATTTGCGAAGCAATGGCATGATGAATTTACAATTAAGCAGGTATTTGGATGATTAGAATACTTATTTAAAGTGCTCCACAAAATCTTATTATTACTCGACAAAGAGATATTCTCGCGAGATTAGCGGGAGGCGCGATATTCAGATAGCAGCCGCTAATCTGTTATTCTTAAATTAAAACTCAAATTTAAAGTGAGCTGAGTCGAAAGTTTTCGTATCATCATTGAGGAATATTTATGATTTCATCATATTTTATCGAATAATAAAAGGCCATTACAACTATAACAGGGGGCTTACCATGAACTCTTAAAACAGGTCAATATTAGCCGATAATTGGCCTTTCCTGCTATATCCTACCATGATCTGGCTAAAACACAGGGCAGCCAGCGACCACGTCACCGTAACAGGACAGTGGTCACGTGACTTCAAAAATGATCTTCTGCCCCGCAATTCGTGTACCATGACGCGATTGTTGACGTATTGACATCAGAAAGTGGCTTAAGTTAACGTCAAAATATTACAGCCCACCGAAAGTAACATTTATTGTCCTGTTTCGGCTATTTCATTGATGATGATGAAACACAACAGGATGCAGCCATGGCGAATTTCAAATACACCATCATCACAAAATAAATACATTTCATTTGTTTGGAAAATTAAAAAAAATTCATTGCATTTATGCTTTTTAAATTATCGCTCCTAAATCACACATTTTATTAGACATTTAGACATGTCACTGTGTCAAGTGTCAAGTGGTGTAAGATTACGTTCAAAAATGTAAGCATCATCATTTTTTTTGGTAATTTTAGAGAACGAAAGGTTAATAAATCACAACACTTAAGTATTTATAACAAATCTCAAAATCTTCAATTGAGATTGTTATATTAAACTTTTAAAAACATCAATATTACGCATTCATTTGAAAACCAGTAAACCGATAAAACGCTCTATTTCAGAACATAATTAGTACAAATCAAGTACCTTGCATGTCATAGACTAAGATGCAGGACAGAAGCCTCTAGCATTGCAGGTCATCGGTAAACGTTCATGGTACAAAATACACTCCTGTCAGGTTTTAGCTCCAAGCTGACCTGTCCTGAACATGACACATATTATTAGAGTTCATGGTAATGCACCAGATTATGATATAGCTACATACAACGTTATTCTTTGTAGATACAAAAACCGACACACGTGTCAAATATTTTCGTCTAAACAATCTACATAAAATTTTCAAAGGTGTATCTTGAAAACTCAAAAAGTTATAAGCTTACTGTGCTGCTCCGTTGTCCTTGCATAAACATGGTCACCGAGCGTGCGGCCCGCGTCAATACGCGCCCACCGCGGTTTAACGGTCAACCGTCTTGGCGTGTTTAAAAATATTAATCAACATAATTTGCAATAATGAATTTAATCACTATTATCGTCAATCATTCACACATAACTCAATATTTGTTAAAATTGACAAAATATAACATTGTGTAAAAATTATTGCGATCCATTTAGTTATTGATTCTGAACAAACTAATTTCAGGTTTCGTATATACTAAGAATAACGCTGTATATATATATACATATATATATATATATATATATATATATATATATATATATATATATATATATATATATATTATGACTAGCTATAAAGAATTTACTAATGGTTTACTATATTATTGGGGTAATTCCAAAATATCATCTTGGAACAGTTGGAGTGAAATTAAATATATCGAGCTTTTATAGCAATAGCGAATTTTCGATCATATAGGGACAATCAGGGACATTCATGAAGGTGGCAATCATAATATATGCGACGCACACGAACATGGTCCTCCGGGATAGGCCGTACCATGGAAACGTGACTTGCTTCTTCAGGAAGACTTAGTCATTAGGAAGCATGAGTCATATTGCATGTAAATCGTGTTGTGAAGCTTAAATATCCTAATGAACCAAATGTCTTACTTTTATAATAAGTAATGATTTTATCTATGGCTAATGCTCTATTCATTTCGTTAAACCGATCACAATGTTGTGATGTTGATAGGATTTCAAGAATTCTTAGATTAAAATCGCTGTTACTGCCCACCTGGTGTTGAATCTTGAACATTCATTGCGTCTTAAGTCCCAAGTCCCAACTAATCTCAAAAGCATTTTAAGTCACTCGCAGATTTATTTTGCTTATGAACACAGAAATATTACTCCTAGATTATTACAAAAAGGCATTTTAGTACGGGATGTTAAGACCCTGTAGTTATAAGGCCTACCTACATATAGCCTTTCCTGCTATAATAGACGAGTCAGCGTCTTGTGGGTCACACCTCTTTTCGTACTTTTGTAAGCTTGTAAACCAAACTGCCAGTTTTAGACTACTGGCCCACCCACAAAAATCCAGGGTCATATGAACCACCTGGTGACCTATATAGGACGATAGAAGAGCATAAAATAATAAGATTCAGCACTATGCCGTCACTTGTAAGCTGTCCAACTGAGTGCTGGTGAGAATTCAAAAGTGCAAGTTGGGTGAGTAAATTTTGGTCATTTGATTCTGTACGGCATTTTTAACCATCGATAGGGCCATGAAAAATAATAAGAAAGCGCGCAGTGCCGTACAAAAAAGGTGGTCCACAAAGTCGGTAAATGATTTTGAATTCGTGACAATTTCGAGGGTAAATTTGGTCATTTGATACAGTACGGCATCAGTTTCATACTGTTGCAATACAGCTTCTAATCCATTATTCCGCAACGCCGTACAAAAAATCGTGCGACAAGGGGAAGAAATCGAGAGTTGAAACCCCCTCTTTTGCAGTGGTCCGGGGGGTCATTTGATACAACATAAAATTAATTTATTTTGAAAGTATTTTATGCATAGATAATATTTTTTTACATGCCGTACATTTTCGTTGGTCCAAAGGTTTGTAGTAAAATTAATTTAGTAATAAATAAAGTCATCGTAGTAAAAATTTGGCAAGAATTGCGGAATTTGAGATACCCAGATGAATTTTTGTATAAACTTGCATTTTGGCATTCTAAAAGTTGTCTCAAAACCTACGTATGGTAGGGTGACCGCGTCTATTAAAAATTTGAGGACAAAGGTCACAAAAATCGTTTTTTTGCAAATATCTCATTTCTTATGAGTTTTTTGCTATTTGTATCTAATCAATATTGTAGAGAATTAAATTCCCTACAACTTCTGTTTCAAAATTTTTTTTATACATTGAATCGTTTTCGAGATACAGGGAAGAGAGAGCGTGGTTAGAGCATAATGTAAGGTCAACCGGTATAGACCCGATCAAAACACGCTATATATAAAGTTTATTAACTCTATCTATCTATCTATCTATCTATCTATCTATCTATCTATCTATCTATCTATCTATCTATCTATCTGTCTAACAGTGCTGGACATAGGCCTCCCCTAATTGGCGCCACTCCGACCGGTCCTATGCCCTCTGAATCCAGCAGCTTCCCGCTGTCTTCTTTAGGTCATCACTCATCAGTCCACCTGGTCGGGGGGCGACCAGTGTTTCTTTTACCAAGACATAGCCGCCATTCGAGGACTTTGCAACCCCATCGGTTAATATTTCTCCATGGGGTTCGCCTGGATAGCTACCACCCTTGAGCATGATGAGTCAGCCGCCAAACGACTCGTCGTGTTCCGGCTGGGGGCTGGAGAGCCAGTTCTTTCATTCTTTTTCTTCTCTCTTTCTTGGCCGGCAACGCATCAGTGATGCCTTTCGTGTTGCTGGTGTCCATGGGCGACGATATCCACTTACCATCAGGTAGATCGTCAGCTCGTTTGCCGGCTATTTCCATAAAAAATATTAAGCAATGTTTGCAGAAGTTGGACATTGAATGGATTGGATGGATGACCTCCGTCATGCTACAAATTTACTGTACCTCCATGTTGTAGGTATTACTCGCGCCATTAAAGAAACGAATCGTAAGAAATCGAATGGTAAGTGGATATCGTCGCCCATGGACACCAGCAACACCAAAGGCATCACTGATGCGTTGCCGGCCAAAAAAGATAGAAGAAAAAGAAAGAAAGAACTGGCTCTCAAGCCCTCAGCCGGCACACGATGAGTCGTTTGGCGGCTGACTCATCACGCTCGAGGGTGGTAATGGTAACTATCCAGGCGAACCCCGTGGAGAAATAATAATAGTAATAATGGTATTAATTAACAATAAAAATCAATTTTGAAAATTAACTGTAGTTTTGATTACTTGGTGTAATTAACCCAGTTACATAAATTCTTACATAAATTCTTACAATTGTTATTTTTCATTCAAAATAATTTTATTTTTTTCCGCAATTATTGTATTTTGTTCACTCAGTTTTTATAATCTGCCAACTTTTCGTATCTCGTTAGATAGATAATAAGTTGTACATGTTTTTAAAATGTTCTGCCGATAAAGTTATTCCGGTTTTTTTTTTTGCAGAAAACACCTATTAAAGTTGAAGAAACCTGGTTGAAGTATGAAAATTTGTAAGATTTGTAGCTCTGATTTAAAAATTACTGAAAAAATTCACCGTGTAATGGTTGATTATTATGTATTGTAGTGTTAGCAACCAGATAAAAATAAAAAAATCATAATATTTTATGCATTAGTGATTTTTTTTCAATTTTCAAAGTTGAATTTCGCATATTCTTGAAAAATACATAAAATATGGAATTACTCGAAAACGGTTGATATTTGAATAGGGGTCATAATAGGTAATTTGGTTGCAAATGACCTCCCCTATATGCCCTTCACGTATTGCCAAGACGTTACCAAACACCCTGTATATTAAACCAAAAAGTATACAAAACTGTTGATACTGGGATTTACAGTTTCAATTCTTGGATATTATATACACACCCTTTCACTACAGTTAGACGTCATAATGATTTTATCATATTATCAATTGCTCTTCAAAAATATGTTAATACCGTACTTACCGTACAGTATCAGATGGCCATAAAGTACTACACCCTTAAATAGTCCAGTCATCTTAGTAATTCACTGCGGAATTTGAGATACCCAGCTGAATTTTTGTATAAACTTGTATTTTGGCATTCTAAAAGTTGTCTCAAAACCTGCATATGATAGGGTGACCGCGTCTATTAAAAATTTGAGGACAAAGGTCACAAAAGTCGATTTTCTGCAAATATCTCATTTCCTATGAGTTTTTCGCTATTTGTATCTTCATCAATATTTTAGAAAATTAAATTCCCTTCATTTAATAAACTTTATATAGCGTGTTTTGATCGGGACTATACCGGTTGACCTTACATGATGCTCTAACCGCGCTCTCTCCGCCCTGTATCTCGAAAACGATTCAACGTATAAAAAAATTTTTGAAACAAAAGTTGAAGGGAATTTAATTCTCTACAATATTGATGAAGATACAAATAGCGAAAATTTCATAGGAAATGAGATATTTGCAAAAAAACGATTTTTGTGACCTTTGTCCTCAAATTTTTAATAGACGCGGTCATCCTATCATATGCAGGTTTTGAGACAACTTTTAGATCGCCAAAATACAAGTTTATACAAAAATTCAGCTGGGTATCTCAATTTCCGCAATTCTTACCAAATTTTTACTAAGATGACTGGACCATAAAATGGTAGCGTCATTTTCATCAGCCTAAAAGATATGGTCTGCATTAAAATGTACGGCATAATTTTTTCCTAATTTATTTATCTTAATACTATTTAAAACAAGGGAAAAAGGTAGAAAATTGCTATATTTCATTAATCTATGAATATTTAAACTTTTGCAATAATTTCAAAAATTTCAGTTTTTGTATCTCTCTATATTTTTTTAGGACAGTTTTTTTTGTACGGCAATACTATATAACAATTGTATTTTACAATGTCATGTTAAAAAAAAAGTTGCCGTACAGGGTCAAATGACCTTACAGCTTTATAAATCAAGTATACCATGAAATTAAGATAATTATTAATTATACATTCAAATGGACTATCATTTTTTGACGGCATTATTTTTAATAGTACTTTTGAGTCCTAGAAAATGTATTGGAACCGAAGCCGTACTTTTTCAAATGACCCCCCGGACCACTGCAAAAGAGGGGGTTTCAACCCTCGATTTCTTCCCCTTGTCGCACGATTTTTTGTACGGCGTTGCGGAATAATGGATTAGAAGCTATATTGCAACAGTATGAAACTGATGCCGTACTGTATCAAATGACCAAATTTACCCTCGAAATTGTCACGAATTCAAAATCATTTACCGACTTTGTGGACCACCTTTTTTGTACGGCACTGCGCGCTTTCTTATTATTTTTCATGGCCCTATCGATGGTTAAAAATGCCGTACAGAATCAAATGACCAAAATTTACTCACCCAACTTGCACTTTTGAATTCTCACCAGCACTCAGTTGGACAGCTTACAAGTGACGGCATAGTGCTGAATCTTATTATTTTATGCTCTTCTATCGTCCTATATACGTCACCTGGTGGTTCGTATGACCCATGATTTTTGTGCATGGGCCAGTAGTCTATTTCTTCCACAGCGGCGACAGGGGATTGCAGAATGAGCTGATCTGGCACTGATTGATGTTAATATGTTGTATTTAGTGTATGTATGTACAACTCCAATAACCATTTGCCGCATAACTCACCGGTCTGTCCGTAAGCGAAGATACACGCGTTGTACCCGTCGAAAGCATTGTCTAGGATGTCGCGACCGAGGCACTCGAACACCGTCTTCTGCGACGCGAAGTTTGGCAACGTCGACTCCAACGAGTAGAAGCAGTGGTCGAACGCGAATGTCTTTGGCTGTTTCCTGCAAGAGAAACATGTATTGTTAGTTATGGAAGCTGTAAAAAATAGTAAACATAATCAAAAATTTTGTAATTTTAACCTTGCGTTTCATTACGATACTGTTCACCCAGTGGTGGTTTGAGTTAGAATGCATTCTACAAACTCAAAAAAAATATGACTCAAAATGATCTCAAATGAGAGTTCTGGTCTTAAAAAACATCACTGCTCATGGAATCAATTGTCATCAACTAACCAAAAACGAAGCGGTGCAGTCGCTCACCAAATACCGAGCAGAATCTTAAGGAGACAAAAATAAAATCTTAAAATGGACTACAGAAAAATTGCTGTAACCCAGTCGTATAGCGTAATTCACCGCAAACTACGAATTATTCCAAAATCCAAATAATATATAATAACATATCCTATAATTCCAAAAATATTGGTTAAATGAAATTATATTTATCCATTCACAGACTTCCGTTGAAACTTAATAAAATAAAATAGAAGTTTCCACAAATCTATTAAAACAACCCATTACTAGATTCCTCCTTCCAGTAAAAGCGTTATTTGGCCATGTTTAATTAAACAGAGCTAATGGATGTAACTTCTAATTGGTCGGGCGTGGTGCCATTTTTGTTGATAATAAAAATGTATTTATCTTTGCGTGTCGCGGCGCCGGCCATTGCTATGTTATACCTACTGTATAGATGATAAATGCGTCCTGCTCGTGTTATTAATCACCAGGACATTCCATCGTGGAGTTTTATTGTACGTATAAATCCCCCACAAGTAATAACACAACATAAAATGTAGGAAAGTCAGTATCCTGCCAACAGCAAGCTACCGGCTGAACAAAAAAGTTTCGAGAGTAAAATTTTATGGATATAATTAACTTAAAAATATTAATAATAAACTAGCGTGGAATCCAGGCAGAGAATCAGACATATAATAGATATAAATGTTTCTTCCTGAATCCTGAGTTTTGACTATATTTCATGACTCTATTAAGTATCATCATGCACTCGATCGTAAGGTATGGATAGACTCTGCTTGTAAGGCTTTTAGAATAAGTGAGCGATAGTCCTTTATCTCTAACAATTAGGTATTATTATAAAGAAATATCATACAATTTTATTTGTAGCTGCACAGTATATGTATAGTAATGTAGTTTTTATACGGAATAAAAGCACGTATAAACAAAATTGTTATATTCATAATCACCAAACAACAAGAATGCATCAATTAGTAACGTCATCGTACCGTCTTTGTAAAGTGCAGTGATCTTTTATGGGGCTGGTGTATATTTCTATAATAAAATCCCAAAGTTAATAAATAGGTACGTGACTTTCCAGTGGAATTGTTTAAGAAACATGTAAAATCTCAACTTTTAGGCAAAGTTTACTATACTGTGGAGGAGTACTTAAATGACAAAGAGGCATGGAAATGACCAGCTCTGCAACCAGTTCCGTTCAAGTTAGTGATATTTTTTTGTAATAAATATTCCAATGTACTTTTATTTTTAAAAAGATGTGTTGAGGAGTTTCTTTACGGCTTTTCTTCTCCATCATGACAAAGCATCTTTCAGAAAAGCTTGTAGATTAAAAAATGACGTGCATAAGTTTATCAGTGATACCTATGAATAAATTATATTGAATTTTGAATTTTATAGTTATTATCACGGACCTGAAAAAAGACGAACGTAACCTCGTCTAATCGAGAGTGAAGCATAGCAATGGCCACCCGCTTACCATGTGTGCGTAATTTTTGATTCGCGACTGAAGCAGTGAAGTGTGGATGTGTGGGTGTGTGTACTAGTACGAATTGAGAGTTGGTATTACTACGAGTGCTTCACTGAATTTGTTGTTGGAATTACATCCGTCTTTTTTTTAGTCCGTGATTATTATGTATAGTTGGTTAGCACAATAGGATATGAAGAATCCTTTCCGGTAATTAGGCGGAGGCATGAGATCGACATTATTTGAGTAGCTGTAAGGTTATCTTATTTAAAAGTAAAAGAAACAAAAATTAAGAATTGTTAATGAATATCGACCCAAGTGATAACGTTTCAACTTTCCCCTACAAATTAATACATTGCCACCTGCGATAACCTACTACTCGATATTGGAGTCTGTCGCCATACTTCCTGTGGTGCATTGTTTCCAAATCGACTCTCCGATAAAGTTAAACGCCTCTACAAACGACAAGTGATACAATCAAGCATTAGGGGCGTTCTGTCACAACTCACAATTGGTCATACTTACTAACATTACACACATACAACTGTGCATACAACTCTACGACGATTTACGGTATCATATGCTATTATTTTGGCAAAAAATATAGGTATAAGGAAACCTGCATATGATAGGATTGTTCTGTATATTGCTTTGAAATAAATATGTTTGTTTTAGGCTTAACGCCCCAACTCAGAGTCACTAACGGTTACTTAAACCGCTCCTCAGTACAGAATTTGTATGGTGATTCTTTACTAAGAAGCGATTAGAGTAATCGTTAGTGACTCTGAATTGAGGCGTAAGAGTTTTAAGTTTCTGAAAACGAAATCAAAAACATACATAAACATTCCAAACATACTAGCGTGCGGAACATATACAACCGGGATAAAATCCTTCCTTTGTCCTGGATCTATCTCTGTGTGTGCCAAGTTTCATCAGAATCCGTACAATGCTAAGCACGTGATGAAAAACTAAAATAAAAACCTCCAAACATCTTGTTTGATAAGATTGTGAAATATTTTTCTTATTAAGTTTTTGCTGGAGTAATATTACAACGAATGAAACTTTTCTACTTACACAATCTGCGATTTCGAACTGTTTTGTAGTCTATCTACATACAAAATTAATGGTATTTATAGGAAAAATTTGCTAATTGGACCCCTACAGGCACCACATCGTGCCCGGTATTAAACCGCCATCTTTATTCAATCCACCGTGTATTGTCGGCCGCCCCGGGACGTGCCATTAATCATCTGTCGTTTAGTCACTACTCGCAAATTTCATACCACAATTACTAGGGGATGTTTACGAACAAAGACAAGAGGTGATCAGAGGCGCAAAGGTTAGAGGGGTAATGTCAACGAGCGCGCCGCCTAAATTCTTTTATGTTGATACATTGACAGCTATTTAGGTTATTCGGTAATTTTTATGAGCCGAAGCGAACAAAAAACTGACGGAAAATGATCACCGTAGAGTAAAAACATGAGTAATTTTTGACGACAAATTTTTACATTATTACGTAGAATTACGAAGAAGAATAAAATAGATTGTATTCTTATCTATTAGTGCTTAACTCTGTTATAATTTATCTATATCATAGCGTTCTGACATAAAAACTAGGATCAATGAAGATCATTACAAATGCATGTGCGCAAGCTCAGCCGGCTGATGTGCAAGAAACTTAATTTTACAGTGATGCTTTGAATAAAAGTGGATAGGGGCAACTGAACAGTTCAAAGCAGTTCTCAAATCCCGACTTGAGGTTTCAAAAATCATAGCTTGGGGTTTATAAAACGCTTGAAATACAAAAACTTGACGAAATGAATCATAGAAAAATGAGAAAGAATGTTCATAAGAGAAGAAAATATTTTCCTAACAAGTCATTTCAAAACTTGTTTTGAATACAAAATTACCAACTAATTGTATAAATTATATTTACAATTTACTAGTTTCAAAGGGATCACGCTCCACGAATTGTTCGTTCATTTAAGAAGCATCATTTGTTAATAACCCTGAAAAACTGCAGCTCTTTTCAGCGCAAAGTTAAGTAAATAAAAGAACACACACGACAGGAAAAACCATTATCCCTGACCTTTGAATGAAAACAAAAGCTGAATAACAAAACGGAAAGACACTATGCTACACGTAGTGGACTGAGAAGTTTACAAACATTTAGAAAAAATTATGGCGCAATATTTTTGTATCTAGATGAAATTTCTGTTTTCTTAGCTAGACTTCGTCAGTGTTTTCGGCTATTTATAACGCTAACCACGTCCTTTCAAATTAATGGAACTGTTTCTTACCCTAAAGTAATGTGACAATCTAAAGACACATTCCACTTGCTATGATTGAAGGAATATTTATTATGGCTTTTGTTATTCTGAGAACAACAAGCTTAATAAGATGTTCCCACTGTCAAAGCCGCCTCCATGCTCTTAGAGAATATATTACAATGAGCGCACAAAATAATAAAAGGAAGACTCGCTTTGAGAAGCAAAACACGTGTCAGTGAGATAATAAGACCCTTATTGTCAACGTTCAAACTAAATGAAAACTCCAGTATAATTAACCCGTCTATGTCATTTATTGTAACATGTCTTAAGCAAAAAAAAACTTATTACAACCTTTACTCTTTACTTTCCGCTCGTTTCTCCTGGAAGAATGACAGACTTGTCTCACTTTTGAGAATATTTTAGAGCACTCTCCCTTGTATAACCTATTTTCATTGTTAACCCAATCAAATGATAAATAATAACGCATATAGGTTTGGAATTTTTTAAGGGAATTCGTATTATGTCAGTCTCCTGGCTGTAGTAAGTTTATACCAATAGGTGAAGTTGTAAGTGTTAAAAAACATTACTGCATTTTTTATTTAATCTATGCTAATATTATAAAGCTTAAAAGTATATTTGTTTGTTTGGTTGAACGCACTAATCTCAGAAACTACTGATTTGAATTGAAAAAAATATTTTTGTGTTGGATAGTTAATTTATCGAGGAAGGCTTAAGGCTATCGGATTTTTGGAAATTCATCCCCTAAGGGGTTAAAATAGGGGTTGGAAGTCACTTTAATACAAACCAACTTCGTCAGTTTTAGAGTTATAAACATGATTTTTTTTATGTAAGTTTATAGTTATTAACAAAAATAATTTTAACACATTTTTTTCGAAAATCATCCCTTCAAGGGTTAATTTAGGAAATGGAACTAAGTACGCAACTTCGTCAGTTTTGAAGTTAAAAAGGTGAAAATTTGTATTTAAGCTTATAGTTAAACAGGGGATGCGGAGGGAAGAGGGAGGGGGAGGGGAGAGGGAGCGGAAAGGAGAGAGGGATGGAGAGGGAGAGGGAATTTAATGGTCTCTGATTTATTAAACCTACCAAAACTATAAAAGTTAAAAGTAACAACAAAATACATTCACTGATTGTTAGGCGATACGAAGTTTGCCGCGACAGCTAGTATTAAAATAAACTCCAACTGTCGTCAATTGTTTTATTTAACGACAATCCAACCAGCGAAAGAGAGGGAGTTTCATAATTCAATGAAAACTGGAAGATAAAACGTAGATTTGATAGCACAATATCTATTGAAAATCGCGCCGTCGGAAAATTTACTCCGAAGGATTTTTTATCGTAGTAGACTTTCCGGCTATCTCAATCGTCCGAAAGCGAAAAGGCTGTCTCCGATGCTACACGGAGTAAAGTCACTTTAGAGGTGCCAATTTACCAGCAAAAAACAAGAAATTCATAAAATAAGCCATTTATATTTCCTTGTATACTTTTAATATACAGTCGACAATTGTAAAGAGAAAGCTCGAGCAAAAGTTCATTAAGTAATTGGTTTCGACGTGCCGAACGAGAAATTGTGTAAACCAACTGTTGAATTTTCGAAATAATTTTATTTAACGGACAGTACCGTTTAAATTAAATTTTAAGTTCCATTTCAATTAGTCGTGTGAAATATCCAAATTAATGAAGTTAACATTAAGTATAATATTATTATAGTTAGCCTCGTCTTTCCACAGCTTCAGTCGCAGCAAATGACCGTTCCGGTTAACAATGTCTAGCTATATTAACTACCTAGTCTATTGTTAATGCCTTGTATTAAGAATAACAGACTAGACTCATATGTGTGATTGTAACTAAACGCTAAGAAACCTACTGTTCTACACACGTTCATACGTAGCAGTGCGCGCACAAAACATCTGTCTATCAACAATACTCGTACCTCAGTTACTTTCATTCCCGGAAAATGGATGAGTACTTGCGGGATTGTGATGTTCTTTCATAGCACTGCGCTTCTAACTTTTCAGTCTCAAGTAATGTTAATAAATTAAAAGATTATTTTTTCAAACACAAAGAGAAGCGAGGACGGGTTAATAACAATATGGAAAGCGTGTAAACCCGTTTCGCGAACAGCAACCCTCTACGGAGCCGGCTGGCTAGCTTCCAAGCCCCTGATGAAGTTTCGGAAACAGCAGTATTGCCAACGCTCACTAGCTTGCACGCAGAGTTAATTTTCTAAAATGAGCAGTTAGCTTCGCAACACGTACGAGTATAACGTACACCTAAAGTTCTGCATTAATTATTATCTCGGTCGGTCAGTAAAAAACGTCACAGAGAAACTTAAAATTGAATTTTTAAAAGTTTGGACAAGCACATTTTTTCATGCCGTGATTTATTTATGCTAGTTTTAGACAGGGAACTCGCTAGGAATATCGCAAGTTTAATGTAACTAGAAGAAACGTTTGAGGATTTTAAAACTTTAAAGAGCTAGTGACACTGCTCACGAATCCATAGCAGCAGTAGTATGGAGCAGTGTAGAATACGCTTCAGGCTTTTCGAATTACGAGATGATCTCCTAATGGGTTGAAACCAATCATGTAACGTTGGTCCCCGAAGATAATGAGATAAAGACGATTTATTAGACCGCTCAGTGTATTTGCTCGTGGAACAATGTAGATTTCATGTTTACTGAACTGGAATTTACTTCACAAGAATTTTATGATAAGTAGGTAATGTTAAGCTCTTAAGTCCTAACCATGTTTACAAAATTCTTATTCTTAATTTTATTATAAAGTATTATAAAGTAGGACTGTATAACATACTGGGCAATTTTTATTCCGGTTTACTTTATAGGATGTATACTATGGTTACCTTTTAATGAAAACAAAAACTGTTTTGTGTGAAATTTAGCATGAAATAAAACCGGGCAAGTGCGTATCAGGCCACGCGTAATTTAGGGTTCCGAAGTAGTATCGACTATTACACATTAACTACTTACGCTAACATAGCCTTGATAGTTTTCCTTGTAAATTCATCATTTAACCTATTTTTGAGAATTTTTTCACTTGTCCAACTCCAACCGTTTATCCAGCAGGAGATCCTGTCATTTTGGAGTTTTAATAAATATGTATATCCATGCCAAGTTACAGCTTTCTGGCACTAAGGGTCTCGCGGCGCTTTGCTTCGGACAAACGGACAGACGGACGGACGGACATGACGAAACTATAAGGGTTCCGATTTTTCTTCGGAACCCTAAAAATTAAAGTCAAATAGAAATAGTTCATGTTTCAATCCCACTTTTTGGCTTATAAAACTACTTAAAAATTGCCACTAAAATGGTGCTATATTCAACATCCAGCCAGATATGCTTTAATTCCGAACTAGTGCATTACGATCGCGAAATGTAACACTGCCTCTGTACCCACTCCAGCATGCTATCTATTAAATAAATATTGCAACGAGTCTGAAGTAACATTTTGCACGAATTTCCCTGCAACAAGTAATGTCGATTAACCAGCAATTGGCGGTGTGAGACGCCCCGTTTATCCCTTCATTTAAGCCAACTTCATAAACCATTTAGAATTTCAGGTGTAAACACCACCATATTTATTATCATACTATCTCAATCGGTGTAACCAGCCTTTTTAAACTCGGTTTAAAATTTAACTTTGCTTTTCTTTTTTTATTTCATAGGTTCCTACTCTGTATTAAGTATACAGATTATATGTAAACACGTGTGCAACACGAGTGTATAAAACGCCGCACGCCAGTTCAACATTCACACTTCACGGCGTCCGTACACGTTAATCCGCTTAATATGAATGCACATGGAATGCTGCAGACAAACGCACAAGAGTTATTCAACCGCTGTAATATCGGTTTCCATCCGGTTCACAGCCGCGTAGCCGCTGAGGCCGGACCTCAGAGCCGTCTCGTCAACTCTTATTTATGTGGTAAAACAAAAGAACGGTTGTTTTAGAAACTCGTGTTTCTATGCATCTACTAACGGACCAGCAGACATGTAAAATGTATAAATGAGATTTCATTGAGAACCTCAAATATAGAAATGTTTAATGCGTTAAATGTAATATTGCTTCTGGTAAAACTATGAATCAAATGAAATAGATACTAACTCGGGATTTGCTTATGGAACATAAACGGAAGGTTTGAGTAAATTTTTTGAGAACGTTTAAGAGGTGAAGGACGGAAGATGCGTGATTAAAATGCCTGGAGAAAATGCGAGTACGATTTTAGTGTCTCAGATCACCTACTTAATTGTAATAGCCTTTGACCAATCACTGACACACATGACGTGCTAACAACGAACTGATTCAAATATTTAAGTTAAAAAATTTCAGTATGTTTGAAACAACAGCACAGCACACAGGATTATAATTTCCGCTTACTTTAAAGATGAAGATATAAGAAATAAGAAATATGAGTATAATATACTCATACCATGAACATCATTTACTGAAGACAGTCGACGCTGTGAGCACTCGTTAGTGCTTGGAGGACACTAATAACTCGGAACGGAAAGGATGAAAGTAGCACGTGACTAAACGAAGGCAACGCAGCGAATTGAGAGAAATGAGAGATGATAGGCTTTGCACACATTGAAGAACATAGGATATGTTAAAGTAACTAGGTAATTGCTATGGCTATGAAATCTGCAACGTGTCAAGGGCTGTTCAAATAGTTTTTCAAATGTATTGCGAAGTAACGGAAACTACTATTCAAACATTTAAATTTGAAAGTTTTTATACCATTTTGTTCATAAATTACTTTGCTCGTTCCCTCCCTCCCTCCCCTCCAGTCTTTGAATGTAAACCGTATATTATCACAAAATCTATACCTAAATAATAATGAGTAAATCAATACAGCCAAATATTTATCTGAAATCGAGGGAGGTGAAACGCCTCGAATCTCGAATGCTAGCTCGTCTTTGACACCTAATAACAAACATTTAGCTTCTGTACCATCAATGTGTTCTCGCCCGACGCCCCAGTCTCGTATAGCTCGTACACCCACGTAACTCCGACAAGTTCATAATGAAACACCTCCGCCTCGCTCGCTGCTCCCGAACCCCGCCGCCGCCGCGCAGCCCCGTAACAAGCCACTTCAGGTGACAGTTACACTGCACTATTTACTGTGCTCCTCTCTAAATTAATTGCAAAACAACATTTCAACGAAATTGTTTAGTATTTGAGTCTATTTGAGACGCGCCAACACCACGCCACTCTTATACTAACAGTGAAAATTTAATTGCTCACAATTATCGTAGTAAAAAATATAGGGTTTATGCTGAGTTTACAGGGCCATTTGCATGACAACTCAGAAATATTGCGGAGTTATTACATTTAACTAAAGTCAGTGATTAATAAAATGCATAGCTACATTTCTGTATAAAACAGTAAATAACGTTAGCTTTTTTTGTGATCCAGAAATGTATATTGAATTCGTCCGATTCAAACCTCAAAATGTAGTCTAAAGTCTAATGTAATAAGCCTATAAAAAGTATTGCAAATCGTATTTACAGCAATGTTAGGCGCTTTATGTTTACTCCGCTTTATTCTCGTGCGTGTTGTTTTTTACATTTCTTTATAAAAACATCTCATTTTATCCTAATCTCTTAACAGAATTTTCTTACTAACTTTATACTCTGTATGAAAGCTAGAGCAAAGCCATTTACCGGATTTTATATGCAAAGAGAAAACACTGTATGACTTACTTACTACTTTTTGAGAATAATGCACCTCCGTACGAGTAGTGTGAGAGTATATTTGCGGCACAATATATTAGATTCCTATATTGTGGTTGCGGAGAAAGACTTCTTTTAGACATATATCAGGTAATTTCGATTTAATTTGATTTAAGATTACAAATATATATAGCTACTCGTATCTATATGGTACAATAAATAAAACTTCAGGATATCTGGAATAAATCCGTCTTTAAACTCCGTGACCAAGGTCAGGTCGCGTGTGCACTGTACACCACTAGTCCACTATCCAAGTCATCATTCACATAACAAAGGCGTCCGTTGTATTGTGAAAACAGTGGGCCGATACAACCATGTACAAACTAGGACGAGGTTTATGCTTCACCAGCAGTTATGGTTGGTGCGACGACTACGAGTGGCTTGCCAACTTTTTATTATTTCTTCCGATCTGGCAAGCGATACATGATTCAGAAGCTAATTGCCTGCGACAGTGTATAAGTAACGCGTGATATATACATATAACTAGTTACTTACAGAGCTCGCTCGCGCTTTTCGGCTGTTGACTTCTGTCTTAGAGGTCAGTATAACTTTGTCTTTGTCTTCAACATCGCTCTGGTATAAACTATTCATGAAATTAATCCTCTACCCATCTACTGGATGCAGCTCGAACGCCTCCTGCTCCCCAGATGTCCTTTTGAACAACGCGGCAACGTAACAACTACAAATTGCTTTAAATCTAATATATATCATTTGTTTAACATTTCCATTCTCAAGTCAATATATAAGTTGGTATGTTATTATGTAGGTATTGTTTGTAAAAATATCATCATCCTAAAAAATATCATGACACCAACTCGCCTAAAAGCCATCACATCCGACACTTGACTCTAACCAAAATTAGCACTTTAAGGCCAAATATCTCGCAAACGGACCTCTAATTCTAAAAATGGTCTTAGAAGAGCCATAATATTTTTGAAAGATCTTTTCAACCATATCCCACACTATCGGGTACGCGACGAGTAAAAAATTCATCCTCACGTTACCTAGAGGGGTGGTACCCTGAAAAAAAAAATGTTTTTAAATATTTTATTCGACGATTCTGGAGTTTTAATAAATATGTATAAAGCAAAGCAAAAGCACTAATGGTTTCGGCGTTTTGCTTCGGACAGACGGACGGACGCGACGGACGAACATGAAACTATAAAGGTTCCGATTTTACTTCGGAACCCTAAAAAATAGAAAAACATAACGAATATTTACAAATCCAAATACAAATATAATTGAAAAGAAATTGCTTATCAAAATATGTCCAAGTACATAAAGGGCCGTCCTGATCCCCTATCTAATTCGAACGAAGCTTCACTTCCAAACGAAAGGTCACGCCTCGACCCTGCCTTTGTCTGTCGTAATCCCCAAAGTGATACCTGTGAGCTGTGAGTGGTACTACACATGATAGCCACTTGATTACATTGTACAGAATTGAACAATGTATGTAGATAAATAACATTATTATTATTTTACTACATAGGGCAAAGAACTCACACACTTATTAAAATTTGAAACGGACAGCTTTATCAGTTTTAAATAGCAGCCTTCGACCATGAATTTGATAGAAGCCTCGTCATACCTGCGGACTACAAGCCAGTGAGTGACCGCAGGAAACATGAAAGTTCCAATTCACAGTCTACACTGAATGTGAAATCCGATGTATAATACACATAAACATTGTAGTTCCCGGATGACCCAGCTTTGCTCGGTATTTTTTTTTGGTAAATCGTGTTTTTTGGAAATTGTATTTGGCTTAATGTTGCTTAACAACGCCATCTACTGAAGTAGCTTTAGTGTTGCTACTCGCTAATAGACCGTCAGGAAGAGTCTATTGTAGCAGCTTTTCATTGCCTGAAAACAAGGATAAAACAAGGATATCTACAAGAATTGCTCGTTTAAAGGTATTAGATATGTCAAAGCCCGTTCATTAAACGTTTCATGAAATTAATGATAAGTTCCTGAGTCAATAAAGTCTATATCATTAAAACATAAATGTTGAACGATTTTCTCAAAACGACCCCCAACACTCACGTTTTACGTTTATCATTGAACTACAACGGCTCTCCTATTTCGACTATCTCTTGTTTACAAAAAGACGGCTGCGACACACGGCGACACTTCAAATAGATACCCGGCCTTTGTGTCGGAGGTTTTTCTGGAATTCCAGCCCACTGAAATCCCTGGATCTCTATGGCTACACGTTCAGTGCGAACGTTATTATTTACGTCAATCGGGAAAGTTTCTGAAAGGGTTCTGAAACTGAATGGGTGACATGGCAACTAGTGGAAAAATAACAGCCTTTCCAGTTGTTATCTTTCGATATTAATTGTTAAGCATTATCTCGGGACTTACAAGCCACCTAAGAATATCTCTTAGAATAGTAGAAGAAACTTCATATTTGGATGCGCTCTACCACACTAACGAAATGATTTTGCAAGAGAGTGGTGTGTAGTGTTTTAGCATACAGTCATAACTTATGAGCACACATAAGCAATCATTAAGCAAAACGACCCATGATTTTTTCAACTGTTTGTCGCAAACAATATGGGCAAGGTCCTGACTTTTAGCCAAAACATTTTAAAGAAAGCTACTAATTACGCTTTGAATATGGCAACTCATTGTTCCATCCGTCTTCACAATAGCGGCGAGGAAGAATAAAAGGATCGTAGCGCTACGCTATTTCGTCGCGAGACAACTGAACGCCAGAAGGCTGCAATGTTTGCGATAGAATGTCATTTATTGGCGGTTTGCCAGATACTTAACATATAACGCGACCGCACAGAAATATTGCAAAACATTTATTTCGAATTTTACGTCATAAATCAATGTAATTATTACATGAATAAATGAGGAAAAATTATGAAATAATAAGTACTGAAATATATGTATTTATCAAGATGTTTTGCTTTTTAGCACAACGAGGATGTTTTAAAGAAGGTTTATTATTATACATAGGTACGTACTTCTATAAAAATCTGGCGCTAATTGGTATGGTCGACAAAACTTCAATGAAATAATTCGTTCTTTTGCCACTTTCAGCAAAGAGAGCAAGATAGAATGACTAGTTCGATAAATACAATATGAACTATTTTCTTAGCGGAAGGTTAGAATAACTCAAGCAATTGCAAGATGAGTTATAGACTCATCGTTTTTCAAGTTAATTCCTAATACCTATATAATATTTCTACAGTTAGGTATCTAACATCAGTAGATACGTTAAAATATAATGTTGAATTCTATCCTAGTAACCTTCGTAGGTACTGGATAGATACTGCGAGATAAATCGAGACCGTAACGAGTGGATATTAGCTTCGTGCTCCATATGCTACGGAATTCTTACAGTATCTGTATAGATACGAACATGACCAATATCACGACTCTCGTAATCGCTTGTAAGAGTTGTAAGCCGCCTTATACATTAAGTGTTATGTATTTATGTATGTAAGTATAATTAATGTGTATTGTATAAGTATATTAGAAAAATAAGGCAGTATACTGACGTCGAAACTGCTAGGATGGTTTATTTTGCATATTTTCACAGTATTATGTCTTAAGCCATCTTGCTGTGGGGCAAGGCAGCTAGTATAGAACAAATTTTCATACTGCAAAAAAGAGCTATTAGGGCTATTTATAAACTTAGGTCTCGAGAAACTTTGCGTAAAAAGTTCAAAGAAATAGGTATACTATAGGTAGCTTCACAGTATATTTATAGTAATGTGGTTTTTATACGGAATAATATAAGCGCGTATAAACAAAATTGTGAAATAAATAATCGCCAAACCAGAAGAATGCACCAATTAATAACGCCATTTTACCGTCTTTCTAAAGTGCAGCGATCTTTTATGGGGCTTGGTGTACAGTTCTATAATAAAATCCCGAAGTTAATACGTGATTTGCCAGTAGAATTGTTTAAGAAACATGTAAAATCTCAACTTTTAGGCAAAGGTTATTATACTGTAGATGAGTACTTAAGTGACAAAGACGCATGGAAATGACCTGCTCTGCAACAAGTTCCGTACAAGCTAGTAATTTTTTTTTGTGATAAATATATCAA
The DNA here is from genome assembly GCA_951805285.1 of Thymelicus acteon. Taxonomy (NCBI): domain Eukaryota; kingdom Metazoa; phylum Arthropoda; class Insecta; order Lepidoptera; family Hesperiidae; genus Thymelicus; species Thymelicus acteon. The sequence goes on along the minus strand of OX638213.1, from coordinate 5,015,326 downwards.
TGTATTTTTATTTTTAAAAGATGTGCTGAGGAGTTTCTTTACGGCTTTTCTTCTCCTCCATGACAAAGCACCTTTGCGAAAACCACGCTTGATTAAAAAAAATGACGTGCATAAGTGTATCAATTATACCTACCTATATGAATAAATGATTTTGAATTTGAATATTATGTACGTAGTAACGTGTGTATGTTAACATTGACGGCCTTTTCATATAACTTATGTGTCCGTTATCCATGCTTACAAGGTTACAAAGCCTGGACAAAAAGAGATACACATTTCTACTCTTACAAACTATGTACTTTAGCTAAAGATATAGATATAAGTTTACACAAAAGAAAAACGAAATATTAAAAAATAGTAAGGAGCAGATACGTCATATGTAAGATCATAGCAAACTGATTTAATGAACGTTATATTAAAAACATAATTATATACAGAAAGTTTGAATATGTACAGTAGGTATCTACCACAGACATCTTCATACATGTCTGTACACACATATTCTTTTATCGACAAACGTATATATATAAGTTAGGCATATATATCTCAATTCCGCACATTCCACATCAGTTTATAGGAAACAAGGAGGAAATTCTTCGCTACACGTTCGGGCTGTTACCGCAACCGACCAACGTATTTCACGCTCTTCCGAGATAACGAAAACATATAGCCGGCACAATTCTTAAAGTAATTTCGCATGTTCCTCATTCCCGTAGACAGTGAAACAAATTGGACGCACGAAAAACTTGTTTAGGTTGCAACCAGCTTACTATAATCTCTCATTCGACACTTCTAGGCAACATGTGAGTTTATACGAATATTATAATACTCTACAAATTTGAGGTGCCATTTAGATTGCAGGCTATAGTTTCCTAATCCTATTGAACAATCCCTGATCAATTTTGTTGAATATTACTGTCCAGTGCCAGCCCATTTAATCCTTGCGTAGGATACCTGGCTAACTTTTTAATTTTGTATATAGTTTCTTATTATAAGGACCATGGGCGTAGCCAGGGGGAGGGTTTCGGGGGTTCAAACACCCCCCCCCCCCCCCCCGAAAACTTAAGATATTGACATTTTTAGGAGATCTATTTAAAACGTTTTTGAACTTTTGACTAAACTAATAATAGATTGCACTACATACGTCGTGAGAAAAAATAAAGGACTCGCCTTAATTCTCAATTTCCTTTAGGATTATTTTATGTACTTTTAGTCGTTGTATTTTCTTGAACCCCACCCCCCCCCCCCCCCTCAACTAAAACCTGGCTACGCCCATGATAAGGACTATTTTTGAGTTTCCTTTGTCCATACACACAATACATCAGAATTGCGTACATTCAATTATCGTTGGTATGTAACATGACGAATACATCTAAATGTATGACACTGGTGACATAGCACTGCCCTTCGACTGTAACGAGCATGATGAGCGTAATTATCGCGCCGGGGTGGAGCGGAACTGAATTTATTGTTCACTTGCCGTCGTAGCTATGTATCTTTTGCAGGTGATAATTCATCGAGTTTGACAACTACAGCATAATGTTTCGGTACCGCAGCACCGAATGAACCGATAAATTAAAGCGGTTGATGCGTCTTAAGACCAATATGTTATGAGTTCTATCAGATAAACGAATGAAGGCAGTTGAACTGTAACAAATACGGATCAGTTCTCCTTAAGATACCTAATGACAATAAATCTTATTATTGTGTTCTTTTTGATAGATTAACATTGGATAATTAGATGTTCAGAACCGTTAAGACTTCAGAGATTCGTGCAGTTATGGTCTTCCTCTCGACGGTTCCGACCGTCGAATTGACAAATCACCACTTATATGAGCTCGTGGTCGATCAGCATGGTGCTATACGCAATATGGTGCACAAGCAACTCGCACAACAGCCACCTAGTTACTTAGTACTGAGTAAAATAAATACTTCTAAAAATGATTTCCAATTGCGGACACGCAATCATATTATATGATTGTCAGTTAACAACTCTTGCAATTTTTTATTGACTACAAGTCCGTAGGAACAAAGCTTTTTCAACGCATATCTAAATAACTATAAACATAAAGAAAATGCATCAATACAATATGCACTGGAAACTAAAAGGTCAGTAATACCGTAACACGTTCTCACATTACTTCACATTCCTCTGTGTTAGCTTAGTTTCTCGTTACTTAGAACACTGACATTGTTAAGCGATGTATATATATAGCATACCAATTACTTTTAAATAAGCACTCTCGTTAATATAGTGCGTTAAAACTGCTACTGTTGCTTTATAGCAACCTAACCTTATGGTTAAACCGGACATAATCATGATTATCCAAAACTGATTAAAATTCAATTTTTAATTATAAAAATCATTTGATTATAAAAGATTGTATACTATTCTGTAGGTAAGCTTCTGTCTGATTTTACCTTATAGCAACAGTAGCAATAGCAATTTTTAACGTACTATATTAACGAGAGTGCGCGCAAACAGCCATCTAAATGTAAACGGCAGTTGAAATGAAACCTTATCACTTATCGATGAGAATTGTGAAAATTATCGTTCCATAGATGTAAGTTTTTCATCTCGTGCGTGTCTCTTTCACAGGCGCTAAGGCCTCCCTGCCCTCGCCAGCTAAGTATGAGTTGGTACACTTCTCTCACTGGGAACATCATAGAAAACTCTCAGATATAACCATCGATGCCTAGGAACTGTCCAAAGTACAACATGTAAATAGCCTCCTAAGCCCCAATGTTCTTACTCAAGGACTTTAGGAAAAACTGGTATCCGCCCAGCCTCAATCAACTCAATGTAGTCCTGGTGACACAATGTTCTCACACGAGAACAGTTCCGTTCTTCTAAGTTAATTCAAAAATTGGCGCGGCCCGCCATTTTATTTAGTGTTGACATAATTGAAGGATGTCCTAGTGACGTGTTTCAAGCTTGATCCTCAGGAACCAATCAAAGACAATCTGTCATTTGGTTGCCGAAATGCCAAACACGGAGCGCATGCGTAGTCAAGGTGAGATGAATCTCTAATTATTAACTCAATCACATGTTATTTTTTTAACAACTAGTACTTTATTTTGAGTTGAAACACCGTACAGGCTTTGTAGCTTACTATTTATGCAAATACACTATTTAAAATTACTTTTTTTTACCTCTCATTTATTATGTTCGTGTACGAGAACATTCGGCCGGTGTTCTATTAGTTGCCTGTTACAATATGTCCTCGTATAAGAACATTGAGTATTAATGACTACTTTATTTTTTTTAGCGTAACAGAGAAAATAAGTCTAAAATTTGCTAAATGTTTCGTTTATTGGAGAATTTATACCCTAGGATGAAGATACTAGCGAAGATGTACAGATCAATTCAAGAGCAGCATCAGCAAACCGTGGTACCTCGAATATGTCTTGATTAGGATTTCGCCTAAGTAATTTTTTAATCCCCGCAGTTGAGAGATCTTCTTGGTGCGGACATTTCGTTTTATTTTGTACGTTTTTTTATACGGAATCCAAGAATTACATACCGCCGCGTTATTGCTATGTATAAATAACATTCGCTTAAGTTCAAATTTAGACTATGATCCTGTAGTTTTAGTCAGGCTGGTTTATTTTTCGACTATTAACATAAGTAAATTATCATCTATGCATTGGCGAAAGTAATTTATTCAATCAAACCTATATTCAGTTCTAATCAAAACTAGAAACAAGACATAATTATGCTAAATAAAGAATTTTTATAATAAAAATAATAACTTTTTTTAATCCCTAACAGTCCAATGTTCTTAGACATGAACAAAAAATTTTGAACCTAAAACTGCCTAAATTTATTATTTGACATAGTACTAATTCAATAAAAAAATACCACTTCAAAAAAACCACTCTATCATAGTTATATTTATATTTGTTGGTCTGGGCGGTAACCATAACTGTACATTATGTACTTGTCAAAGAACATTGGGTGATAACCTGGAACAAGGCATATTTTGTTTGGGCCTTAGGAGGATATCGGTACAACCATCATTACGTAACGTCCGGTGTACCGGATTAAGAGAAGCGCACACGTTCAACATCACCAAAAATAGAACTGGTAGTAATGTGGCATAAGTGTTGTGTAGTTATATAAACGAACGTGTCAATGCTAAGTGCAAGGTTTCACGGCGAGGTTACGGGCAAGAGCTCTGCGTGTCCGCGCACCGTAAACAGTTTAACGGATTACGGGTTTAGGAGTTACATGAAACATGCGACTGTTTATATTATTATGTTATACTTTTCTATCATTATACGTGGAACAGGAGAGCAAGAACATTACGTTGTTGCTATTATTAAACGCTGTAATTTATTAATAAGTAATCAGTAATCAAAGTACTAAGTAGAAAGTACCGACTTCTCCTTCTGATCTGCGATGAATATTTCATTAGTATCATTAGCTTCTACTAGGTTATTCAGGACTGCAAGAAGCACCAGTGCATTAATGGGATCCCGAGGCTTCCCATATGCGCGCAGTCAGAAAGATTTTATCATCGTGAACACGAGACGTTGTTTGTAACTGTAACCGGTACTAACCGTATTTGTATTGTATACCGGTATAGTATGTTTTCCTATGTATGTATGTATTATTATGATAATGCTTGATACACGCATAGTACCTACCGTACAGATAAAACTCATATTAAAATTTTACAAGACCTCAGAAAAATTTCGAATTTATGTGTGTCTCTTTTTACTGTCCCGTTTTCGTTTCATCGACTTTCAACTCACAGGTTTTCACTTCAAAATACTTTGGTTGGTACTCGTACATCTAATTTATATGTACTGAAATATAATATTTGCCAAAAAAAAAGTAAGAAAAAGAATACCTAATATACCTACTAATGAATCCTCACTTAGGTACATATTCTATTTGTGAACATGCTGAAAGCTTAGTATAAACGTGTCTGGGAATCATAATGAGAACCAGCTTGGGAGCCGTTGTTAGCGTTTGGTACTAGGTAATAGGCTAATAGCCTAGATTTTGTTACAATAGTAGACATACTTTTGTTTAACATAGAAACGCAAAACTGCTAAAATAAAACCTTTTGAGTTAATTATTATGGAAATTAAAATATAAATAAGTTTGAAACTTTTGAACTTCAGAGCTAAACATCAGCATCTTAAAAGGCTCCACTACATAGTCCATTGAAATGTTACATTTTTAGGCCTAGAGAATTTAATTTGCAACAAAAAATGTTAACAAATTTTTTTTTATCAAATAAATAGTTTAAGAGATATATCGTAAAAACCATTTCAACCCCTATTTTCAAGATGGCGGCCGTGGGACAAGGGTGGCGACCCCACAAACTTGGTTTTAGCATTACACTGACCCCCCCTACACATCAAAAAAATAAAATTGCGTCCTCTAAAAAACGCAACCCCAAATGTAACTTTTCAATGGACTAAGTAGATAATATATGAACGCGAAATTATCCAAGTTACTCGCCAATTGGTCCGAAAACTCCACCTCGACTTACTTTATCAAGTTACATCGCCACGACACTGCTGTCTGCCCAACTTCTGACCGAGAATATCATGATAAAGGTTTGACAGCTAAAGCTATGAACTAGTGAACTAGACTTATTCAGGCGCTTCCCAGTTGAACCGTCTAGTACGACACGGCTGTGTTACAAAGGTTCCGGACGTAATCCCGTCTACTATAAATAACCCCTTACTTAATACTTATACAGCAAAAACCATTTATGGTATCGTTTTCAAAGTTGTAGGTTTCGTAATAACTCGAATTGGCCACTCCGAAAATGCAATTAAATAAAATACGAAATTTCAATACAAATTCGGAAAACAATCCATTATTATTTTTATATGCCGGGGAGGATTACCTTAATCCGTGCTCCGTAAAAAATATCGAAACAAAACAGAAGCTTTGTTAACAACGATAAAGAATTGGGTTGGGAGTTTATCCGATTGCCTCAGACTGAATACTATATTTTACATTCAAGATCTGCAATGGCCAATGCAGCAAACAGAATTCATGAGTAACAACATTAAAAGGGTTTCTTTACGACACGTAATTTCACGGAACCCTGCAAAAGATGTAAACTCCGCCTAGCGTCGGCCGTTGCTTATTTCGTTGGTTACGTTTATCTCAAATTGAATTTGCATTAGGTGTACATCGCTCGGTCTCCCTGAACTTGTTATAAAAGGTGCAAAATTGCGGCTTCGAGCAATTTCTCCTTTTATGTTTGCATATTTCTTTCGCAACGTTTATATTCTCACCGTTTAGCGAATTGTTATATAAAAGTGAATTTCATAAACCCGCACATTACACAAAACGTTCAACTACGTCAGCATTTACGAGTAAGCATAATGACATTGTTTATACAAAATTGAATGCTAAAACAAATTCTCAGATGTGTTTTATTAACGTTAGTCAAAAGCGAACGGTTACATACCGCCTAAATGGTATGGTGGAAACTGGTATTTTCACCAAGCCGTTGCAATGAAGCTGTGAATCTTTCTTAAAAAGTCATTTGTTGTTATATGTTTCAATTGTGACCTAACAGAAGCGAAATAATAATGCTCATAATAATAATAACGCATCACACTCATAGCCCCACTAGGATTCCCTTTGTCGTGGGTGCCATGGACAACACACAAGACAAGGAGACATTCACACCCAGACCGAGAACAGAAATTCAAACTCATCATTCAAATTTCCGCTTCACTGGGAATCGAACCCAGGACCCAAATGTCGAATCGGTTCATTAAACACAAAACACCGCACCATTTAGGCGCTCATTAACCTAACTGAATCTCAGTGCGGTTCCAATTTGCCAGCTTATCGCACGCACACATTTAAACAATGACCACGATAACCCTAAACCGAGCTAAGATAAGCCAGCTTAGCCAGGAGGCGAATCGCAACTGTAAATAAACATTCTTAATATCCGCAAAAAGCAATAATGCCGCCCCTTGGCCGTGTGACGACTTATCCGTGAAGGTATGACACTCGCTTCCAGATAAAGTCTACAGAATAATATCCGGGGACAAAAATAACTTTCTGACTCCTTTACGTTCGTGTAATATTTCTTTGCCCTAATATACATACCTTCTTTTAGGTATTATATGGATATTTGAGAAAAACTACTAATGCGGGTATTTTATTAACGGAATAGATCCCATATCAATGATTTAACGTTACTCGCCAGACGCAAATAATTTTATGTAAAATACATTACAAACATTGTTTGCGTCTAGCGAGTAACTGTAAATATTTGGTAGAAATTCTTTACTATCAGCCTGAGCCTAACCTAAAACCTTTTATTTCGCCGTGGATTTTGTTAGTTTATTTCATCAAAAAGTTCTTATTTTGTTTTTCTGAGGATGTTGAAGCGAGCTGTAAAGGAAGATAATTTCCATTTTAGGCACTGACCTAAAAAACTATCTACTATTTTAATTTAATTAGTTAATTTTCACTGGGAACTTTATTGGATATTTAAAATTATTAAACTGAAAACCTTGAATATGAAATTCAGTATCATTTCCTTTCATTTCAGTATCATTCAGTATTCAGTATAAACTAAATAAAACACGAAGTAAAACTTCAAAAATGTAGGTGGAGGACGTAAATGCACGAATGTATAATACTAAATTAAAACATGGTCACTGTTACAAATAAACACGGTAACAATATGACCTTACAATTGGAGGCCTTCCTCATCAAGGACTCCCATTCCCCAATAACAGCGACACTGCATGCAAATTCTGCTGAGCTTGGATACAGCAATTCATTTTATTTTATTTATTTATTTATTTTTATTTCAGCACTGACTTATTCGGTGTAAAAAAAATAATCAATTAAAATGTTTTGTGCTTCCGAATTGGATGCCCGTTGTACACTGCAGTACCATGCTGTAATCAAAGTGCAAGATTCAAAACCAATTCCTGACCGAATTTCTTCTGACTGAACTATTCGACGACCCATGTGGAGCAATTGTTATCATGCCGGATCGCCGCGCCAAGGGTCCTGGGACTCCTGGGTTCGATTCCCAGCGAGGCGGAAATTTGAATGATGAGTTTGAATTTCTGTTCTCGGTCCGGGTGTGAATGTCCTTGTCTATGTTGTGTGTTGTCCATGGCACCCCCGACACAGGGAATCCTAGTGTGGGGCTATGAGTGTGAAGCGTTTTTTTATATTTATTTACTTATATCTTCTTTTTGATGTACGAGTACGTGCTGAAATCGACGAACTAGATAATTTCGGGTCTGTAAGGACTTCTCTTACACTTTCATGTTAAGGCTTGTAGTGTGATGATAGTATACGACTAATGAATGAGTGAGCATTAGAAAGCTATTTTTGGTCCCAATCCCATGCCGATTTAGTTCTTGCTTACTTCTCCTTTCAATTATTTCCTGGCCGGCATCGGTGATACTTATGGTGTCACTGATGTCCAAGGAGGACGATGAGCACTTACCACTTGGTGTCTCTCTGCTTGTTTGTCAGCAACATAAAATAAAAATAAAGTGGACAAGTGCGAGTTAAACTCGCTTGGTGAGGGTTCCGTACGTTGATTATGTATTTATCGTTATTCTTCTATTTTCTTTATTTTTGCCGTTTTTTTAAGAGCACAGAATTAGATGTTCTTGTAATATAATAATAATAGCGTGTTCAGAACGCCTGTGCACGCTATTGTTTTAATATTCCACCACGTGCACATATAACTCCTTTCCTTAATAATGCGAATATACTGAAAATGGAGTACCGCAGGAAACTACACCTTGCTACGCTTTTATTTGGTGTCATTAAAAACCAACAACCGTCATATTTATACAGCAAGCTGAACTGGTCAAACAGCCGGAACATTCGGTTAAGATTATCCTGTAAGCTGCTGTATCCTCCCAGCCGCACCGCCGCGTTTAGAGCTAGTTTCAAGTACAGTGCCGCAAAGATTTGGAACAACTTGCCACCTCCTATCTGCAGTCTGCAAGAAATACACACATTTAGATTAAAATATAAAATATTGTTGCTCGAAGAGCAAAAAAGTTGTTAATTTTTTTTCAACACAATTTCTCATATATTTCATTTTCATAAAATATTCAATTTCATTTTAATAAATTTCTTTTTCATAAATTATAATTTCATAACAAACTTAACATTATAAACATAATTAATACTTGCGATGTTTTCGTTTCGACAAAAAATTACGATCTGTCGCTCCCTCGTTGCTCACAGGCCTTGTAGCGCAAGCGCACCTCTAGCGAGTGTCGTTATACCTGATGGCTGAACGCAGAATGTGTTATGGGGCAAGCGCGGGCCGCGGCGGGTGCGTGGCGCGGGGGACGTAATAAACACGATGAGCGAATGTGTTGCGTTGCCACGCATTAAAATGGTATTGGTATCTGTACTTGTAACTACGTGCCCTATTAAGAGTGAGTTCCTGCGTCCCTTTAAATGTGTCATTAATTACTATGATTCACTTAAACATTATTATAATTCAATTATTATTTATATATAATAATAATACGTGATAATAATAGTATATAAATATTTAATAATAATATAGTATATAAATAAAAATAAAAATAATATATAATAAAAGTATTGTTTCGTCTCAAGTACGTTGTTGACTGATGTTCGCGCAATTAGTCTGGCCGAGCTTCCTTCAAATGGAGAAAGAAAAAAGGACCAGACTGAAATATCAGCGCTGTGCTTCCACGGCTTATGTTGTGCAGCACAGCTTATGCTGAGTCTGGGCCTGTTCGGGGGTCACGCTGCAGCACAGGCACCTATTTGGGCTTAATGTTAGATGTATTTTTTTTTTCTTAAGTAGATTCCTACAATTCTTATGTATCTATTTCTTATTGCATCTCATTTCTTTGTTTGTGCTGTAATTGCTAATACCCTTGAATAAATGCATTTCATTTTCATTTTTTTTCATTTTAATAATCTGTATTTTTTTCAAAATTCTAGCTTAAGTAGTTATGGAGATAGGGATGGGGGAATGGTCAATTTTCGCCTTAAATTTTCGTTCTTTCTTGAATAATATTAAAACTATCCATTGTAGAAATATAACAAAAGGGCTTATTGTAAGGATCTCAAATATATTTTGAGATCCTTACAACAAGCCCTTTCATTTGACATACCACACGATACGGATTTGCAAACCATTTTTTTTATTTGGATTTCGTCAATTTTTTTTTTATTTCAAAATTCTGTTGTTTTCTTTATACTTTCGTATTTGGGTCACAAAAAATCACATGAGTAGCAAATTTCAACTCATTTGGTCCAGTAGTTTCGGAGAAAATTGCCTGTAAAAGGCGGACAGACACACGAATGATCCTCTTACAAGGGTTCCATTTTTCGATTTTTTTCGGATATAACTGTCTAAGTTAAGATGATGATAAATAATTAATATAAATGACGATAAAGAATATAAATAAAATCTTAAAAATCAATCTTATCTACCTTGTAAACATACGATCAGGAGTAAATTTTTCACCTACTTGATTCTCACCATTTCAGCACTGGACGCATCATTACGTACCTAATAGCGAGAGAACTAAGTACCGGAAACTAGTAACACCTCGATCGCCCGTAGACTCGATTGATCAGTCTAGACGTTTCTTTTAGGAAAATTGTTTAATTTCTGGGTTTACAACTGTGTGGTAAAATGTACTGAGAATATTGTAGTATTAAACAGACTTAAGTCTTATTATTTTAAGTTACTATACGATATGAAACTTTCCCTGCTTAGAATATTTTTTATGCATTCAATGAGCGTGTATTATGCAGACAAGCCTTAAAAACTATCCCACTAAAACACAAAGAAAGAATAATCTTAATTTAAAATTTAAAAAACCCCCGGAAGTTTTATTAACACCAAGTACAATTATTTATTCTGTGTTAACACTAAACATAGTTAAGAATACTCTCGATCAAGTCACCTTTCAAACAAAAAAAAGCTACGAGTACATCAAAATCGGTTCATCCGTTTCTGAGCTACGATGCCACAGAAAGACATACAGATCCACAAATACACAGACACGTCAAACTTATAACACCCTTCTTTTTTCGTCGGGGGTTAAAAAAAGTATAGTTCGTGTCCTAGCATAGTCTGGAATTCTTTAAACCACCAATGGTTCCCGACACTTTCCCTCTTCAGACGATTAACCTCGCACCCCCCATTCAGAGCCATTGTCGCTGCGATCGCAATACGAATTTTAAATTTAAAATCGATCGCGTCAACACTTCGTTCGTAACCGCTAGACGTAATAGAATACTTACGTTTACTTTTATCGCCTGTTTCTGCAGTTCACTGCTTTCAACACTCAGAATGTCGATATTTTTATTGAAGACTGTTTGTTAAAAAGTACACTCGGTCAGTTTTAATGGGTTTTTAGTGTTACTCGTCCCCACAAACTTTTATAATACTATTCCTATATTAAAACCTGATTTGATGTTCTCTTCACGATCAGTCTGTATCTATTTAAACAGATTACAAGTTCATTGACGGTCTGAACGCGAAACTCGAACCAGATATCGAGCATGTCAAAGAACTCTTTGTATGGCGACTAGACGATAAGTTTTTACATGGTTATGAAGACGCGCTATTATTAGGTCAATCAACTATAAAAGCTATGTAGTACTAATAAGCACTTGAGGCGAAGATAAAAGAAATAACAAATAATTTTATCTTTCACGCTCTCGACTTTGTTTATGATTTTGAAAGTAAATCTAATCTTCCATAACTTCTTATGTATCGAGCCGCACTGGAGCAGCGTGGTCGAATATAAAATAAAAAGAAATAGACGCTTACACACTCATACCCCCGCAATGGCTTTATACCTGTGTCGCGTGTGGCATGGACGACACATATAACACATCATAATCACACCCATGACCCGAGTACAAATATTTATCTGTCACATAAATATCTGCCCGGGCCGGGAATCGAACCCGGGACCCCTCGCTTCGCAGGCAGGATCGCTACAAACTAGGCTACAGGGTCCTCTATACTTTATCTCTAGACCTCATTCGCTGCAGAGGAGGTTGTTTCCAATGCTGCAAACCTGTGTATCTTTTTAATTATTTTATTCTGTATTCAATTCAATAACATTTAGAAACGAAGAAAATCAGATTGCCTTTTTAATAGCATATAAGAGCATATATATATAAGAGCATAATTTTTCGTTCTATTTGCATTTTGGTTTTAAACATTCCATGTATTTTACTGTAAGCTTAGAATAACTGAGAGTAGCAAAATTAACTTCAGAAACCCGGGTTTTTATTGGTGTCGGGTTTGTGTGATTTTTACCCATAACACATCCGTGGCGACCATCCCACAAAACCCCCGGAAGGGTCTATCTGGGATTTCGTATTCGTGAAAGATCCAAACCAAGCCATATTATGAATTATCATATTTTATATACGTTTGCTATAAAAAATGTAAGGTTTTTTCTAGAGACCGACCGAACATTCGGTTTCGGTTTCGGTTTCGGCCAGTTTCGGCCAAAAAATCTAGTTTCGGTTTCGGTTTCGGTTTTGGCAAAATTTGGCCGAAACCGAAACCGAAACCGAAACTCTGTGTTCGTGAATTGTAGTGCGTAATTTCGTCGTCGTGCTAAATTCGCGGCTAACTCTTGGGCGCTGACTTTTCAAGTGAAGTCATTAACTTAACCATGTTTATTTTATTTGTTCATTAATTAATTGACAGGGTGCTTTGGCGCTCATTTGCATAGTCCTATGTTGAGCATAGGACTTTAATTTTATTGTTTTTTTTTCATTTTATCTAACACCATTTAACTGTCTGTAGGTACTAGGTATATACCATCATCGTCATAGCCATATAATGAAACTGTAACTGTACTAGTATTTGAGTAAAACTTTTAATAGGGGTATGTATTTATTAGCCATAATAGATTAAATAAAAATTATTTATTATTTATTTGTCTGTGCGTTTGTTCCGGCTAATCTCAGGAACGGCTTAACAGATTTAGCTGCGGTTTTCACTGACTTATACATATTGTAGTGAGCTTGGGTTAACATTTAGTGTTTGTTTTATTTCAAACGGTTCACAAATAAATTACGTTATGTAAATTTCGACTATACTTACATTTATTGAGTGAGGCCCGACAGTTTGATATACACTAAACATAGCTAAGAACACTTTCGATTTAGTCATCTTCATTTCTCCGTTTGGGACACTTTGGCAGCGACGATGCACAGACATACAACAGATACACAGACATGTCAAACTTATAACACCCCTCTTTTTCGTCGGGGGTTAAAACAGCGCCCATTCATAAGTAATTTTTTTTCGAATTTTTGCCGTCTATGTATTAAGATATAAGGTTATCGAACTCAAGGCACGTTCTATACAAATGTGTAAAAAACACGCTGTATTTCAATACCTATAGGTACTGAAATACCTATAGGTACTTCAGTATGTCTATATGTACCTATATATAGGGTATCCCGTAAGTAGTGGATCTACGTTAGCGGACAGATAGCTTGAGGGTTGACCTGCCAAATGTCAAAAAAGCGGCCAAGTGCGAGTCGGACTCGCCCATGAAGGGTTCCGTAGCAGCAAGTAATATAATATGAAAGTTCTTGTAGTTCGTTGTAACTTTGATCAATGTTTTTTGCGGTTTACGATTTATGACGTATTAAAAAAAAAACTACTTACTACATCTCATTCAAACCAATTTTCGCTGGAAGTTTGCTTGGTAATGTACATCATATATTTTTTTTAGTTTTATCATTCCCTTATTTTAGAAGTTACAGGGGGGGGGGGGGGGACACACATTTTACCACTTTGGAAGTGTCTCTTGCGCAAACTATTCAGTTTAGAAAAAAATGATATTAGAAACCTCAATATCATTTTTAAAGACCTATCCATAGATACCCCCACACGTATGGGTTTGATGAAAAAAACATTTTTGAGTTTCAGTTCTAAGTATGGGGAACCCCCAAAATTTATTGTTTTTTTTTCTATTTTTGTGTGAAAATCTTAATGCGGTTCACATAATACATCTGCTTACCAAATTTCAATGGTATAGCCCTTATAGTTTCGGAAAAAAGTGGCTGTGACATACGGACGGACAGACAGACAGACAGACAGACAGACAGACAGACAGACAGACAGACATGACGAATCCATAAGGGTTCCGTTTTTTGCCATTCGGCTACGGAACCCTAAAAATGCCCTCTGTAAAATTTCAACAATTCGGTTCCTTTACCCTACTTTTTTTTTGTTGAGTCCACAAATGAGCAGCTCAAAAAAATACCTTAATGTTGTGGCCAAACGAGCATATTTTTTGAGCTGTGCGTTGAGTAAAATAGCGTAAGGGTGAATATTCAAACTATACCAAATGTGCTATTTCTTGTGAATAACAAATTTAAACTTAGTTTTAGACTCCTTTCAATAATTTTATAAAATATATACCTATGTACTTTAATAGGCGCATCGTTTATTTTATACAATTTATATGTAAATTATGTATATTTTTAAAGAAAATAACATCAAAACTCATTACAGGGACCTTTTCCACTGCTAGACTTCACATATTTAATAGAATTTCAGTAAATCTAGCGCAAATAACATACATTTGCCAACTGTGCCTAATAACTCGTTTATAAATTATTACGTAATTATAAACAAAAACGTAATTTAAGGTATAAAATATTAACAAAAGCGTTTCCAAACTTTTGTCACGCTGAAAAACTCATCACCAGAACCATCACTACAATTCGATTTTACGAAGCAAAAACACTTGATCATACCGCCACATAGTATGTCGCCGCCTTCCCGCACTTCAGTCGATCGGCTAATGTAGCAGTAGTAAGAATTACGAAAAATTTCGCGCCAAAAATTCGATTATTCTGGGTGTTGACCGTGTTTGGTACAGTTTGTGTTTCATTACAAGTCCACTTAATATGTGGTATGTATTTGAAATTTTTATCTCGTTATTACATCAATCCATTCGATTTTGGTTCAATTTAAATTTTAAAAGTGTTTGAAGTAAATACTGCTTACAGAAAAATGTATAATAACCCAAATGTATGCATTTGTCATTGTCGTGTAGTTCATTACCGTCGTTTACCGTAACCTTTTAGAAGACAAAAGAGGAAATTTTAGCTAGACGAAGAATAGAAAAACGTAAAAGCTATGCTGATTTAAAAGAAAATGAAGAATTGTGCAATATTGAAAAAGAAAAAAGCAAGATACTTGAGAAAATCTGAAAAAAAATGTTAGCATCAAATATTTGACCCCCCCCCCCCCCTTTACCCAAAGGGATAGACGCAGAAGATTGAGAACAAACAGCACGAAATATATAAATAAATAAAACTGGAGAAAGAAATTGAGAAGGTATTGAAAAAATCCAAGGTGAGCCTAGAGAAGATGGTATAAGTGATGCTCTTGGATCAGTTCCGTTAAATTTTGCTGTAAAAGGAACTGGTACCGTCAGTAACGAAAACGAAACAGATAACATTTTCAAAATAAGGTTAGATTATGGTAAAATTAGACATTTACGATAACGAAGAGACAAAGATGTACAAAGACTGAAAAACGAACTTAGCAGTTTAAAAAAGAATGCAAGAAGTTGAAGATACTTTTAAACACATATAAAACAAGATAACAGATAATAAATTAACACTGGGAAGGAACTTCTGAGAAGAGGAAAAAATATGACCAAGAAACAAGGTAACACAAAAAAAGGAAAAGAAATAGTGGAAATAAATTCAAGCAAACGAGCAGACAGGTCACCTGATAGTAAGTGATCACCGCCACCCATGGACATTAGTAACACCGGGGGCATCACCAATGCGTTGCCGGCCTAGAAGGAAATGATAGACCCGCTTCTTGAAGGACTCCATATCATAGTTTGGAGAGAACACCGATGCAGGAAATTCATTCGATAGTTGATACGTGCGGGGTAGAAAACTACGCGAAAACCGAAATGTGGACGAACGCCAGGTATATAGGTGGTGTTGATGGAACCTGGTACACCGTCATGTGCGATGACGAAAATTAACAGGGATTAAAACAAACAGTTCATCAGAACAGTCCCCATTATACTGACGGTAGAATACGCAGAGAGCCTCCTCATTTCCAGCAACTCTAGTCCGTCTGTAAGCTTGGGATCATCGACAAGACGGAGAATGTTCTGGAACTGTGGTGCTATGATACATTTTGAGCGGTTTGAATGGGTTGAAATGGACTACATTTAGTCTACTCCATTCCGAAACCCGCTCCAGAGATGTCTCGACTTCAGATACAAGTTTTATCATCTTTTCCTCAATCTGCATCCGAGAAAGATTTGCTCGGCCTGTATAATGAGCATGACCCGTACCGTCATCAGCATAGCAATGAATATCCCCGATATCAAGCATATCATTGATGTACATAAACTGATATCATTGATATTGATTTTGATTGTAACTTGGAAGGCTGATGTGTCAAAAAAAAATATTAAATTAACGTAGGATAATTTCTTATTATGTTTTTAATTTAAAAATATAAAATATTATTGTTTAAAATATGTTTTTTTTTCAATGAATTGCATGCATTATTTTTTATCATTACCTTGTCTTAATATTTCATCACCATACACTCAAAGATTCATTACCAAGTATAGGGTTCATTACCGTAGCTCGTCACATATTTTAAATAGCAATAACTCTTTCAATGTTTTGAGTACATACGTGCCTTTTGGTAATCTATTAAATGAAGTTACGCCAAAAACCATAACGGGATCAAATCCAAATAAAAATGAAATTTAGCGTTTATCGAAAAAAATGCGCAAATATTGTCTAAACTGGAGAAACACCCGTAAATCGTAAAATCACATATAATATAAATTCCAAACAATTAAATTTGAACTTTTGTATGAAACCAGCTCATTTCACGTGACTACAGCTCCAAAAATACGCTCGTTTGGCCTCACCCTAAGTTTCGGTTTCGGTTTCGGTTTCGGCCGAAACTGGAACTAAGGCCGAAGGTTCGGTTTCGGTTTCGGTTTCGGCTGAAAAACCAGTTTCGGTCGGACTCTAGTTTTTTCTTCCCTTATAATAAACCTAATTTAAATGTAAATACTAACCCTTCATTTAACACATGCAAATTTATAGAAGACTTTTTAAGTGTTTTGTTAGTTTCATTCTCATGTAAAACGATGAAGATAAAACATAGGTAACAGTGCAATAGCTAAAACACGCTTATTACGAGTTTATGAGTAAGGCCGTAAGGCTATCGTTATAACAATATTTCAATAAACCAAAAGCATAGCAGAAAACAAAGAAATCGTTTTAGATATGACTAAACCGTTTGTGAGCTCAACAAATAACCATAAATTCCTTGTCTAATTTTACCGACGACGCGGCGACGACTTATATGCAATAAAACTATACCCGAAAGTTGCCTAAACCGATGTTGCTAACGTCAAACAGATTTTCGATAGATACATTTCTTTCTACAAAAGGTAATTTGTGGGCGAGCCATCGCAAAAACAAGCAGACTCAGAGCTAGCCTTCCTCAGCACCGCCCCATGTATTACTGTCCGTCTCCAACCCGTGGGTGCCTCTCGTGACGTCATCGCCGAGACGTGTTCCACAAGTAAAACAAAAATGTTCAATGTACGTATCAAAAACAATAACAAGATGTAAACGAGACAAAGTGACCGATACAAGTTCACACAGAACACGGCGGTGACGTCACGGGCGCCGGGGTGCCTCGAAGCGTTCCAACACTGGTCTTTTATTGAAACGCTCCCGTATCGACGGCATCCGTGCATGCTACGGATATTTGCATTACAGTTGAACGAACTTCAATATTTTCGAAATAAATCTACTCGGGATCGAGTGGGCGCCGAGTGATTTCTGCATTTCACGCGAACTTTCGTTTCCAATAACGTGGGCCGTTAGTTTAAATTCGCTTTGTATCCAAATGCAATAATATCTAGCAGTTGTCCTATAAATTTAAATGAATGCATATTTAGTAAATACGTAAATGAATTGAACACTAAGATATTAATTTTCAAGTAACAAAGATTAAATAGAATTTTTTTTTTACAAAAATTCATTATAATATGTATTTATTTAAAGCACCAGACAAGTCATAAAATCCATAAGTGTACCAGCACAAAATAACGCCCATAAAAGTTTGGACGACCACATAGGTTTAATAAGTTGCCGTGGATGTTTTGAAAGAGAAAAGTATAACAATCAGTAATTTATCTTGATAAAATTATGAACAGCACCGTAAGTTATAAAAGCGTCTATCTATATCGTGTTATGCGTATTAATTAGACTCATCCCAAGTCTATAATAATACAATAATGTAGTCTTGCAAACCATAGCTTGCAACTGTTATTCTACTTCCTGTTATCCTACCTTTGTCCTCAGATTCGGTACTATACAGTGTGTCAGGCTACCGGTGTCGGAGCCTTTAATGGTATAAAATATGATCAAATTTATCGACAAATCACCACTCATATGTTGTTTTTCTCCAAACATGATGAAATGGCAGCTATTTAAATTTTTGTGTTCCAAAAAAAGGGCGCGTGTGTTAATTTTGCCATAACTTAACATTTGGTGGTCCTAGAAGCACTAAAAAGGCCTTAATTTGTAGCTAAAGACATAGGCAATTAATTAACGTTAAAAAAACATATCAAAAATTTTCAATAAAGGACAGAAAAAAATATTCAATTACTTTCTTTTCAAAAAAATGTTGTATTTTTTTTAATTTTCGAGGTTTACTGAAAAATCCAAGCCATTAACCTATTTATTTTTTATTTTTCGTAGATACTAGGGGATATTTCCTAAAAATAGACACCAAAGTGGTAGCTCTAAGTTAAACAGTTTAGGGGCTATGACAATTTGAATATGACCCTTTTAAGACGGCGTTTATCCCAACAGCAGGTAACTAGTAACAGAGTTATGATTTTGAGATTTACAGAGTATGATTTTGAACAATGTTATGGTTTTTGACAAATTAAACGCATACAATACAAGCAATATTTTTTTTTATTTCTCCCTACTGCCGGATCACATTATTCCAACAGGATCACAGCAATATTCAAATTGTCACAATTTGTGACATTGTGTGACAAGGGGTAGGAGGGTTCCTAAATTTCGTGACGTCACATTTCAAAATCGAATAATTGGTATGTATAGGTAAAATTAAATAAACAATTAATGGAAATAAAACGTATTTCGGAACTGCTGTTTTAATTTAATAATTTCTAGCTGTAAAATTTCTATGTGACATAATGTGACGTAATTTATGGATGGCCCCTTATTATAATAATTTTCAAGTAATGAATGGGATCGATTTGCTTCAAGTAGTATTCATGAAAGCTATAAGCCAAATAATCATCGTATTTGAAAACAATGAACAAATACACAAGACTCGACTCCACTTGATAGGACAATACGAGCGATTCAGTGATGCTGTATATTGCGGATTTATTTGCGGAGTGTATGTTACAATTGTAATAGAATTTTCATATAAATTGTTTTTCCACGCCAAACGGCCTCGCGCACATCGAGGACTACCACACTCCCTATTATATATATTTGTCGATACTACGAAATTATTACCAAGATCATATTTCTAAAGAAAATTAATTTTATTTTTAAATCACTCGTGCATTTCATTTTATACCAAATTATTATTCAAAGATATTAAATTTATAAAAAATATGTATAAATTTGTAAGATATACATATATCAAAGATTTTAAATGTAACATATTCTCTAATTTTATGCCAATTTTTTATATGAACTTCGTACTTAGGTACGTACTGCGTATGCAAATTCGGCTGTTGCTTAGGCTGATTTATGCTCAGTAATCAAGTTAAATTTAATGCACTATGAAACCAAAAGAATAATAATACAATGGAATAACAAACATAGTTGAACATAAAACACCCTTTAGCCAATAAATTCTATAGATTCTTCGTAAGACCACAGAAGAAAATAATAATACTTATAATAAGTAGTAAGACATTAAACGGTAAAGATTATACGCGTTAAATCTACACAACACCGAGCAAGCACGCTACTGTTCCCCATAAAACGGTAATTATTACCCAATAATGATCCTATCCATCTTGAGTCTAGCATAATTGCGTTGTAGCGACACTTGGCACTTTCTAAATTAAGGAAGACTTTGTTATCTAACAGCAAAGAAAATTACATTACGTAACAACATCAATTAATTTCGAAAATCGGTGATATTTAGAAGGAAATACTGACAATGATAAAATTGAAGTGAGCTAACCACGTTCATACAATACATTTTTTTATAGTAAACAACACAGAGAATAAACAATATTTGATGTTTTGTGACAATCCACAAACAAGGTAACATTGACAAAACAATAACTGGTAACGCATTACCGTTTGATATTACAGAATACTTCTTTCAATTATAGCGATCTCTAGCAGATACGGGTAACATACTGCCCCTTAGACCTAACTCAGTTAAGGTAAGACAAGCAAGACACGATAAGGAGAACTTGACGAGAAATTTATATTAATTTTCAGAGCTCCTGCCCCTGGACTAAGTTCTCGCTGATGCGGAATTTAATTATAACGTGGGATGGCTTGCAAAATACCTGAGAATAATATGCCATTTCTACGCTTTGAGATATGTATGTAGCGTTGGTATTCCTGAGACCAAGACATGTTCACCACGAAAAATAGCATGAAATCTAGAACACCTCTTCAATTTCAGTTATTTCATATATGTATTTAAAAGCAACCAAAACATGAATATATTAAAAAATACAAATATTTCCGGGATTCGCCAGGAATAGTAATTACTATATACAGGGTGTCCCATAAAGAATGGATAATCCTTGAGCGCCGCATAGCACGGCTACCCGGCACTCGAAAAAAAAAAAACACAAAAAAAAAATTCCAACTGGTACTCAAATTATGATTTAAAAAAAAAAACATTTTTATTGATCTTATTGTCAATTCATGTGCACAGCGACCCCAAATTAATGAATTTGCTTACGTTTTTGGTGTTATATTACTCCTCACAGACTATACTATTACAAAAGCAATAAATAATGTGAGTATCAATTGTACTTTTTTGAAAAAAAAAATATCAATTAAAATTTTTAGTATGAAATTTGATAACAAAATAATTTTGATCAAGTTTGAGAGTGTTTCATGTAAAAAAAAAGTATGAAAACCTAAGTGGCCAACTATTTAAAAAAAATGCGCAGTTAATGCAGCTTACAAAATGGTATAATACATCATTTTATCTAATACTATTATGAACTTATTGCTATTGAGATAGAAAAAGGGTAAATAAAAAGTACATAAGACAAGTAAAAAAACATAATTTGAGTACCAGTTGGAATTTTTTTTTGTGTATTTTTTTTCGAGTGCCGGGTAGCCGTGCTGTGCGGCGCTCAAGGATTATCCATTCTTTATGGTACACCCTGTATACAATATATATAAATCTTATATTCTTTATGTTAATTAATGAGATACGAGAAGATCAATCAACTGGCCATTGCCTGGTCAAGTATTAAGCGAAGTTCTTCATGGGAGTATGGGAGTTCGGCTTATATGCAAGGGTGGAGATGGAGGAAGGTTGGAGATGAAAACTCCAAAACACTATGAGTAGCAGCAGCCACTGTACGCAAGATCTAACAAGATATCTATTTTCCTATTAGTAAGTTAGTCACAAACATTTGTACACTCGCAGGAAAACGGTGCTGAAAAGCAACTGAAACTTAAATGCTCTTTCAAATTAAACATCCGAGAAAACCATTTAACGAACGCTGACATCTGACATTACATCCGTATCGTCGCCTTTCTGGAGCACTTCGACGTTACATTCAATTTCTTGGAAAAACATCCGACGTCAGCTATTTTAAATTTAATTAGAACCATTTAGCATTTATATATAACAGTGAGAATAGAGGCTGTTCGATGAACAAGTTTTGACTTTTATCATCATATTTATCATTCATCATCAGACTGAAACGGAAAAAGCTAAGTATGGAGCAGTATCCAAAGGCATCGCCATTCGCTAACCTAGTCGGTCCCCCATAAAGGACAACGATTTCTCTGGAAGATTATCCCCCGATATCAAAAATAATGTTTCAAGAATAGTCCATATAGACGCAACGTGAATAAGTGAAAATTCGCTTTAAGAGACAGCAGTGTAAAAATCTAAATCTATTCTTTTGACACAATGCTTTTAGGAGTACGACAGGTGTCCCTTAAGATCTTTTACGGTAACGGCGATGGGCGTAGTGAGAGTCGCAAACTCATCAATACAAATATTAGAACTAAACTAAATATATACGAATCCTGTACTTTAGTGCGGCCTACCGGACTTCTATAACTGCCTACACCATAACAGTTTCTATACTCATGAAACGACATCTTGTTTCAATCTTAAGTGATATCCCAAGATAGGCTGTAAACTGTAAACGCGGTCAATAGTTGGATGGTTGACCGCTACTGAATAAACTTGAACAATTCTATTCTCTTTCCCTAAGAGAAACAGTTGTGTCAGGCGGATCATGGGCGGTAAAAAAACTATTCCAAATTAGTTATTAACTAATAAATTAATAAAAATTGGAGCAACCTGGTGAAATACACTTCGTTCCTCTATTAAGGAGATTTGAAATAATTTGCTGAATTTATAATGACACCCTGGGCTATAATTATGCGTTTGCATATTTACCAGTTATGTTTTATGTATCAAGATATCCAACGAGATTATTCTAACACCCTCTAGTGGATAGGGAGAGGAAATGCAAAACGAATGTGGAATCGCAGGATATAGCGACCCCGTTTCAATTAAATCGTCTGGTGTTTTTATTATAAACAGGAGATGGGGTAAATCTCTACGTTCTTTCAATTTACATACCAGATTAAAATCCACATGATGGAAATGTTTTACCTAGAACGTGATTTTTTTCGTATTTTACCTGTTAGATGCGTTAGTAAATAATAATAAATATACAGATTATTTTGATTGTTCCAAAACCTTTGTCATTTTGTTTACCATATTATTGTCTATTTTATCAGTTCAGTTCTAATACAATGAAAGTAAGTATTGCTATGGCGAGCAAGACTAAAACCATGAAATTTCCTAAAACCAACATTATAACTGCAAAATGATTGTGTAAAGTCAAGCACACATTCACAGATGGCTTCATCGCCGATAAAACGTGCTTAAAACCGAACTTTATAGTTATATCACCATAGAAAAGGCTTATCACCAACAGAAGTACCATCCATCTGTCGCAACGCAACTCCATGGCATTGTTCACTGCTCATATCATTATACCTGAAACAAAACAGAAAATCTCTTTGAGTAAATAACAACAATACAACCCTCCATTCAGCAATTTAAAGAGGTCATTGTGCAAGGGAACAATAGCCAAATAAATATATATATAAAATCCCTCATTTTGCGGCGTATTACGTAAGCGGTTTCGAATACAATTTCGTGGTCGAACTAATAGAAAAATTTAATATCTAAAACCAACATGTTGGTCTTTCTGTTAATGACTGTTAAATTACTTTTATGACTGTTTACATAGAAAGACCTTTTTTGTATACTGATGTTTTTTAGAAACTTGCACATCCTTATTCTTAATTGGACTGCTAGATAATGCTATTATTTATTAGGTAAATAAATTTATTTACTTAAGTAATAATAAATTGCAATTTTTAAGACTTTACAACTAATTTTGAATCGCCTATTACTTATGCAATTAAATTACAAACGCTCAAAACATGCGAGTGATGTGTAAAATTAATTATGATAAAGTTTTCACGCTGCCATCCAATAGTGAACTGAATATGAAATGAAAAAAACTGGGAATACAGAATAGTGTTCGTTATTTTGGATTTTTCAATATTTTTAATGTCACAGCGAAAAACGTTTTTAATAAAATACAGATTTACCACCAGAATTACATGTAGGGGACTGTTTGACGAACGAAAGCGGGGATGTGAGTCACGTACCCTTCCTGTATTCCAAGAAGACTGCAGCTTACGATTCAGTACATTACGCACGAAGGCACAAGGAGCGTACGCAATCTCTGTGCTACATCTAACGCCATTAAATGGCTCTAAACCCGTTTCTGCATAACCATTAGAGCAAAGAGTTTAAAATGTTTCATTCTCTCACAGAGAAATTGTCTCACTTTTAGGTTTCCAGTTTAAACCGAATTCGCGTAGTAGGTACCAAATCTACATTTACCTATCACAAAATAGGTTTGTAAAAATTAAAGTAACGTAAAGATGCATTCTGGATAGTATATAGTTTAAATTCATAGATAAAGTTTCTGTGAGAACACAATGTTTCCCTTCATACTCAAACTCATACATGTATGTATTAGACAGTGAGAAAAACGTATTAAGGATTCCAGTCGGAGACGTTCCGGCGAAGAGGAACAAAAGACGGCCATTTAGCAACAACACTGCACCAGTGGTAGGAAGTTCACATTCTGCATTGCATATCCAATTTCTACACATATACAAGGTGACTACGGCATAGTGTGGCAAGTTCAAAATCTAATAATTCCGCAACTTTACACAAATATTAAATTTTCCGTATATGTGTACATTATATATAAGAAGATGTTCTAGCTTTTGTCGTATTCGTAACCCATGAATATTTAATTTGCGGGGCAATATTTAATGAATATTTAATCTACATTTCGTCGAAATGGTCAAAGTTTTTGAAGTTTTGTCCGGCGACGGGAATTAAGGTGATGGCAACGCTAGGATTGACTCCAAAGTTTGGATTCATGGAGAGCTCATATAATATAGGTATACAAATTTCTTCACGGTGTCTTTCGATCAAAGGAAGTAATGTTTTTATCAAATACGAAAACTCCGAACAACTAGAAGTGAGTGTAAGACCTAACACTCAAGCCCTTCGAGACTTCCGAGAGCGACTTTCAAACAACTAGAACTAGACTATACTATAATAACTTAGAAAAAGTTTTTACGATAAAATAGCACAATTTTCACCCGTATGATAAAGTATACTAGGCAATGTAAGATATAAATTCGTGTATAAAACCAAGTACGTCTGGAATAGCTTAAAAATAACAAGACGTTATGCAGTACAGAGAGCAACGAGTCGGAAGCGAGTCCTCTACGTTAAACTCGAGCACGCACGATGCATTTAATGAGGAACCTCACGCGCTTGGTATTATTGATTTCCAAGGTAATTTTTGTCTTTGTTGAATCACTGGCTGTAGAGTATAGTCACATAAATAACATGTTTGATATGAGACTTATATATCGAATGGGTAACAAAAAGAATGCAATCTTATGTCGTTGTTATGTCGTTGTTTTACCAACAGAGCTGGATGAGCGAGGTCTGCTGTTCTGCTATAGTATCTTTTTCCAAAGTATGTATTTCGCAGGAGACTATGGAGCGAGAAAGAGAGGCCCATACTAAAGCTGATCCAATCCACCGAAGGAGACCGGATCCCCATCCCCCACAACTGGTCTGGCTTAGCCTTAGTTTTGGCGATACGGTGGATGCGACAGCGTCCCATAAAAAAGAAGAGTTACGATGTCTTAGGTATGAGGTATTCTATAAGTCTCACAAGGAGACTGAACTCGGTAACGCGTTTCCTATCGTAGTATATAAAGATATACCTACTACAAAAACTGTACGTAACGT
This sequence comes from Thymelicus acteon, assembly GCA_951805285.1. Classification (NCBI taxonomy): domain Eukaryota; kingdom Metazoa; phylum Arthropoda; class Insecta; order Lepidoptera; family Hesperiidae; genus Thymelicus; species Thymelicus acteon. The sequence goes on along the minus strand of OX638213.1, from coordinate 4,989,653 downwards.
AAAATTATGGTTGAGTTTAGCTTATAGCTTAGCTTAGAGGAAGTTAACTTTAGCTTAAGTGGTGGTTAAGTTATTCTCAATACATATATTACAGCACCTAGTAAAAGGCGTTGTATTATAATACGTGCATACTACTTACAGATAAATGCGTAAACAAACTATATAAATAATGCTGTGTTTACTCGACTACAGTGAAGAAGGGTATAAAATTATAAATATATTCCAGACGTATCTTCCGCAATCAATAAGCCTCTCGGGTCGGAACATACAGGCGATTGGATGGATTTGGGCAGCTTAGATTCGCCAAATCCTGTATCGGAAGATATAACAATATACAGGTTGGAAAAAAAGACGGTAGTCAGAAAAAGTAACCTGAATATTGATGGCAAATTTTACTGAAAGGAAACATTCCTTTATTTTCAAAAGTAAATAAAACTGCATTCAAAGATTTTTTAAAAATTCACCTGCTTGAGCCTGGTATCGAACTGGTGTTATATGAAAAAAAAACACCCTGTTTTTATGATCCCAACCGAAAGGGTCATTTATAAGGATCAATTTCTGTTAAACAACATAGTATCTTTAATTTTTATGTAAAGTTCCTACTTACTATCAAAAGTAAATAGTCCACTTACTCATATTTAATTTTTGAAAATGAGACCCCTTTTCGTTTCAAATTGTTTTTATACTCGTAATTGCCCTGTATATCTAAACTCTAGGTACTGGTAATTCTACCTATCTAATATTAGAAAAAATATCAAACTTTCGGTAAAACTACGAAAAAATATCCTTACAGTAAGTATCTAGCCATCAAAAACAAAACTTGTAAAAAAAACCAAGTCTCGCAACTCAGTTCTTCTACCGTAAAAAGTTGTGAGATCCATGTAATACCAAGTCGGTTAATTTATTCAGTTCCAACTTAAGGGTCCTTCTGTCTTAAGTTATCACGTAATTAGCTAACCTAACAAGTAACAACATCTTATAGTGACTATATTATCAATATTAAAAATCTTTTATGTTTTAAATAAATAGATCGACTTGGCCATCGCATGAAAACACAATATATCTCACAAGTAATACCTACATATTATATTAAATTTGATTGTTTAGTGCGATTGCCAAGTCAATCTATTTATTTAAAACATAAAAGATTTTTAATATTGATAATATAGTCACTATAAGATGTTGTTACTTGTTAGGTTAGCTAATTACGTGATAACTTAAGACAGAAGGACCCTTAAGTTGGAACTGAATAAATTAACCGACTTGGTATTACATGGATCTCACAACTTTTTACGGTAGAAGAACTGAGTTGCGAGACTTGGTTTTTTTTACAAGTTTTGTTTTTGATGGCATCTCATTTCTTTTTGTAGATAGTTCTACTTTTTTTCCTTTTACAAGTTACCTTTGAACATAATTATATCTAGGTACCTATCTACACCTATTATTCCATTATATTATATACAGGTACACTGATTCATTCACTGCAAATGTTACTTTGTTATACAGGTACAGTAATTCACTAACTGCAAAAGTAACTTTGTAATCCTATATATTTATATGGGATTACAAAGTTATTTATGCAGTTGATGTATCTAGAAAACTAGACCGAAATTGCAAAATATTTTAGTTTTTCCTTGATCTATACACTAAACACTAATTGTGTTCCAAATTTGAAGCTTCTATGTCTGCTAGAAGTGCCTTAGAGTTTTGATGATCGGTCAGTCAGTCAGTGAGTGACGAAATTAAGAAACTTTGACTAGTTATAATTCTTAAACTACTGGTTCAAATTGAATGAAATTTGAAATATAACGTGTTTATACAATGCCTGCTTGGTTATTAAAAATTCAGGCTCCTATCTTTATCCACAACGAAGTTATAGGGGGTCGAAAATGGCCTGAATTGCTTCGAGAAAAGGATGGTACGGCCGTGCCGCTTTTTTGCTCGACTTGGCGGGGGCACTGCCGTGCCCCCAGATTAAATGAGATAATTACGTTTAGGGACAGACTTTGCTTTAGTTTATACGAGTAAAACATACGTATTACTTAGATTTGTATTTATTTCTAGTGTAACTTACACAACGATATAACAATAAACACCGCAAGATAAAAAAATAAACTATATTGTTATCTAATCCTATCCCGCTCGTTCCAAGCCAATCGGTCGCCGTAGTGACTGAATGCAAACAAACATCGATGACGTAGGTACTCGGAGCGTCGACAGGTTACCGCGCTATTGATTCAAGGCGCACCGACCTCGGGGGGCTACGTCAACGGACACCCGCTTGTGTAACGATTATAAGGCAGTAAGCCACCGAATGGGAAGCTATTGGAGTGGCTGCGCTGACTTACGACCAGCCAAACTTTTTTTTAAGGAAATAGCCGGCAAACGAGCTGACGATCATTGTAAGTAGCTATCGTCGCCCATGGACATCATCAACACCAAAGGCATTAATGATGCGTTGCCGGCCAAGAAAGAGAGAAGAAAGGGAAGAAAGAATGACCGTACAATAAAAGTAAACAAATCCCTCGAAAGTGCAAGTGTTAGGTTACAGTCCTGATAATGCCCTGTAACAATAGAATGCGACCAGACCTTTTTATATTCCTGATAATTTGTAATATTTCGCGTGCCAGTGGGTGTTGGCTGCCACGCCCCTCAAACAGTTATGACATTTCACGGCAGAATTAGGTGCGGCAATGGTAGTGAGTAGGTATACAAGCAAACTTAAATTCCATTACTGATCAGAAATATAAAAAAGTAACTCATTCAAATCGTTCTTATAATTCTGCATACAAAGTATTATTTAAAAAATGGTTGTCTGTAAAGTTGGTTTACGGACGGTAGTTTAACGTGACAACGTCCATGACAAAGCTCCGCTCCGCTCCGCTCCACTCAACTACGATCGCCTACGGCTCGCTTACAGCATCGGCTACGATACGCCGATCGTGCCTCTCTCTCTCGCTTTTGCCGCTCTCTCGCTCGCGGAACGGGACACTTTTTCGTGCATGCAGCCCGTGTTCATCGATTTATAAGATGTAATCACGTCAATAAATAATTCGAGTACATATCGCAATTAGACTCGGATAATCTGTGTAATCGGAACTATGAATCTGTGGAAATGTTATGCGGGCCAAGGTTTATGCGGTTTCATTAAAACTTGGCTGTAAATAGAAATAAATAATAAAATAGAAAATAAAGAACTTCAAAGTATTCAAATACCAAAGGTTTATCATAAAACATCTCTCCCACAAAGGGAAAATACATTATCTAAGCTTGGAATATATTTAATTTAACAATGATGTACCATAAAAGCGACATGGCTCAGTTTAATTAAGGCAGTCCTTATACAAAATGATGAATACTTAGAACATCAAATTGCAAATTAAAGGACAAAAGGAAAGAATTTTATGTTAATAATGATGCATAATTTGAATAATAATACAAATTTAAACTCATCAACACAACTAAAACCAAAACATCTAAGAAAAAACAAATTCAGAAACCCAAACAAAAACCTTATTTAAAAAAAGCAATAAAATGAAAATTATATCGATAAATTTTATCAACGATAATGGGCAATGCCTCAATACATACGCTAAAATTACTAAGTGATAATAAATAAATTAGATCTAAGGCCGCGATCGTATGAATGAAATTCTTATATAATTGTGTACCTACCTAAAAGTCTGACCGCATGAGAAGAATGAGGTCATCGATCAATTGAAATTGGTATGGAACATTCCGTGATAGACGTAAACTATTCTAGGAAATGACAACCATTAACATGATAATCACAACTGATAAGATTACGGTAACTAGAAACTTTGATATTAGTGCTTTTCTTTTCAATAAAATCATGGCTCTCATTGCGATACATAATGACGTTGATCTAGGGTTATGGTCGGGATTCGTCTGAATTGTCCCGACAATTCCAATCGACAAATCCCGACTTTTTGAAATTTTGTCCAGATATTTCAGTCTTGCCATCTAGCAACCCTAGGTTGATCCCATGCATGCAAAATAAACCAGCCACGAAACGTAGGTTAAGGATTTGTGTAAGGTAGGTATATCAAAAGGAAAGAGTATCATGCCGTTTTAATGTTGTGAAGAAAAACAAACAAGGAATGAACCGCATTAATTGCAGAGGAAATAATAAATTAATCTTACACCAATATAGATTTCATAGTTACAATTATTATCGTGTGATATCATAATTACATTATGATACATGAGAAGTTAATATGTAGCCGCAAATAATAAAATGTACTACTATGAGAACACAAGTAGTACCTATTCATAAATCTATACATACACTGGAGGAGTGGTTCAGTTCATACACGAACGACAGCCAAAAACCCGACGGATAATTACAAAACGAGTACCCCAATTACGTCGTTCATGGCTACAACCGAACGTAAAGTGTATTAAAACCTTTACAGCTCTATTAGACTCGCAGTTATCTGCCTCTTAAAGGAAATTCATTTAGAAGTAAATTGGATGTAAAATGACGCTTGACGTCGTGTCTGAATCATAGGTCCTTAAATTTCGAATCTATTGAAGTGGCAAGCGTCGAACATAAAGTGGAATTACTTTCATAAATTTAAAATAATACAATACTTAATATTAAACATTGCAGATTTAAATCTAGCTTATTTTAAACATTTTCATCATGATAAACCTATTTACGTAAATCACAGTGAAAATTTTCATTCAATATCACTAGCCAACCGTTTCCATTCCGTCCGCTGGACTAGTTTGCCCGTCTAGACTGGTTAAGTTATTACGTCCTGTAGGATTAGCCATTCGGTTTACGTTCGCGTGCCAACAGAATTGAATCGTAAGCAGGTTTTGAAATGGCGCACATATGTTTCCATATTTTATGTACAAAATATTGTCCGTTGCAAGAAACTCATTCGTTGCGCTGTAAAAACTTCGGACTTCATGAAATTCCGGCATCTACAAGGATCTGACAAGAACGCGGGCGTAATGAAAATATTTCACGAAATAGAAACACCGACGACGTGGAGGCAAATATTTTCGCCAGCATCATAAATCGTAAATGAAAATACTGGGATTTTGTAGAGACGATAACGAATACCATAAATATAGAACAACGAAAAGTTTTACTAACAGGGAGAACAGCGGCCATTCACGTTGCCATAAAAAAGTTACTCGTGTCGCTCAATGCCCGGGGGAGGAATACGTGCCTAAAACTTGAATAAGGGACGAACCTAAACTAATCCTACGAATTATACTGGTGCCAATCGATGACATCCAAGAGGGAAAAACGAATCACTGAGGCAAATATGCTGTAGCAAGTGAAATAGAATGAAGAAATAATGCTGAAACTTCGTTGTTATATCCTTAATATACCGTTTCAATACGGAGTGTATTATTTTTTATGATACAATTCGTATTTTTGCTTTCAACAAAAGTAGTTCAATTTTGTCGAACTGAATATACAGTGTGCCGTATTATCTAATAGCAATCGCAGAATCATTGTACACATAGACTGAAGCAGTGACACTACCATTTAAACTGCCATCAAGTAAAATGCTATTCTAACATGATTATGATTTTAACTGATTGGCGGATTGTGTACATTTTATAATGACACATAATATTGAAAAACATAATAAGTTAAACATTTATATTAATTTAATTGAAAATGAAATACTATCCCAAAATGCATTTTATTATGAAAACTTCGATGTGATTTGTGTGCATCCATAACTCAAGGAGACACAGATTTTTCAGGTCAGAAAGTTGGAGTGGTTCCAATTTTCTTACTTCAAAGGGTGTTGACCGAAGCCAGTCAGCTTACGTATAGCTTGTACGGAATAAATAGTAGTAATAACGTGGGCGGAGCTTGAAGTAAGGAACGTTACATTATAAGCCTTACAAGCTTCGCGTCTACCTGTCCTACGAGTTGAATCTTTAAAATAATAAACGTAATACTTTTTCTGTAGAAGCCATAAAGCAATCTTAACATCGGGTTCGTAAATAACCATAAAAACGTCCGTCGTATGTTTGTTTTGTTTATACAGAGGCCCTTACGGTTACTGTTAAAATTCAACCAAAAATAGGACATATTTACGACAAAAATCTTTGGATCACTTTAAAACGTCTATTACATCAATGGTTCTGCAATAAATAAAATTTTCGTCGTAGTTGCTTTTGACGTATCTGCTTAACAAATTTTAGCCCAAAACATTCAAACAGTTACTTCGTACCCCGTTAACGCCTGCTCTAAAAACAAAACACAAACGCAAGAAACGTTTCCATGTAATTATGTAGTACCAACGTCGTCGTAATTATTCTTAAGGACAGGACTGCACGGATTTAAAGAAAAAATTTTCATGTTTGCGCGTGTTTTAAAAACATACATTTTTACTTTAACGTCAGAATTTTTTTGGGGCTTTCCCTTGGAAAATAATCCTCTCAAGTGAATGACTAGTGGTAATAGAGGTATAATTTTACAGCTCGCCCTGCGAGGGTGCGCCCCAGCCCCAAGCGATGACTTCACGGAACAATGTCATGCCATTGTAATTTTATGACGGCCATCGCGAGGCACGGAGCGTGGAGGGACCGGCGAAGGTATTTTCTTCATTTCCATTTATTCGCGTAATTTTTCTAATATTAAATATTTATACCTTATGCTGCCATTCACAGTCTTCAGTCAGATAAACTCAAACTTAAATTATTTCGTCATAGGCACAAACGGCTCATTTGATAAATTTTTAGTCAGATCGTATGTAAAAATTACAATAATATCTGAGTTGGCACTATTGAACCGAGATCGATTTATTAATACGGGCCTAAGTCCCTCCTGTTGGAGATCGCTAAGCCATGTTCCTATATAACAACAAAGCAAACCGGCCACCTGATGGTATGTGGTTGAAATTTCAGTGTTAAAATTGTACCGTAAGATAGAAATGTATTTCAAGATAAGCTTAACTCAAGAATCTTACAAGTTAGCAGTTATGTCCGTACCCGGATAAAATATATTCCTAGTTTCCGTCTCGTGGTAACAGTGAATTAAATAGTTTTACTGTAAAATTTCGTCGAGTAGATACGGAATTAAATTCACCTCGGAAACTTAATGTGTGTCAGACACGTCTCTGTATGTTTGCGGCTTCCGCTTTCCGAACGCATCCACCAACATAAACAAATTTACTTTCGTAATGCAAACGTGAAATGTGAAAAATAAAATGAATTTATTTACGCAAATATAATATTACCGCAATCAAATATTTATGCTTGGCTAACGGAACGGAAAGGTTGGTAAAAGACATACTTACATTGCTATATCGCACGTTTGCAGAAGTTTTACACACAATACTTAGCTAACCTGTACCTACATTGTACCTGTACCTGTAATGTACCTACCTAAGTCCTACATAGCGTGCAATGGGGACTGGAATAGTACAGAAATGTCCCATGACCACGCAACGGAAAAAACGCAGTTTAAAAATATCGAAGAGCTATTTTGTGTTACTGCTTATGTAATTAAGTTTTTTTTTGCGTTTTTGCTCATATTAAATTACTTTGTTGTCTGAAATCCAACGTGCTGAAATGCAACGCGGCAGAACAACCAGTTAGACTAATAGTGTACCTACGAGAAGACAGAAGGAACGTTTTAGAAATCCTGTTCTTCTTAAACTAAACTTTAACGACCGTAAAAAAATATGCTAATTTGTATCACAATATGAAGCACTCTGTACAACGCCACCACCTCAAAGATACCACAAATGCCGCTGAAATGGTAAGATATTTGACTGCGTAGTACGTAACTTCGCGGATTCAAGACCCAAAGTTCTCAGCACCGATAGCGATCGTATAAAACGATGAGTCATTACCATAAGACGCCGAGAGGAGTCGATACCGCGGTATGATAGGCGGTGTTCGGCGGGGCGTGGACTCCGCCTAATGAAACGTAAACACGCGACCCCAGGCTTACTCGGTGGCCTCGGTGCGTTATTAATACCAATATTGCCTGATGTTTCATGCGACTCCCTTGTGAACTTCCGTTCCGCATTTATAAATGGATCGAATGCATCGCTATTCCTGGACTGTTCCATATTAAAATTGGTTGTCAAACGAGAAAACACTTGCGGGTTCATTTTATGGGTGGTATTGCGTATGATATTTTGCTCTGAAGATGGAGGTTAATAAAGGTTCCATTTCATGTCTGTATTACGTAGTAAGTGGGGTGTCAATCTCCACTATTAATGAATGGGTGCGGTTTATGAAAGCATTTTTTAATTGGGCGCATATTTTTTGCTTACGTATCATACCTAATAAAGATCCTGCACTTCAATGCAGAATCAGATTGAAGTCGAAAATAACATAAAAACCTGAGAGGAAGATAATAACAAAACTTAATATAGAAGATGAAGAATATAACATACACTTACATACATATTCCACGCCTTCCATAAAATAGTACCTAAGAGAAATAAGACGTTAAAAATTATGCTACAGGAATAGCATTGCTCTTGCCAAGTGTAATAGTCGTATTTCGTGCAAATCTTTTCTTTTTCCATACAAAAGGAAAAATAATTTAATTCTACTCTGTGGTGTGTTTGGCAAAACCGCATAAAATTGCTGAGATACCAATTCTCCTACCTATATTTCAACAACATAAAGACAAAAGCTGGAAATCTTCAACTGAGGATCCCTTTATCATTTTACCGTCGTAATTGTCACAGAAATGACGAGTAAGCTTTATTTCAAATGACGCAAGCGTCTGTTCTCCAAATTCCCCTACTTACCAACAAAATACCTACTGTGATTTGCGAAGCGACCTAAAACTTCTGCTTGTCAGAAATTGTACAAATATAAAATTAAATAAACATCTATCACTGTTGTATTTGTAGAAGAAACTTATAAAGATTTATTGCGAAAAATCTGATTCACGACACTAATCTTGTAAGTCATATTTCCCAAATGTTTTTCAGATAGGTAACAGAAAAGCCGAGTCAACAACATAATATTCGGTCCGACCCAATAAAATAAACTTTGTTTACGGAAGCCGATTCTAGTTGAACGTCGGAAATGTGGATCGAGAGGTTTAAGGCGCGCATCGGAAAACATACACCAGAAATAATGCTAACACATGCTCTAACGCTAAAGGCATTTTTATTTTTTACTGCAGAAGAGAGCAGTGTGTGGGCAACGTTAAATAAATAAGTAGCGTTCCAGAATCGACCTTCACCATCTGCGTCCGCTCCATAAATAAACTCGACTTTTGCTACTTTGTTGCCTACGCGTTACATCCCTTGAATAGGGGTATAATTAAAACAAATGTACCGAAAGGAGGAATACGCTTATGGCAGAGGCAAGCAAGGTTGCTCGGAATGGATTAGGGAAGGTGGGATACATTACCTAATTACGGACCAGGAAGGCCGTGTTCCTGGAACTATACTTCTTAATGAACCATGAAATTGACACATCACAAATACGAAGTGCTTACTTACAGTCCTACGGGTGCAAAATTCGCCTGGAACATAATAAAAGTTAAAGTATTTCATCAAAAATCTATCAGTTAAGATAATTCCTAGTTACTACCTTCAATCGTGTATCAAGCGTGTATAAAGATCGATCGATCAAGATCAAGATCGAAGATCAAAACGTGTATCAAGATCGTTTTGTTCAATACAAAACGATCTTGATACACGTTGTAGTTGGTATTGTTACCTTTCGTTCAACTATGTACCTACTTTGTTTAATCCAACCATAACTTTGAATGACGCTTTCATCGTTGAAAAGAACGATGCACTCAAAAAGAAAACCACTTTCGATTTTCCATTCATTCAAACCGACGAGGGGCTACAAACTCAAGACAAACAAATAGAACCGGCGGCCATTCATAAGCCGAACGCCCCCGAGGGGCCGCCGGCCGGAGCGGTCGCCCACCAACTCTCTTAGCGCTTGGAAATTTCATTTGGAAACTGTACGTGTGCCCGCGTCTAAATGGATCCTTTTCCGGCAGCCCGCGATTTAGACGGCGATGAATTCGTTCCAACTTATCTCAACAAACGCCGCTACAATAGGTGTGAGCTCGTTGCTGCTGAATTGAAATTACGTCCATTCCACATTCACAGTACGTCGAGCAAATAGAAAAATACCCGATGTGAGCGATCCAATTTCGCAAACTACGCCAATCGAGCACGACACGCACCCGGGCGCCCCCGACCTACGTCTTGGGAAGCCTTCGGAAATAAGATATCATTTCTGCAAGGTCACTAACGTTTTGAGACTTATGTAGAACAATGGTCAATTGTTACCAGGCAAAATTTTGAGATAGAGAGCACAATGGCGAAATTGAAGAAGGTTAATCCATGGCGGCGACGTCGTTTCAACGCCAGCACTAAGAACAATAACCACATCACCCTTTGTTCCAACACGTACCGTGACAATTGATGGGCACGTGCGTCAGTGTTGTAGTATCGCGTAAAAGATCTTGATCTGTTTACACACAGCGAGGTCAACCAGTGAATTACAATCAGCCACTCGAATCACTGCAATGTAAATAAATAGGAAGGTACAGTGGAGAAATGAAAGTGTAGATGCGACCACAGAAAAGGAACACTGACTCAGTCGCGTACGCGCGTAGGAAGATAATGAGCTGAGATTTCTGAGCTGAGAAGTTTCGTTTCCGTTCAAGCCAATTCAATTTGCAAACTTGAGGCATTTACACAGTATTTACGATGGAGCACCGGAACGGAAGTAATCGACCAAATTAAGCAACTTTGGAAGTCGTCCATAGGCTGGACCTATGGAGGGATGACCGCTGTTTCACAATTTTTTGAGCGCTTCCATGCTTCGGAGGGCATGTTAATCCGTTGATCACTGATTATTACCATCAAATAGTAGTAGCTAAGTCATGCCGCAATCCTTCAGTGAGCATAAAAAGCGAAAGCCTCGGTAAATAATTGATCTGTCCCCATTGGTAACTAGAGTAGTTTGCTGAAGTTAGTAGTTGTTTCAAACCTCCTCAATCAAAACCTGCAAGTGGGTTATTAGTAGAGACCGACCGAAGGTTCGGTTTCGGTTTCGGTTTCGGCCAGTTTCGGCCAAAAAATCTAGTTTCGGTTTCGGTTTCGGTTTCGGAAAAATTTGGCCGAAACTTTCGGCCAAACCGAAACTCTGTGTTCGTGAATTTTCGTGCGTCGTTCGGTTAAGTTCGTGGTTAACCCGTGGGCGCTGACTTTTCAAGTGAAGTCATTGATTTAACATGTTTATTATATTTGTTCATTAATCTGAAGAGCGTCTGACAGGGCACAGGGTGCTTTGGCGCTTGATTTTAGTCGTTTTTTGCTCGATATTAATAACGGCAACAGGTAGAAAAAAGGATATAATATAGTGTCTAATGCTGTATAGATAATGATACGGAACTCATATCCAAGCATGGTATAGAAACTGTACCTGGAAGATATTTAAGTAAAACTTTTACTAGGGGTATTAATTAGACGTAAATCGTAATAGATTATATAAAAAGTAGTTTTCGTCTATTTATCTGTGCGTTTGTTCTGGCTACTCTCAGGAACGACATAACAGATTTACCTGCGGTTTTCACTCCCTTATAACTTACAATACATACGTTTTGTAGTGAGCTTTGGTTAACATTTAGTGGTTGGTTTATTTCAAACGGTTTACAAATAAATAAATTACTTTGTGTCAATTTCGCCCATACTTACATTTATTGAGTGAGGGCTTACAGAAAGGTTTACGGAAGCAAAGCGAGGGCATTCACTAGTAGTATTTTCGAAGTCTAAATCCCAAATCATCCATTACAATGAAACGGTAACTGATCGATATGTCTGTACACAAAAGTCAACGCAAAAGAGACCATAGCAATTATTTTTAGAATTTTCGTCTGTTTGTATTTTATGTGCGTTTGTTCAGGGTAATTTCAAAATCGGCTAAATCAATTTGCATGCGGTTTTCACTGACGTATTTTAGTAAAATGGGGCTAAGATTTAAATGATCTATTTAAATGATCTTAAATTAAAATTTAAAAAACCCCCGACAGTTTGATATACACTAAACAGAGCTAATTACACACTCGATTAAGTCACCTTCATGCAAAAAATAACTAGATCAAAATCGGTTCCTCCGTTTGGGAGCTACGATGCCACAGACAGACATAAAGATACACAGACACGTCAAACTTATAACACCCCTCTTTTTTCGTCAGGGGTTAAAAACAGCGTTCATCCATAGGTACCCACATTTTTTCGAATTTTGTCGTTTACGTTAAGATAAGTTTACCGAACTGAAGGCAGTTAATACACATAAAAATGTACCTACAAATAAAAATGTGAAAAAAAAACACGCAAGATTTCAGTACCTATACAGGGTGTCCCGTAAGTAGTGGGTCAACGTTAGGGGACAGATAGCTTGAAGGTTGACCTAAAAAATTCGGCTCCTTTAACCTACTTTTTTCTGTTGGGTCCACAAATGAGCAGCTCAAAAAATACCCTAATGGTGTAGCCATACGAGCGTATTTTTTGAGCTGTGCGTCGCGTAAAATAGCGTAAATCGTAAAATCGCGTAAAATACAAATTTCAAAGAATTGAATTAGATCTTTTGTATGAAACCAGCTCATTTCACGTGACTCACAGCACCAAAAATACGCTCGTTTGGCCTCACCCTAAGTTTCGGTTTCGGTTTCGGTTTCGGCCGAAACTGGACCTAAGGCCGAAGGTTCGGTTTCGGTTTCGGTTTCGGCTGAAAAACCAGTTTCGGTCGGACTCTAGTTATTAGCAAGTGGTGCTATTAACGTTAGAATTATTTAAAACACATGACCTCATTTCAAGCATGAATGTTAAGAGCAATAAATACTGTCAGCTTCTTTTTGCTGATTCTAAATAATTGCCGTACATAATCTAGCTCGCTTATCTGCAGAATAAATCTACGACATTGAGAACAAAAGCATAAAGCAAGCCGTCTGCAAACCGTAAGATTTCTTCCGGAGCGTGCTGCAAAGGCATAATTATTACTAACGAATACCCTTTTGTTGCATTCTTTTTCTATAATGGAACAGCCGCAGCCCGCAGTGCTTATACACCTAAGCTGACTGCACGCAAATGCAAAAATACAGTAATTTAAATGCACTATGCATACGTTTAACAGTGACTCATTCCATGTTGCCGCTGCCTTGTAGTGTAGACTACAGTGGTAGTCCTTGGCTTAATGTGAAAATATTTAAATACATACATACATACTTGGAAGCTTATAAGTAATCCATGCTGAATATATAAATTAGTCGTACTGTACTCATAGACGAACATTAATTAAAGAGACAAGGTTAACGAACATGAACAATTTTATTACAATTGTCACCATAAATTATACTAATGACAGATTTAGTATAGGAACTAAAGTTAAGTTTTTATTTTTTATTTCCTTTCTTGACGCAAGTGGCGACACTGTCGACACGAAAGAATTACATATTTACAGGACGATGAAATTGATGAGTATTAAGAAACTGTACGTCCATGTGCAAGCCACAACTGAGTAAGTAGTACTAGGTAACTACATAATTAAATATTCCCACAGAAAAATCTCTTCAATTGCTGTCCAAACTTCAAAGCTAACCATTCACTGCTTACAGCAATGAACATGTGAATTATTCTAAATGATAAACACCTCCGCGTTATTTTGCACTTCAACGTGTGATAATATTTAAGTGGAATAGACATGACATCATCGCTACTTCTATACTGCAAATTGTAAAGTGAAACAATCAACAAAATATTTTTTCTGGCCGTAGTGCTATAAAAGACGTTGTTAAAATAAATATAATATATTATACAAATAATTTTGACGTATTCCTGTCGGAATGTGATAAAGGAACTAAAATACAATAAAAGATCTAACAAATGTGTGCCAGAAAAAAATTGTTAGTTACAAAGATATTGCCGAAATCGGCGTTTTTCGACAATTACCAGGAATTTGCCTTTAGGGTACTTAAAAAATGTATGTACTTAATTCCGAGAAAATCGGATGTTCTTTAACTGACGGGACAAGTTCAGATTTTCCATAAGTAAGCATAAATCTCTAACGTTATATTTTGTACTTGTTTAAGTCAATGATTGATACTTTCACTTTACTTGATGTTAAGCGGGACCTAGTCAGAGAAACACATTTATTCATCCCTATAGACAGGCGACAGTATGAAACACAACACATAGACCGTAAAGACTAGAAGAATAGAAGTAAAAGACGTCTATTGCAAAATAAAGTTACGTAGCGTCTCCGGCGTTTATCGAATGCGCTCTTGCAAATCTAATATCGGGTAAATGTCAATTGAGTTGTTTCCTAAAATTTTTTTTTGTTATAAATGGAAAGTTCATATATAAGTTTTATAACAAAGTTATTTTAGTTTTTTTTTATTCGCTATAATTTAAAAGCTACATCAAATCAAAAATACGTTTTTGAATCCAGTACCGAAAACACGCCGACAATTCCCGAATAGAACCGAGCGCGCGTGTGACGTCACTTTGTTAATTGCTATTCATTGCAGCATACAGCTGATACTGTGATTTGACTTTTAACTGATAAAATCTTGATATTATCGTCAATATATTGATAAATATATCAAAAATGCTAAACTTTAAAAGTTATCGTGCTTGTTTTGTACCATTACGTGTGAAAACTACAAAAAAAAACACCCCAAAGATAATGTTAAATGTGTACCTGTGACCTTTTCCCGAGGAATAAGAGGTAAAATTTTAGTTTTCGTTCATAGATTCGTTTTTAGGGTTCCGAAGTAAAATCGGAATCCTTATAGTTTCGTCATGTCCGTCTGTCCGTCCGTCTGTCCGACTGTCTGTCTGTCCGTCTGTCCGTCCATCCGTCCGTCCGTCTGTCCGAAGCAACGCGGCCAGACCCTTGAAAGCTGTAATTTGGCATGGATATACATATTTATTAAAACTCCAGAATCGTAGAATTAAATATTGAAAAACATTTTTTTTTCAGGGTACCTCCCGTACAGGGAACGTGAGGATGATTTTTTTATTCGTCGCCTACCTTATAGTGTGGAGTATCGTTGAAAAGGTCTTCCAAAAATATTATGGGTCTTGTAAGACCATTTTTGGAATTAGGAGTCCGTTTGCAAAATGTTTGGCTTTAAAGTGCTAATTTTGGTTACAGTCAAGTGTCCCCCCCAACTGTTGACTAAACGGTTGGAGTTAGACAAGTGAAAAAATTCTCAAAAATAGGGTACTTATATGATGAATTTACAAGGAAAACTATCACTGCTATGTTAACATAAGTATGAGTCATAGTCGATAAACTTCTTACTTCGGAACCTTACATTGCCCGTGGCCTGACGGACATGCCCGTTTTTTTATAAAACAACTCATGGTTTTATTTTATTAGGTTAGGAATTTTGCAACGTTGATCCTACTCAAATTCAATGAGGATCTGATGATGGGTCCTGGGGCTACAAAGTGGAACACGTGGTAGAACAATGGTAGGTAGAGTAAAACGGAACCGTGTTTGAAGATATAATATTATCGTTAACATTGTAAAACCAGTAGGTACATAAATAAATAAATAAATAAACGCTTCACACTCATAGCCCCATACTAGGATACCCAGTGTCGTGGGTGCCATAGACAACACAAGGACACACACTCAGACCAAGAACAGAAATACAAACTAATCATTCAAACCATCTCGCAGCATCCACCTCGCATCGAATCGAAACCAGGACCCTTGATTGACTTAGCGATCTGGAGTGGTAACGATTCGCCACACGAGTCGTGATCATTGACCAACTTGGCGTATTTCGGAGACAAAAAAAATATATATATTGTACCAGTTTTATGTATAAAGCGCGTACAGACCCATACCACCTCAGTAGGTTTTCCTGTGTCGCGGGTGGCATGGTCAACACAAATAACACGTCACTATAACACCCAAGACCCGAGTACAAATAATTATTTGTCACATTTTATTAGATATGGCCGGGAATTGAACCTGGGACCCTCACTTCGCAGGCTGGATCGAATCGCTATCAACTAGGCTATAGGGTCATCATATGTATGTACCTACTACTAGCATAGAATTTCTGTAGAAGCTAGTTGTATGATAAATGAAATATAATTTTATCATACAACCCTGATTTATACCCCTAACACCCTGCCATGATTTCTCCCAGACACGATTTACCAGTTAACAGTGTAACCTTATCTAAATTTATGTGTGTACAATCAATAGAGAGTTTTATTATAATACTTAATAAAGAATAAATCATTTAACATTTAAATTTACAATAAAATTACGTGGTATGAATATCTTTTTGCACTAAATTCCGGATATTTTTACTCAATTCACGTAGAAGCTTCTAACACTGTGTAATTGCTTTAACAAAAAAAGCGGCCAAGTGCGAGTCGGACTCGCCCATGAAGGGTTCCGTAGCAGCAAGTAACATAATATAAAAGTTCTTTTAGTTCGTTGTAACTTTGATCGATGTTTTTTGTGGTTTACGATTTATGACGTATTAAAAAAAAACTACTTACTAGATCTCGTTCAAACCAATTTTCGTTGGAAGTTTGCATGGTAATGTACATCATATATTTTTTTTAGTTTTATCATTCTCTTATTTTAGAAGTTACAGGGGGGGGGACACACATTTTACCACTTTGGAAGTGTCTCTCGCGCAAACTATTCAGTTTAGAAAAAAATTATATTAGAAACCTCAATATCATTTTTAAAGACCTATCCAATGATACCCCACACGTATGGGTTTGATGAAAAAAACATTTTTGAGTTTCAGTTCTAAGTATGGGGAACCCCCAAAATTTATTGTTTTCTTTCTGTTTTTGTGTGAAAATCTTGATGCGGTTCACAGAATACATCTACTTACCAAGTTTCAACAGTATAGCTCTTATAGTTTCGGAAAAAAGTGGCTGTGACATACGGACGGACAAACAGACAGACAGACAGACATGACGAATCTATAAGGGTTCCGTTTTTTGCCATTCGGCTACGGAACCCTAATGACGTCACTAACATGGCGACCAAATCTGGCGCGTTTGTAGTCACGTGATTCTTTTTGAACTTTTATCAATTTTGAATTCATTATTATTAATATTAAAAATAGTTTTTAAGCGTTTTTAACAATGCCAATTAATATAATTTGTGTTAAAGATTTAAAATACATTAAAAAAAAAATATTTTTTTTAAAATGAACAACTCAATTGTACGTTTAGAACTTCAGGGGAAATTATATGTATAGTAAATAATGCAATATATCAGCATTCTGATACGTTTTAAAGGAACTTGTATTTATAAGAATGTAGTAAAATTGTTCTTTGTGAGTACAGTTTGTATTTAGTTTATCTATCTTCGTGTGTAATCAAACCGTCAAAGCACTTGACCTATTTCTCGGTGTCCGATTGAGCTCAAATTTTGCATACATTCTAAATCATCTAAATCATCATCATCTAAATCGTATGGTAAAGTATTTTGTGGACTGATAAGGAGCCGAATATTTCCTATGGGCATATTAACTCTGACACGTAGTTCGTTAGCTCCAGTTTTATAATTATAATCCAGAAATCGTATCAGATTAAATTCCAGATCTTAAAGATCGATAATTTCAAGCAACACTTCTCAAAATACAGTAACCAAGAGTAACCGATTTTCTAGCTTAACTAGCACGATTTAGATTATTGGATTATTCATTCGTTCAAAGTGTTCCCGCGTTCTTAATTACATCCGACAAACATTACCGACGCATGTGCGCAATACAATCTACTGTTGTCACGTGCGGCTGGACTTCGCGTTTCGCCACCGATTTTGTCGGTGGCGCACGGCGCGCGGCGCGTTTTGTAAACGATGCTAGATTACAAACATCACATAGAGAGCAAGTCTTAATTCAACGTTTCACTATTCGTAATTATGCGTTTAAAAGTTATTATTTTATTTTATTATTTAATAGCTACCGTTCTGTTGTTTAATGTGCATTTTATTTTCTATAGAAATAATATTATACTATTCACTGAAAGGTTGCATCTTATGCTGGAGGTGGCAACTGAATAAACGAATAATTGAAACTTATTTTTGTACCAAGTCGTTTACTTACTATATCTATATTAAGATGATGATATATTAAGATAATATTGATACAAACAACATTTTTCCACTAACTACATATTAAAACTTCATTCCCTAATTCACGGATAAGTATATTCAAGTGTGTGTAATTACTTGATTCGCGGTAGAGCTATGCCTATGCGGGTCAGTAATATAAAATGTTTGCACTCTATAATTTCTTTGCTCATGGGCGCCTACAATCACGGGGCCGCCCACGTGGTTGCCTGACTTTACGTGACATCTGTGCTCTGTGATTGCAAGTAAGCCCTTGTTTGGTTTGTACGCGCTATTTGTATACTGTAAGCCTTATAGCATAATAGCCTTAAGTAGAAAAATCTAATTTTAACAGTACGTTTCTATTATATTATTAGTAATAACAGGAAAAAAGGCAATAACGAAGCCAATAATAAATCCAGCCTTAACAATTGTCTTTTTGCATTATAAACGAAAATTGAAAACTATAAAAGATGTCCCATAACTTCTTAGACATTTGTTTAAAAGTGTCAAACCTTCAGATTGCAAGTTTCTATACACAACACTGCGTCAGTGGAAATCTACGAATTATTACGAACATAACGTACCTATGTCGTTCCAACAGCCAACTTGTGATTCAAGCACTGTATAATATTGGCAATATCGTTCAGTATTCAGTAATACTTTCAACGTGAACGCGGTGTGATAAAAATTATCCACGCCTCGCCAGCCAGCAGTCCCCGCGGAACAAAACGACACGTACGGGGAAGTGAGACACTCGTATGTAGAAAATGTTCATCACATTATAATTTTTGTGTAATAATATAATCTCACATCTCATTTAACTTATTTGGCAATTGTTCTTGTATTGAATGTCTTTGTAATATAAATGAACTAAAAGGATGTTTGCGTTTTGTCGTGATTTTGTCACAGTTGAATTTGACAATTGACCTCGATCGTAAGTAGCGATGAAAGCCAAAAATGACAATCGCACTAACCTTATTTACATTCTGGTCTGGAAGACTATCATTATAACAGGTATGACCAATAGGAAACCAATAGGAAATATCAAATAGCTTTAAATTCCCTACTTTTAACATCGTACTTATTATTTACGAATAGTGAATCAAGTTATTGCTATTACTTTTTCAAATTACCTCAAGGACGACTTGAGAGTAGTGAGTAGCAAATGCTTTGTATTCCAAAGCATTTTATAACCATATTAAAACAGAACAGCTGTTTCATTCTCCACGCGTGAGTATATTCTAGCTAGATCGTACACGTTCTCATTTGCACGGAGATAGTGAAGTCGACGTGTCTGTTAAGTGGCACATTCCCCTAAGTTAGGGGGCGCGTGTGTACTCCTCACGCAGTACACATCAACAAGACTTCTCATAAACGGTTGGTACGTCAACAAGAGTGTTTGAGTTGGTTAGACTCGTTAGTGCTTTTGCTCAACTCTACTTTTAAAATCGAATCCGGCCAGTCCAGAGGGACATGATTTTAATTGTTTACAATTAACATTTTGGTTTGGTTTCTACTTGAATGTTCTTTACTTATAAACTTTGCCTCAACTTGTAACATTTTATCGACTTAATAAATAAAATTCGTAGTCAAGACTAAATTCAACATATCAGTTAATTCTGAGGTACCTAGGCTGTCGTGTGTGATAGGAAAACGTGCACAATCTTACTATCGTATGATCTGCTGTTCAGTTTAAAAAGTCGTAAATCAACACGTCATCAAACATTTTGCAGACATGACATATTTGTCCAATATGTATGTGTATGTATAATACATGAATTTTAGATAGATTATCACGAGTTATTTATATATTCTAAAGATTTTTTTTTGTATACAAAGTTACACTGAAATTTACACGAGGTGTTACAACTTGTCCATTGTAGTTAGATAAACTATAAGCTACTTTAGCCGAGCAAGATAACACTGTTATTTTTCCTCAATATCACATCAATCAGACGATAAGGATTATATCTGGACTATCTGGTTATGATTTAGCGTTATCGTGAACTAGGAACAAATAATAAATAGGTTAAATATAGTCTTATTGATAAACACCGTACAAAAAATGAGTTTTAAATACACGAATTACTACACAATCTCATTGCATTTTATTTTATTAAATACTAGCTGTTGCCCGCAGCTTCGCATGCGGAAATTATGCTTATCATATTTGTACCCCTTGCAGAAAAAAAATTTAAAACAGGTTAATTTATATGGAAGTACTTATATTTAGGAATTTATATACTGAAATGTACGATATAATACAAATAATTCCTCCGGGAACGAATTTTAAAAAATAAACAACATTAGTTAACATTAGTTTTTTCTTTTTCATGAAAAAATTTGAAAAACTCGAAAACATGTATTTCATCATTTAAATGAGGAATTTTTGTTGCAAATTTAAAGCAAATCGTTGATATTTCAAAATATTCCACACTAAGTTTCATCTTGTTTCCGGTGAAAACTTTTAATTTTATCGGCACGAAAAGTTTTTTAAAACGTAATCCAAAGTATGAGGAACAACATAACTAATTTCCGTCGAAATCAGTTCAAGGGTTTTCATGTAATGCCCGAACATACAAACAGACAAACAGAGAATAATTTTAAAAACAAAATTTTTGGTGTTCTAACACGTTATTGATGTGCCCCTAACCGAAATTTTGAAAAATATTATATGTACAGAAAAACTGGCTCTTAAGTTTCATTAGAAAAAAAAAAACAAAAAGGTCCCGTTATTTCCATCCATCCAAGAGTTACATATCTTGTCTCGAAGTAACACCACCAGATCCTAAATGGATCAATGATGAACTGGTTTTACGATGTCAACATGAACAGTACAAATATTTTTAAAAACGGTTCTATTGTTTCCATCTGGACACTCCTTCTCCCTCTCCCGCTCCCACTCCCTCTCCCGCTCCCACTCCCTCTCCCACTCAAACTCTCTCTCTCTCTCCCACTCCCTATCCCGCTCCCTGTCCCTTTCCTTCGCCCGTTCACGGTCCCTCTCTCGCTTCCTGTCCCTCTCCCACTTCCAGTTCCTCTCTCGCACTCGGTCCCTCTCCCGCTTTCTGTCCCGCTCCCTCTCCCGCTTCCTGCCCCTGTCCCTCTCATTCCTCTCCCGCTCTCTGTCCCTCTCCTCTCCCTGTTCCTCTCCCGTTCCCGGTCCCTCTCTCGCTTCCTGTCCCTCTCTCCTCCCCTTACCGTCCGTAAAGTCCTCTACACAATTTTTTTGTTTCTCACTATAAGCTTACATATTCATTTTCATATTTCTGAATTCGAAAATGACAAAGTTCTGGAAAAACTTGCAACCTCTTTATTTAGCTCTTAGGGGATGAAATTCCAAAAAAAAACTGTTACAATTAATTTTTGTTTCTAATTATAAGTTAACATATACATTTTCACATTACTGAGTTTAAAATGACATAGTTTCTTAAATAGATATTTACAACCCCTTAGTATTACTATTTATGGGGATGAATTTCGAGAAAACTGTGATACAGTTAGTTTTTGTGTCTAACTATAAGCTTATAAACAAATTTTCATTCTTTTTACTTCAAAACTGACGAAGTTGCCATACTAACTTCCACAACCTTATTCAACCCTTTAGGGGTTGATTTTCCCAAAGAACACATAACCTTTAAATTTTGCTTCTAATTTTGAACTAATATATAAATTTTCATGTTTTTAACTTCAAAAATGACGAAGTTGCGTACTAAGTTCCATCCAAGAAATTAACCCTTTAAGGGATGATTTTCCAAAAAAATATGTTGAAGTTAACTTTTGTTTATTACTATAAACATACATAAAAAATTTCATATTTATAACTCTAAAACTGACGAAGCTGATTTATATGTAAAAGACTTCTAACCTCTATTTTTTGGGGATGAATTTCAAGAAAACAGTGAAACAGTTATTTTTTGTGTCTAACTATAAGCTTATATACAAATTTTCACCCTTCTTACTTCAAAACTGACGAAGTTCCGATACAAACTTGAACAACCTTATTCAACCCTTTAGGCGTTAATTTTCCAAAAAACACATAACCATTAAATTTTGTTTCGAATTTTGAACTAATATATAAATTTTCATGTTTTTAACTTCAAAAATGACGAAGTTACCTACTAAGTTCCATCCAAGAAATTAACCCTTTAAGGGATGATTTTCCAAAAAAATGTGTTGAAGACATACATAAAAAAATTCATACTTATAACTCTAAAACTGACGAAGCTGATTTATATGTAAAAGACTTCTAACCCCTATTTTTAGGGGATGAATTTCGAGAAAGCCGTGATACAGTTATTTTTTGTGCCCAACTATAAACTTATATACACATTTTCACCCTTCTTACTTTCAAACTGACGAAGTTGCCATACTACTTGCACAACCTTATTCAACCCTTCAGGGGTTGATTTTCCAAAAAAACACATAACCCTTAAATTTTGTTTCTAATTTTGAACTAATATATAAATTTTCATGTTTTTAACTTCAAAAATGACAAAGTTGCGTACTAAGTTAAATTGAAGAAATTAACCCCTTAAGGGATGATTTTCCAAAAAAACGTGTTTAAGTTAACTTTTGTTTATTACTATAAACATACATAAAAAATTTCATACTTATAACTCTAAAACTGACGAAGCTGATTTATATGTAAAAGACCTCCAACCCCTATTTTTAGGGGATGAATTTCGAGAAAACAGTGATACAGTTATTTTTTGTGTCTAACTATAAGCTTATATATAAATTTTCACCCTTCTAACTTCAAAACTGACGAAGTTCCCATACAAACTTGAACAACCTTATTCGACCCTTTAGGGGTTGATTTTCCAAAAAAACACATGACCCTTAAATTTTGTTTCTAATTTTGAACTAATATATAAATTTTCATGTTTTTAACTTCAAAAATGACGAAGTTGCGTACTAAGTTAAATTGAAGAAATTAACCCTTTAAGGGATGATTTTCCAAAAAAATGTGTTAAAGTTAACTTTTGTTTATTACTATAAACTAACATAAAAAATTTCATATTTATAACTCTAAAACTGACGAAGTTGGTTTGTATGAAAGTGACTTCTAACCCTTATTTGTACCCCTTAGGGGATGAATTTCCAAAAATCCGTTCTTAGTGGACGTCTCCTTAGCAGGAACTATCTACCTACCAAATTTCATCTTAATCGGTTCGGCAGTTTCTGAGATTTTTTGTTTAATCAGCGGTGTGTCGCTTTTCAATTTTATATATATAGATTGTCGCGGGAAAGTAGTATGTCCATTTTGTCCATATTTTACTTGCATCAGTGCCATAAGTAGATACATATAGTATACTAAATGCATACTCTGTATATTTCAAATATTTTGAGAAATCACACTTTAGTCATTAGACTATTCAAATGAATGAGATCCATTTGATTTCCCAAAAGTCAGAAAAATTTAACTCCATTCCATTCAATGAAAGTTAAGTAGATTGTTCTGCCTGTCCATTGTCTGGAAGAATTGCTTTGCAGCAAAAAGACCACCGATTGCTTTATTTTCTTTATACTATTACACTATATATTATAACTTCGTGTGCAATATATTAGGTACATATATTATATTTATGTTGTAACTTGTATTCTAGATTATAATCCTGCACTCTTTAATTTATCTGAACTATCTGTAAAAAAATATAACTTCATTCATTAAACAAGACCAACGAGAGACACCTGCAGTTGGAAACTTGGAAGTAGGTATTCCATAATTTCGCATCACTGTCATAATCTAATTGAAAATGGTTTCCATTACCATACAATAAAAATATATGCAAGATAGCTTACTTCTACTTCAATAAAACAAAAATAAACAAGCCGTTGTACATGATATGTGAAACTATTTTATCACCTGTCACTGTGTGAAAGTTTACCGCTAGTATCTGCTAATCGTAACAGGTAATCGTAATAAATATTTATCTATATCATACCATAAATCTTTTTTTTTCAAGAAAGTTGCATGGCAAACTAGATTTCTTACCTCAAAAGTTTCTCAAAACAATGTAATAAAACAGCTTTATGTTTTCACTTTTCGTACGTTAAAATTGAAGTAGTTTTTTCATCTCCTTAAAAATTTTGAATAAGTACAAAACTAAGATGATAATAATGATTTTTGGCTTGAAACGTAGGTTTAAAAATATGCCTAGTAAACATTGTTTAGTATTATCTATATTTATAAATATAATCAGATAACTATACAAATACGCTGCACATATAGGCAGTTAAAGGATAAAAAGGTCACACACAGAATAATCTTGATAATATCATAGCTAACAGATATGACATAAATATCAATACAATACAATACAAAACTCTTTATTGCACACCAATATAAGAATATACATGCAGAGAACAAAATATACCTACAATGTATAGCACACAATAGGCGATCTTATCGCTAAAAGCGATCTCTTCCAGATAACCCAAAGTGGAAAACGTATCTAAGTAGACAGATAAATGGTAAAGGTGTACAAGCACAACTAACATACGTATGATGTTCATGAGGTCTGCGAAACTAACACTAAATGAAAAAAAGAAGAAAAGAAAAGGATAGAGTAAAAAATAAAAATGGGAAAGGAAAGGATAGAGGGACAATAAGTAGAGGTCGAAGGTAATAAGAAGCAGGTCAAAGCGACATGTAATGCGCTTTAACCCGTCTTTTAAAGGAATAATTTGACTGGGCAAATCTAATGGAAACAGGTAGTGTTCCAGAAATGAGCTGAGAAAGCGGAGAAGGATTTTTTATAAAAATTACAAGAATAACTGGGAGTGGATAAGGCGAGGTTATAGTTAGAGCGAAGAGAGCGATTACTGCATATCGTAGGACACTACCGTAAATTCACATAGTGTTTAACAATAGAAACAGTATGTCATATGTACTAATCTTGCATTGATCGAGATTTAAAGATATAGCTAACATATAAATAAATCGTCTTACATCACACTGCTTGTATGTTACGTACCTAGAGGTGTTGCATTAAAATTATCTGAAATAACATAAAATAAATAATCGAAAGTTTAATTTGAAACACATCAAATGGCGTAATAAAGAAACTTGTGCAGTAGCGATGAGGCAACAACTGAAAAAGCGGCCAAGTGCGAGTCGGACTCGCTCATGAAGGGTTCCGTAGCAGCAAGTAACATAATATAAAAGTTCTTGTAGTTCGTTGTAACTTTGATCAATGTTTTTTGCGGTTTACGATTTATGACGTATTAAAAAAAACTACTAACTAAATATCATTCAAACCAATTTTCGTTGGAAGTTTTCATGGTAGTGTACATCATATATTTTTTTTAGTTTTATCATTCTCTTATTTTAGAAGTTACAGGGGGGGGACACACATTTTACCACTTTGGAAGTGTCTCTCGCGCAAACTATTAAGTTTAGAAAAAAATGATATTAGAAACCTCAATATCATTTTTGAAGACCTATCCATAGATACCCCACACGTATGGGTTTGATGAAAAAAACATTTTTGAGTTTCAGTTCTAAGTATGGGGAACCCCCAAAATTTAGTGTTTTTTTTTCTGTTTTTGTGTGAAAATCTTAATGCAGTTCACAGAATACATCTACTCACCAAGTTTCAACAGTATAGCTCTTATAGTTTCGGAAAAAAGTGGCTGTGACATACGGACGGACAGACGGACAGACAGACAGACAGACAGACAGACAGACAGACAGACAGACAGACAGACAGACATGACGAATCTATAAGGGTTCCGTTTTTTGCCATTCGGCTACGGAACCCTAAAAACTAAATATGTACGTTAATGCTCAGTCAAAACGTAACAAGCTGAAAGAGCCGTTAGTGTTTCCTTTCTGCGGTACTTCTTTTACACTGATAATAAAGGAACATTAACTCGCCGAAGAACGGTACAAAAATACAACACATAATGATGATAAAAGAACTCGTTTTCACCGGCAAACTTCAATGAGAACGTGAAAGTTTGTGTACACAATAGATGCATCCATACTTATTCAAATCTTTTTAGGGTTCCTCCGTTCTAATGATAAAACGTAAGCACCGTTATACGATCAATCGGGAGTGCCAGGTGTTTGCACTTTGCACGTCTGTCACACCTTCGAATGTACTCAACGATATGGAATGTATGTAGAGCTCAATGACCCAATAACTAAATTTTGGGCATTACGTTTGAAATTCACATTGGTGGGTTTAAAGAAGAATACTTTAAAAAAAGTAACAGTAATCATTTTAAATTTACATCAACGAATAAAACTAACTACATAACCTACCCAAAGATCTCATCTGTTAAAAACATTATTATTATTAGTAAAAACTACACCATATTTTTCCTAGCTAGCCAGGACAGTCGCTTGCATATAAAATATTATTGGAAATTTCAAATTAGTAAGCACAGTTATGTAGTTACGTTATACGTACCGTAACTAATACCACCCGTGACACTCCTGTTGAAACGCAGCGGGCTCGCTACGGGACACCCGACGCCCCGTGGAGATGTTGGGACATTGACTATCTTTATATAAATATACGAATGTATACTCGTATACTCCTAAAACGACACAGACACACAGTCTACTGAATAGATATTTTATTTGAAGTTGATAGTTGAAATGGCAAAAGAAGTATGTTCGAACCGCAGCGTTTGAAGAACTTTTCAATCAAATACCTACATTATTATCAAAATACTGTAATGTCTTAGAAATGAAAATGCTGGTATCTGAGAAGTAGTATTCGTGAAAAGGTTAATAAAGCTAGCTAATCGTAGTTGACTTTTTAAGGGCACTCTAACCCTTAAGGGCTTAAACTAAAATTATAAAGATGAAGTAAGAACCTAAAGAGGCGTTCAAACCAAACACAAGGTTCACTGAAAGTATTTCTTTGCAGACTTAGCGGTGTTTATCCCGTCTAATTATATTTGTATACGAATAAGTTTCTACACATTCTCGAGGCAGTTGCTAATTACGAGTTGAGCAGACGCAACCTAATAATATGCTGGCCTGTTAGTGGAACAGATCAAAGGTATTTGTAAGATCCCTGTATAAATTAAAAGGACCGAGGCTGGTCTATAATGAATTAAGATGATTCCGAAGACTCCCCGGAGTGGGAATTAGAAATTCAATATAATTAATTCACGGCGCGAGTCAATTTCTTATTTTACTGGCTAATTTGATTCTTCAAGACGACTCAATAACGAGGACACTCTTAGGGTAAGGCCAAACGAGCGTATTTTTTGAGATGTGACTCTTGTGAAATGAGTCGGTTTCATACTAAAGTCCAAACTAATTTTGCGTCGCCGTTTGCTACAAACAGGACTTTAGTTTGAAACCGAATGCAGCGTACTCAATTTTCGCGACTCAAAGCTCAAAATAATCGTTTTGCTCGTTTGAACTCACCCTGAAGAGCTTTCATTACATGTAGGGCGATGATACATTTTAATTATGACAAAAATAGTCGCAATAAAAATTTTCACGAAACATTTTTACCTATCGTACGATGTTCTATTGATATTTAAGTCTTTTTTTACTTTATTTCAGTGGATTTTTTGATGAAAGGATAAAGTTTTGATAGTTTGTTTCAAATGCGTTCAGTTTACTTAGCAAGTTCATATAACTGCGTCTTGCTATCTTTTCAACAAAGGATTTCAGCGGGTGTATCCAGCTGAACGAGCCACACTGTCTATTGAATAGGCACCTATTTAACTATTCACCGCACCGGCAGCGTACCAGGTAAAGCAATTATGATATACATATTCACAGTGTTGCCCCTTGAATAGATTAGGACAGCGCACGGTATTAAGACTTCGATTAATTAAACAGGTTAAGCTCTGGAATAATGAAACAATATTCAAATTGATGAAATAATGATAAAGAAAACAGTATTCATATTTGATGTTTATTTCAGAATCAAGAAAATGTCACAATGGGTTTAGTCCTAAGGAATCGGTGTATGATGTAGAGCGAGCTCCAAATATAAATGTTATTTCTAAAATCTCCGACTATTTTAATGGGTTACATTTACGTAAACTTGTTACATTTCAACTGGAAACGGTTATTTGAATTCGGCAAATATAGAATGAAATAGGTATATGAAATGTAGATTCTATCTACAATATTTTATCAACCTGATATACCTAAAAATAGTCATGAAATATTCAAGTAGAACGTCTATGCCACGTATAATATATTTTCTTTTGACACAACAATGATTGATTTTAATACTCAGATTACTCAAAAGTATACAAAACTTCTCAAATTATACCTTTGTTGTATTTTTTTCCACGGACCCGAACTGGACTGACCTCTGACAACACGTACCAATGGGAAATTTAGTAAGATCAATCTACTGAGATGACTGAAAGACTGAGACGACCGAGACAGCGATATGGTTCGTAAAATTTTGGTGACACAACTAGCTCCAAAATATCGGAAACATTGTCCAATAAAATTCTTCACAAGACAGCCACGAACGAATCATCAACCATATATGTATATAGGATTCATATAAGTGTCCCAGGTTGTTCAAGCTGTGCGTTCGCCCACGCCTTCTGAGATCGACTCGGTTACGTTGCAAGACTCCACCGCCAACAACTGAAGCTGTTGAGCAAGTCCGTCTCGCTAGCTGCGAAACTGTTCTGAGGTAATATTGAAATGCAACGATACCTACTTCAGTATTCAAATTAATTAGGTTATTTATGTCTGTTTGGAACTTCCATACAATTCGGCCAATTTTCACCGATTTTATAGTGTTTTCTCTGGCTCCGAATAGGTGTACGTAGACGCTGACAATTTTATTACTGATAATTTTATCATAAATAATGTAACTTAGAACTGTCATCAGCAATCAGAATTGCAGCAGAGCGTGTTGGGTTCGTAACATTAACATTAAGGCCATCTCAATAATGGAGTTCCGCAACATTAGTACATTTTGGAGGTGCTTGGTATTGGTTGAGTGCTTCCGCCGCGCCGTAGTGATTCATACCTCGATCAAATATTCATCACCTCTCACATGATTATCTACATTCTACAGGGACGGAAATGGGACATCGCTATTTTTTACATTATTTTTTTTGGTAAAAGGTTCCAAGACAAACTTTACTGGGTTCCGTCCAATACTAACCGTACTGATTTTAATAGTAGTAATGGAGTTCTATATCTGCCAGATATCACAAAACCATAAACACCAGTTGTAAAGTTAGTAAAATATTCACAGCGGCATATTTCGATTACAATGCTAGCGTCGAACTGATATCCGAATACATGACATTCGTTAGACTCGTCGTGAGTGGAGTGCATGATGAAAAACGAACGGAAACATATTGGAAGCGTCTGTCAAAGCTGTCTGCTTGCCGCGGTGCGCATGGAGACGCGAACCCAATAACGGCGATGTCAAATCGATATATGTAAATAAACATTTTGAAAGGCAAAACCGTATTAAATGTAATTTAATCCCCAGTACTTAGTGCAAATTCTCTTGGTTTCAAGTAAGGTATTCAAGAAACAACTACATATCCTAGAGTATTTTTGAACATCCTTCCCCCGCCTTCGATACAAATAATGGACATTCAAAGGTAAATTTCACCACAACTACGATTGAGTTCTGCAATACTTGATCCAGATAGGACTGAAAGATCATCATTAACCATCCACATTTAACTGAAACACTTAACTAACGATAGCCTTAAATAAAATTAATAAACAGAACAAACAATTAAACACTGTCAGAAAGATAAACGTGAAACGAGTCACGCGTTGTCATCGACATAAAAATGCACCGCACACCTGGCATACAAAAAATCCACATATTACTCAGAGCAACGAGATCAAGGCGCCTACAAAAGAATAGGTTTGATCGGGACAGACTATTATACAAGTACTGCCACTGGGTTAGTCAGATATCAGAAAATAATCTTGAAAAATACTGTAGCCGAGGAGAGCGAGTAGCAATTTCTCTGTGAGTTAAATTATACACCTAGTGTAGTATTGGTTTTCGGTGATTCGATGTGAACTTAGCTCAAGTAGGTACACGAAAACACGAATCAACCAAGATTATTCATATTTCATAGATTGTTCGGACTCACAGTTAATATGAGCTCGTTTAATACTAAACATACACTTACACATGAATTATAATACGAAACATACACTACAATAACAAATTTCATTACAACCTAATTTTTAAATAGGATGCAATTAGCTTTTCATAAATACATATGTTAGTTGCTAACTGAACACAATTTAAAACACCTGGCGATTGTATAAGCACATTCGGTCTCTCAGATCCTTCTCATACTCTGTCAAATTGTAATCTCCGATAGCTAATGAACATAAGTCACGCTCACATCCACTACCACAGCACATTAAACCTGTATGAAACAGCTCAATAACCTGCTGTGAGTTTTTATCGAAATAAATTGCTCAAAGACAAATACATCGTCAGGTCGACACGTAATTGGCCAGTCGAGATTGTTCGAGAACTTATGATCCGTGAAATCACATTAAGCTGACTCTGGTCCAATGGGTTCAGTCAGTAAAATTGGTTACTGGAAGAATATTGCTTATTATTAGAGTCCGACCGAAACTGGTTTTTCAGCCGAAACCGAAACCGAAACCGAACCTTCGGCCTTAGGTCCAGTTTCGGCCGAAACCGAAACCGAAACCGAAACTTAGGGTGAGGCCAAACGAGCGTATTTTTGGTGCTGTGAGTCACGTGAAATGAGCTGGTTTCATACAAAATATCTAATTCAATTCTTTGAAATTTGTATTTTACGCGATTTTACGATTTACGCTATTTTACGCGACGCACAGCTCAAAAAATACGCTCGTATGGCTACACCATTAGGGTATTTTTTGAGCTGCTCATTTGTGGACCCAACAGAAAAAAGTAGGTTAAAGGAGCCGAATTTTTTTAGGTCAACCTTCAAGCTATCTGTCCCCTAACGTTGACCCACTACTTACGGGACACCCTGTATAGGTAGTATAGGTACTGAAATCTTGCGTGTTTTTTTTCACATTTTTATTTGTAGGTACATTTTTATGTGTATTAACTGCCTTCAGTTCGGTAAACTTATCTTAACGTAAACGACAAAATTCGAAAAAATATGGGTACCTATGGATGAACGCTGTTTTTAACCCCTGACGAAAAAAGAGGGGTGTTATAAGTTTGACGTGTCTGTGTATCTTTATGTCTGTCTGTGGCATCGTAGCTCCCAAACGGAGGAACCGATTTTGATCTAGTTATTTTTTGCATGAAGGTGACTTAATCGAGTGTGTAATTAGCTCTGTTTAGTGTATATCAAACTGTCGGGGGTTTTTTAAATTTTAATTTAAGATCATTTAAATAGATCATTTAAATCTTAGCCCCATTTTACTAAAATACGTCAGTGAAAACCGCATGCAAATTGATTTAGCCGATTTTGAAATTACCCTGAACAAACGCACATAAAATACAAACAGACGAAAATTCTAAAAATAATTGCTATGGTCTCTTTTGCGTTGACTTTTGTGTACAGACATATCGATCAGTTACCGTTTCATTGTAATGGATGATTTGGGATTTAGACTTCGAAAATACTACTAGTGAATGCCCTCGCTTTGCTTCCGTAAACCTTTCTGTAAGCCCTCACTCAATAAATGTAAGTATGGGCGAAATTGACATAAAGTAATTTATTTATTTGTAAACCGTTTGAAATAAACCAACCACTAAATGTTAACCAAAGCTCAATACAATACGTATGTATTGTAAGTTATAAGGGAGTGAAAACCGCAGGTAAATCTGTTATGTCGTTCCTGAGAGTAGCCAGAACAAACGCACAGATAAATAGACGAAAACTACTTTTTATGTAATCTATTACGTCTAATTAATACCCCTAGTAAAAGTTTTACTTAAATATCTTCCAGGTACAGTTTCTATACCATGCTTGGATATGAGTTCCGTATCATTATCTATACAGCATTAGACACTATATTATATCCTTTTTAGGGTTCCGTAGCCGAATGGCAAAAAACGGAACCCTTATAGATTCGTCATGTCTGTCTGTCTGTCTGTCTGTCTAATAATCTGTAATTTAATGTAGACAACTATAATTTGTAACACTGTCAATAAATATTTTATTATTATTATATTATTAATAGCATATGTTACGCCTAAGTAATCCGCGCTTGCTACTCTACGGGTCATCTATTTCTTTTCACGTCCTGAGGAATTGCTATCGTTTTCATCAGGCATTTTACGCGTTTTATGTTTACCCATTTTAGTAGTTTTTTGTTATAGTCAGAAACATTTTACTATTTATTGCAATAAATGAAAATGTTACCGTAGATTCTATTTTAATAGGTAGTTAAAGCTTATGTTATAGCTTAATTTATATATTATTAATATATTATTATTATTATTATATTACTAAGTATCTATATTAATCTACGTGATCGAATCAGAAATGATGAAATCCGTAGACGAACGAGGGTGACTGACATAGCTCAGAGAATGAGCCGGCTGAAGTGGTAATGGGCTGATGCGAAGGACCGATAACTGTTGGGGAAGGAAGGTCCTTGAATGGAAACCACGCCTCGGTAAAAGGAGCACAGGACGCCCTACAACCAGATGGACCGAAGACCTGAAGAACAGCGAGTATCCGCTAGATTTAGAAGGCTCAGGACCGGTCTGAGTGGCGTATATTAGGGGAGGCCTATGTCCAGTAGTGGACCTGTAAAGGCTGATGGATGGATGGATGGATGGATGGATGGATGAATTTTTATGTATGTATTGTACTAAATTGTTATATAGCACCAACGACATCCCTCAAAACTTTAAAATTTTTCAAAGGTTGTTGTTGTTTGTCCAAACTAAAAGACAATTTCCAATACTTTTTTTTTAATTTTAATTCCTAGAATATATCGTACGGTACATTCAGCAAGGTATTAAGATAAAGAAACGAGGAAAATAAAGTAATTTAAAAACAGTCTTGAATGTTATTCGATATAAGAAAGACCTAGACCTGGCCTTGCAATGGGAACTAAACCTTGCTAATCTTTTGCAACGCGGCTGAAGACATTCCATCCTCGTAGATGGGACTAAAGAGGTATTTTTATGTATTTCCAATCAAGTGGATTAGGCTGAATTTAGAAGACTTGGGCCAGGCAGTGGCGTTAATAAAGAAAAGGTTTCCCTCTTTCGGCGAGCTATGAAAAAACTAAACTCCACTTACATTTCAAATAAAAAATACAGACAATACCACAGAGTAAAAAACAGACGTTAGGTAACCATGAATCCTATGTGTAGTGCTTTTCAACTAAGTCTGCAATTGGCTGTAATGTTGATGACATTGAAAATAAGTGTCTTTTAAATTTCAAAAAACCATTGTACAGACAATAATAGCGTTGTTATCAAGTTCATCAGAGGTATTTATTACGAGATAAAAGTATATATACGATATATATTACGAGAAAATAATTATAAATCATTACATTTAATATAATATTTTAATTTTTATACTCTTATTTCAATGCTACCAACATTGTAGCCAACTGCAGATTTAGTTGAAACACACTAAATTATCAAACGAAAGTAAAGACACATGAAGGTCCAAATGGGACGAACTCTCAATGGACACTGGGTGCCTGGGTGGGCATTGCGCGTTGAATTATTTATTAATGCACCTTGCTTGAATGGGAAAGTAATTTTATTTACCAACAGCTAGTGCCTTGTTCAGATTCAAAGAAATGCAATGAGGCTTGAGGCAAAACAAAATTGACGCGTCGCCTAGTCTTTCGACTTTATTTTATGGACAAACATTTTCGACACTGTATTCTGACTGACTAGTTGTGCTCACAACTTTATTTTATTTATAATGTTGTTATTTCTCTATAAATAACAACGTCGTTACGAGATACTAAAATATTTTTAATTGTTTTTCTACTTTGACTTTGTTACATTTAAATCTATACATCTATTATATCTATACAAATAAATAAAATTGGAGTGCCTGTTTGTAATACTAAAATAACCGCTTTTTACTAAGTCCTTTGGATGTATACACGGTACATATACCAAAATATTTTTTTTTATAATTTTTGTCTGTCTGTCTGTTTGTTCCGGCTAATCTCTGAAATGGCTGGACCGATTTTGACGGGACTTTCACTGGCAGATAGCTGATGTAATGAGGAGTTAACTTAGGCTGATTTTATTTTAGAAAAAAAAATTGTTAGGCGATATGAAGTTCGCCGGATCAGCTAGTTTTGAATTAAAAAGCGATGATTTTGGTGGCTTCGTCATTTTACGTTTGAATCATCAGAACCTCCATTCAGGAGGGAATTTATACTTCATTACCACTTTTGGCTTTGGCTTAGTTATTTTAATAAAATACTTTCGTAAATTAATATTACCTACTTATTCGATATTGCGAATACATAAAGTTTATGTTTAATCGTTAGTGACTTAATGGTAATATGATAAAGTCGAAATTACATATATCAATTAAAATAAAAATGCTTTTTCATAATTTAACTAACTCACATGTCATTAAAACAGGAATTTCGCTTTCTGATGAAATAGATACATTACGTTCGAGTAGGTAAGTACTGTCTCCGCCTACAATACTAACGAAGAAAGTTTGATTAATATGCGCAACTTTCTTATATAAACGTAAGTTAAAATTATAATATTTGCTATCTATTAACTGTGTTCTGTTATTTTCTTCTGTATTATTTTTACGTAGACCTATATGTATATACCATACTAGAGAGGCTGTTCAGTACTAAAAAATTGGACACATATGTTGACACCAAGTGGTGCCAACGCAATTTAGTCGGCTGCGAGCAAGCGAGACATGTAGATATCATTTTTGAAAAACCCCAACCGTTCAAGAACACATAATAACGCATATTGTTTATTGTGCACAGCTAAAACGTTTTCATTATTTGCGTTTGAACATTGAGTTTATTTAAATTATAATTGGTAAATAACTAAATTTTTACTAACACTTTTAAAAATTATTTAGTCCAGATATTTGATTCCGCCATCTTGAACCGAACTTGACCGAACGAAGCGCTGTCACAGAGTATGAAAAATGTGACACGGATTTTGTTCGGAACAGCCCGTCTATATCTATACTAATATATACTACTCAAAACAAAATAAGGGCCACCTGTGTACTAACACTTTAATGCCGTTTTTTTTCATGGAAAACAATTATTTCATAGGAAAA
Organism: Thymelicus acteon; assembly: GCA_951805285.1. Lineage (NCBI taxonomy): Eukaryota > Metazoa > Arthropoda > Insecta > Lepidoptera > Hesperiidae > Thymelicus > Thymelicus acteon. The sequence continues at coordinate 4,954,343 of OX638213.1, read as the reverse complement.
AATAATAGTGTTGAGTCCTTTTTGTTATTAAAACTCTTCGGTGTAGCACCTATTGGTGACCTAATCGCTGGCACGATAAAAAAAAACTTTGAATTAGAAAATTTTCTGGAAATTCTTTCGTTTGCTTTTTCTGTTGGAATTGTTTTAACATTGTTATTCTCAGAAAAAAACATTTTTCAAGAATCAAATTGTTGAGTTATTGTATTGCAATAAAAATGCAACGTGCCCGTAGACATATGGACACGGTTACTGCAACCAGAGCAGTAACAATGATCCAAGAAAGACGCTCACAGCGGTATGTTAGTTTGCAGCTTGGTTTTTCTAGGAGAGCTATTCAAAATACCAGGAATCGCTTTCAAGATACTGGAAGTGTTGCAAGGAGACCTGGCTCGGATAGAATTCGTGCTACCACAGCTCGTGAGGATCACTACCTCCAATTAAGTGCCCGTCGAGAACGTACAGTGACAGCTCACAAGTTACAAAATAGACTGCTGCTGACGACGGGCAATCGAATCAGTGACCAAACCATCCGGAATCGACTGCATGAGGACCAGCAAACCTCAAAACGACGAGTGTTGCGGATTCCTTTGACCAGAGATCACTGTGCAAACCGTTTAATGTTTTCGCGACAGTATTTGGACTGGGGCATAAATCAGTCGAGAATGGTGCTCTTCACAGTCGAATGCAAAATATTTTTTTTTAAGTGATGATCGTCGTATTAGGGTCTGGAGACGACGTGGAGAGCGATTCGCGGAAGGTTGATACAACAAATTGACCGTTTTGGTGGTCCCAGTATAATGATTTGGGGTGGGATCAGCTTAGTTGGAAAAACGGAGCTTGTTGTTCTTAATGAGGGTACCGTAACTGAACAGCGTTACACAGAAGAAGTCATCAAACCTCATGTGATCCCATTTGCAAAGCGGGTGGGTCCTGAATTTCTGTTAATGCAGGACAATGCCCGTGCACACACCTTTCGAGCGACCCAACAAGCACTGGACCAAGCTCACATTCGAGTGTTACCGTGGCCGGCGAACAGTCCCGATTTAAATCCGATGGAGCATTTGTGGGACCAACTAAAACGATGCATTAGAAATGGCAAACAGGCAGTCTACAACCAGCAGCAGTTGATTGACGCTGTGAAAAGAGCCTGGGAAGAAATTTCAGCAGAAAACATAGCTCGTTTGATAAAGAGCATGCATTCCAGGCTTTAGGAGTGCGCAGCTAAGAGAGGAGGCCATACTCGATACTAAAATGTCTAAAAAAACCTAGTTCAGTTTTATTTTTTATTTTTTTGGTGACTTTCCCTTAAGTAACATTTTTCATCAAAATTTCGTTCATTCTGTTTTAATGTAAATTAACTTCTTTTTTAATAATTAATTTACAATTAAATTAATTTAAATCAACAGTAGAACATTGTTTTACTACTACTTACCCCAATCATTGCATTAATTATGTTATTTCACCGTAATCTTCATGTTACACAAAAATTACCAAGTGGCCCTTATTTTGTTTTGAGTAGTATATAAAGAGGAAAGATTTGATTTTTTGTTTGCATTGAATAGGCTCCGAAACTACTGAACAGATTTGAAAAATTCTTTCACTGTTGGGAAGCTACACTATCCCCGAGTAACATAGGCTATATGTATTATATATTATAATATATAAAAATTAGGGATCCTTAATAAAACTCCAGTAATGTAACCCAAGGTGTAAAAAAATAAGAAAACCGAAGCAAAGCGAGGGCGGTTACTCGTATTAAATAATATTCTATGCATAAAAGTTATTTACATTATATTAAATCAAATCACATGAATGAAATTACACCCAGTAATATCAAATGAACACATTTTTTCAGATTTGATACATAAAATCTACCATTACTGATTTGTCTTATTTTTTTTATTTAATAGTTAATGTACACGTATAAAATTGTTAAAAAGTTATAAAAGAAATTTTGTACATAGGCAATGCTTAGTTTTAAGCTAATTATAATTTTTCCTCATTTTTCAACAAAATCTTCTGCAAACATAAAAGATAATTTTCTATTTTAACTAATGGGCAAATTAGTCAATCAACTATCAGTAACACAACATTTTGATCCGTGTGATACTCCTGTGTTACAACAGTCGAAACAGCTAAGCGTTTCATCAAAATTACTGTACATACATATCTACGTATTCTACGTATATAGGTAGGTATATTAAGAAACACTTTTCATCCACAAACACACCTCGCCCTGACCTACATTTAAAGACAAGAACCTCCTCACAAGCTGAAGGCAAGTCTTAACTAACAGGCATCGCATACGGCACCGCTCGGCTTAGCCCACTCACAAAAACACGCCACCGCAAATCGATAAATGAAACACCACGTTTCTCGTATCAAATGTTAAAGGGTTTTCACTGTAATATTCTTTATATTATGTGTTTGCTTTCCATTTGAAACTAACATCAGATTTCATACATTAATGTATCATCTTCCGTGTAAGTTGTCTCGTGGTAGTAAGTGTAGTAACATTAAAGTTTCATAAGTATCTCGCTTATCGCACCTTAGTACATTTTCAGTTTTTTCCTAAGAAACAATAAAACTAGGGCAAGTCAGTCGACAAGACAGTAGGTAGAGTAGACAAGTCTCCCAACTAGCCGTATCGATCGATAATTCAATCCGATGACACATATTACCCTGCGCTGGTTACTCTGAATTAATTAAGGATGTCACCATGCCATCGACTGATTAATAATAAATATGTCACCGCTTCGATGTAATTATGTTTTGCTAGTGGCTATACAAATATTGTTAATGGATTAAAATTATAAAATTCTCTTTAAGGAGAGTAATTAATTATATGAACACCATGTTAGAGGCCATCCATAAATTACGTCACACTAATTTCATGACTTTTTGACCTCTCCCCCTGTCCTTGTCACAGCTGGTCACATTTGTGAATTCTCCCCCCCTAGTGTGACGTCACATATTATGAAATTTTACACCTAGAAATTATTAAATTAAAACAGCAGTTCCGAAATAAGTATCTACCAATATTCGATTTTGAAATGTGACGTCACGAAATTTAGGACCCCCTCCCACCCCCTGTCACACTACATCAACCCCGCCCCCCCCCCTCCCTCCTAACATGTGACGTATAATGGATGGCTATGGATGGCCCCTTATGTGAAGAAAATGAAACAAAGGTACAAGTACCCATTAATGCACGTAAAGATACACACTTGGTATTCGCATATTAAAAACTTTTTTAAATGGAAGTTTTTGACCACGTCCTTGGTTGTATAAACGACCCCTTTTCTTTGCTGTACGACAGAATGTTACAAAAAAATGTTGACAGATAAGAGGTGTAATGTGACTATGTGATGTTTACGTGTCACATCTGGCTGTATAGAATTTGCATACGAATAAATTCCGACGAGTTAAATATGTGAAAAACGAGACGGATTTCGTTGTTTTAAATATACCTACTGAGTGAAAATCCAATGTGCAAATGAACCCATTCATTCAGCAAACCAACATCAACTGCTGGTGTTAAACAATGGCATCCTGTTGAAGATGGAAGACCACCCAGTATATGAAACTATACGCGACGTTACTTGAGCCGTTGAACGCGATAGTACGGTTCTTTCGACCTACCTTCTAAAATCTACAGAGAGGTTTTTACGAGCATCGTGTTTAGTCGACAGTGTCAAATGGATAAAATTCAATCCATAATAAACTTTGCAAAATTTTCAAAGTATGTTAAAAAATATTCTCCTATCATTAAAACTGTAACTTTAAATGTCCACTTTTATGGAGGCTGCGATCTATTTTCTCTAAAGCCATACAACGAACAACACAAGCTACAAGGGAATAGCATTTGGCATTCGTACCAAACCACTGACAAATATTGTCATAATACAACGGATGGCACTATCCCGCTAATCTCCAGCCTTGGCCATGTGAATAGTAAATCATACATGCTAGAGAGCGATGTACGACACGTTTATTGTACTGAACTGGATACATATTTCAGTGTCAAGATTTATGTGCCGTCATTCAGTATTGGTTAAGCTTGTTACACAGACACTAAGGTACCACTATACGTACAATAAACACAGGTATTAGCGGAAACACACGGTTAGTACTTTGCTGTTCATTTTGAACAGAAATGTTTGCTTTGTGTTTGACCACTTACCATTAAGCTCATGCTCGTTTGTCAACTAGTTACATAAAAAGCAAATGATATAGACGTAAAAATCATAATTTACTCCACACCAACTATAAAGCTACGATAACTCCGCTACGTGACGTAACGTAACTGCATCAGTACTACAGTGATTGTATAAGAGCGAGTCACTAAACTTTGCTCGTCAAAAACAAATAAATACAGCGTCTCATATTTTACGTCGCGTCGGTCATAACGATGACGAAATAAAAATACTGACGATACGGTAAGTGCCGTGCGCTGTACTCGTATAAACATCGAGAGCTGTTCTACGGCACGCGTAAAACATTTCCGTAATTCATTTAATTAGATAGTTAGACCATAAAACTGGTTAAGTTAAGGTTAGTTAACTACAGACAGACTAGTTGTTCACCTAAACATTTAATTTTACATAATCAAAATCAATCCGTCACCTAAAATGGTTCGGTGTTGCAATCAACTTGAGCCACTCTACGCGTTCTTTTGGCTGTGTAACCTGCTAAGTTAAAGATATTTATCTTACTGACGCGATGACGGAGAGTCGGTATAAGAACTCAAGTTTTTACAGTTACAATCGTCAAAATGGAGTCCGGGATCGACATCAATCAAAATCAACATGTGGTTTACGTACACAGTCGCTCTGCGGGAGGCGTGACAGTGAAATAGACATTTACGAGTATATCTCAACTATAATAATTTTACGTCCCATCTCTTATACTCATTAATTTAGGAAAATACCATTCAAAAGTATACGAATGGTGAAATATCGCGAAGTAAGACAGAATGGAGGATGATAGTTAGCCATTCTGGTGAACACTCTTTATCACGAATAACGTCAAATTAAACTGGGTTGTACAGAGGTCAACCCTCATCTGGAAGAACCTGGCGCCCAGTTTCTCAGTAGCTCACCACACACAGGTGACCAAAAAATGGGTAAATTTCAGAAAATGTAACAGCAAAGATTAGGTTGGATTAGGCCAAATAATGGACTTCCATTTATCTAATGATCCTCCACCAATCCGCACTGGCACTCTAGGCCACCTCTAGTGGAGATACCTATTAATGGCCATTTTTGGGATGAGCACAAGTAATGGCCTAATGAGTAAAGCTTCAAGAGACGATCAAGCATCAACTGTTACCATACATCTATTCTATACATTTTTCATGTATCTAGCCGACAAACTTAACGAGCTGACGATTCTCCTGATGGTTACTGGTTATCGTCGCTCATGGTCATCAGGGACACCAAAAGCACTAATGCGTTTACGGCCAAATAAGAGAGAAAAATAAATGTTTCGGTTGTGTTTTTGTTAACTTTTTCTAAAAAATATCGAAAAATACATTACCTAATAAATTTTGCTTGTATAAAGGTACTGAAAAACTCAATCCATTACGGCTTCAGTACAGTAAATGATTTATCGGTGTTCGTAGCGGCGACTAGTAATCTGTTAATTAATTGAGTTGAGCAACAAGCTGGGTCGCGTGGTAAGTCTCAACGTGTTTCTTTATTAGCGAGTGAAATACTTTAATTAAAAATCCGTTTTTATTTGATTAGCACATGAAAGCCTTATTCCGGATATAGTCGAAAAATAGTTTAATTCGCCAATATATCTGGAACTAAAAAGGTTTATTCGATTTTGCACGACTTTGTTGGATCTTAGCCCCTTTATCACATGACGACAGGAATACGTCAAGCTAAAAATAACCCTGTATAAAGTAATCGGACAAGAGAGTAACTAAACTAATATTCGATACACATTTCGATCCGATTTCTCATTCACATTAGGAAGATAATCCGTTATATCCGTTAATAAGAGGATAATCCTGTAAGTAATTATTGTATTTGCAAAGTCTTCAAGAGATAGTAGGAATTTAGGTTTTAGTGTAATTTAGATATTTCGCTGGGGAATTAAACGATTCGATTACATCTATAGTGTAAATGTAGCAAATGCATTTAAGTATCGCCACTGAACTTTTAGAATGCCGACGTTCATTCCACCTAAAACCAACAATAGCCATAATAATTTTTCAAGCTCAATTTTCGTAAACCCTAATGTGAGAATTTATAAAAATATGTATAAATGTTAACTTCAAAAAATATATAAAAACACAAAAGAGAAGAGAAAAAATAAAATTCGTTTAACACCAACGTGAAATACAAGTAACCTTTGTATTTACAAAGTGAGTATATGTACATATGTCTGAATCTGAATAAAGGTAATCACTACTTCGTGGTACTGACATCGATAAATGAATGACTAACCGAGGGCCTTGGCTGTTGAATGAACATTGATTTGAATTTCAAATCGATTTCAAGCTTCAAGTATCTATTGAATTCCACAAACAAGTCGCACTTACTTTCTATGATGAAATAAGAACTTATTCATCTCTATAACGATAAAGTGATGTATGAAATAATTTCCACTCATATTACCCGACTAATAAAGTTGATAGTAGATAATTAATGTAGCGGGTGCGTCACGCTACAAGCGCTTACCTCAACGGTACTGTTGTAATGTCATTGTCTACAGATTACATAGATAGTATAACTGTGTATGAATAACTGTGGTTTTTAACGTAATTACAAATGTTTTATGGAGCACAATAGAGAGTTTACAAACCTAGTAAAGACCGCACTTTGCTTGCGTTAATCGTAAGTAGTCGTAGACTGAGCTGAGTGGAGATTTAAAGTTGAAACTTCGGTGCTTAGCACATAAAACCATTGGCCCCTATGTAGGTAGTTGTGATAGCAAAATCACCATTGTCAATAAATTATAGTAATGATGGTTTCGAAGCGTACCAATTTCATTAATACTACCATAATTTTCACTCTGTCTCCGTCATTTTGAAGACCCCACTCTCTCCATAATTTGGGTTTTGGTAGACACAGGTGCGGACAAGATCCTATATTCCTGTATCTATCGATCACACAGTGGTGACCAGGTGACAACTCGTCTGTTCTAACACCTCAGCGACTTTTTAAAAACAAAGCTTTTATTTAATTGCCCTAAAAAGATGAAAATAAACTTTAAATTAAATCAAACCAATCAATTTAGTACATGTATTATGGCCGGTTTCTGAGGTCCTTTTGACGGGAGTTTATCTATTCAATAACGCTAACGGGTCGATAACTTCCGAAAAAGCGTTTCTGAGCACTGCGATAATACATAAACTCAGTTTAAACTAAGATCAACTTATCTAACCCAAGATGGCCGTTTATAGGTTCCACAACTTTATTTGACGTTTCATTTTAACATTTGGGAGATGAAAAAGCATACGGGCCACCTGATAGTAAGTGGTTACTGTTGCCTGTGGACATGAGCAATACCAGAGGAATCGCCAATGCAACGTGTCAAGTTAAATACTTATAAAATTAATGAAATAAATGCAAAAATTTTTACTTTTTGCCATTGACATTGATGAATGTCAATGTAATAATGTATCTATGACAACCTGAGATTGACGTCTCACAATTTATTCTTTAGGTACTTCTATCCAAAAAGTATTGTTATGGCAAAGGCTACACTATAATACGATTGATGTATTCCCTTCACCATCTGGCTGCGTCAGCTTGGCTGACATGGCTGTAGCTGAAGGGAATCGTCAATATAACAGGCTTGATATAATAAAAATGGATATGAAATTGATAATATCCCTTTGAAACTTGTTATTTTGAAGAGAGCCATCTAGTGGCAGTTTTAGGTACTCGTTATTGAATTCATAGTTATTAAAAGGCCGCTCGCGTGTTCAGAAACCCAGTGACAGTTATCGAATACATAACTTAAGTTTAACTTTATTGATTCAATAGCTGTTGATCATTTAACTGGAGACTTCAGAAACAGGCCATTACACAATTTGTTAAATGATAAAAAAACAAAAGCAATATCGTTCCGAAATGAGTTTATAACCGCGCGATGGGCGCGATTTTTTGTTGTATTGACAGGTCTGCATATATACGTATTATGTTGTTATTGTTTAATGATTGTACTTAACTTCTAGCTTATCGTGTTGCTGTGTTATCTATACAAATATTACAAAAAGGACAGATTTGATTGTTTGTTTGCATTGAATAGGCTCCGAAACTATCTACTGAACCGATTTGAAAAATTCTTTCACTGTTGTGAAGCTACACTATCCCCAGGTGACATAGGCTATATTATATTTTCAAAATGATTAGGGATCCTTAATAAAAGTCCAATAATGTAACCCAAGGTGTAAAAAAAGAAAACCGAAGCAAAGCGAGGGTGGTTAACCGTATTTAATAATTATTATATGAATCACTATATTCGGAAAGACGTTGAAGCAAATCGTTTATATGGAAAGTGATATATCTTTTTTTCTTGGCCGCAACGCATCGGTAATCCCTAAGGAGTTACTGATGTCCATGGGCGACGTTGACTTGACAACTTACCACCATGAATAAGGCAAACTGATCTTCGATATTATGATTGTGTGCAATCGACACTATGTGTTGATAAAATATGCGCCACAGGATTTTATCATAAACTACTTCCACAGTGAGAAATTTTATGCCCATATCAAGAATTGATTAGATATGGGACTCAAAACAATAATATATGATACATACGTAGACGATATATCAGTTAATTAAAGGTGTAGATATAAACACTATGTACCTAGTACATGATTGTCTAGATAGTCTAACTTACAACTATCTCAATTAAATTGTTATAAAATGTTATAATTGTATATTTGTCATTTGAAATGTAAATATACTGTAACCAAGGCCTCATTAGGAATATTTCTAAATTTATTCAAGAGAATTTAAATTTAAATTATACGATATCAAATTACATCTATTATATCTACGTCATAGACAGTCGTGGAACTTAATAAAATTTTTAGTAAGTCGCGACAATATTTTACAACGGTGAACGGTCGCAATAAGGCGGAGATTTTCGCAATGATATAAAAGGACGGATCGAGAACCCACCATATTGAGATTACCGAGTCTCGGGTAAGGCAATACCAAGTCTACTATTATTTACTAAAAAGGTACCTACGTAACGGAAAGCTAATGTAAACGTAGAAATGGTAATTTTGGGATATAAAAATGAACGATAAATATTTTTAACAAATACTTATTTTATTAATTAGGCGCTAATTAAACTGACTTCTATTTAATAGCATTATTCTCCTCGAAAAATCTAGATTGTCCTCTGAATTATTAAGTTACCCGCCATCAATGCGCGTCTAAAAAATACTATCTTAGCCACTATATAATAATATCTTCGATGTAAGATACTGCAAATACAACTTAGCATGGTACAGTAGCCGCGCGAGTTGAATGCAGAGTTTTTGTATCTAGCCGCATACAATCGCCTTGCATTCAACTCGCGCGGCTACTGTAGTTATTTTAAGCATCTACGCAAACCCCCCCCCCCCCCCCCGTGACCCCTTCCGCCATTCATCTTTTTTCGTCAATGTTTAATATGTTGGTTAGTTGTAAAATCCGTAGCTGAGTTAGTACACTGGCGATGTATAAATCAGAGGGACAATTAAAAATAATTGTTGTTCTTTATAATATTCAGGTGGTATTTTAAAAAAAGGCGAAATACTTTATTAGAAGCCTCCTCATTTTCCCGTGGCTTAGTTATGAAATCAGAGCTTGGTTTCCGTGGCCAAAAAAAACTAATGCTTGACTTATAATTCCCCTTATTAATTTATAGCTATGCATAAATATCGGAAGAAAGGTTTTCTATTTCTTTCAAGAATTACCATTAAATACGCAATGACTGGTGAAGACAGAAATAATCAAAATAAAAAGCTAAATCTTAACCCTGATAGTTCTTGTCTACCAAATATTAACGTCAATTAGTGAAAAATAACGTGGTATATTCTCGAAACAGTAGCAAGCTGAAACGATCCGTTCTCGTTCATCCGTAATGGGCGTGAAGCATGGAAATATTATCTACACTAGTACGCATTTTAAATCGGAAAATGAATCACACACTCGCACACACACAAAGTCACTAGCTTAAGCCAGTGTATTTGTATTAACTTACACTTGTGTAGTAGTATTAACTTGCACTAATACAGCATCAGAATGAAAATTTAACTCTAACGATTAAGGTGCTATCACACGGGTCATTTTTTATTCATTTTTTTTTCTATCATTTTACATATTTCACTCCAAGTGACTCAACTGAACACGAAATGAAATATTAGTCAATTCATTAGTCAATTTATTAATCAATTCATTAGTGAATCGATCCAACGGTGGTGGATATTGGCATCTAGTGTTTTTCACTCCCACTCCGAATGAACGAGAAATTAACGGTCTGAACACACAAAATGTTCATTCGCGTTCGGACGTTATTAACGGAGCAACAAGAAGTAAAAGTTCTTCAAATTAACTTTCATCCATTAGAAGATGATGATAAGGATCTTCAACCGCTTATTCCTTCAACAATGTACGAGTATTTGAAGCTCCTAATTTTCTTCTTTCAATCAATGGTCGCACCCACCACCGTCAACGTTTTCTTTGCTTCTTTTTTGTCAACTCTTTGATTAAATTAAAAAAAAAAACTTATTCCAAGACACACGACTCCATTCGATGATATTATTAAGAAAATAACATTGAATGTTCTTTTCTAATTCATTACTGCTCAAAGAACTTTATTGTCATTATGACAAAGAGATATTTTTTTACTAACAACTAGAACACAATTTGTGTTTCTTGTATTCAGGTTATACGTCTCACTAGCGAAGTAATTAGTAAAGTTGGTGCACATAAATATTATCCCACTGAAACATGTTCATGAACTACATTACCCTCGTGTAATTGGTCGATCAATCTTGTTCGTCTCGCCATCTCGCTCGCTAATCTAGTGTTCACTGTTATCTATGAAGGTGGAAGAATGTTCATTTTGGTTTAACCCTTCTTCGCTATGCGAAGGATGCCAAAATTGATTGTACCTACGTATACTACTAACACAAATTTTATTTATAATTTTTTTTTTTGCAAAATCTCGGTAAAAAAGAGGACTTGGAACATAATTTTATTATGACTTGTGGTGAAAAAGTTAGATTATTACATAAGATATACGTTTTCTTTTAAATGACTCTATTACAAAAGAATTTATGAAATTAAAATTTTCACAATTTAATACGTGCAAAAAATTCGCTAAGTATTTTTTTAAGTAACTTAATCTAAATTATTATGTAACCAATTCGAAATTGATTCCCTAAATTCTATTGTACTAAGCTGATCTATCGAAGCTCAGTGGGTCGGGGATCCAGTCCATCAATCTTACTCAGCTTCCGAAGACGAGATTATCGGCCGACGTAGGAGAGCTTATACAAATTTTTACTTCAACGCTAATACCCTGTTTACGTAACGTAACAGCCAATTAATATACAATCACCTTGAAATACCTAACTCGGAAATATGATATTTTGTAAATCTAATATATAAAAGTCTCGTGTCACGGCGTTTGTGGTCGAACTCCTCTGAAACGACTCAATTTTTATGAAATTTTTTGGGTATATATGGTAGATATGAGAATAGGTCGTAAAGTATATTTCATACCGCTAGGTAGTTAGGGTGTCCCTATCCAGAAATTTTTTGGCAGAACAACGTTTGCCGAGTCAGCTAGTTCAATATAAATTGTTAATTTTGATTATACTATATCTTATTCCGCCTGGCTTATGAAGCGACACAATAAGCACTAGTTAAATAACACGTAACTATTCTTCTCTACAAATTGCAAGTTTAGTAAGATTTCAATCATCAGTTAAACAGAAACACTAATTCTACTTAAAACAAAACTATCATAATCTTATTGCGATTCGTGTCGACGTCAAGTATGTCAATATATAGATAATAGAAAAGTCATGCATTTGAAAGTAAATTTATTAGTGAAATAGTTCGGTCACAGCGCGGCAGCACTAGCCCTTTACAACCGAGATGATATAATCGTGAGTTTTGACTTTGTTAAATTCTATGGCAAATTTTAAACTTCTTTTCCTAACGCAACCGGCGTCGATCGATCGTGACACTATCGTAGAACAGCAAAATAATACTTTTAATAGTTGAACGCATGTTTTTACCTGTCAGTTGTCCAAATTCCACCGAAGGGATGGCTGCGTTTTTCGGCCTCGGTGGCCGCTCACGTAAGTATTTCCGATTTTGATAGGTAATTACAATGGATAATAAAACTTTTTATGCAAGTAGCTTGTTAAAACATTGGTTAATAATTACTTATGTTATTGTAGCCTGTACCATTGTTAGATTTTTTTTTTAAGTCTTCAAAAGTTGAACTCGCACGATCGTGTTATATCGGTCGTAGCGTGTAATATAAGTCAAATTATTTGTTTATATTTTTTTGTGTTATTGTAGTGAAAACACATCAAAAATGATTTTTATTTTTATTTTTAGGGGCAAATTTAACAGATGACGTCATACGCGACATATTACACGATGGAAATATATCTGAATTTGAAGATTTGGATGGGGATGACTTAGATTTTGAGCCAAACAGTTTGTTCGCACAAATAGCTGATGAAGACCAGTCTGACAAGGACCATGATGATGATACAATGGTAGAAAGGCCACCATCCACTCCTGTGCCTATGCTGCAGCTCCCTCTTCCACCACCATCAGGCTCTTCTGCCCGAACTTCAAGGAGCTCACGTCGCGGTAGGTCAGTCTCTCTATCTACCACACAACGATCAAGACCCGCTAGAAGTACCCGTGAAAAACGGCACACTTCCACACCGAGTACAGCTAGGAATCGAGTATGGAAGCAGGTTCCGTTTGAAGATAAGCAGCACAACTACACCTCCTTGCCAACAAAGCCAGTAAGACGTCCAATTGATTATTTTCGTGACTACTTTGATGATGATTTTTTAGAAAAAATATCTCACTGTACTAACTTATATTACTTACGATCTACTGGTCGTGAGCTTAAATGTACAAGTACTGAAATAACAAAAGTATTTGCAATACATATAATCATGGGCTGCATTCCATATCCTAGATTACCTATGTATTGGAGAGTTGGTACGAAGTTAGGCTTGATTTGTGACATAATGTCGAGAGACAGATTTCTCACCCTTCGAAATTCACTTCATGTGGTTGAAAATGATTCTCCGCCTGAAACTGAACAGGACAATCCGTTATGGAAAGTGCAACCTATGATTGATAAAGTAAAAGGTACCTGTAACAGACTAGAGAGAATACCTGGGTTTTACTCCATAGATGAGCAGATGATCCCATTTACCGGTCGTTGTAAGCTACGTCAGGTGGTAAAAAACAAACCAAGACCTGTAGGTCTAAAAAACTTTGTGTTGACCACAAATGAAGGGCTTATGATCGATTTCGCTATTTATAGAGGTGCGAAAACCATGTTTGGCGAAACTAAGCTCGGTCTGGGACCATCCGTCGTCTTGCACTTGGCTAGAAGCGTTCCCCCTGGCAGTTGTGTTTATCATGACAGGTATTTTACTACCGTGCCATTGATAGAAGAAATGGCGAAGTTAAATTTGCACGCAACGGGAACAATAATGCAAAATCGAATCCCCGACCGAGCAACGATCAAATTTAAAAAAGATTCTGAAATGTATCGCGGAGAAAGTCAACAATTCGTGTGTGAGTCTACCACAGTAGTAAAATGGAAAGACAACAAATCAGTATTACTTGCATCAAACTGTACTGGTTCCGATAAGACAACATATGTGAAAAGGTGGGATAAAAATAATAAAAGGTACGTAGATGTTTCAGCTCCAATAATTGTGCATAATTACAATCAAAATATGGGAGGAGTAGATGTCCTCGATCAACAGATGGAGTATTACAGAACTTTCATCAAAACTAATAAGTGGACTCTTAAAGTTCTTATACACTTCTTGGATCTGGCTTTGGTGAACTCTTGGAGACTATACAAAAATGACTGCTCAAGTAATAATTATCTCAGAAAACAGACGATGCCTCTATTAGATTTTCGCATGGATGTGGCTGAAATTTTGTCTTGTACTCCAGAACGTAGTCGCAGGCAGGAAGATGATGATGACCATTTGTCGATTGTACGCAGAGACTACAAAATATACCGACCAGCAAATGCTCCATCAGCATCGAAAAGGTGCGATGGGTACGAGCACTATCCCATCAGCGACAACATAAAAGCACCACGAACATGTCGAATGGAAAATTGTGGCAGCCGTTCTAAAATAAAATGTGAAAAATGCAACGTCTACTTATGTTTGTCACGCGATAAAAATTGTTTTAAAAACTATCACAAAACCTCGTCTTGAAATTGGTGCGATTTTATTTGATTATTATACTTAGGTACTTAATTTCATCATAATAATGTCCTCTAAGACTGACTACAAATAAAAAACTATTGATTAAAACTTTACTATTGATTTTTAATTACATTTCTATTGTGTACCTAACTAAATTTAACATATGTTTATTAATTACATAAAACACTCATGACCGTGCGACTTGTAGATTATTCCTGAGACTCACGAACGTGAGGGTGTGATTGCTGAAGATCAGCTCCAACGATATTTTTTTTAGTATTTTTCCCATGGTTCTTAGATAAAATGTATAACCTAATATAACAGGTTACTCGTTTAACAGAGAATTTATACTCCCGGTTGTAAAGGGCTAGAAACTCCATTGCCAGATGCCGAGGAGGCTGAACCTTGCCTTTCCCCTTTTGGTTACGTTATAAAGGAAAAATATAAAAATATATCTAAAACGTTAGATGGTAAGTGATTACACGAAATTACGGTTTAGGCGCAAAATGTCCGATTCGCGAAATGTCCGGCGGACGCAAAATGTCCTATTCGCAGAATGTCCGATTCGCAAAATGTCCTTTTCTCAGAATGTCCTTTTCTCAAAATGTCCTTTTCTCAAAATGTCCTTTTCTCAAAATGTCCTTTTCGCATAATGTCCGATCGTAGGCGCGTTATGAAATAAATGGAAAAAAATGATAAGAGTGAAATTTAAGATTTGTAACACGGTCGGTGAAACAAAAACGACGGTCACGAAAAACGTCACGCGCGTTTTTAAAAACGCTCGTTTTGAATATATGATTTATTATTATATTTATTACTAGCTGACCGGGCAAACATTGTTCTCCCAAAAAATTTTGAGGGGTAGGGGGATAATATGACGTCAGTGTGACGTATAACGCCAGAGCGTACGAGGTTCGATTCCGTCGGTGTCCGTGTATGTGTATGTACGTGTTGTGAATGTGATTTATATGTATATTAAATAAAAAAAAGACTTCCAAATTGCAATGTTAAAAAAAAAGTTGCAAAAAAAATTCAAAAAAGAAAACACAAAAATCAAAGAAATTTCAAAAAAAAGCAAAAAAAAACTAAAAAAGAAACAATTTTTTTCAAAAAAACTATTTAAAAAAGAAATAAAAAAAACAATATTCAAAAAAGAAATCAAAAAAATTTCAAAAAAAAAAATTCAAAACAATTAAAAGAAAAACAAAAAGGAAATTCAAAAAAATTCAAAAAAGCAAAAAAAAACCAAAAACTTAAAAAAAATTCAAAAAACAAAAAAAATAACAAAGAAATTTCAAAAAAAAAAACAAAAAAAAAACTTTTTTTTTCAAAAAACAATATTCAAAAAATAAATTAAAAAAAAACAATAAAACAACGTAATTAAATTAAAAAAACAAAATTAATAAATCAATATTTAGAAAAAAAAACATTAAAAAAACAATATTAAGAAAAACAATATTAAAAAAACAAACGGATAAAAAATGGACAGTGGCCCCTAATGATAAGTGAAAAGGACATTTTGCGAAAAGGACATTTTGCGAATTCGGACATTATGCGAAACGGACATTTTGAGAAAAGGACATTTTGCGAATCGGACATTCTGCGAATCGGACATTTTGCGAAAAGGGCGATCGGACATTATGCGAATCGGACATTTTGCGCCTAAACCGAAATTACACCTCTAAAAAGGTAAAATATTAAGTAATACATAATAATCTGTATGAGTGTGGAGTTAGGATTATGTAGTTAATTCGGAAACATTCAACATAAAGCTTTTGTTTTCACCACTTATATTAAATTAGTTAGATATTGTACAAAAATATTACAATGAACAACCGCTATTGTATTTCATAATTTGGTATACCATCAGCATTGTGCGGAATTAATTTTTCAATTTTCTTTCATGAATTTCTGAATAGGCCGTACAATGGAGAAGAAGTCCATTGTCGGCATCTTTAATAGTTCTCGAGAAAAAACAAAACCTCCTACCAACTGTCTAGGTGGCGTTCCTAAAGCGTGCATTCAGCACAAAATGAGGTCATGCACAAAGACATTGTTAGGGATCCTCGGGAAATCGCGAACACTAAGATGTGCGCCGCGAATGGAATGAAGGAAAACCTACAAGCTACAGAGAACCTATTTTTGGACTTAAGCGTCGGAAATTCAAAAGAATTACGCGGTAGGCTTTCGTAAACATTTTTAATAGCTTTATATTTCGGGGGTTTAAGGAGTTTTTCCATCCATTACTGAATATAAGGCAACGTACGCCATTATTGCTGGCGCTGATGGTGTTACGTATAGTTTGTTTCTTATTATTTTTCTCTTCACATGTTTTGACTTCACATGTCGACTATCTGCATAAAATACAGAAACCAAGAAACCTGTATATTTACATTCTTACAATTTTATACAGTAGGTAACAACTGTTTTAAAACATTTTTCCTGTCTGACATACAATTACTATAGTATAGTATAGATACTGTTGTTCAAATCAATCTATTATTCCGGATACGTAACAACATTTTAATTGGATAATCAAAACTAGAAATCCGTTTGAATAAATAAAGACAGAATCTGTACAATTGGAAATGCATTTTAATAAATCACTACGGTGTCATGTAATACTACTAACCTGCGACGTCGCAGTGACAGGATTTTAATGAAGAGTGTACCTATTATGTATATTATTGCACGTACACAATATGTGTGGCTTACTTAGCTTTTAATTTAGGTTCTAAAGGCCTCAGTGGAACCATAATCCGTATAAGACTTTAAGTAGGCTCCGCTTTAGAAAATCCAGCCATAATAATTTTCAATTTTTCATTTGTTATATTAACGGAAAAGCATATTCCTGCCAAGCAACTTTTGCAAAGGCAGGGAATAGGAATGGGTATTTAAAGCCGATAATATTAAAAAATACAGTGACTTCATTACGGTACGATTTTTTAAGATAAGAAAAATCGTCCGCGCCGTGCAATTTTCCCGCGACTTTACATTCAAATCGGAAGGAAACGAGGAAAGATGAAAGCGACGGCTAAAGCCAAGCAATATTAGTTCATTTATCTGAAGCTTAAAGCGAGCGAAATACCCCAGGTAAGGCAACAAAGGGCTTCACAGTGCAAATATTTTTTAAATACCGTCGGGTTTGGATTACGATAAAAGGGAATGGGGAGGTTTTATATAAAATAAGCCATTAAATTTTATCAAACAGGTAAAGAATCTTTTAACAAGCCTACTTAACACACATTCAATGGGTTACTCGTGGCCGTGAAGCCCTTAAATATCTCGTGTGCATAAAGGGAAATAAAGAAGGATGGTAACTAACGCCCCAACTCAGAGTCACTAACGGTTACTTTAATCGCTTCTTAGTAAACAATTACCATACAAATTCTGTACTAAGGAGCGATTTAAGTATCCGTTAGTGACTCTGAGTTAGGGTCTAAGTCTTGAACTACATTCGAATTCCTAACTTTGCTGTAATTACTGAGAACTAGGTCAATGCGTCAGCTGTTTTAGTTCAGTTCAGAAACAATTGAACCGTGTAAGCCAGTAAGATTACAGTTATAGTAGTTAAGTTCAAGTTAACATTGCTCTATGCGTGACATTTATAAAACTCACTTAGACTTAGCTCACATTGTAAATACGAAAAAAATTAAAGGAGCCTTAATTAACTACTGTCTTAAGAATGAAGCAGACGCAGATGTAACTAATTTAACTAACAATAAGGTCCCATCAAATAAGCTATACACAGATGGCAGTTGACATGCCATAAGATCCGACATACACACATACTCGATTGCGATTCCTATATCAAAACGTATAAATTGTATAAGTTGTAGTATAAGTTGGTATTTTTACCAAAACATCCATGCAGTATTGCAACGAGGTACCTTGACGGATCGTACAATTGTCGAGCGACAGGCCGACAGTTGCCGCGTTGGTAACAGTTAAATAAACAACGTAAATAACGAAACAGACCAATGCAGTACTTCACATATAGGCTCGTCACTCGTCACTCGTCACCAGTTCAGATCTCATTGCCATTCGTACAAAACATTTTCATAAATGCAACATTTTGCGCCCTTATGCAAATAAACAATGTAAAACAACCTAGGTTGTTGTTTTTCTGTATAAAATATTATATGTAACAATGGAACATAATGCGGTATCTACCTACCTAATATAAAAAAGTCCTGCAATGTTTTACATGTAGGTAATATAATTGACATAACGTCAAAACGAAACGAGCACGTCACCGCTAGTAGGTACTTGATTAAAAAAAGTTATTTACTTCACAATAATTCTTATTTTCCTCTTCACGTACCTGAAAGACACGGCAATGGAATTACAATCAGAGAGCGATGTGTCACAAAACATCACCAGTCCTTTACGGCAGCTACTTGTTATTGGCAATTTTATTTTCATGTACAATATTTTAAGAACTGTATTCGATATAAAATTAATTTTATACGTACTTATTTTATATTTTATACGTAATTTCAATGTACGAAACATAATTTATTTTTCGAAGCAATTTATGCCGTCTCCAGTTGGATATTTTATAAAGTGATAGGTACAGTCGGTAAAAGAATTAAGTATGCATGGCATGATTCTAAAAGCCTCCGTAATGTTAAATATTACATATTGTTTACATTATTATCAATATTAAATCATATCTTACGTTTACAGGTACCCAAGTATCATTTAAGAATGATAATAACACAAAGAACCTGTAATATCAATAATTACAGAAGATTTTAGAATCATGCCCTGCATACCTAATTCTTTTGCCGACTGTACCTATCTCTATAAAATTTCCAACTGGAGACGGCATAAATTGCTTTGAAAAATAAATTATGTTCGTACATTGAAATTCCTAATTTGTTGCAAAGGTATGAAATGTTCATATATTTATATGTCTTCCACACAAATTACTGTCTTATTTTATTCATATAAACGAAGCAAACTGGCAATACCATTGTGTTGAACTTCTTCAACTTTTGTTGATCCATAGAGGATAAGGTTAAATACAAGTATAGTCTTATTTGAGACTAGTTTTCGCCTTCGCTTCGTTTCGTTAAGCTCACATTCGATAAATGTATGGACGGTATATTCAAAATTGACATAACTGTTTTATTTATGAACCGAGTGAAATAAAACACACACTATATGTTAATCCAATCTCACTAAAATACATTAGTGAAAACCGCATCTAAATCTGTTAAGCCGTCCCTGAGATTAGCCGGAACAAATGCACAGACAAACAGTGAGACAAAAATTACAGTTTTATTATATGTATATTGATATTGATTGGACACAAATGTATTGCTATCATTCCTTATTTATGGGCTGTTATCCGTATAAAATAATTAAAAGTGAAAAAAAAACAGATTTGGCCCCACTGCAGTTTAATTATGAGATTATATCATATCACTAGCTTTTTACCCCAATGCTCAAAACAAAACAATAGAATGTAAACAGAAATTTAAATTGCACCAAATATATCTTTTATCGGATACAAATAGGTCCCGAGTTTGAAACATAGGTATACTATACAGATTGAAACGCGTTTTGAATGACTCCATCAAAATGCAACTGGGCGCTTCACAAAAACGTTACACAGAGGTGATATACGGAAAATCCTAGCTTGTTTCCAAACTACGGGGAAGCAATAAATTGTACAACAGTTTGACAAATCGTTCACAATACTGGCGTTGCATAAAATACGATATCATACGTAGCTACGACTATTTATCTTCATGTCGGAAAGTAATGATACTATTATGTGTAAGATTAATAAAAAAATCATGTTTTAAAAATACTTTTAAAAACAAGATTTAAAAATGCGTTTATTTTTATCTTTGTAATGTAGCCCGACTAGTTCCCTTCCTCTCTCGATATAGAGAACACACTCTGTTGAAGTGTTGCCATTTAAAACTAGAACAAAACTTCGGGAAAGTGATCTTATCCATCATATATTTTGAAGGAATCAACACTTAGCCGTGAATTGAAGTTTTAAGATATATAGGTATAATATTTTCTGACCTAATTTTACTGGTTTTATTGTTTACAAGAAACAACGCACATAATTATCCAAAAAAAAAAATATAACTTAATAAGTCCTCTGCGGACCACGTGACTAAATAGCAAATAATATGATTCCTTTGATGTTTTGGCGACACTCCAACAAAATCCCACCACAAAACATTTCCATCCTGGCGCATGCATTTGATATTATACATCCAACATGCGAATAATATAATCAAATGGAATTAATTCTGAAGAAGCAGAAAATTTAATAAACCAATAAAGTTACAGAAACGACAAAGCTCAAACCTTGCAAAAATAAACAAGTAAACAAAATTCATAAGTAAGCTCATAAATTCATGAAGATTCATACGATGAATAAATATATTATGTATAACCATGTACACCTAGCATGGTTCAATTGGGTCATACATACATACAAAATGTAAAGCTATTTATGCTTTAATTCCAATGAATTGCACTCTTTCAGACTAAGATCTTATGACGATATTGTTTAGCCTCCAGATCAACTGCTCTCCGCCGAAACACATAGCGTCAGCTGAGAGCATGACCGAATATCGAGCATACGAGCAAATCTAATCGGGATATCACTACATTAGACAAGACTATATCGGTATACAGTTGTTATCGAAGGCCTCGTGACGTGAAAACTTCCGACAACTGGGTTAGCCCATAACCCCTCCACCAATCCGCACTGGATCAACGTGGTGGAGTATGCTCTAGGTCTCCTCAAGAGGAGAGACCCGTGCTCAATAGTTGGCCGTTAATGGGTTGATGCCAGACAAGACTACACCGAGCGCTGACCGTGGCTTAAAAACCGTTGTATAAATGAAATATAATAACAGCGGTTTGTAATAAGCAGTGTAGGGAGGGAGCCGCATTTGGGTCAATCAATAGGACACGACATCGACGTCGCGGTCCGCTCAATCGCAGGCACGCGAGCCTCTATCAACTTCAAGTGAACTAGGTAGGACTGACGACCTCAATATGCTGCGTTGGGTTAAAAAAAAGTGGTAGGATACAAGAAGCTGCAAGCTGTTGTCACATATTCAGTACATGACTAGCAAAAATTAAGTAGTGTTCAGACAACTTTTAGCCACTCGAGTAACTATTATTACAACGTGAACTACGATTGGTGGATTCCAAATATGTTTAAAAAGACATAGTTAAAGAACTAAACAGACTAGTGATCTAAAAGTATTAACAAACTCACTCACTTTTCTCGTCTCATTGACACAGACGGATTACGTTGGATTAGATTCGGATAACTCTCTCAGCCACTGAGTCACAAAAAGTATCATAACTACTGAATGAGTTCTGTACCGTTCCTATTATTATCTACTAAATAAGTTAAACAGATACAATTTCTACGTCAGCCGCTAAGTGCATTATTTACATAGACGTTCGAACCAACCACGTAATCGACATTACATTGTAACATATTTCAGATACCTGGAACAGAAAAGCCGCTTAGTCGCAATCAGCAATGGTCGCGAACACCTCGGCCAACACTATTTCTAAACAGTTTACACAACTACAGATTGTAAACGGCTTCGGCCAACCGACCTTTCTCTCGCACCTAACTCGACGCCACCATAATTCTCTTTATCTACAGACAGATGGACAGCGCATTACTGTTTAATTATGCGTCTACACAATTCACTTGAAAGGTAATGTCCACGCCAGCTGCATTTTTGAATGAATTATAGTTTTACATTCAAGTTAAGGAATAAACGAGTACGTTTGCCTGTTTATTATTGTTATTATTTTATAAAATCATCAATCCCAAATTAATGCTAGGTACACCTACTCATTAGTGATTAGACGTCCCTGAAGCCAAAGATGTTATAAATTCGAAGCCTACTTGTTCAAGTACCGATCAAACTTAATTACAACTATCAAGATTATCAAAATAAAGCACTGTTACGTTAGGTTCAATGAGTAGGAGGTACTCTAAATCCGTGATTGGATGAAGGCAAGGTAGAAAAAATAGAACAATTTCCATTCGTGAATTCAAGCAGCTCAAAAGCCTTTTAGGTATTTTTCCACGAGATATAGCAATTAAGGTCGAGGCTGCCCGCCGGAGATAAACTACACCAGATGCTTCGTCATCATTAAATATTCATTTGCTACACACTTTACTACAAGACCATTTTAATCCTCAGGTACTTTTGCAGTCTATAACTAGGCCATTAAAATGTGCAATAGTGAGCATTCACCTACGATTCACGAGGTCGATAGATTCATCTGCTAATCAAAACTCTAAAACTGAGTGACAAACCGACAATGTGCAGCCTAGATCTAGAAGCATAGAATTTGTACAGATGTTACACACACTACCTACTCGTAGGTACCTACTTCAAGAAACTAATTTCAAGACAGATAGTGATGTAAAATCACATTATGACTTTGATTTTCCATATGTATAACTTGAGAAGCAAGTCATGACTGACCCCGTCCATATGCCGTCAACAAATGCTGCAAGCTACAAGAATAGTAACAAAGTCAAGTATATAACAAGAGAGCATGCAGAATCAAAATGAATCAGCGACTTCAAGCCATACGGATTAAACACCTTGACACAAAAAGAGGCTAACATTAATTAGCAACAATTAAAAACATTTTTAATTCGAACGAAGCGTAAACGCACACGCCGCAGCTTGCGTAAACGGCCGAGGTAACGCGGCAATCAGAGCATCTCACCCGGCCATCTGCATTGAACGGACAATGGCTTTAATTTCGCGATGCGATGACTCATGAAGAAAATTAGAGGAAACAACAAAGGTTTCCTTTCAATTAGTTCCAGTTCCGTAAACATTAAGGTTTTTAATGTACCTTTTAATGTACTGTAGGTAGGTTTTTTTAACTGTAACTGAAAGTTCCTAGCATCTATATTCGGGGTAACTGAGATTCAACAGCCAGAAGTCACTGTAATAAATACTCGTAATAGGAATGTAAGATTCTAACAAGAAAACGTATACCTAAGACCTGCAAGGATAGGCGATGTAGGAATTGAAGGACATTCAGCAGTTACATGTAAAGAAGTTCCATAGATCGTTAAAGATTTGATCGTTAAAGATCGTTGAAGATTTACATATACATTAGTAGTATAATAAGTTATGAACTTATATTGGGAACAAAAGAAACAAGATAAAGAAAATAAATAGATATAAGGAGCAACTTCGTACAACAAAAATATTTTAGTAAGAGCTCTAGCGCAGCATCACTTGCATCCTAGGAATAAACTGTTCTCCCAAGTATTTATTATGAGTAGAAGAAGCAATATCATGAACGTAAAACAAACAACAACGATTTTAACGAGATACCGTAAGTGCACCATAATATATTTCAGTAGTACCTACGTAACTAAAGATTTGATATTAGTAGCTATTGGGAGAAATGAAAATATCATAGACGTAGACACGTCGAAAAGTTATACTTCCGTAGTTTCTTTTAGCAAAAAAAAGGAATATCATGAATATAAAACACAGTAACATAGGAACCGACAAAGTGTTAGAGATCCAACACTAAATCGGCGAAAAATAAACTCCCGGTAGTACTAAAACCATATTAATTTTAAGCAAAAGGATGAATTTTAAGGTCGTGTAAACAATCGATGGTTGTTACAATATGAAATAAATTATGAAAAAATACGCTAGGTAATCGTAATAGTAAGTATAAGAGACTAAACATGAGACACCTGGCTAAAAATATACTCTTCCGATATTAGTCACTATTATTAACAGCCTTGGGGATAAAAAGCAATATTATAATAAAACAAAGAACTATTTGGTAAACGGAATACTTCCCTAACAACTCCAATGCATCATTAAAAAGAAACACTTGCGGTAATATAAAAATGAGAGGTGTCAAGGGACACCCGGATGGAACGAAGTTGCTTTCGATTAATTAGTGAAGGAATTGTAATAAATTTTTATTTTCTCTGTAAACATAAAATAGAAAGCAGCGTTGAAAATGACACCTACTACCACAAGAATTTCAGCGCTGCATCGCTAATAAATAAACTTTTCCGAACACTTCCGGTAGTAGGTACCTTCTTTATCTCATAGTTAGGTATATTAATTGTAAGTACAATGAAGACTTATGATTTTTATTTTTTTTACTTACAATAATTTAATGCTTCACCACAATCCCACCTGACAGTAAGTGGAGATGTGGTCCAGAATGGTGAGCGCACTAAGTTAATAAAAGCCTATTCACTCTTTTCTTGAAGACATCCACGTCATAGGTGGGCGGGAAAGTAAAATAAACCACAAATATGATCTTATTTTTAGGGTTCCGTAGCCGAATGGCAAAAAACGGAACCCTTATAGATTCGTCATGTCTGTCTGTCTGTCTGTCTGTCTGTCTGTCTGTCTGTCTGTCTGTCTGTCTGTCCGTCCGTATGTCACAGCCACTTTTTTCCGAAACTATAAGAGCTATACCATTGAAACTTGGTAAATAGATGTATTCTGTGAACCGCATTAAGATTTTTACACAAAAATAGAAAAAAGACAATAAATTTTGGGGGTTCCCCATACTTAGAACTGAAACTCAAAAATGTTTTTTTCATCAAACCCATACGTGTGGGGTGTCTATGGATAGGTCTTCAAAAATGATATTGAGGTTTCTAATATCATTTTTTTCTAATCTGAATAGTTTGCGCGAGAGACACTTCCAAAGTGGTAAAATGTGTGTCCCCCCCCCCTGGAACTTCTAAAATAAGGGAATGATAAAACTAAAAAAAATATATAATGTACATTACCAAGAAAACTTCCAACGAAAATTGGTTTGAATGAGATCTAGTAAGTAGTTTTTTTTTAATACGTCATAAATCGTAAACCGCAAAAAACATTGATCAAAGTTACAACGAACTACAAGAACTTTTATATTATGTTACTTGCTGCTACGGAACCCTTCATGGGCGAGTCCGACTCGCACTTGGCCGCTTTTTTGTATAAACCAGCACTCTGCGTTCTGCGGGATAATAAGTACCCTATATGATATTTCAGACCATGGCCTACCTGTGTGCTAATTTTCATAAAAATCCGTTCAGTGATAGAGTGCGTGATAAAGTAACAAATATTCATACATCGTGACGCTTCCATAAAGAGTTCAAGCCTTGCATCGCTAAAGAAAGAACCCTTCCAGTGATATATTATGATAAAAGTAACTCATTATAGGCTAAAGAATGATTTAACAACAACATAGTTATTGTAAACATAAAACAAAGAGCAACGTAAAATAATGCTTCCACAACAGCTCCAAGCATTATCGGTAAATAAACTCTTCCGGTAGTACTTTTAACTACTATTAAGTACAAGGATGATTTGTAAGGTCGGACTGGTTATCGATAGTTGTTGCACTATGAAATCGCCAATCAATAGAATCATTGAGTTCCGAAACATCGTTGAAGTGTTAAAAATCGCAACTGGAACGGATTTCAACATAACATCTCAGTTTTCAAAACACCAAACGAATTTTAATTAACCCGTAGTAATTAGGCTATGAAACATTTTTCTTAATTGTATTTTTTTGTAAATTAACTTGTAGAATTGATTTTTAAACGTTTCTAATAATCTCACTTAATATTGTAGGAATCACATATTTTAGATTCAGTTTTTAGAAGTGGCGATACATATTATTATGTGACAAGCCACAAATATTATGGTGTCCCATATTAATAAGAAAGAAGACTGATATAATCATTAAAAGAGAATACACTTCATAATTCCATTGCAAATTGCAACTGAGGTCCTATAAATCCTGTAAATGACAGACTGCAGCGGAGGGTGCAGGGTAGATTAGTTTGTGTGGTTCCTTTTCGAAATGGAAAAGCTTTTTGTTCAACCATACCTTTCTTTGTCGTGCGTTGACTGCGGATACTGCAGTATGGTTTGCTGCCCATCCATCTCCACGACGCATTGCGTCCCTAACTCGAGCTCTGAAAATAAAGAAAAAAATTAATGTGTCTGTTATTGAGGATGTAAAATTTCTTCAAATCTTTATATTAATGGTATTTATATCTTGTGATAAATTATTGCCTAAATAAAAATGTGATAAAATATTGTAATAAGTAAATGGCGATTATTGATGAAGTCCAGAAGGTATATACTCTAAGTCAAAGCCTAATTATAACAGTTTTCTTGAAGACTATGAGATTATGATATACATAGTTGGCCTGATGGCGGTGTCCCTGAATTACATAATAGGTCAGTAACTAATTTTTTTACTTGTTACAAGTTATTTCTTAATAACAAGCCAAAACTATGGTATTGATCGTGTACGCTTGGCTAGTAAAGTCATTATCTAAGCACAAAGTTTCTCACTCTTGACTTAAACTTGCCCAGAATCTGAACCGAAATTATGAATATTTTTACTGTACCTAGGTATAACAAAACAATGTCCGCCGGCCGTCGGGCCAGCCAGTAATCTATAATTCAGTTTCCCAATGGAAGAATTGGCTAGAGTCTGTTGCTTTAAGTCTGACGACATACGCCTAGTTTCCCAGTTTTTTTTTAATATGATCACCAAAACGAATAATATCCAATAACAAATCATTTTATACAGTTCAATAAAAAAATCTAACCTGAATTATTGAAAATCGTATTTATATAAAGCAGCCGATTGAATAAAACTATGTTGGTTTATTCTTGGTTATTCATGAATATTTAACGGTAACTCATAATGTACATAGAAAAATACGGTCTATATTTTTCTAGAGATTATGTTCATAAAAATATTAGGTACAATGATGCTTGGAGTGCATATTTTAAAAGGACTAAGCGTCTGATTGCACCCAGGATACTAATGGCGATAGACCCATTTCTCATCGGCGGACAGGAAAATTCAAGATGGTGGAAGGGAACTGAATTTTCTAGGAGGAAAACAGATAACAAAAGCATGGATAACATTGAAAACTGTGACGAAAATATCAAGTTATCAATCATTGTGCATGACCAGTATAGCACTCAACGATAGTATAGTGCGATAACACGCACACTACTCATATTGTTGTACGTGTGTACAGTGTACACACACAAACACACCAGCACAGTTCCATGACATGTGTGGGTGTGGTGACTCAAACTGAGGTCGGTCGTTGCGTCCGCGACGATCTTCTTTCGAATCCGGTTCCACTAACTATTCGCTAGACAATCATAGTAGACAGATAATATTCCAAAACCTATCGGAATTAAATTAGCATCACATAAAACTTTATTTGAATCAAACTATGAAGAAATTCTGAAAAATTATACAATTTGTTTGTTTTACTTTTGTCTTTTATTTGTGGTATATGTAGATGGTTGACATCATTATAATTTGGAGAAAAATAAACTTGGACATAAAATCATTAGAATATGTGCTTTATTATTTTATTTTTATTCGGTTTACATGTTCATTTATAACTCTTTGTTTGTCCACTATTTGTGAGAAAGTTACTGTGATATAATGTTGGTTAAAAGGTTAAAAAAGTTGAACAAGTTTTTCGGTGTTTTAACAATGAAAATAATATGTAAATTGGATGCTAACTCTAGGTTAAGGGTAAAAACATTAAGAATAGAATAATAACAATTCTGAGGGAATTAATTGTTATATTAGCATAAATAATCAGCTGTAAAAGTTCCGAATGCAAGAACAGTTAATGTTAATGTGCTAAGAAGTGTTTGACCTCCTTTTAAATTTCAAGAAGATTTTACTCAGTATTATAATAGCATATAAAATTAATGTTTATTATAAACAAGCCAGATAAAAAAACAGCTTTTTGGAAATTGTAAGTTACAAAATAATTATGTTAGTTGTTAATACATTAATTAAGTTGGATACACAAGGAGGCCGAGGAGGGAGGCGCACCTTACCATCTGGTGCGCCCCGTCGTGGAGGGCTTTCGGGCTTTCGCGGTGGAGCCGCTAGTGGGCGGCTGCCGCCGGCGGGGTCGCGGATGTGTGCGAAAGCATTCCCGTAACCCCGTCACAAGGCGGCGAGGTGGAAGATGGGGGGGTTTTTAGTGGGTATACCGTGGGTCTCATTAGCTATTCGGGAGTCCCACATAACCACTCGGGTGCCCCCTGCGCCCGGGTGGTATGCGTAATGCATTTTCCCCCCCGAAAAAAAAAAAGGTTGGATACACAAGATTAAAAATACCCCTATAAAAAGAACTTTATCAGTTTTAGAGTTAGAAATATAAAATTTATGTTGGTTTATAGTTAGGAATAAAAGTTAACTTTAACACTTTTTTGGAAAGTCATCCCTTAAAGGGTTAGTTTAGGGGATGGATTATATTTAAAAATAAAATTGAACAGTAATGTATTTCTTTAGAAACCTGCGGCACCGGGAGGGTGGTGGAGTTAGGGGGGAGGGGAGGGGGTGGGGTAAGGACCCCCCCTTAAAGGGGCTAAGTGAGGAAACACATAGTTTTTGAGTTTTTTTTTATTTTTATTTTGAAGTTAAATCTGTGAAAACTGCTCAATATTTGTCTTAAACTAGTCTAAATTAATGTCAGGTGGTGGAGGAAGAAATAAAGTTACGACCTCCGTATGGGGAGACACACAAAACGCACCAATTTTATAAAAAAATGACAAATCATTATAATTACAAACTTACAGTTTAAGCAATTTTAGGGAGAATTTAGGGGTTTTTGATACACAAACAGGCTTCCAAACGTCTCCGGCGCTGCGGGAAGTGCAGCCCCTCCGCCCTTGCGTAACAAACTGCAGGCACTCCATGCTCGCCTACGCAGCTTCGGCTTCTTGGTCGCCTGCGGCGACCAGCCTCAGCCGCTTCGGCTCACATGGTGCCTGCAGTTTGTTACAGCGGGCGGGGGCTGCTCTCCCTCCGCGCCTCCGGGGTTTACATTCACTCTAGGGGTAGGGCAGAGTAGTACCACGTGGGGTCGGGGTTGACTAAGTCGGTTCTGTCACCAATTTTCAAAAATTTAACTAGAATGTAATAAATAAATTTAATAGAGTATGACATAAACAGTAAAATTTATATATTACATTATGTAACCTTTCTTGTATTTCCTATTTCCAAATTTCATGTAGCTCGACCACCTTCCCCGGGCCACCAATCTTTCCAATGAACTCCTAATTACTATAATTATAATATATAATACAATAAAATATACCTAATAACATAAATTTTATAAATAAGTATCATAATTCGTGTTGTATTTTTTGGAAATAACCTCAAAAATTAAAATTAAGATTTTTAAAAAACGACGCATTACCTCACAAAAACCAACTAGATTATGATTAGGGGCATCACTGCCTATCGATTAAAGCCAAAATCACCCAGATACCGATGCCGCAGGTTTCTAAAGTCAACCCATGCGTTTTTTTGCAAAATCATCCCCTAAAGAGCTAATTAAGAGGATGAAAGTTAGTATGGCAACTTCATCAGTTACAAAGAAAGAAGGGTGCAAGTGAATGATTCTTTTTTTATCATGTTGAGAATTTGTCAATTTGATCCTACTTAAAAACAGTGAGGTCTGGGAGTGGTGTGGGTTCTGGAGATAAAGAGTGGAACTCCTCAATAGTACGGAATAAATTAACCGTTTTTAAAAATGTTTATTGTTATTGTAAAACCAGTTCATCACTGAGCCACTAAGGGTCTGGTTGTGTATCTTGGAGACAAAATAATATATGTAACTCGTGAATAGATGGAAATAACACAACGGTTTTTTAAATTATTTACTACAATTGTTACTGTTTACATTGATGTTGTAAAACAAGTACTTCATTGACCCATTTAAGATATGGTGGTAACTGGAGACAAAGTATGTAACTCCTGAACGAATGGAAACAATACAATCGCAAGATATTTTTTACTGTTCACGTTGATATCATAAAACCAGTCCATCATTGATCCATTTAGGATCTGGTGGTGTATGTAACTTGTAGACAAGATATGTAACTCCTGGATGGATGGAAATAACGGAACCTATTTCAATTTTTTTATAATAAAACTAACTAGCTAACTAACTCACTAACATAGGTTTTGTAATACTAAAAAATATGACTATGACAAACTCAAGAGTTAATTTTTCTGTACATTAAAAAAAATTCAAAACTTCAATTAGGGGCACTTGAATAACATGTTAGAGCATCAAAAATTTGTTTTTAAAATTATTGTCTGCCTATATGTCTGTTTGTCTGTCCGGGCATCACATGAAAACCCTTGGAACTGATTTTGACAGAAATTAGTCAAGTTGTTCCTTATACTTTTGGTCATGTTTTAATTTTCATCTGTAAGGGTTACAAATATGATAAGCATAATTTCCGCGTGCAAAGCTGCGGGCAACAACTAGTTATAAATAAAACACAAGAAATGTTTGTGAAGATGTTTTACAGACTCTGAAACCATCCAACCGATGTACCCCAAAGAGGTTTCATTTGAAAAGCAATAATGCAACAATGGTTTAACACTACTAAATCAATGTATTAGGCACATTAGGTCCATTCATAAAATTAATTTTCTACTTTTCTCATAAATATTTTTACATAGTGGCACACGCCAGGTATACACTAGTATTAGATAAAATTGTGATCAATCACTAATTAATGACATAAGACCTAAAACAACAGATCTAAAATTAATGTTTAGTTCACACTAGGAGATTTTAACTAAATGGAAACACATTATTAAATAAATTTGCGAAAATTCATTCATGTTGTTAATATTTTAACTATTATTTTATCACCAAAAATACAAGTTATATCTGAAAGAAATCAGTCGTATATCAATGTATGAAACTTGAAGCCAAGTAATAAGTTAATTTGACTTACTTTGTGCTCAAGTTACTGTACTCCTGCATTACTATGGCAAAAGCAAATTTAACAAAATCATAACTAATATGTACCTAAGTGGTTTACGTAATATAATGTTGGATTATATCAATATTATACAAGACATATACAGGATCCCCAGCAACTCAACAAAAACTGTTATAATAAAAACAAAAGTGTATGTGCTAATTCGCGTATGAAATAAAAAATACAAATACTTTAAGTATACTAAGAGATGGTTAACTTTATCTGCCACATGTACATAATAAAGATAAAACCAAGCTTACGCAGTCACCTGTCTGATTGCGAATTTCTTTATTTATTACTAATACATACGAAACCAGCTTACCTCGCCTGTTAAAGGGTCGAACCCGAACAGCTACTTTAATCTTATCCGAGGCCATTTTTACACTCAAAATACACAGATATATTCAAAACACAACACTTTCCACAACAATGTATGATAAATTATTGCACATATTCACCCAAATTCTAAAACAACAAAATTCATTATTTCACGTTATATTCACGACGTTCCCGAAATGACACTGCCCGCCATGTTGTTTTTTACGCTACTATAGTGATTGAAAGACTTGCGCAGTGGATCAGAATGAATCGGTATTATCGGTTTTCATTCATTTTTTTACAGTAAAAAAAAATATTTTATAAAATATCCCGTTGTAAATCTCTGAATAATTTTTAATAAAAATATGTTTAAAAAATGTAAGAATTGAATTTAGGTGTTATGTTAAACCGCAATAAGATATTTCAATAAATACCGGTTATAGAAATAAACTACTATATTTTTTTTATCGAAAGTTGCAAACTTTTGTACATATTTAAAATGAGTAATAAATCAATTTATTACAGCAACAGTACTCTATATTATAATAAACTTATTATTTTGTAGACTAATAATTATTTGAACTTTATTATATTGGAAAAAGGAGCGTACCTATATGTCAAAAACTTTCAAGTCATTCTGAAAATCTGATTTGTCATTTAGAATTTTCTGTCATCTGTCAAAATAATCAGGATCACGCAATTCATGGTCAAAAATTATAATTTGTGTTTATAAAAAGTCGACTTTAATTAAATGGTTGTTCTTGTTTTGGGTTAGTCGTGCTTGATTTTCATTCTTGATATTGAAGTGCCAGTTAGTAAAGAAGGAGAACTTTATTTTTGTTTGTTTTAAAACACCGGTACAACTAGATCAGATCAATATTCACAAAATGGCTTCGGATCCCCTCTATGGATGGGATTTAACATTTAAAACTGTTGAGCGGGACATTAAACGAAAATCAGATGTTCTCATGGCATTTGTTCACTGGAATTTAACCAAAAAAGGATTTCGGAATGTTGGAATTGGTGATGAGGTAGATATATATTCGTTTCTATGTTGCTATGGACATTTTGCCTGTAATCACACCAGGATTTTTATTATAACACCACACATAATCTCTTTGTTTGTCCATGGCATCCAAATCATAAGATGTCCCAGTCCAGTAGTTTTGGGGTATAACTAACAGAACATTAAAGCAATGAAAGTAATTCTGATTTCACTAATTATGAATATAATTATAAGTTAGAGAGATATACTTAAGCGAATAGAATGCTCATTAATCATTCTGGTTATGTTCCGATCTCATTTTTATTTACTTATATGTTAGCACCAGATGGTGGTTTTTGTAACCTATGGACATCAGCAACACCAAAGGCATTACTGATGCTTTGCCGACCAGGAAAGAGAGAAGAAAATTTTTTTCTCAAGCCCCCAGCCTGAACACGATGAGTTATTTCTTAACTGACTTAAGCAAGAGGGTTGTAGCCATCCAGACTGACCCAGTGGAGAAATAACGATAGCAATAATAGCAGTTACGGTATTAATGAGGTGTTAAAATCAATATTACCAATATAATCCCTTCGAGGGGCCCTACCACCAGTGGGCCAGATTTAATTGCCTGTTACGACACACATCTGGTGCTGGTTTGTGATTAGTATTCTAACGTCCCAACTCAGTCACTAACGGTTACTTAAATCGCTCCTTAGACAGAATTTGTATGGTAATTCTTAACTAAGGAGCGATTAAAGTAACCCTTAGTGACTCTGAGTTGGGATGTAAGCCACCCATTACGGCTAAAATGCAATTTTATTTTATTTATTTTTAATCTTCAAAAAAGTGTTAGAGCTTAAATTATAGGGCTTTATTAGAAAATTATAATATACATATTAATGTATTTTATTTTATGTAATATTTCAAGGACTATTTTTTTAACAAAAATATTTCTTTGTTATGGAAACAATTCCTAATTTTTTTATTATTTATCTTTAAAATACCTACAAACTGAAATTTTTCTATTCTCTGCCACCGACAAATAAATAAATAAACAAATAAACACCCATTTTTAGGGTTCCAAAGAAAAATCGGAACCTTTATAGTTTCGTCATGTCCATCTGTCCGAAGCAAAGAGGCGAGACTGTTAGTGCTAGAAAGCTTTAATTTTGCATGGATATATATATTTATTAAAACTCCAGAATCGTAAAATAAAATATTGAAAAATATTTTTTTCAGGGTACCTCCCCTACAGGTAATGTGAAGATTAATTTTTATTAATCCCGTAACCTATAGTGTGGGGTATAGTTGAAAAGGTCTTTCAAAAATATGATGGGTCTTCTAAAACCATTTTTGAAATTAGGGGTCCGTTTGCGAAATATTTCGCTTTACAGTGCTAATTTGGTTAGAGTGATGTGTCCCCTCCGGCCAGCTAAACAGTTGTAGTTGGACAAGTGAAAAATTCTCAAAAATAGATTATAATGAGTAATAGTCGATAAACTTACTACTTCGGAACCCTACATCGCACGTAGCTTGACATGCGCTTGCGCAGTTTTTTGGTGATTGATTGTAAGGTATTTAAGTCTACAGTGCCATCAATTGGTGAGATATAAAAAAAACATCAACATTGTCCTTTAAGACCTATTAAAATAAGCCTAAAAATTTGATAATGATTAGAACTAAAATGTTGATGAATCAATTTCTTGACCCAAACACCATAACTTGCAATTTTTATTTAAATCATTGAGATGAAGCATTTGAGAATTTTTGTTTCATATTAAAAGATTCCTAATATTTGTTGATTGTAATGTATATTTCATAAATGTTGTAAAATTGCAGAGCACTCTAACAGGCAATGAAGAAAGGAGTGAATTGCTGCCAACAGGATGGAATGAAAATGATAATTATGTTCTAAGATATGTTTTGAATGAGACATTGTACATTCTGCATGGATTTATATCAGATGGGAGCCTTATCGTAAACCTAATGGTAATAGAAATATTTATTTTAGACAGGGATTATTGTTTCACTACAAGCTACATATCTGAGTTAAAACAATAATTATACACAATGGTCTTACAGCTTCAGAGCTTATCTTAGCAATGCATTGCCAGCCAAGAAAAAAAGAATAAAATTATGTTATTGTTTTTTACGTTACAGAGGGCAGCTGACCTTAATGTGACTAATGTCGCAATGAACATTGATGGTACAGTGAATGAAACCAAAGGATCCATTGACAAATTAATGCCCGAACACAAAGACATAATGTACAACATCATCCGAGATCTGATAAATCCAGTTATAAATAGATCTACAAGTTCAGCACAAACACAAACTCAAAGTATGTCACTGTACTACTATATTATGTATATTATTTATTACAATTTTTCTCTGTAGTATATAATGTTACATGGTTTGCAGATGTTAAATTGTAATGACATTCTTTTCAGGTTCAGGCAACATAACAGATGATGATGCTTTGAGGATTCCTTCCAGGATATCAAATCCAAGACCAGACAACCCCAATTTATGGTGAGCTTGAGCAAAGTGTTTCAATGTGGTTTCTTAAAATCAAAACGAAATTATATTTTATTTATTGAGAATGTTTTTAATTTAATTACTACATTTTGACGTGACAGGGACCTGCCACCTGCACATATGCCGAACATTGGACGCTCCGATTTGGATCCATTTGCTCCAGTTGGAAGTGGGGGCATGCTCTTTAATCCATTCCAACCAAGACGGGATCCCGAAAACCCTGGGCTGGGTATACCCGGGGGACTACCTAGGTATGTTTAATTCATACTTGTCGTTATTCATAATTATTCTCAAAACAAAAAGATGTTAAATCCTAAGTCCATAATACAAGCCAGATGTGGTTTGGCAGACTTCCCACACATATTATTATGATGTCATGGAAAATTCTGTGATTATTTAATTTGTAGTTTTATTATTTAAAAAGTGTTTAATTGCCACATATGTCTAGAGTCTACTATAGGGTGATATTCAAAATTTCCACTAGTTTGCAATGCAAGGAAGAATAAAACGATAAAAGTACTGTTAGTTAACAGTATTTCACTTGTTATTCTCCGCTTGTATTTCTATTTATCTTGAGAATAATTTTATTGTATATTTGTCACAGAGGTTCAGTACCACCTGGGGCACGATTCGACCCCTTCGGACCACCCGGAGGGCCTATGCCCGGCCGCCACCTCCCCCCACCTGATGCAGACCATCTTCCCCCTCCCGGATTCAATGATAACATGTTTATGTAGACAGCTTTGAACACTAAGATGTTTCTAAAGAACCTACAATAAAAAAGTTATGTTATTTGTTTGTTTTTTTGTACCTGTTTTTTAGTACCTTCATAAATTAAGAAAATTATACTGAAATCTATTAATGAAAATGGACATCACCGAATACGTAAACACTCTGTTACGGCATTAGTATAGTCCATTTTTTAAGACTGGTCCTATTTGGTAAACAATTAAACAGTTTCTCGTAATATGTAACTAACTTAAACATAAGGATGACATGAAATGAAAAGAATTTAAAGACAGATAATTATTTAATATCAAAACTCATTTTAGTTTACTATCATTTTTTTTAAGTAATTAAAATTTATGGGGATGGACTTATCGTTAACAAGACAAGTAATAGTTTAAAAAACTAAATACAGGGTTTTATAATGTCAAAGTAGATACTGAAGAAAAAAATTGGGAGTGTGCTGTTAACTATTAAGAAGTCCCGTGGGGTCTCAAAGTTTTATGGGGCTCGATGTAAAATTTTATGATAAAGTCCCAAAGCAAATACCTGACTTGGTGGTGGAATCTTTCAAGAAACGTGTAAAATCTCAACTCGTAGGCAAGGGTTATTATAATATAGATGAATATTTAAAGGATAAGGACCAGCTAGGCAACCAGTTCTGTTCAGGTTAGAGAATATCTATTTTTGTA
The DNA here is from genome assembly GCA_951805285.1 of Thymelicus acteon. Taxonomy (NCBI): domain Eukaryota; kingdom Metazoa; phylum Arthropoda; class Insecta; order Lepidoptera; family Hesperiidae; genus Thymelicus; species Thymelicus acteon. The sequence goes on along the minus strand of OX638213.1, from coordinate 4,917,761 downwards.
AAAAATATAAGTTTTAGTTTTAAAAGATGTGCTGAGGAGTTTCTTTACGGCTTTTCTTCTCCTCCATGACAAAGCATCTTTGCGAAAAGCTGGCTAATTAAAAAAATGACGTGCATAAGTGTATCAGTGATTCCTACATGAATAACCCCCGTATTCAAGAACACTGTGAGGTCTCACAGTGTTTGCGAATGCATAGTGCATTAAAATCATTTCGTAAACAATACTTGATTGAAGTCCTTCGCTGTGCGTTTGTCAAAATCGATAAAGTAGCTGCCGAGCTACTTTACCGAACGCATAGTGTTGGTTTGACTTCTATCAAAATAGAAAGAAAGGATCGATTGTTTGTATTGTTATCTTTGTCTTTTGCTTATGTCAAATGACTAGAGTGAAGTTAGCCGCATCAAATGGACCAATAAGAAGGCTGTATACAGCCTGTGCGTCCGCACAGCAAAGTGATACTTAACTCGTTAGGATCCGCGTGATCGCGGTACCTTTGAGTTCGAACGTGCTGGAACGTTCTCGGTAACCGACGGGTTAAGGGTCGACTGTGAAACAGAAGGGTTGTCATGACGAAGTACGAACGCACTGAGAAATGCCTTACTTCGCATAGTATTGCTTCTTTACTTAAACAAGTATTGTTCTTGAATACGGGGGTTAATCTTTAACCCCCGTATTCAAGAACAATACTTGTTTAAGTAAAGAAGCAATACTATGCGAAGTAAGGCATTTCTCAGTGCGTTCCTTATGGCAAGTCTTCTATTTCATAGTCGACACCTTAAAGTATTACTTGACTGGCGAACGCATAGTGCTGTATACAGCCCTGTAATTGGTCCATTTGATGTGGCAAACTTCACTCTAGTCATTTGACAAAGGTAAAAGAGAAAGATAGCAGTACAAACAATCGATTCTTTCTTTCTATTTTGATAGAAGTAAAACCAACACTATGCGTTCGGTAAAATAGCTCGTCAGGCTCGATCGATTTTGACAAACGCATAGCGATGGATTCCACTCAAGTATTGTTTATGATCTGGTTTTAATGCCACTATGCACTCGCAAACACTGTGAGACCTCACAGTGCTGTTCTTGAAGGCGTTAGTACTTCATTTCATTTCATTACATCAAATAAATATTTTTAACCATGACGCACTAAAACTTATTTTTGTAACTAACCTGGCAATTTAAATTACTGTTTTTAGGGTTCCGTAGCCAAATGGCAAAAAACGGAACCCTTATAGATTCGTCATGTCTGTCTGTCTGTCTATCTGTCTGTCCGTCCGTATGTCACAGCCACTTTTCCCCAAAAGTATAAGAACTATACTGTTGAAACTTGGTAAGTAGATGTATTCTGTGAACCGCATTAAGATTTTCACATAAAAATAGAAAAAAAACAATAAATTTTGGGGGCTCCCCATACTTAGAACTGAAACTCCAAAAATTGTTTTTTCATCAAACCCATACGTGTGGGGTATCTATGTATAGGTCTTCAAAAATGATATTGAGGTTTCTAGTATCATTTTTTTCTAAACTGAATAGTTTGCGCGAGAGACACTTCCAAAGTGGTAAAATGTGTGTCCCCCTTCCTGTAACTTCTAAAATAAGAGAATGATAAAACTAAAAAAAATATATTATGTACTTTACCATGCAAACTTCCACTTAAAATTGGTTTGAACGAGATCTAGTAAGTAGTTTTTTTTTAATACGTCATAAATCGTAAACCGTAATTTACCTCGACCAAAGTTACAACGAACTACAAGAACTTTTATATTATGTTACTTGCTGCTACGGAACCCTTCATGGGCGAGTCCGACTCGCACTTGGCCGCTTTTTTTTTAATTTAATCAACAGCCCAGTTACTAAGGATTATACTAAAAAAGAAAACCCTGCCAAATTGGAAAATTTGTGAACACAGTATCTGAACTAGTAGACTCTTCAACTGTGAACTAGAACAATATGTATTTCAACTCTTTAGGATAAGTGGACGTAGGTCTAATTAGGCTTGCAAGATTTGACCAAAAAAACAGGACAAATACAACCGTTTCAAATTTAACGATTTCAAGTGAAAAATAAGGATTTTACTTATTTATCACACTCCCCAACAGATGGCGCTATTTTTGTACATAAAATTTTAGGATGGACTTAGTTTCCCAAGAAAGTTTATTTAAATATTTTAGACTTATTATTAAAAAACTTTAAAAATCCAAACAATAATAGATTAAACAAAGGGGGCATCCCTATGCTATGTCAGTGCCCCTACACTACCTAGCCACATGAAACAAATAAAGGTTTCCTTATTTTCAACTTAATTCTTTTAATAGTTTATTAATCTCTTCACAAAAAGTCGACTCTTGGCATTGAACTAGTATTACTAGCGTATAGAACAGACACCACGAACATTGGGTTCGGGGGTATGCATTGCAGCCGGCCGGCTGCATTTCATTCTGTCACTCGGCTGTCACTCGGCTGCGCTCATGGCGGCCGCATGCTAAAATTGTTTATGAAAAAACTGAAAAAATGCCGTCGTGTGTAATAAGAACGTATCACAATTGCACGACAAAAAACAAAAAAGATAATGGTATCACTTTATCATTGGTAAGAAAACAAAATATTAACTTAAATGAACTAAAACGAATTTAATTAAATTATTCTGCAATGTTCCCGCCATTTTGAAATAAAAAATCATAAGGAGCGTTTGAAGTTGGCAAGCCACTAGCGTGTTAATGGAATATATAAGCTTGCTTAGGTTGCCGTCTTGGTTCGGCAAGTGTCATATACAAAGTTACTCTATGGCAAGTGTGCAAACGAGGCTTCTAGTTTGAAAAGAGAACGGTGTGCTTAGTGCGAGTTTTCCGTAACATAACGGGCTCGCTACGTAAATGCAAATTTGTATGGGATCGAAGCAGAGCCATCTAGCGGGAAAGTGAAGAAAAAAAATGCGCGAGTGCGAGTTTCATGCGCTCACGTTCACGAAAGTAAAGTTCACAGTGAAGTTATCTGTCAGTGGTTATTGTATTGTTTCTCGAACATTGCGCGAGTGCGAGTGGCTTTATTTGACAGTTCCAATACGTAGCTTGCGAAAACTATGGGACCACGTGACCGAAAAGTTTTCACGCGAAATTTACTAGTGAAATCATAAAAAGATGGTTTATTATTTTAATTAAACTTTTTTTCTGTTTCTTGAAAATTATGGCTGGATATTTATAATTGCACGGAGCATGTTTGCGGCCACTAAATCTTAAAGTGAATAAAATTATTGATAAGTAGTATTTGTATTGTTCATGCAAGAAAGAATTTCCGGTAATCCAATCACAGAGTACTTAAACACTACGCAATCACAGTCACAGAGTACTTAAACATAAACACTAATCCAATGGCGAATGTCACCAAGTTTTTAAAAAGTTTATGAAGATATTTTTAAAGAAGATAACTTTTAAACTACTTGCAAGGAACTTGATAAACCTAATATTATTGTGTCTTGACTTGGACTCTTGGAAATAAAAGGTACTTACATTACCTACACAATTAAGATTTAAATAAGTTTATTTAAAATTGTCTACAAGTATGAACTCAATGAATTATTTTATTATGCAACTTAATATTGCCAAAGGTGACAATATCGTTTGCATTGGAGCTCTCAAGGATCAAGGAAAATATTTATTTAATAATGACATATTTGATAAACCCATAAACTGAATACCCAGCTGCGAGGCAAGCGGTAACTAGATACTAGAAATGCAATTAACATTCAATATATTATCTACTTGGGACTATATTATCATTATGACGTATCAGCACCTACACTTTTGAGATCCTAAATTATATCTATGTTCTTAATGTTTTAGATTTATTGCCAAGCCAATATACCCAGCAAGAAGATTTATTGATAGTACTTCACTATAATTATGCCATGCCATTGTAATGTGCCAAAATGATATTAAGGGCCTGCTTTGTTTTAAAATAGATAGAGAATAATTTAATAAGGCATAATATATTAAAATGTTTAATTTAATATATTTATGTATTATATTTTACAATTATATATTTAGCCTTTGTTATAAAAGATTTTAATATACTGCTGATCACAATAAAATTGTCATATATTTTTATTAAAGGAAAGGTGTTGAAGAGCAATTATAAAGAATACAATAACAAAAGGGGAAGATTGAATTACAACTAAGACTATTGACATCCAGCTGAATACTGTTGTCCGGAGAAGAATTACAAAAATATTATATTAAAAATTATTTACCGTTCAACGTTTTATTTCCACTCTTTAAACCAAAATTACATAATAATAATTATGCTGTAATGCCTTAATAATTTCATATTCAACATAATATGCCTCCTAAAATAAAATTATCAAGAAAACCACAATCTGTCTTTTAAAGTTTTATTTCTCCCACATAATGTTATACCTTCAATTCCAATCTCAATAGAAAACCAATGAGTAAATTACAATGGTCACAGACTTCACATTTCATACACTGTAATATAAATTAATGATTATATTTGTAGCGGCCTTATTTTCACATATCTTCTCAATTCTCAAATCCATGTTGCTGTGTTTATACTTTTACTTTATATACGTATTTGTTTACTCGTTTACTCTTAAATAACAATGAGGAAAATGTTGCATTGCTGTTGTTTTGTTGGAAGTAGTAGTCTGCGCTAGTGCTGTTGAGACAAGTTTGATACTCTGCCATCTCTTTTGATTTGTACCTTAAATATAAAGATATAAATAAATACTAGGAACATAACATTTCTTACTTTGTACACTTCCTCATATTGTAATATGTTAGGTATCATAAAAACTTTCATTGTTCAAAATAGACATGATTTGTCCATTAATTGTTGTTTGTAGTGAATAAGTATTTACAGCCAAAGATCACTGTGCTTATACATATAAATCCTATTAAATAAATATTACACCAATCGTGAACTTGTTAATTATTGATCTGAGCTTGTTAAATAAATAATAAATTTCATTCACATAACCTCACCACACAAAAACTTTTCCATATCAAATGTATCACTGTAGCTATGTTCATTAATTAATATTGCCTGTTTTCTCGCTTAAAATGCCACAATATAATATGATTGAGAAGTAAGTACTGAAAAAAATAATATTTAATATGAAACAAACAACCAAAACACTAATCTATAGCACGTTACGCAAGTAAACTACAGTATAACACCACTATTTTAATTGTAGCTTGATACTATTGCTCCAACTAAATAAATGTATTATTTTCAATTTGGTTGGGTTCTTTCACGATGTTTTAACGAGATTTAACGACGGTTTTGCTGCCAACATAATAATAGATATTTTCAATGAACAAACGTGGATTGATACGAGTCACGTTTTGGAACTGGCACTCGCAACTTCTCGTTAGGCATGTACTGACGTTATCGAGGTAGGTGAACTTTTCGATGCAACTCGCACTAAGCACACGGAGGGCAAGCCGGCGGTGGAACACACATTTTGTTTGAGATGTCTCCTCTATGTATGTATCTCAATGGGGCATATTACATTGTCAATATTATCGCGATCTTAGTATCGCAATATCGCAAGTATTGAAATTGGGCTATTACATTTTCAATAATATCATCATCAGTACGTCGTTGAATTTACTAGAGTAAGTCGTGTTATATTATGGACTAGCTCCTACTCGCGACTTTGTCTGTGTGGAATTGAGAATTAATAATTAAAAAAGATCTCGGGAAATTACAGTTTTTGGCACCGAGGGTTGTGTTCTTGTCGAGGTCTTCATTCTTTTTGATAGTATTTATATAATACTAGCTGACTCGGCAAACGTTGTTCTGCCAAAAATTTAGGGGTGGACCACCCTTAACATTTAGGGGGATGAAAAATAGATGTTGTCCGATTCTCCACCCTAGCCGATATGCACGCTAAGATTCACGAAAATCGGTCGAGCCGTTTCGGAGGAGTTCAACTTCTAACACCATGACACGAGAATTTTATATATGTATATTAGACTAGCTGACCGGGCAAACGTTGTTCTGCCAAAAAAATTTTAGGGGTAGGGGGATGAAAAATAGATGTTGTCCGATTCTCCACCCTAGGCCTAGCCGATATGCACGCAAAGATTCATGAAAATCGGTCGAGCCATTTCGAAGGAGTTCAACTTCAAAAAAGCGTGACACGAGAATTTTATATACCTACTCGTATTAGATTTATCGTTCGGATTCCACAAAGACGGGCACGTGTCAAATACAAGAATGAACTCTTTCAAGTCATTTTTTTCCTTATGTCATCAACGAGAACGACAGAGCTTAACTTTTCGTCATCCTCACTACTCGAACGTCGTTCCGCCATGGCTGCAAGCGAATAATGACAGAAAAATATCGCGAAGAGCTTACATTTCAATATTATTGAAGCCACGCCCTCTTAGTATCGCGGATTTCAAGATTTCCGAATATTCTGTGATATTATCACGATACTGCGATACGGCCTATTACACTATCAGTAATATCACAATATCGTGATAATATTGACAATGTAATATGCCCCAATGACTCTTGGTCGACTTTAAATTATGGATGATTTCCATTCCCATTGTTTGATTCTAATACCCCATTTACACGCGCGCGCGAGCCACGAGACAATCCGCGAGACGCGCGCATACGCGCGCGTGTGAACAGGGCGCGCGCGGACCAGACCGCGGCGCGTCTCGTGGCTCGCGGGCTCGCGTCGGGAGCGGTTTTGTAGGCGCGCGCCAAAGGGGCTCGCGCGAGCGCTCGCGTGGTGTTCATACGCGCGTAGGGGGCGTGGCTTACGGACGCGCCACGAGACGGTCCGCGACACGCGCGTGTAAATGAGCGGTAAAACTAATAAGCTTAGCCTACTATTTTAGAAGAAATAGAAGTGTTGACGTGTTATCTGTGTAATCCATGAAACTCATCCATTAAAAAGTGCTCTTCAATTTATTGAATAAAAATTGAAATTCAACCCACCAAGGCCATCTCCATATATTAAATCTGCACTTGGGCGTAATGTTGATCACATTGAAATAAATATCTTTTAAATTTCATAAAACATTTTATGGACATAATAATAGCGTTGTTATTAAGTTCATCAAAGGTAAAATACCGATATATTATACGAGATAATATAAAACATTACATTTAATAAAACGTTTTAATTTTTATACTCCTTTTTCAATGCTACCAACATTAGGGCCAAGTGCAGATTTAGTTGAAGAGCATTCCTGCATTTTAATTTATAATACATTCGAATCGAAAGCCCCGCTGAATATTTCCATGAATAGTTACTTTGGCAGCTTCTGGGGTTGTAAAGTATTTACTTTTCATGTTTTAATTAGGGGCACAACACAAAATTGAAAAAAATGTCAATATTTTGGTAGAATATGAAAATAAACATGCAGCAACATTCCTTTTAATTTTTGAGGTTGGTAATAAAAAGGTAGTGATTAAGTACTCTGTGATAAAAAGCTCAGTCGAACAAGTTTCTCTGTGCGTGGCATACGTTTTTCGCGTGTGTTCTGAATTTCCTGAGCTGTTCACGGCTAAATCCGTTCAACTTTTATTCAATGTGTATGGCTGTGGAGGTAAGTTAAATGACATATACATATTACTAATTTAGTTGTGTTATTAACTATGTTAATCTCGAAAGGTCGTGCCCTCTTAGCTCAGGACGACGTCACTGAGTAGACAGGCGTCGTGGATGTAATGGGCAACTGATTTTCCTTCAGATAATTCCCGTTTTGTACGTGATGTCTGTCCCCGTGTTTCTAATGACTACTTTTAACACCTCAGATCAATAAATAAGTTTAACAATAACAGTCTTTGTATGACTCATATTCATTAATTTATCATACCTAATGTTTCAGCTCTGGTATAAAAACTACTGTTTTTACCAGTAAATTCTAGAATATTCAGCACCTGGAAGGGCTTAAATCGGCTAAATAATATAGTATAACCGGGTACTTTATATTTTATGATGTTAAAGTTGTAATTTGATACATACATGCCATAATGTAGCCTAAAATTTTATGCAGTAAAACAAATTTACTTTACTGGCTTCATTCATTTAGTGTTCTTATTCTTTTAGATAAATAATTTATATACTTATCTATCACTAATTGTCAAAATTTTCTTTAACAATACTTTTTAACTACCCTCATTTTGACCCCAATATAGTAATTTCATGGTAGTCCTAGTTATAGTATAAAACCATGCCCAAATAATAGGCAAGATAATAAAAACAAATTAATATAGACCTTGCCTGGAATGGTCTGGAATATTTCAGATAAAAAGTAGTGATAATTTAATTGTCACATGCCTTGTATCTTGTATGATCTCAATGTGGATTGACAGATTCTTTTCTTCTTTGAGTCAGCAGTGCATCTTACTGAACAAGAAATGATTCTATGGCATCAGGTCCCTCTCATTGGAGGCCTCTAGGCACTGTTCCTTCCCACACATTGTGCATTCCGGCTTTTATCCTCTGGGTACCAACTACCCTTATAACATTAACTGTGAAATATATTTTTATACTTCCATTGCAGTGTTATAGAGGCAGTAGTAAGCAGGTTCCCCAAGATATCTACTATCGTCAACCTGTCTGTCATATGGTGCAACCAATACCTATGGGTAGCAGTGACCCCATTGTACATTGTACAGTGTACAGTTTTACAAGTACTATGTGGCTTGCTGAGTTTATTATAGTTACTTGGCATTGGCACTATGTGTAGCTTTCATGTTCTTTGCATTCGTAAAAAAATATGTGTGATTAATTAACAAACACTGATGCAACATTTCAAGTCATTAGTGAATTTTGTTTGTACATGATTCACATCTTTTTACAATGACACAGTATGAAATAAGTTTTATTGCCTTTTGTTATTTCCTGGAATTTACCTACTTATTCATGATCATGATGAATTGGGGAATGCCTCTGAATGAATAAAACCAGATAAGAATTATGTCAGGCATAACTAATGAAATGATTTTTTCCTCTGCATTAACAATTGGCCAGCAATGCCATTGAATATAAGTTGTGTATAAACAGTTCTGTTGGAATATTGACTTCAATTATCCATTGTCTGAATTTTATTTGAACATCAGCCTTTGTTAACATTGCTGACATTGGAATTAATATACTATTAATTAATTTGTTGCTGAATATTTCGTCATGATTTGTCGTGATATCTTGATGATTCACAATTTTTGTTATTATTTTGTTTTTGTATAGCTTGCATTGAATTTGCTTGGTTTGATTTCTTGTCTTCTCAAGTTTTTTTTAGTAAATACTTTTATACATATTATTAATCGTCTATTGTTCAAATTCTGTAAGATTTTATTTCACCGGATATTGTATGGTATTCCATTATATAAAAAAATTCGCTTGACCTTTGTTAATATGTAGCCAATCCGTCCAAATGACGCACTTCAGTCGAGTTGACATAGTATTCGTGGTTTATGTCGTGATTTAATAAGTTCGAGAAGAGTAAAGGCTCCGTATAATAAATATCAATTGACGTCATGTCGAGCGAAATCGCTTAGTTAACAAACATTTCACATACGCCATTAAATGCAGCTGCACGAGTAGCTTAGTTGCCTATAGGTGTGGTGACGTCACGATTGCATAATGATTTATCGACGCGGTTAAATTAGACTCGGATTAATTCCTTGTTCACGGTTTCTAGCACGTACGACATTGGTTTTATTGATAAAGAATGTGTCATGGTGTGGCTAAAACTGTTGCAAAAGAATTATACTTTTATGGTACTGCCACCAGTAATGGGCATAGGTACCTAGTTGGAAAATATTTTAAATTATAGCTTAAATATTATTTAGTTCGGAAAAAAGTAAGATCCACCTCTTCACATGCTGTTGTGTTATGGAAACAGAAATTCCTGATGAAGCATTTTCGTGTTTGATGTCTATCTATTACATACCGTTATTGTTAAAGACAATGTACCTCATACCGTATTGGATAACTTAACCACCATAATTACAATTTTACCTATGGTCAATGATTTGATGGAAGCTATAACTTTTTATATTCCTAGGCGCCCTGATAGGAGCGTCGACCCGGCCTTCATACGCGTGTGTTGACCCTGCGCAGGCGCACAGATCCGTTATCCCGAGTGCCCACGATCCTGGCCGACCATTTACGAAACGGTGTAAATATATGATTGCCTATCGCGTGACGCCAGTCGCCATTACATTAGACTCCTATTAACTTCGCGCCAAGCCGCCAACTAACTAATGGGTTGGCATTTCCGATAGCGTCACAGTGTAGCTGTTCCTCTCTTTGTTCCAAGAATAGATGTTTTGTTGATAGTTTGATTGATGTTCCATCTAATAATAATGTCACCTAATCCAGAATTTTGATATTTCTGGTTGATGTTCTATGTAATAATAATGTCGGCTAATCCATAATTTTGATTTTCTTTCTGTAACAACCATCCTTGGACCATCACAAATATTTTAAAATAAAAATCAACCAAATCGGTTCAGCCGTTTTCACAGTTTTTGCCATTTCTGGTTAACAAATATTCTTACGTCTAATTTTGTTCTTGTCTTTTGTTATTCGACCCCGCGGTATCTTGTTCATTTTATTAGAAAATATCACCGCTATTTCCAGAGATTTCGGGCGTGCACCCCTGAGATCGCGTCTTGCAAGGCGACCATTAAGTAGACGAAGGGAGGGCCGGCGATATATAAAAACTCCGGTTATTCCGCAAGGGCTTAGGGTCGTTGATCCAGGCTCCACTACGGCTCACGAACCCGAACGGCGACGCACTCGGCCTGTCCCTTTTCAACCACAGCACGCACTATGCATGAATGATGAGACATTCGACAAATCGACCTCCGAGGCCGAAATATATCTATGTACTTATTATGATAGTTAATCATTATTTTATGATCATTAGTAATAAAGACAATGGTCTGAATATATTTCCCGTTTCTATAACTAAATTCATCAAGGTTAACGAAGGACATTTTTGTTCGCTTTGATAGAACATTATTCAAAATGAAACCAATTCAATTTCATGATTAAATTGTTATATTATACAAGATTGTTAGCGATTGATTAGCTAGATAAATCGTATCTATTCGAATGAGTGCCTTTTACGCTAATAACGATAGCTGATTAATTCCTTAAGCTCGATCAAGCATTCCAGAGGGCGAGACTGGTCTTTATAGAGCCTGTCCAGATGGAGCGTTTTACGCGCGAGCGGACTCACGCGTAGTCAGTCACACAGAACATCTAATAATTAGTTAGAAAGGAGTTGTGGGCGGGGCAGGCGCGCCAAGACTATGAGCAAACGTGCATACTTCACAAAAACACGCGATCGCGCTGTTTAGTGACTCGCGACCTCCAACGGAGAAAAGTACTGCGAAACACTGCGACTAAATTACGTGAAAATGCCTTCATGTGCGGTAATTACTTGCCGTGCACGAAGCCAAGTGCTTAACATAAACAAAGGAAGCGTTTCTTTTCATCGGTAAGTAAAAAAACTACGATATTTTAGTTTAAATCCTTCAAAATGTCCTTCAAATAATTCTTTTCCCAAAAAATATACATTGCGGGCTGCATGCGCTCGTCATTTTTATCACATCAATTCGAACGCGTAATGTATTGCGTAGAAGTAGCTCTAGTGTTGGTCGTAGTAAAAGATGACATCGATATTCGATAGATTCTTTCGAAGTTATAATAAAAACAACGTTCTTAAGTAATGTGAATGTGGCCATATAAATTTAATATTTTATGCATTGAAATATAGTTTGAAAGAACATTGACGTATTTTACACGTAGTAACACTGGTTTATATTATATTTTTCAGTTAGATTTTTGGCAGGATATTGTTGTTTGAAGCAGTTACTTCTTGTTTATTATTTTGTTAAAATCTATATCTAATCTAGCGTTCATGAGTACCGTCATTGAACCTAGGTGGCATGCCTATGAGTACCGCCATTTTGAAAATCGGCAGTTGGTTTGATCACACGGTGGTTCAAATTGTTAGTGCAGCGCCACGTTACACTAGGGGTCCTAGGTTCAAATTCCATAACTGTAAAATTTTTGGAATCCACATTTTCATGTTTTATTCTAATAGAATTTAATGAATTTTAGTTTCCCGAAAGATTCAGTTATACGAGCTCAGTGGATCGCTGCAACAGGCAACCTGACTGGATTCCTACTAAATGTTATTTTTTATGGATTTAAGGTAAACCTTTATTTTACACATCTGTCGACCTTACGAAAATAAATACCGATAAAAGTTTATCGTCAGTCAATCCTTAAGCTACAGTGCCACGCCTCTCACGCACACATAACAACCCTCGTGCGTATTTGTTCATTTTCGTAGTAGTAAGCAAATGGAGGGGACCGAAACGGCGACAGCGGTTCTCGTACAAATTACGCGCTATGCCCTTTCTAACTAATTATTAGATGTTCTGTGGTCAGTCACTGGCGCGTTCCCGAGATACTAGAGCTACTGCTACATACATCGCGTCCAGATGCTCTCGCGCGTTTCCTCACTCGCGCGTAAAACGCGTGCAACACGCCGGACTAGGGATGGGTTATACTTGCTAAATCGCGTACCAGGGCTTAAAAGTACGTCCACCTTCTCATACCAGGTGCAGAAACCAAGTATAAAATACTTTCAAAGTATTTTCTGTCCAACACAACGAGTCGAATACTTGCTTCCTTGCAAGTTTAAACCTTGTTGTTATACAGATAAGATTCAAAATATTCCAATCAAGACGTAAAATACTTTGAAAGTATTTTATTTCACGTATAAGCACAATCTGAACCTTATTTGTATGAAGATAAGATATAATTTTGCATTTTGGAATTTTGAGGTTTCTTTAAGTACTTGCTTTACAGTTCGCGTAGGCTTCTGTTCCTTCCCGGGCCACCAAATTAACGGCGAGATGTTTTCTCTGAATGTGTTTCGTTAGATAGCTAGGCTGGTGAGACAACGTAGTGGCTGAACTCTACTTCTTCCTCTCAGATCTACGCGACCATTAATTGCCTTTCAATTGATTAATTAATATTGTGTTCAATTAATACATGACATAAAAAAGTATAATACTTCATAATAGATCACTGATTTCAAGTTTCAAAGCATACAATTTAGCCAAAAAGAAAAAAAAGAAAATATACCTAGGCAAAAAGCACAACCTTGGATCGGTGTTAGAGGTATGTGCCAGGATTTGATCTCCGGCCCTCTTGTTTCGGGAAACCTATTTTTCAACCGCTAGACTACCACGGCTTTAATTATAGTTGTGTAAAACAGAATACTATACAAACTTGCAAAATTTTTACTATTAGCTTTTAATTTAAATCATATTTAGTGATTTTTACATTCATATAGTAATGTATTTTTGAAAGCAAAAATATTCTCAAATTTTTATATGCTTGTTATGATATAAATTTGTACATTTAGTATAAATTGGTTTTGAGATTTCCGTCGATGATTAATAATGTTAATATTATTAATAAAAGCGCTCCATCTAGCCGGGTTTTGAAGTAACAATCAGTGAATTAGTTTATCATGCGCATGAGAGATGGCGCGAAGTATCATTAATTTCATTTTTGATAGACACCGTTCAAGGCAAGTTTCATCCCCTGATATATATATACGCTATGCCCGATGCCGCGCCGCCGGAGTGTGTCACTGTATATATGTAATATGATTCAGTGCTATGGACTCAGGCAGATGAAACTTTACTTGAACGGTGTTTCTTATCAAAAAATAATGATACTTCGCGCCATCTGTCATGCACATTATAAAATAATTCGCTGATTGTTTTTTCTATTAGCTTTTAATTTAAATCATATTTAGTGAATTTTGCATTCATATAATAATATGTTTTTGAAAGCAAAAATATTCTCAAATATTTATATGCTTGTTATGATGTAAATTTGTACATTTAGTATAAATTGGTTTTGAGATTTCCATCGATGATTAGTAATGTTAATATTATTAATAAAAGCGCTCCATCTAGCCGGGTTTTGAAGTAACAATTAGTGAATTAGTTTATGATGCGCGAGAGATGGCGCTAAGTTTCATTAATTTTTGATAGAGTACACAGTTCAAGGAAAGTTTCATACTCTGATATAATACGCTATGCCCGATGCCGCGCCGCCGGAGTGTGTCACTGTATATAATATGAGTCAGTGCTATGGAATCAGGCGGATGAAACTTTCCTTGAACGGTGTTTACTTTATCAAAAATTAATATACTTAGCGCCATCTGTCATGCACACTATAAACTAATTCACTGATTGTTACTTTAAAACCCAGCTAGATGGAGCGCTTTCTCAACTATACCATCCTTTATTTTACTTCAATATTAAATAAAGGCCATTGCTTATTATTTATGTAATAAATTCACTACATTATAATGAAATTAAATACATAAGTACAGAAAACGAGTTAAAAAGCATTTATCTCGAAATGGTTTTCGATTTACTATACAGCGTTATTCTTAGTATATACGAAACCTGAAAGTAGTTTGTTCAGAAGCAGTGACTGAATCGATAGCAATAATTTTTACACCATGTTATATTTTGTCATAGATATATTTAAAAAAAATGTTACAAGTTGGACACCAATGCAAAATATCGTTATTACCGACCCTTTTAAGTCTTGTTGGATAGTTTCAACTTTGTTGGGTTAGAATAGCAATAAAATAAGATTTCACATAAACGTATGGAATGGACACAGACATAAAAAAAGAACAGACGTAACCTTGTCTAATCGAGAGTGAAGCTGACAGCTGACAGCTCGCTTAAAATTCGCTTTAAATTCATTGTATGTACATTATGTAGTTATTTACAATTATGTACAAAAATCGATTAACAAGTCCCTGATTGTGATTATGATTACCATTTTTTTTGTTTCTTTTTTTTTTTTTTTTGTTTTTTTTTTTCTATTCATAAGGTTTTTAAATTTTTATACATATTTACATTATTTACAACATATTTTGCTGCAGAAACAATAATTGTTGAACTTTTCGGCTCCCTAGTCGGTTTCTTCGTTCACTTAAAATATTCCCTGCAGTTGAAAACAGTCTTTCGCAAGGCACACTAGTAGCCATAGCGTTTAATTTGGTTCTGGCTAATTTTGCCAAATTTGGGTATGTAGTCTGGTTTGCCTTCCACCATTCTAGTGGATTTACTCCCGGAGCTACTACATTATCGTCTAAGTAGCGCTGTACTTCTATTATAGCCCTGCTGCTGGCGGTTCCTGCTGGTCGGACATTCTGCATTGTTTCATTAAAATGTTTCCATAATAAACTTTGCGGTTTTTTAGGTGTTAGTTCTTCCTGTGACGTATCAGGTAACGATAATGCCGAGTTTTCTTCATTAATAGTCGCAGTCACCAATCCTATCACGTGCTTCTTCGTATTTTCGGCAAGTGTTTGGCTTTGAAAATATAATTTGTAACGTGGGTCGAGAAACATCGCTGTGGTAAATGACCTGCTGTTTTCGATGTTGCCGAATCTATTACTTATTTCTGACAACAGGTCTTGTCTGCACATTTCTACCTCCACTGGAAAACATGTGATATTATTGTTTTTGAGATAGGAAGGATCCGCAATCTCATTCAATGCATTTGTGAGACCTATCGTAATAGGCAGTACTGAGCTACCGCTGACGTAATTTTGCCCGTTGATTTCCCTCGTCACCTCTTCACATGGCTGTAGTACCAAAATTAGTGCCGCACATACATCCCATTCATAATTCGTGAGAGGCATTATGTTGAAAGTCTCTAAATTGGACATTGCACACTTTATTTCGTCCTTAAGCTCCACAAATCGCTGCAGCATGTAAAAGGTGGAATTCCAGCGTGTCGCGACGTCCTGGATAGGCCGCTTCACTGTTTTATTGGCCTGCTCCTGATATTTTTTTAATTTGTTCCATGCGACATTGCTACGTTTAAAGTACGAAACTATCGTCTTGACTTTATTTATTGCGTTAATCACTTCAGACGAATTACTAGTAGTAGTACTTCCCATCCCTAACGCTTTTTGCACTGCGAGATTTAAAGTATGGGCATAACATCCGAAGTGTTTCCATTGCAGCATCGTAATTGCACTTTTGATGTTAGCCCCGTTATCGGATACGACTAGCAGAACTCTTTCAGCCACGTTCCAGTCCTGAACCACATTCCTCAACTCTTCCGCCAAATTCATTCCTGTGTGGCTCTTTTCAAGAACCTTGCAGTCCAAAAGTACTGATCGTAGTACGAAATCTTTGTCGATATAATGACCTGTGACCGCCATATATGAGTCATTATTTCGTGATGTCCATATATCTGTCGTTAGACATATCGTTTTGGCATTATCATTTACAGACGCTTTCGTTGCAGTTTTAACAGCTTCGTACTGTCCCGGAAGTAAATTATTCGCAAAATACTTTCGCGTTGGTAAAACATAATTAGGGAAGGCAAACTTTATAAGATCGCGAAACCCTTTGTCTTCTACGATACTAAAGGGCTGCATATCTCTTATAAATAAATTCATGATACTGTCGTCTATGTCCTTTTTTATTTTGTTGCAGTCTCGACGAAGAAAAGCTGATAGCGGGTTCGTCCTTACATAAGTTGTTGCTACAATTTGCGCTGTTGATGTTGATGGTTGTGGCACTTGTGGCGGCGGCGGTGGTGCTAACTGCGAACGGCTTTCCTCAGATTGCCGTTGTTCAGCTTCTGTTCCTTCCCGTGCCACCAAATTAACGGCGAGATGTTTCCGCTGTACATGTTTTGTCAGATTGGACACTCCCGATTTAAATGACAATTTTGCCTTGCACATTTTGCACTCCCCTATATAATTCCCTTTATCGATAAAGTGGTCCCACGCCACACTTTTTTTCGGTGCCATATTTACAAAATATACAATAATAATAAATTTATAATACAACACAATAATAATATAATCTTTTTTCTCAGTAGTTTATGAAAACACACACACACACACACACACAGTTTAAGCACAACTAATTGCGATTATTTGCTAATTATGATGCTAATCGAGCGCAAGCACAACGTAAACAAACAAATTTAAAAATACAAGAACTTTTACTCCAAAACTGTGCAAAATTAAAAATGCCGAACGTTCACGCAACTATGTACCTTGAAATGCTTGGAGTAAAGCTGTACGAAGTGTCTTTTATTTTAATCCATTTTACTATTGCGCATTCAAGGTCAAACAAAATGAAAGAAATGCATTATTGTAACCTACTTTCATACATTTAAGGTTTACTTTCCAAACCTATACCTACATTGCTTCGCCATCGCACGCGCCGGGCGCACGCCCTGAGCCCAGCCGAATAGTACCGAACGACGAGCGAGACGAGTTCCGAGAAAAATACATTCAATTCGTTCGACGTTCGAGTTCGACGTAGTAGTACTTACTTTGAAGGGACAGTATACTTTAATGGAAAAATACTTCCAAGTCTTGCAAGTATATCGGGTCGGTACCTGGTTGGTATACTTGCAAGGAAATACCTGGTATCAAAACCTGGTAACGTAAATACGCACCATCTCTACGCCGGACTCTCGACTCGCGCGAGTCGAGATATTCGGGCGCCAATGCTGTATCCGCGACGAATGGTCAAATTTCGCTTGAAATGTTGCGTGATAACTTTGATACTGAACTTAAATATTATAATAACTTTGATACTGAACTGAAATAATAACTTTGATACTGAACGTAAATAATCGAAAGATGTTATTGATAAAAGACAAGGTCTTAAGCTAGATACATGCCGTTGCAGCGAGATACTATACTAGGCGCCAAAACATCGCGTCCACAAGTATCGCGGGAGTTCATAATACGCGCGTAAATCGCGTGCACTTCGCCACTCTCGCGACTCTTCGCGCGAGTCGAAATACTAGAAACGCCTTGTTGCGTCCAGTTAACGCATGAACAACAGAGCGAGGTGCACGTATCGAGGAAAATGGAGCGTCAAAATTTTCGTGCTTTGGTCAATGATATTAAAAAAAAAACATAGTACGTTATGCCCTTACAAATCAACCAAAAAATCTGTTCCGAAAAGAGCTACAACACACGTTTATCTTCCTCGCGTATTAAGTATGTAATCGTATTAGTGGATTCTTACCTCGTGGAATCTTTGCTCTCTACTCCCTTAACATGTCGACATGGTATAAATAAACACCTGCGCCTGACCCGTTTCAAAGACTTTATTTTCAGAGGTGAACGAACTGTCTCGCTATTCCATTAATACGCAGTTGTATGTGCGCAAATCCACTGAGCTCTTCTAAATGCACCCTCTTGAAACACGTGACGCAGGCAGACGGCTATTGTGAACTGTGGAATGACTTCTTAGGAAGTTGTTGGAAAACACTTTGTTTAAAATATTGGGGTCTAATTTTGTGTTTTACTTTTATTACCTATTGTAACTAGCAAGTTAAATGTACGCAGTCAAATGCTGGATCAGGGATTAAAACCATAATTAATTTAGTTGTTCATGTTCAACATCTATTAATCATCTATTATCTACCTTTTGTCTTTATAAATAGAAATAAATTATTATATATCTTATAGGTAGGTATATTTTGTATTGTTTGTTATTGATTTTGTTATTTCATTCACCGATTTTAGTCACTGATAACAGAATGTTTATTTTGCCTGTCTTTCTTTCCTTCTGATTCTATCAATTACAAAAATCGAATTGATCGATTTTTCTTCATTCATTCGCAAAATGGGTCTCTTTCTTTTTCTAGGGACTCATTTTGTTATAACTTACAAATTGATTACAAATGATATTTATCGTTCTCTCTAACCTATGTTCTCTACAATTAGGTCAGGGCAGCTAATGATGTCCATTTCTAGTAAGTTGAAAGCTGAAAGCAGCTCACGAAGCAAAACAGCTAGTGCTACTAAAAGCCGTAGTGATGATTATCGAGCCGTGGCACGAAGGTAAGCGGGTCACACCGAGAGCGGTCGCTCTTGTGTATTCAGGTTACCGAGTCAGGAGCTCAGTTCACAGTTTCGCTATACATATATCATCGATAATGACATTAAATGACACATGTAATTCTTAGGAAGACTTGAAATAATGTTATGGCAATGATGGAATAAAAAGACTTCGTAGGTATGTTTTTATTTTTTATTTTAATCAAGTACACAAGAATAAAATTATGGGTATAGTATACATCATCTTATTCATGAGACTTGAATTCCTATGAAAAAACTTGAAAATGATAATGTGAGTAATCCTCGTAATATAAAAAAATCTTATAAAATAACTAAAGCTAGAAATGTTATTTTCTGAAAATTTATTTTCTACTAAATATGTATTTTTCTAAATATTTATTTTATATGAAATGTTAAAAAAGTTTCTAAAACAAAATTAAATATTGCACAACATTTTTCGTTAATTGTATGTATTTTACATGTTCAGTGTTCCACAATTATTATCATTTTCAATTTGCAATTTTGTGTCAGTGGTGTGTCCCTGAAGCTTTCTAAATTTTTAATAAAACAATTGTTCTTAATTTAGCTGCAATTAACGAATTAGGTTAAGCGCTTGTCATGTTGCCAGACTTATTTTTAGATTGAAGATACGCCTGCATGTACAACTTAATGAAGATACAACAGTCGCTTCATTATATAACAAAATAGAATATTGTACAAATACATTTACTACCATAATAAATAAACGATCCAAGTGTGTATCAGACCTCATACAATGAAGAAATCCGTCGTGAGTCGTGAGTCATTTTATTAATTATTCAATAAATTTTATCAACAGCAAAACAGGTTTATATTTTTATCTTACTTATACTATGAGATCTACTACTCGTCGTATCAGCACTATTTAAATTTCTCAGACATTCTGTAAAACGAGCCATGGCCGACGCAATGTTTGCCTTTAAAAAGTATTCACTTGATGTACTTGAATAAACCCTTTACCCCATCACGTTGCAGGAACGGGTGTTATTTCGAGCTATATTTAGTACATCGAAGGCTATACGTTGTAGTTCTAATCCTTCGTGATGTTGCAAACTCGGGGGGACTGTACGAGGCGCAGGCGGAGTCGATGACCGAGTATTGATCCCGACGAAGTGGGTCGCGACCCGTTTTCCGTTGCAACACGGCCTGTAGGGCTGCAACGGTCACTAGACTGACACCAGTGACACCACATTCTCGTACAGGACGAGATTCGTGACACGTATCACTTTTATGTGTCAACGTCTACTTTTATTGATGTTATCGATGGAATGCAATTCGTTAGTTTAAAGACTTACGGCTGTTTTCAAGTAATCTATTTGTTGTCAATTCTGTTCTTTCTTTTCGTTTCCTTAGTTATCGCGGTTTCCTAACGGACCAACTACGTACGTACAACTAGTGGTACGGCACAACTAAGTGTTCCCATTGGCACAACTACGTGAACAATTTTCGAACTGCAAGCAAAGCCATGAAAAACTCCGTTGAATTCATACATTTTTAGGTCCCATATCTCCATATCCCTTATTTCGTACGTTCACGTTACTATCGAAGTCGGTTTAACTTTTTTTAAGTTATTATTATCTTACTGAGTGAACGAATAGTTAAACTGAGCGGCTTTTTTGGGTAACGGTAAGTGCCCGGTTAAATCGATAGTTGTAAATGTGATAGAGAATCTTAGTTTTGTTACCACATTGCCCGAAAAACATACACATTTAGTATTTCATGAAGAAATGTTTTATCCTTAATTGTGCGCGGTTCTCCTGCCGTTCAGAGGTTAAAGAATCGCAAATCAATCGGACAGGCAACTTGCATAGACAACCTAAGCGTTGTTTTTGGCATGTTCAAGCAGTTCAAGTTAGACCTCGGATACACGTGCTAGGAACTAGGATGCTAGTTTAGCGCACATGCGTAATTTTTGCCCCCCTTCACCCACACCTCAGCACTGCACACATTAGCAATGCAAATGCTCGTGTGCTTCAAACTAGCATGTGTAATCATAGGTGCATTAAATGAAAATAAACAAAAATTTTCAATTTTTTTTTTTTGTAAACACAAACATATTAGGGAACGTTCCCAAACCACGTGACACATTTAGGGGGGGGAGGGGGGTCTGCAAAACACCACGCTTGGTCACAGGGGGGAGGGAGGGGGGTTAGGTTTTTGTCACGTGGTCAGTATCCACTAAGGGAATCTCCCGCTTTCACGAGCTATACTTACTCACCTACAGGAAGTTGGCGCCACACTTTGAAGTTACAAACATTTTGAAGGTTGTTCTAGGTTTGTTCTATATTGTTCCAAAACGCCATAGGGCTGAGAATGAAACTTTTAGAGAAAATCCAAAAAACGCGAGCTAGCACCGCACTTTCAAGGTATCGCGATTCTGACAACGATGATGATGCACAGAAATTGCCTTGAATGGCTTTGGTCAGAGACCATAACGCTCGGCTACCACGCGGATAGCTCAGCAGTCTCTTGCCGGTTCTGTGTATGTGCTTGAACATTGCCTTGGTGATTTGCTTCTTTGAGGACCACGAAGCAGCATTAAATTTCTTATTCAGCTGACTCACAATGGTGCCTCCGAGCTCACGTACCTCTACCCAATCCTGATAAGAAGATTGCTTCTGGCTAATTAATGCAGTTTCAGTCAAACCAGGCTTGGATTTTACCCCAACGGGTACCACAGAGCTTGGAATGTAACATTCCATGCCCTGGAGTACCACATCAGCTATGAAAAGCGCATAAGCGTCGGGATCAGCTGAGGAGAAACAAATTGCGCCTCCACTGCAAAGACAGGGCCAACTTCACCCACATGATGCCACCTTACAAATAAAGTTTCTTCGAATGCGATATTTTGGATCAATATAAGCAGGACAAATCTATAACAATCCAGACCAACCACCAGAACTTCCTAATTTATTTTTACGAAATTAGTGAGAATATTATTTTTTTCGAACGCGATATTTTGGAACAATATAGAACGAACCTAGAACAACCACCAGAATCGCGATACCTTATAAAAGTGCGGTGCCAACTTCCTGTACATTACTTATTTATATACGACCGTTTACTTTAGCGCTTTTAAATCTCACAGGTAGAAACACTGACGCAATTAGATAGTTAGGTACAATATAGTACTGATTGAAAACTGACTTTGAAAATTCTTATCTCAGTAGTTTCGGAGGGAATGGTCAACTTTCGCTTTTAATTTTCATTCTTTCTTGAATAATTTTAAAATTATCAAATAATAAAATATATTTGCGATCCTTACAACAAGCCCTTTCATTTGACATGCCACAAGTGACACGACATGATACAGTTTACAAAACAGTTTTTTTTAAATTATGATTTCATGATTTTTTTTTTAAATAAATACCTTCGTCTTTGGGTCCCAAAAAAAGATCTTGAGCACCAAATTTAAACTTATTTTGGTCCAGTAGTTTCGGAGTAGCTTGTTTTTAGGGTTCCGACACAGAAAAAATCAAAAACCGAACCATTATAGGATCACTCACGTCGTCACGAAATTATTATTTTTAGGGTTCCGTACGAAAAACGGAACCCTTAAAGGATCACTCGTGCTTCTGGGCAGCCGCCGTTCACAGCCAGTTTACTTCGAAACTACTGGTCCAAATGAGTGATACTTTTTTGTGACTCAAAGGCGAAGGTATATTATAAAGTAAACAACTAAATTTTGAAAAAAAAATTAACGAGATCAAAATTAAACAAGAACTGTTTTGCAAAAAATCTCGTGTAGCATGTCAAATATAATCGAAATTTTACTAACAAAAAATAACTGACTTCAAAATAACTCAAAAACTACTAGTCAGATCTCGCTCATATTTATGTGAGGCCACACGACAAGCACCAGCTTTCGACTAAAAAAGAATCATCAAAATCGGTTCACCCAGTCGAAAGTGCTGAGGTAACAAACATAAAACAGTCGAATTGAATACCTCCTCCAAATCAAATCAAATCAAAATCAAATGTTTTTATTCAAAATTGGTTTGGTTTACAAACACTTTTTGAAAGTCATGCAAGTTATGCCAATGCTTCAGACAAGGCCCTACTGTGAGAGGGCCCTGGAGAAGAAGCAGCAAGAAACTACCGAGTTGGTTTTTTTCCTGCTCACAGTTACAGATAGCACTTATCATCTACTACAATCTATATTCATAAAACTCATGTCCAAGCAGTCTTGTCTTTAAAATAATCATCTAATTTGTAATATCCTTTCGTCATAAGAATGCTTTTAATATGAGTTTTAAATTTAAGGTAAGGCATTTCTGTAAATTTCGATGGAATCTTATTATAAATCTTTACACATGTACCCATGAACGAGCCACCAGTTTTACATAGTCTAAAATTTGGTACAATCAGTTTAGCCTTGTTCCTCGTATTAATATTGTGGATGTCACTCTTCTTAAGAAAACTATCGTAATATTTCTTAACATACAAAACATTATCCAATATATTATAATATTGTGATACCACAGTTAAAATATTAATTTCCTTAAAGAGATCCTTAAGCGAGTCCCTAGGCCTGAGGTTGTAAATGGCACGGACTGCTCTTTTCTGTAAAATAAATATAGACTCAATATCTGCAGCTGAGCCCCACAACAACAGACCATAGGACATAACACTATGAAAGTAGCTAAAATAAACTAACCGTGCTATTTCTACGTCAGTTAAGAGCCTTATTTTCTTAACCGCGTAAGCAGCTGAACTCAGTCTCCCAGACAAGGCTTCAATATGAGGACTCCATTGTAACCGTGAATCTATAGTAAGGCCAAGGAATTTTGTGGAATTTACAAGGTCAAGTACTTTCCTCCTTTTTTGAAGTCGGTAAAAAGGGCTTGTTGTCAGGATCTCAAATAATATATTTTAGTTATAGTTCTACAATGGAAAGTTTTAAAATTATTCAAGAACGAATGAAAATTAAAGCCAAAAATTGACCATCCCCCCCTATCTCCGAAACTACTGACGCTTGAATTAAAAAAAATACAGAGTTCTTTACTTAAATATTACAGGAAAAATAAGTCAATGGTCTTAAAAAAAACAGCAAAAATAATTAAAATAGGAAAATAACCGTAAATACATAATCAAGGTACGAAACCCTCTTGTCAAGTTTATTTTATTATAGTTCTGCAATAGATACTAATTTATATTCTTTTAACTGTCTGCAAAAAAAAAAAATTGTCACGTGAAAACTAGGGGGGGAGGGGGGGGTCTTCTCATATACCACGGTTGGTCACCGAGGGGGGGGAGGGGGGTAAAAAATGGTTAAAAATGTGTCACGTGGTTTGGGAACGTTCCCTTATAAATGTACACAAGTAACAAATGTAACAAATAAAAAAAAGAAGATGTAAAGATTTATTTGTCACAAAAAACAGTTTCACAATTTAAATGATCGTAAACATCGACAATAGTATTAAACTGTCGCCGCTATTTACGCCCACCTCGGAGAAGCAAGGAATACAAAAAATACCTTAAATGTATTACAATAATGACTTAAGTAAGTGTGTGAGTGTTCATGTGTGTTTGTGTGTGTGTGTTCATGTGTGTTTGTGGGTGTGTGTGTGTGTTTGTGTGTGTGTGTGTGTGTGTGTGTGTGTGTGTGTGTGTGTGTGTGTGTGTGTGTGTTTGTTATTGCGTGTGTTTACAAGAAAAAATACTAATGATATGAAATAAATGTATCTACGTAACTTTGATCATTTAGGTACGCTAGTTACTATCGTTTAGGTTCAGGAAACAAACATCAGTGCAGTGTATTGGTTTAGTGTTGCGTATGTTAAACTGTAAAAATGTAAAGTAACCCCTTCACACTTACGGTTGAATTGTGACCGCGGGGCGGGTCTCTAGTTTATACTCGTAAATTGTAAATAATACATGGTCAGATAAAGTCACTCAACTCGTGTTAACCAAGCAATTACTTTTAAAGTGCAAAAATATTAATGTGCTTTTGATTACTCCAATCTCTCTAGCTACTTTATATTTGTAACTGAAATTATAGTAATCTAAAGTAAACTTTCAACAAATGTGAAATTGTGCACGTCGCTTGAATATGAATGTTCCACTATCAAAGGGCGCAAGAACCCTCAGTCACGTAAAATGTGCTATCGACGGTAACTGGTACCGGTATAATCATGTTATGGTTACATTGCTAAATGATACAATGAAAATGATGACAGGATGGTCTTGCTGTAATTTGTAATAATCAGAACGTGCGATCTTCTAGAAAACTGGCCAGATTACTTAAAAAGCGAATAATATATTGGTCTTAGGATGAAGCTAGCAATAAATTATTCATATCAAGATAATAACGTCGGATTGTTAGGAACGGGGCGGTGGCCTTATGTAATTTCATTTCTATGAATAGAATCCTGGAGTGGCACCTACGGATGGCAAGTGAGGCGTTGCTATTGGTCCGCGCCGTGGGTAGACTGGGCAGGCTCGCGTTGGTGCCGTGAAAGTTGATTTGCACGGCACGCGGCTGCGGCTGTCCCCCTACTAAAGAGCACAAAGGCGTTCATGTTACATTCACTTTCCAAGTTTCCACTGCTGTTGCATTTATCCTTTACTATATATCTAGACATTCAGCTTGGTGAAACGTCTCAAAGTAGGTTAAGGTATAGATAGACCAAAACAACTTAGATTTAGAGTTGGCAGTAGAGCGTTCTTTCTCTTCTAGTGTGAATATTTTTTTAGATGTATTTTGCTTTTCCCAATAGACTATCAGAGATAGAACAACGAATAGAATAAAAAACTATGCTCGAGTTTTGAAAAATATATGAATTAATTTAAAGCTGGCCATACTCGATCAAGTTTACTTGTCAAGTTTGCAGCGGACTTGATGCGGCATCCTGTAAAATTGACGGTGTATGGCCTTCTGGCTATACATAATTATAGCAAAACTCATGCAAAGTGGATGCCGCATCAAGTGCGCTGCAAACTTGACAAGAAAACTTGATCGTGTATGGCCAGCTCTAGACTCTTAAAATTCATAATAATTATAATAATACAGTGCTTATACATTAATAGCATAATGATATTGTTCCGACTAGGCGGAAAGAACGATATTGATATTATTATTATAATATAATTACAATAAAAACACTCATGTACAAGGAAATAGAGCGAAACACTGAATATTTGTTAATTCCAGTGGCTTCAAAAATATTTGTATTTATCTTTAATCTCGTCTCTATGAACGTCTTGGTATGTATATCGTTGTTAAGAATTGTAATTATTGTTATTAATTAATTGTAATTAATTTTTATTGTAATGATACGCAACTGATTACATGCTTTCAGGAAATATATTCATACAGTAAAATCAGCATACTCAGGAGTTAGGGCATACGCAAAGCGTAAACAAGCATTAGAAGCACCAGTAGATTGGTAACCAGCATTCAGTCTGTCTATAGAGAAGGATGTCCAGTGGTCCAAAGCACGTCTAAACCCATGTGGAGCAGGTGCTTTATACCAGGGTTGCAATAGGTATTGCAACTTTCCTCTTAGGAACAGAAATGCTTTGTCTTGCACAATTAGTACGCCCTTGTTAAATTTTCCACGTCGCTTTTCCTTGATGACTTCTTTAAATTTTCTTAATATTGACACAGTACCTACTGTTATGTCACTTTTCACCTTTCACAATCCCAAAAATAGTATCAATCAAGTTATATGATTGCGGAATCGTGAAAGAGCTAGTAGAATTCTATCGATTAGATGTATTTAGGGCGCATTCATTTTGGCGCCCAATTCGTGCCCAAATGGCGCCCAACTCGTGCCCAAATGGTGCCCACTGAAACAACAAATATAATGGGTTATATTTTGTAGCATAATAATTATACAATACATTGAATTTCAGACCCAGCACCAGCACGTTCCAATTGCAAATACCACCACGTGACTGCGAACACGTGTTCAACAAAACCGTTCACCGCGAAAACACTGCCATTGTTCCCGTGATTTCAAAACGCACCTAGAACGTAACAACGACAGTTCATTTAACGTGCTTCAATGTGACGTGGAAAACGTTATGCATCTTTAAGCGTCTACTGGATTAAGGAAACCAAATCATAGATTTTGTAAATCTCCAGCATCGTTTTATGTTTTATTTGATCGATGGAGGCGGGGCTTAGACCAAAGGAGCGAATGCTCATTCTGTCACAATCTATCAAATTTTGTTTGTTACCAGAAATAAACAGTCAAATGATTGTAATTATGGAAAGTTCTTCTTGGCGCAGCTAATTTTCATATCGTCATTAATATAATTCTCTCGGCCAACAATGATAAAAATAGCTCTGCGTAGTCCCGCATACGTCCAAGTCATTTTTCACATCAAAAAGTGGTTCGCGTTGTGAAGAAGTCTTCAGAAAGCTCGAGAATGATTTGATAATATTTTCTGTTATTGAAAAACCTTAACAAATTGTCCGAGTTAATTAGAGTTGGTCGAGGCTACTTAAAATGTAATTTCGTATATTTTCGTATGTTTAGTATACATCGTAAGTAGTATATTGATCATCGTTAGTGAGTATAAAAAAAGCAAATCCCACCTAGCTATGCAATATTTGAGTGTGCCGAACCGCCGAATGTTCCTAGTGTAAAGCCATTGTCGGTAATTGCATTGTGTAAATGTCGCAGGTCGCGCCCTTTGATGTTGCTACTTGACCTTTTTCCATGTTCAGCGTACAGCTAATGGAATTCTTTCACTTCTCAACGAGACTCATCATAAATTTAGTGAGATAATTTATTAATTGACTTTTTGTCTTTGACAATACGTTCTCGTGCTGTGAGAATCAGCCGTTTCATCTTTCGCGTGTATTTTAAATAAAAACAAAGTATGAGTCCACTTTGCATGTTAAATAGACGCTAAAAATGAAAAACACGTTGGCCTATATTTATTTTACTACATCGTCTTAACAATTGCTTCCGAGAATTTTGTAAGAACACCTTGGGGTAATCTTCCTTATTTGAATAAATAAGGTGTTAAGTTCCTTTGCTTCGTATATCCTAATTATCGTTATTAGGAGCACCTACCTAAAGCAGGTAGGTAGAGTATAATTGCTCTCGATCCTAAAACGATGAATTTTTATCTGTAAAGATATCATATTACTTAATTACAATAAGTTTTTGATACAATTTTTTTTTCTTCGAGTACTCCAATTAGAATTCTTCATTTAGACATTTAGAATCCTTGACTTCTGACCAAAGTTTCTCGGATTTTATAAAAAATAGTCAATTAAGTGACACAAAAAAGATTATTTGGTTTACTTGTTCAGGTAAACGGCATCATAGGACGAACGGGAGAAAATCTCAAATATCTTTGTTTTTTGGTCAGATGTGAAAACTAATAAGTGCCTTCGTCCAGGTAAGAATCCATACATTTTTTTTAATTCGTTAAAACTACGATTGTGGTTATCAATCAAATAATTTGTACTTGTTTTGAGGGTAGATCTAAAGTAGCACACTACCTTTTATATTATATTCCTACCTACCAATATAATAACGTTTAATTGGACGCCTCTAGATACGAGTTAATTATTATTCATGTCATTAAAGTGTACCTACTTCCTGCACATAATTAAAGCGTAGGTATTTGTTATTTTTAAATCCTTGTACCAATTTATTAAAGAGTAGTTGATTACACAATCAAATATTAAATGACAAACAGATAATAGCTCAAATTTAATCTTTCTGCTAATATTAGTATTGAAGCGGTGCAATGCAATGGCTACTGCTAGAACATTCGCCACATTGCCCTCATTTGAACAGTCTGGCCACGCCGTTTACGCTGAAAAAATTAGTCTCTTCTCTTGTTACGTTCTCCAGAGTAAACCTGCGTTCTGATAATAGCCGTCTCGATGTGTAATTTGACCTTCATGAGTTAGTCGAGAGATCGGTTGATTATTGTTCGATGCGTAGGTAGTTAGCGCATAATTACTTGTTTAGTCTCGCTTCTAGTACGTACGCGTTCTTGGTTTCCAAGTTATGAAGTTCTGCGTACAACTGCCCTGAAGTTTTAACACGGCAGATTGTGTACCTGAACATGTAGCGTGTGTCGACGTGCGGGGTATGTCTGGGTGGTACTCTAGCACTGTAGTGTCTGTAGTCTGTAGCGACGATGACGCCAGCGCCCCTGCCACCGCCGACGCTCGTGACGTAGTCGCGGTCGCTAATGGCGCGAGCCGCGGGCGACGAGGCGAAGCGCCACCGCCGCCGCGCCGCCACACGGCCCACACGCCACGCCAGCCGCCAGTCTCTGCACGGCCGCGGCACGGACAGTGTCGACCCGCTGCGATGTAAACGCCCAACTGTTTTCTCTGTCTACTACGACAGCTTCTGTTTCGCGAGTGCGCGAGTGTTTCGTTTTTTTTTCTGCAGAACGTTTTATTATTAACTTTTGTGTTCCGCTGTCGTATTCCATTGCACCAGAAACACGTAAGTTTTTGTGTCACGGTTATCCTCCCGTGTCCCAAAAGATAAATAGTTTATTTACGAATACTTCAATGCTGTGCCTGCACGACGAAAGTAGAATTTCGGGTATTAAAGAAAAGTTTATTGGATGTTATGGTCAACGAACTTCGCCAGACAAGTCATGTGGGCGTAAACTTCAACACGTAATGGAAATATGTGTTCATGAAAATATGTTAAGGTGGCAACTGTTTGTACTCACAATTCGTCGGATTGTTATTGGCTGGACGCTTATTATATCTTATCAAAGTATATCATTATTCCACATTGTACTATAGAAAGCGGTCGACCGCGTATTTTGCGGCTTGTGGCTGACGTCGCGAGCTCAATACATTTTCACTGGCATATATTATTATGTTCTTTGATTTTCCTTGTTTTATCCATTGATCCTAAATATAGATGAAATATACAAAATGTTATAAATTTCAAACAAAATATTCAGCAAGTTTTAAATTTTGGGCCTAACTTTCATGATATGCATATAGAATTTTAAATACAACAAAAACATTCATTTTTAAATTATTTACGTATAGAGGCTGTACAATAGATCACTTATCATATCGAAGGGAACGATAAATATCTGATTTATTTCGTATTAATTAATATAATGCACTTACGTTAATTGCTTGGTCGGTCAATTTTAGACTGGGTGCGGCATAAGCCATCAGGCTATCCTGAAAGGTCACGCTAAATAATGATTAGCTTGGCTGAGGCTTTAAACTAAAAAGCTTCTATTCCGATATTTAAAGACTACTACTATGGGACATTAACATTTTAATGTCTTAATTTAACACTATCTGGTGCGACGACCGATCACATTCATGTCATTGCCAATGTCAATGTACCACGGTCAAACACGATAATAGTAGCAATAGTTTGTTTAAACAAAATCTGTGCAAATTTAAGCAGTTTGTTTGTTTTCAAATTGATATTATACTATGGAGAACTCTTATGGACATACTTTTTTTTGTTTTTCTTTTCAAAATTTTATGAGCATGCAAAATTTTTGTCCTTTAAAACAGACTCAGACCCTGGAAATCAGAATTTGTTTAATTATGTTGTAAATACGTTGTTGGGTCACAAAACTTACATGTGTTTAATATGACAATTACTTCCGTCCGGTTAATTTGGGGCTTGACCAGATAGATAAATGATCGAGAAAATGCAATGATTGCAATTAAATATAGAAATTCTTGATTTTTTTTGACTGACCGACGCCAAAGTTTGACGGGAGTAAACACATTCTGTTTATTTTTGGAGTGACTTCTGTATATGCGTGCCTATATACTGTGACGGGAATACACATGTACCCACATGTGATTATTTTATCAATGTCTGAAATCTTCAGTCTTGCCATGTACAGGGTAAATTTTTCAAGTGGGCGTGGATGGCCAAATTCGAAACTATGAGGAATAGCGAAAAGTGGTCAAAGGAACATGGAAATGAACTTCACGTATTAATATCAGAAGGGTGCAGCAAGTGGTTATTATCCACTTATTGTAATTTGCACATTAACTTCATTGTACTTTTTAATAATGCAACAGATACAAAAAGAACAGCAGATTGGTCACGCGACTGACGGTGATTGTGTAATCCATGTCAATCTGCTACTCAAAAATATTGATACGTTGTCAAAAAAAAAAACAGTATCTTAAACAACGTTCAAAACATTTAACGATTGTTTCTAGAACGATGGTAGCAAGTCACAAATACTGAGACGAGATAAATCTGATTGGTACTGGGTATAAAACAGTGACCTCGTACAAGGTCTGGCGTCATAGCCTTCAGCAGTGCACCCTCCTGTACACGAGTAGGGGAGGTTGCCTTGGATTCAGGGACGAAGTGACCCCCTTACTCTAACGGATCGGGCCTAAGGGCCCAGTTGCATTGTTTTACAATTAGAATATTCTGAGCAAATAAAGCCTTTATATATGATTTTGACGTTACTTTTGATTTATATGTTCCGTGACATCTAATATGTACCTTGCTCGTGACAGTTCAATTTGTTTAAGTATTATTATGTTTATATACTCGTAATTCAAAATATTTCCGTTTCATCTTAACACGCGTTTTGCGACGTGACTTAATATGCAGATTCTATACTGTGGTTTTCTACCTACAATGTTGCCTTTACCTTCACTAATAATAATAGAGATAAGCCATGCACTAGACTTCCATTGTGTCTCGTAATCACTGTAGGCTATTTTGTTGAAACCGATATTACTCCAGAATTTCATTTCAAAATTGCAGTTACAATAAGTAATCATTTTTCTACGGCTGATACTTTCCTGTAGATAAACAGTAAAACTATAAATGTACTTACAGATAATTTTATTCATAGAAATAGGTCATGTATTTTTAACCTCCTTGTTATATTGTTACTTACAAGTTGCAACGTTATATCTGCATGCCCTTCCTAGAGGTAGGTATTACGATATACGATATTAGCGTTTCAACGTTATATTGTTACTGAAACGCAAATGATTCCTTTATTGCGGTTCATGTTGGCCTTCGTGGTGTACGCTTCGTTTATAACGCGCGTTATCCATCGGAGTCTAGCTATTCGAAATTCGAATTTCCTAACATTGCTGTCAATTGCCAGACGTAGCTGTTTCTATTGTTAGAACAATAACATCCGTAGTGACACTGCGTGCCCTTGTGTGACGATAAACAATGTTCTTTACAATGTAGTGAAATTTAGAAAGTGTGTACACACACACCCACTTATTGTCACTTGCCAGACTTGCGATAGCTGATAGCTTCTTCTCAGTCTCATTCTCATCTGAACCAGCAAATTGCTGAATTTAGAATTTCCTGTTTCATAATTTCCTAAAGTCCAGACGATTCACTGGGGAGGACAAAATAATCGTTAGTTTTATCTGTCTGTTCACATGTGTGGGGGAAGTCTGGAGTTTATCGACCGTCTAGTCTGCATTTGAACGAGCTTTGGTCTAAAGGTCGTACCGAGTCATTCCTTTAATACAACTCCTTGTAGGAAGAATTATATGTAATATGATCATAATTTGATTTTCCTGCGACACAGTACAGTATTTCTCAGAAACGCTTCGTTTATTAAATTGTTCCATTTTTAGCCCAAACAACAGTTCCAAGATAGATTATGCACTGGAATTCTGGATTATGGTTCAAATGTGGTTTAAATGATTGGTTTTGAATTTTGTAAATGAGCTAAAAAGGTTCAGAATAAACCTGTTTGTAAGATGGCTCCCGAATTTTTTGTGTTTATATGATCTCAAAATAAATCCTTCTTTTCTTTGCTACAAAATTTTGTCTTTGGACGCACTTCTATAAATTCACATTTAGTAAAAAATTTAACGACCTTACCTTTATAGATTGAATGAGATTAAAGGTCGATCCATACATAACGTGGACGAGACAGGGACGGGGCATAAATATACGTGCGTGCCCCGTTCCCGTCCCGTGCGTGTCTCCGTGGCATATGCACTATCGTTTACATTTTTTATGAAACGATGTTTCCAAAACTTCAAGTCCTGTTCCATCCCCGTCCCCTCCACGTTGCGTATGCATCGACCTTAAAACGTAGTAATGAAATCATTTTATGAGAATTCATAGTTACGTGGGATTGAGCTCACCTTGGCAAGCGCTCAAGTCTGAGAGTCGTCTCTCCTGAAATACAGTTTTAAGAAAATTTGACATTTCAAAATATTTATCCGCCAATCGAT
The DNA here is from genome assembly GCA_951805285.1 of Thymelicus acteon. Taxonomy (NCBI): domain Eukaryota; kingdom Metazoa; phylum Arthropoda; class Insecta; order Lepidoptera; family Hesperiidae; genus Thymelicus; species Thymelicus acteon. The sequence continues at coordinate 4,884,620 of OX638213.1, read as the reverse complement.
CGAAGCAACATGTCGAGCCGAAGCCAATGTTTTGCATCAAGATTGTACCGACCAATGCATATGTAAACACGACGAAGTAAATCCCACGCTGATGTTGAAGCTGCCAAAAATTGTGGCGTCATTTGAAGCCATTCCCACAACGTTTTCGTAAATCTGTAGCATATGGAGAAAACAAACAGTAAATAGTCTATTGTCCTCAAGCTCGTGTCGAGTCGAGTTTAATTTCAACGTCTCTGCCAGTCCCCGGCAAATGTGACTGTTTTGTGCATTTGGCGTTCTGCTTCGAGGCAAACGAGTATTGAGGTCCTCTCGAGAAGTAAAAATATTTATTTTGGCAAATAGCCGTGCGCAAGTCTTGTATCTTATCATTACATTTACTTGAAAATACTATATTCGCAACGTCTGGGCCGAAATATACGCACTCATTTTCTCATGGATATTTGGGTTACCACAGTAAAGAAATCTAAATTTCTATATTGTGGCCATACTGATACAATCATATACGTAAATTTCTCGCTCATGATAATTCGCCTTATCACTTGGCAAACAATCGTAATCTATAATGGGTGTAAACAAAGATGTTCCCATTGCAGTAATTTATTACGTGCTCGTCATTAGGGCTTCGAGAACTAATTAAGATTGAACCGCGTAATCAAACAAGCTACGGTGAATCATTAGTCGTCCATTGTTGTTTCAGTTGAGCACCTCTTCTGTGGCGACATTGATGGAGTTCCGCTTGGACAGTGCGGAGTACTGCCAGGCACAACACAAATAAACTGGAGGGCGTTTCGTGCGAGCGAACTGGACCCATGCTGCCGGGCGCGCGCGTTGACTGTACGCACCCAGCGCACTGCACGACATTCACCCACCCCCAGGTAAATTAACATATTTTGTATCAACATACATACGTACGTAATAATTGCTTAGTCATGTCCATCTTGTATGTTTCTCAACGGCCCTTTTTGCGTGAAACAGCCAGATGCATTGTTATGGATTACAACGAATATAGGAATGTTTCGTAACATTTTTGCCATTTCAAAATTTTTGCACATTGTAGCTAAAGTAAATTAATGTGGTTGATAAGAATGCAAATGACACTCCTTAGATGACGCAATGTTTGTGCTCCCATGGCGAATTATCCTTCCAGATAAGTATTTATCCAAATGCACACAAAACAGTGTTGTTACGTGTTGTTTACAATTCTGTTATCGCATTGGTGTGTACATAAAGACAAGAGCAGTGATGTGAACGCGCTAACAAGTGACGCGCCGTTGGCAATGGATCAGTAGTTCGCGTATATCGCTACTTCTGAAGAGTCTCACATGATCTAAACTTCGCTTCATAGTTCGTCTATTTTCAACGCTAAATGCTAATTCTATTTTTGATGGCGAAGTTTTTACTCCCCTTAACACTTCACTCATTGGACGCAGGCTCACCGCGAACATTTATTGCATCTTAAATAAAAAATAATTTTGTTTTGTTTTGTTTTGTTTCAGTTACCATAGATTCGGATTCCACACAAAATTGGAGCATATCATTGAGTCACCGAAGTTGCGGTAGAAAGTGTAAACTTATGTTTATCGCATAATTTCATATAATTTTATCCCCCAATTCGGTACTTTTGTTTATTTGTTTTCGAATGTGCTCAAGTGGCTGAAAGCGACATCCATGCGGGTGGTTCTAATTATATAATAGGACCCTTTTTAAACAAAAGCCAAGAAACTGAAGTGTGTTGTGTGGAAATAGAGTGACAATTTGTCTGTTAAAACCTGACGGATCGCTACACCGTTCTCCGACGCGTGTGAAGTGAAGTTACCAGACCTAGTTTTGCGTGAGAAGCTTTCCAACCTATTCACCATGAAGCAGAAGGACATCAGGCCGGCCCCGTCTCTCATCGAGTACAAGAACATGCGCTTCCTCATCACTGACCGACCATCCGATGTCACGATACAATCTTACTTGCAGGTATGTATCTAATCTCTTTAGAGTGTATGGTCTACTATCCACGGTGACTTTGACGAACGCATTCAAGCTACATAATGAAAAATAGGCATAGTCAAACGCGACGTTGCCTCTCTGAGGATACATTTCGTACTTTTTCCACGCAAGATGCAAGCAAGCGTTAATTGACGGTAGCATGCGTATTACGTGCAGTTTACGTGGACAGTGGGCTTTATACTATATTCTTTGATTAACAAAAACAACTCTTCATTTTTCTCTTCTGTATCAAGGAGTTACTGCACATTAATATCTCCCTAATATTCCTGTACTTGCTTCTTGAAAGTAGCCATGTTTTTACAAGAGTTCTACAGACCAATATAAAGGTTGTGTCATAATTTGTTTAAAGTTCAACGCGAACGCGCAATGCGCGACGAGCAAACAAACAGTTGAAATGTATTGAAGTGTCCTTCGTTAAAAAAAACGCACGTAGAGTGCGCTGCGGCGCGGCGCGATTTGACGCGAACGCGATCAGTCGATTTTGATATTTAAGCGCGAACTTCAGCGACGCGATGGCTGTGAAGGGACAATTCGCGCGCACGTAGGACAGAATCGCCGCATCGCACTGAATTCGTAACCGATCGCATTTGCGTTCGGCGTTCGGTCGCCCACGTAGGACACGGTGTTATATTCGAATTACAAAATTCAGCAATTCAACTACTTCCACAGGTTATAAACTTTATATTCCAACTAGCTATTGCCCGCGGCTTCGCTCGCGGTGGATTGGTTCCAAAACGAAATTTTTAATTAATTAATTTATAGAACCATATTACATATTAGATGATGCCCGTGGCTTCGCGCGCGTGGATATCGATTTTTTGCAAATCCGCGGGAACCTTGAACTTTCCCGGGAAAAGTAGCCTATGTGTTAATCCAGGGTATAGGCTATCTCCGTTCCAAATTTCAGCTAAATCGGTTTAGAATTTTGGCGTGATTGAAGAACAAACATCCAAACATCTTCACAAACTCACATTTTATAATATTGAAATAATAGGATGCACAAAAAAATATGTAGGTATTTGAGATATTACAATTTTGTGCCGTCTTTGTCATTGCGCGAGTTAAATTCTATGTGGGCGAGACTAGCTTCTATATCCAGCCATGTGTGTGTTTCGTCTATTAAGCAAAGTATTATTAATATTATGTTATGTCTCTGTAGTTCAGTCGCAATTACCTATGTTGTGTTCAAAAATGTGAATTACAAAGTGAAGAGCTCTCTAATAATGGAAAGTAAACGTTTTATGCTGTTGCACTTCCCTGATATTTTATAATGACTTTATTCAATACGAGTAACCGCCCTCGCTTCGCTTCGGTTTTCTTATTTTTTTACAACTTATTGGAGTTTTATTAAGAATCCCTATTTTTTTTGAAAATATAATATAGCCTATGTTACTCGGGGATAGTGTAGCTTCTCAACAGTGAAAGAATTTTTGAAATCGGTTCAGTAGTTTCGGAGCCTATTCAATGCAAACAAAAAATCAAATCTTTCCTCTTTATATATTAGTATAGATTACAAGAGCGATTTCGTTCCTGACAACATTTTTTGTCAGTAACCCCGTAAAAAATGTTGCTAATAGCAATGATATAATGTAAAAAAACAGGTAGATATGTCACTAGCGCGCTGACGATGAAGAGCGTAAGAACAGGCAATTGACCATTCTGCTCGTAGTCGCTCTGTCAATACAAGACGATACGTACGCTTTTGTTGTTAACCTGAAGTGCTTGACATTTGACATACAGCGTTAAAATGCCTTCGTGTATTATACCAATGTGATTGGTGTATTGAAACAAAAAATAAACGTGTGTGTTGTAGCCTTTTCGGAACAGATTTTTTTGGTTGATTTGTAAGTGTATAACGTATCTATATTTTTTAAATATCATTGGCTAATAGTACGTAATTTTTGTAACATCTCTATGTTGATATTTTATATTATAAATGCTTTTGTGGTTAAGAAACATCAAATTCGTTTGTATATACTAGATTCGTTGTTAATACTAGATTTTTTTTTGTTTCCATTAAATTTTTCTACGTGGAAACATAAATACTATTGACTACCTTTTTGGCTGTTTATCTATTCTTAAAAATATAGCTCTAAAGTTTAAATGTACATCAGTGTATAGTTATTTTATTCTAAATATATTTTATCCTAACAAATGTTGTACGAGTCAAGGGACTTTTTGAAACGGTCGTTTTATGTTTAAATCTTTACAGGAATGTTTTTGTTCCTCCTGACATGGTGAATAAGCGATTAGGACGGGGGAGACTCTTTGTGTAGCTTTAACAATACATTACGTTCTTACAATAAATATCTGGTTCTAATTGTTTGCCTCACTTTCAATTAATAAAATCAAGTATTTACATACGAAATAATTTCATGACTTGGCGGCTGATTAATGTTGGAAGGGAATGAGACCAATTTGTCCAGTGCATTACTTGACATGTTAAACCTTAAATTCCTATGGAGAATAAAATATATTATGTACTATAGATGTGAATAAACAAATGCAGTATAAATGCTCGCTTGAAGATGTTTTATGTTTAGTTTAAATCGAATTCTCGGAATTTGTTATCAGTAATTGAACGCTAATTGAGCTCCAGACGTAATTAACTACGGTAGAGTTAATCACAAATTTTCCCCTTATATTTACGTGTTATCAGATACTTTTTATGTTATAATATACTGTTCCTATAAAATTCAAGAATACTAAATGAATTCTGTTATGAATGTATTGGTATAAATTTATAAACAGAGATTCTATACCCATTCATAATAACTAGTTAATTATATGCATCTAATAACTGTATTATGGTTGAGAGAAAGGTCAGTGACGATTTATGTATTTAATTAATGTTATCTGCAAGTTAAATATTATTTATTGGCGCAGCTAAGTTTTCTGTTTCAACAACTTTCATATTTTACGATGATACGATATTATATGTATTTACTGTAGTGAATCTTGTTGACAGTGATAATGATAACTGTTATCAGCTAATAGGTATTCATTGACCTTATGGAGTTATTTGATTTTGTTTGTAATATAGGTAATATGACAATAATATTTTCCATGGAAAGATTATGGAGCAAATAGACCGTTTTGAAGCTAGTCAAACAATAATTTCAGCTGCTAATATAAATATCGCGTGTGCAGTGGTCCCAGACGGGGACATCTCTCGGTTGTTAAATTCAGATTTTCTATTTATAACCAGGCCTTGAATTATACTGCTTTTGCTCATTATGGTAGAATGGATGTAATAAAATGAAACAAAACTTGTTAATTTCCTTTCTGTTGCGGATGTTATGTATCTTAATGACAATGCTGCATTATATTAACGCAAAACTTTAAGAGAGATTTACATTTAAAATGTTTTTTTTTATGTAATCGAAGTAGCCGATGAGCTACCGCAAACAATAATAGAACTGCAGTAGACGAGTATCATCTTACCAGTAGTCCTACCTACTGGTCCATTACCCTATTTTTTGTTGTTAGCTTGTTAGCAATAGAACCTACAACTAATACAAAAGTCTAGTCATTAGAATTATAATGTCTTGGTATTATAACTATTCGCTTACATGAAAATTAGATGAATTAGAGTTACAGTCTACACATGGATGGATACAATGAAATTAAAAAAAATTTGATACGTTATGCCCTTACAAATCAACCAAAAAATCTTTTCCGAAAATAGCTACAACACACACGCTCGTTTATCTTTTGTTTCAATACACCAATCACATTGGTATAATACAGGAAGGCATTTTAACGCTGTATGTCAAATGTCAAGCACTTCTGACAACAACAAATGCGTGCGTATCGTCTTGTATTGACAGAGCGACTACGAGCAGAAAGGTCAATTGCCTGTTCTTACGCTCGTCATAGTCGGCGCGCTAGTGACATATCTATGTCTTTTTACAGTATAATATCATTGGATGGGTATTAATAAAATTTTCGTTTATGATTATGTGTAAACTATTAGCAATGTTCTTCAGTATATAAAAAAAGTTTTTATAATAGTATATAATTGAATAAGGAATCAATAGAGACCTCAAATCTGGTTCCTGCTTATCCTACTATATCAAAAAGAACCCTTACAAGTTGCACGCCCATTCTAGAATGCCTTGAAAGCTCGACATACGAGGCGGGGCTTAAGTCGCACATAAATAACGAGGACTTAATACAAAATGATGTATCTGCTTCAGATTTCCCCACACAAATTACCTACGTGGTCTCATAAATAAGCTACAATGTACAAAACGTGTTATGTTGCAGGAACTGAGGAAGCACAACGTGTGCACGGTGGTTCGCGTGTGCGAGCCGAGCTACGACACGGCGCCGCTGAAGGCGGAGGGGATCGAAGTGCGCGACCTCGCGTACGACGATGGAACGTTCCCGCCGGCCAACGTCGTCGACGAATGGTTCGAGATCCTGCGCGACAAGTAAGATGATGCGAGATTCTAGAAGTTAGCGGACTTGTATGTGAACTTCAGCTTATACTACAAGATTCTATATGAGACTTGTGTAATTTCAGGCGGCTCGTCTGGTTTTCTTTCAGCTGTTTACGTAGACTAGCCACCTCAAGTCAAGTGGTTACCGTCGCTTAATTAACATGTATAGCACCCACAGTAGTTGAGCCGTCTCATCGTACCTCAAGGGTACGTCGTGTCCCCGCTCGTTTACTAGATTAGTTCAACGTTCGCAGCACTAGAGTGACAGCACATCCCTAATCCTACAGAGTAAGATTTCGAGTGTGACGTACACGGCGTAAATGCGAGTTGCGCGCGCTTTTCGTATTTTTTATATTATAATAATTCCGGGACTCCTGCGCGACCCGAGCATAGTTCTGTTTACAATTCAATGGCTTTCTGTACTGAAATACACCAATAATTGCGAAAATAATCTTTTAAATCATCCATCCTTGGTCCAAGACTATACATGTTTTTTTTAGTTGTTCACGCTTGACTACAATTTCATCCATATGACTGTCCGCGTGAAACTAAAGGCCGATATGGCCAACAGCTATCTATTCGAAAAAATTGACTATCTATAGTAAACGACGGCAATGGAGTCGTGAATGATTAATCGCACTAACTTGGTTAAAGCTTAATTCACATCAATAACGCTATAAGCTAAGCTTGCGTTGACGGAAAGAAGAAAGGAAATTGACAGAAAGCAGTCGGGTTACTGGCTGTGGAAACTAGTTCTTTAATGTGCCAAATAAATTCTAAAGTTTATAAGTGGAACTTTAATCTACTTTCCGTGTATTTAGAATGCTTCATTGCGGTAAACTAAACCTTAGACGATATACTTAATTGTAAATTTCTAAATCAGCTTATTTCCTTAAACTATCCAATCGATAAAGAGTACAATAAATTACCGAGAGCCATTAAATATCGAGGAAGCAGTATGCGATAGAATCGAAACAATTTTCTTCGTTTACCTTTCCATGACACGGTACCGTCGCATAGTGATATTATATTGATGTTTACTTCAGGGTTTATTCATTTAGCTCGTAATGTAAAATTGCTTGTTCATAAATAATGAATTCAATTACTTGTTATTTTTTATTAGTAATTTTACTAAAATATGTATAAGTATTATACTTTTATCTTCAATTAAGACGCTTATCTTTATCATATCATCGTGCCTTTCATAAAATTCCTTCACAGATAAAGATAAAAATCAATGGAATTTAGTGCGTCACAGATTTTGGTTTATCTTGAGATATGAAGATGAAGGTGATTTATATTGATAGACATATCTTTACTCAAATATGTTCTGTAATCGCGTTATCACAATATCATATGGACATTTGGTTCGCAACGAGGAAAAATCAGATCTCCATATGTGCACCATAAAATATTCGCACGAGATGCGTTATTTTAGGTACGGTAAAATACTGGAAATGAAATATGAAAACGAAAGTAAAAGTTTCATAATCTTGCACAACATCAAATGGATAACGCTAACACATACATACATTGCGTTGTAAGTCCTAGCACATATCAATGTTTAATCGTATGTGTGAATTTCGTCGACATTTGTAATACGTGGTCGTAATGACAACAATCACACGACTTATCATAATTATCACTAGAGGTATAGTACCCTGTACCGGTAATCTAGGACAAATATTCGTCTCATGCCGGCAATTCACTTCGCTATTTGTGTTTGCTTTATTCGGCGAAATATTTGCCGAAAACGCAAATTAAGCAAAATACGACGATACGACCATCTAATAAAGCGAATGTTTCGCCAAATATACCATCTACACATCGCAATATTTTGCCGAATAACACGAATAACGAAGTGAAGTGCCGGCATTAAGCGATTAATTATTGCATTAAATTATAATTGAGCTGACGCTTCAGACTACGACAGAACTGACGCCTTCTACAGTTAATTGTTCTTAGTTAGTTCCATGATAGTATCATTCAACATGCACTCAATTTAGTAATAATAGAGTCTAGGGACAAAATACAGATACTTTATCGTTAAAATTAGATTTAAAAAAGCAAAGCAACAACCCATAATTGTCCCACTGCTGGGCTCGGGGTCTCCTCTCACAATGTGAGGGGTATTAGGCCATAGTCTACTACGCTGGCCAAGTGCGGATTGGTAGACGTCACACACCTTTGAGAACTTTATGGAGATGTCTCCGGTGTGCAGGTTTCCTCACGATGTTTTCCTTCACCGAAACAAGTGATAATTAACTTCTAATACGCACATATTTGAAAATTAGAGGTGCGTGCCAGGATTTGAACTCGGGCCCCTTGGTTCGGGAGACCAACGTTCTAACTGCTAGGCTATCACTGTTCTTAAATTAGATTATTAAATAAGTAACATTAAATGCAGACGACTGACTGACTTGATGCCTCAGTAAAAGCACCAACGGATGTCCTCCGACCGTACATAGCGTTATATTTGCTGGATTCCAATGCTCAGGACTGGTTAGAGTTGCTTATGCCTATGTCGAGCAGTGGACCTTCAAGCCTGATGTATAGAGCAGTGACTAAGCGTGTGTTGTGTGTTCAGGGCAGAGAACAAGCCCGATGCGGCGGTGGCGGTGCACTGCGTGGCGGGGCTCGGCCGCGCGCCCGTCATGGTCGCCATCGCGCTTATCGAGCTCGGCATGAAGTACGAGGAGGCCGTCGAGACCATCAGAGAGTGAGTCTATATCCTATGATATCTTATACATATATAAAATTCTCGTGTCACAGTGTTAAAAGTTGAACTCCTCTTTTCTGAATCTTTGTTTCTGAATCTTTGCAAGCATATCGGCTAGGGTTGAGAATCGGACATCTATTTTTCATCCCCCTACCCCTAAAAAATTTTTGGTAGAACAACGTTTGCCCGGTCAGCTAGTTGTATGTATAAAAAGATGTGGTAAAATATCTTTGCCTATATCATATTTTATGGTCTCTTCTTGGGGAGGTCTACAACATACTCATACTCCACCACGGTGTTCCAGTGAGGATTCGTGGAGGGGTTAGTGGTCAACCCAAGTGTCGAAAGTTTTTGTGGCTTACAAATAAATAAACGCTTACACACTCATACCCCCACAGTAGGTTTTACCTGTGTCGCGGGTGGCATGGACTACTACACATAACATCACAATAACACCCATGACCGGAGTACAAATATTTATCTCACGTAAATATCTGCCCCGGCCGGGAATCGAACCCGGGACCCAAACAAACACAAAGGCTTAAATAACGACAAAAACCGGGGCGAAGTCGACTATTATCTTATGATAACGCAAAGACCATTAGGTACAGTACGGCCGCTGTATCTTGGCGCGTCTGAACATAGGCTTTGCGAACTTTAGCGCATGTAAGACAGAGATGGAAACACGAACATGCTAGCGTGTGACTGAGACACAATACACCGCGTATCGAGTATTGGCGAATTATGTTACTGCGCAGCCTTCTGCGCGAAGTTCAGGCGCGCGCCAAGATACAGCGGCCGAACTGTACATGCCCTCCAAAACACTGAAGCACTCAAGAAATCTTTCTCCCTAGCGGTCGGCCAACTACCGACCACGCCCTCTGTTATTTCACTCGGAGGATCGACGAGTTAAAAGTAACCCAAGCAAGTGTCGTATATTGATATGAACGTTATTTAATTTCCAGTCAAAGGCGCGGGGCAATCAACGCGAAGCAGCTGTCCTACCTGGAGAAGTACCGGCCGAAGTCGCGCCTCAAGAAGAACGGCCACAAGAACTCGTGCTGCGTGCAGTAGCCGTCCCGGCCCTGCGCCGACAGCGAATGTAGCTCTGCTTTCACACACACACTTACACAGATGAGCATAGATAACAATCTTAGATTTTTTTTTCAACGTAGCACGTCGCCTTTTTCGACGACTTTTTTGTCCCCGGGGTTGTAATTGTAACCGAATTCCGCCGAACCCGCACGAGCCGCGAGCCGCACATTCCCTCCGTCGTCACCGACCGACCGAGAATTTGGTTATGATCTCAGTTCCTTTCCTACCGTCTTTGACGTTTTCGAGTTTTTTATGAAATTTAATCGAGAGCCTTATTGTAAGCCCACGTTCGGACGTGCGCCGCGTTGTGTATAGTGGAATACGTTACTAGAAGTGAGCCACGATTTGTGTTCATAGGTGAAACAGTTACTTGAGTACTTACTATGCTTTAAAACATAATAAATTCGATATCCATAATATGATTTCAAGTCAGTGTCATGCTTACACTCTATTATCGAATTCTTCTTATTTCTTTGTGTGGTGAAATTATGATATACTTTTTCTAAATATTATTTTCCTTTGTAGATTTATTTAATAATAATGAGACATAATAGGTGAAATTCGTAACGTTTTTGTGTTTCGTACGACTATAATTTGATGAAATAATATGTTATTGACGAAAATGTATGTTATGTGCTTTTTGTGTGATGAGGAACCCAATGTTATTATTTAAAATGTCTTCAAAACAATGTTACACAAATTAACAACCTTTGACTAGATGAAATTGAAATTGTAATTTAACGCGTATAACCTGTACACAATTATGATAAACTTGACTCAGTAAATGTTCCAATGAGAAAATAGCTCTTTGATATTATTTTTCTATTTCTAATTTTATGAAGATAATCAAAGTATATGATTGTGTAACCATGGAACAGTCACATTCATAAATAAAAATATTTATAAGCAAAGCGACCAATGTTTTATTCATCAAATTATCCAATGGAAACTTTACATTCACCTTTAAACTCTATTCTTAGTCTAAAAACTTTTAAAAGATCGAAAAACCATTTGAGGTAGACCGTTAGACACATGAGATTCGTTCATTTTGTATAGAAAATATAGATAAAAATACAAATTAACTTGCTGTAAGACAGCAAGAAGTACCTCGTACTAACATTATTCTGACAAAACGTACTGGCCAAAAAGTGTAAAATGTTACGTAAAATTTTAAAAAGTTGTAGGTATACATTTGTACACAAATTATATACAGATATATATTTTCATTTACACAATATTATGTCTACACATAAGAATAAGATGTATCAATTGATACAATTAGATCTTACAATGCAAAAACTTATCTTATTCACTTTTAAAAAATTAATCCAGATATGGTTTGCAGGAAAGCAACTTTCATTTTACTTATTTAAAATATACTTTAACACTTAGAACGAAATAAACTTACTTATACTACATACTTTCTAAACCTTACCTTATATATAAGTAAGAATAATATATGTTAATTTCAGGAGAAAATTTTTAACATCAAAGTATGTTATGTTATTTTGTACTGTGCATAGAGATTCTTATCCAAGAAAATTGTTACCAATTTCTGTTTTCAACACTTAAGAAACATAGTTCACAGCGAGCTGTTTACACTCAAAAACAAAATAGTGGGTTGGGACATGTCATTGAATTATGTGGTAAGTGGTGTTTTAAAGGTATCTAATAATAATGATAATAGCTAAAAATATCCTTAAATAACAAAAAACTCCTCATTCTGATATTAATATCTAATAATAATAATAATAATAATGTGATGATAGTTGACACATGAATAACTAACTATACTACCAGTGATCTCAAAGGCTCATTCCAACATTACTCAAACTTATTGTATGTAATAAATTCCTTCATTTGACAATTCAATAGTTAGTTAACATTTACTTAAATATTTCGATAAGAAATGAACAGCACAGTAGTAATAGACAAAGACGCAAGTTTACTTGCAATATCCGCTACTGCTGGACAAACAACTCGAATGTTTCCAATATCACAGGTAATGGCAAAAAGTATGATAAATTCTTGTCTTCAGCACTCACCGATGTTTGAAGTAGCCAGAGTATGATATTAGTATCTACAGTTACTCAACTTTGCAGCTTCGGGAGGAACTAAGCGTGTGAGGCTCGGCAATGATCGGAAACCACAACTAGTCTACAGTTCTACACTAAACACTCCGAAACGGAGTGAAATTGCGTGAGTCATTGTTCCTGTCCGCTTATTTTAATGAAGCCTTCAAGAAAACCGGCCAAATGCGTGTTATACCACGCGCGATGTAGGGTTCCGAAGGTGTAAGTTTATCGAATATTCCTCATAATCATTTATTACTTAAGCTAACCTAGCCGCAATAGTTTTTCTTGTAAATTCATCATATAACCTATTTTTATTGTGAGTTTTCCGATTTCTTTTTTGTAACCCTAAAAATGAAAAGACTTACTAAGTGCAGATACCATCGTGGACTTATCAGGTAAACGTGAATCACATAACAACACATCACAGGTACATCATCGGAAGTACTACTCCACTAACTTTGATCAACTTAGTTGTTCGTAGTAGACAGTCCGCATCACTTGGCGGGCGTATACTTGTGTACCTTCCCGCCGTAGCGCGCGACGAAGGCCGCCACGTCGAACTTGCGCTTGCAGCCGTCGTAGTTCATGTAGCGCACCTTGCCGAACACCGCGCGCTCCGCCCAGCCCTGGTCGTGCACGCCGCAGATCGACCACATGCAGCCTACACACAATACATGTCACATAAAACACATACTTGGTATAACAATATGGGTATTAAAAAAAAATTAATCGTCTTCAAAAAAGTAAACTCAAAATTATCTATACTAAAGCTACTCCGTACATCCGCACTGGAGCAGCGTGGTAGAGTGTGCTCTACAGATGCTCTAAGCCCCTTCAAGAGAACATGATCGGTAGTGGGCAATTAATGGGTTGAAGCCACAAAGCAGAAGAGTTTTTGTTTGTTTGTTTGTTTGAATGCAATAATCACTGGATGTGGTAATTGCCAATTGGATTTGAATAAACTTGTTGTGTATGATAGCCATATTCAGGAGGAAGGCTTTAAGGCGAAAAGGAGTTGCTTCAGGAGTTAGGGGTGTCCGAAGCAAAGAAAGGGTTACTAGTCAAATAATAAATTAGGGACCTACAAGTTTCTTAACGTCGGTGGTAGCAAAGCCGTCGTATATTATACGAGTACCTCAAAATAAATTATAATTCCGAATAATATATATATATATATATATATGTTACCGGATATCTGTATAATTCAGCATTCTATACAATACCTAAGCAATGTATAGAATATCTAAAACGTTCAGGTAACGTTTTGAATATTATTTATTTCATACTTAGCCCAGGCATTCTATACAATACTCCATGCGTAGTTGGTAATGTGTGTAAAAGACGGTTCTCTAAGCTGCCTTTTCGCAAAAATTGTTTGGCCGATTATCACTTGCCAACTAACGTTTCGCAGAATTTTATTTCGCCGAATAATCATTTGCCAACTTATCACAGTTTTTTTTTTAATTTCCCAACCTAACAGTTGCCAACTGTACGTTTGGTCTGCCTTTTATAATGACACTTTTCAAAAGGCCAACTTTCAAGTAGCGAATGTTTCAGTTAGAGTAATATTCATTTGGTTGTATATTTATTGTTTATAAACCTAAGTTTGTAAATTTGCGGTTCTTGTTATCTTTATTTATTTATTTATTTATTATAGGATTACCAACATAAGATACAGTTTCATCATTTGCAATACAAGTTGTTACTTATCATATTAAATCTTACAGTTCCTACAATTACAGGTAACCACAGCATGCTTTGCAAATAGTCATCTTCCGGTGACATATGCACTTTTAGGGAGAATTTAGGAGTTTTTGATACATAAAAAGGCTTCCAAACATCTCCGGCGCTGCGGGAAATGCAGCCCCTCCGCCCTTGCGTAACAAACTGCAGGCACTCCATGCTCGCCTACGCAGCTTCGGCTTTTTGGTCGCCTGCGGCGACCAGCCTCAGCCGCTTCGGCTCACATGGTGCCTGCAGTTTGTTACAGCGGGCGGGGGCTGCTCTCCCTCCGCGCCTCCGGGGTTTACATTCACTCTAGGGGTAGGGCAGACTAGTACCACGTAGGGTCGGGGTTGACTAAGTCGGTTCTGTCACCAATTTTGAAAATTCCGAAGCTGCGTAGGCGAGCAGTGTAGTGTAGGAGCCATTAGACTGCATCTCTCCTTACCATCAAGTGTGATTTCGGTCAAGCATTAATTTAAAATGTATAAAAAAATATCTATTCATGCAGGTTATAATTTGTTTTGAGTGTGTTTTTAAGTAAATTCTTAATTCCAACCTCCGTCCAAGTTGACTATACATACCCAAATCTAACTTTATTCATTACCGGTGGACCTGCAGGTATTCTGTACAGTAGTTGGGAAACGTATACATTACCTAGGCAAACTATGTAATGGTGATAATATTCATATAATTTAATACATTGCCAAAACGATCCAGGTATTATACACATTTACTAGGAATTGTGTTGAATACCAGCATTATACAGATATCCGGTAACATATATATAAAAACTTTAAGGTTTATAATATTCACTGGATGTAATAAAATTATTAGTAATCCGCTCTCCCTTTGTATCTTTGAGGCAACTCATTTGTTGGGAATAATAATAATGTAGCCTATAGCTATAGAAGTATAGAGCCTTCGTCATGAATGCGGCTATCATACCCAAAAAATTTCAAAGCGAATTTTCAAACAAACCAAAAATACCACTGACCAACATATCCACTGGGGTCCCGTCCATCGACGCTGTAGTGGTCGTTGAGGTATATCGCGTACTTGAGCGCGTCCTCAGGGCTGGGAGTCCACTCGAGGATCTTCTTGCACCAGTACATGCGCAGGAAGCCGTGCATCTTGCCTTCCTTCACCAGCTGGATCTGAGCAGAGTTCCACAGGTCGTCGTGAGTCTGAGACTTGGAGAGCTGCTCCAGAGTGTATATGTGGGAGCGTTTGTCTTTCCTGAAATGGTTAAGATAACATTTTTGAATTTTATCAAAACTTTTACTGATAACACTAAGCATCATTTATTTGCAAAAACAGAAAAAATCTGTTGACAAACCGAGTAGACAACAGTCCACTAAATTACTCATTTAAGCTACAGCTATGTCAGCTATAGCTTATGAAGATGTTGTCTTTTCAAGGTCATCAGTTTCTTTTTGGTGAAGAGTGCTGGGGGATTTTGATTTCTTTTAATTTACAGTTATATCAAACAGGAGTATACTACAGGTAGCAGTATAAAGCATCAGAACGGTACCTGTGATCGTCCAGGGTCTTCTGCGCCCAAGCGCTCGCGCCCTTCACGTTGTCATAGTTCTCACAATAGAAGCAGTAGTTGTCGGCAAGCTCCCGCCGCACGATCGCCTCCTCCAAGTACGCGTTCACACTCTCCGTGTACTTTAGTTTATACTCTTGGACTGTTAATGCTGCTCGTTGGACTGATATTTGACCTGCAAAATAAATTTAGATGTTTTCGACATTAACGAAGAGCCTAGTGCATCGAATCCAGCACTTGCTTCCGATTTATCAAATTATATAAAGAATCAAGGGAATATACAAGGGAATACCACCAACAGTTCTCTGTAATCAGAATGTCTCAGAGTGTATGTGTGACGTATGTGAAGTCTCAGTGAGAGAAGACCTGAGCTCAACAGTGGGATGAATATGGGCTGTTATGATATTTGATTAACATATTATTATCATCATCATTAATCATCTATTTTCATAATGACAATAAGGTACTATCTAAATCAACTTCACACTCATACTACAACTCTAAAAAATAATTGTGATTTTTGACGTGATAACGTCTATTAAAACGATGAACGCCGGGCGCACGCACGAAAAAATGTAGCGTTCCGCGAGCAAGAAAGCGGCAAAAGCGAGAGAGAGGCACGATCGGCGTATCGTAGCCGATCGTAGTTGAGTGGAGCGGAGCGGGGCGGAGCGGAGCGGAGCTTTGTCATAACGCTGTCACGTTAAACTACCGTCCGTATACCGACTTTACAGACAACCATTTTTTTCAATTACACTAAATCCACATTTCACTGATAGTGCAGCAGTATCAAAATCAAGTGTGTGAAGGCCTCCAATGACTTTTATGTAATACATAACATCTTTAAGAGATAAGCATGCCTTTAAAAACAATATTAAATGACTGACTCACCAAAATGATACCAAGGCGACATGTGACTTAAAGCATTCTTGGTTGGATCATTTCTTTTCTCGGAGTATATCTTTAATGTCTTATCCACAAAAGTATAGAGTACTTTCATTCCCTCATCATATCCTGGCCCGGCCCATTCTATGGGCCCTACTGACTTGTCAGCCTCTCTAGTTTCTATTGCTTCATCCCAATCAATGGGCTGAAACGAAGAAATTTCAGGAGATATATGTAAATTATATCCATGTCCACAGACTTTCAAATCGGAGAGATTAAAATATGTGTCCATGCATATATTTTCAAAACAGAGATGACTACAATAACAAGTTTTTCATTGTATTTTATTTTCATAAATAGAACTCACTGCAAAGAATGTTAAAAGTTAATAACTTATCTTCAGTAGATTACAATTTTATCAAATTGTAAATAAGGTTTTATGATTTACAGCTGCTTTGTCAGCCATACATATAGATAAACGTGATAATCACCCATGAATCATCACCAAGAAGGAAACAGAGAGCCCACTTTTCATTGTTCTTTTTGTAGGTCACCAATGCATTATTAATTCATAGGATTTAGACAGAAAATATTTCTTACGCCCCAACTCAGAGTCACTAATGGTTACTTAAATTGCTCGTTAGTACATTTGTATGGTGATTCTTTACTAAAGAGCAATTAAATTTTATTAAATTTTAAGTTTATTTTACTCGTAATAATGTAATTCTGTACTGTAACCACAATCTATGTGTATATGGGTGTATACCTGGAAATAAAGACTTATTATTATTATTATTAATTAAAGTAACCATTAGTGACTCTGAGTTGGGGCATAACTCCGTTACTTATTAAATTTTACTAGTACTGATATTTCTTCAGAAGTTTCTGTGAAGAAGTTATTGTGTTGTGATGTCCTTCATGTCAATGTCATACACAAACGCAACATGGACAAAAAAGTGTCTGCTAAATCTCTTTCAACCAACAACCCTTACCTCAGGTTCAAACTTGCTAGTATAAGGGTGTTTGATGACAGGAGGAAACTCAGTCAGATATTCCTTAAGCTTGTTATTTATTTTATTTCTTATAGTCCTGGCAGAATATTCCTGTTTGTCTGAAGCAACCCAGCAAGGCACTATGTTGTGAGCATCAACCTAGGATAAACAGTAAAAAAAAAGTATAAATTAACATCAGGGAGTTTAAATTAGTGTTACTATCATGCATAAAGTGCCATGAATAAATTCCTTCTTAATCATGATTTATAATATTATGTATTGTCATAGTAGGATTTAAATGATAACATTATTATAACTATTAATATTTTTAATAGGTAGCTAATAACTTCTGATAAGGTAGTTGTTCACAATCCTGATGCAATGAATTAAATTATTACTGTTTATTGGTGTACAATTATAAAGTTTTGTTATTGTTAGTTAAAATTCATATACCCAAATGGTGATGTTGATAAAATGGTTACTTCTAGACGTATATCCCCTGTTATCAATAGATAAGCCTGCAAAAAGCATTTATGACGTGCGAATATTTGACTTGCATATCTTATCAGCTCTGCACATAAAAACCGAAAATGACTAATAAGTAAATTTATATGCAGTGCCGCTTTTTACGTGTGCACACTAGGACATTTTATGTATATTTTGGCTTATAAAGACTATACTATACTAGAAAATAATATTGTTAAGTGAAAACAGTATAGATATTTGTATTATACATGTACAAACAATGAACAAATACAGTACTTGTAAATTTCAATTTGTAATGTACCTGTATCAAAGGCACATCTTTCTTAAGTTTCTTTTTAACTCCTTCCAGCCAGCCGAGGGGCACTCGCAGAGGATTGAAGTCGCAGACTACGGCCCCGATTTTGTGATCGATCACCCACTGAGGTAATATTTCTGCTCCACTGCCTTCTAGCAGGTGGAAAGATATGTTTAGCTTCTTGCATTGTTCTGCTACTTTTTCTAAGCCTGAAAATTGTTATTTATCGTATGAACTTTTAGCCATTTCAATCCATATTCAAGATATTTAAATTTAAATAACTTGAGGACATAATTGCTTTTTTATTATGCTTTTTGCGCAGAGAAGTGTACCTTTGATGAGGAAGTGGAACTGTCGCACGGAAGCATCTAGATACTTTGCTATTAAACAGAAACACACATGCAGGGGTACTTCATTTTTTAATGCAAGTTTCTGAGCGAACAAGAAAGCCCAGTTGTCCTGGACTCTGCTGTCTCGGGACATCCAGTACACGATGCCTTCGCAACCGTCAGCCACGCATTGCTCCTGAGATATGATTCTCAAACGGTTTTTGTTAAACTTGAATTTTAAAATTGACTCTGCTGTTTCTTCCCGCTTTGCCTGTACTGTGTTTTTGAACTCATCAATTTGGGTGGCGTAGGTACCAGTTACGGGAGGGATCACTGAATACTTAGATGTCTTAGACGTATCGAATTTCGGTTTCTTAGCTGCAGATGCCATTTTTTTAAGGGTAGACAAAGAGATATAATTAATTCTCATTGACTTATTTCAATGGACCTGTCAGAAGGCTTTTAATTCATTAATTTTTAGCTAAATAGACTCATGATTCCTCATGTGCTTTTTGCTTTTGTTGTAAATGTTGTAAATTGTATAAATTTTTTTTGTAAACTTTTACGTCATCTGACTGTGACTGTCTTAACTTTGATATGACATATGACATGATGATGACAAATGACATGACAGTTGACATTTGCCATAGTGACATACCTGTCTTCGATTTTGCCAAGAAATTTATTTTAATATGGAGCGCACGTTTGGAGTACTGAATAGTACAGGCTGAAGACGGATCCCGTGACCATAGAAGATAGAGTAGAAGGAAAGCCGTCTCTGTTTATGAAAAGTGTCCGTCTAAACGCGTCCAATGACAGGTATCAAATATCTATTCTTCAGACACTAGCGCCATTCATTACGAGTGACGCTGCGGATGCAGTAGGCATAACTCAGCAAACTACAACATGTTCATGGCATGGAGTATTGAGGTAGAAGGAGGGGGCCATCTCATATGAAGGGAAAGATGAAAAAATGTCCAGATGTTTACAGAATATAGAGGTTCCAATAATGGCCTGGATTTTTGAATGGCGCTAGTATATAGACCGAGTAAAGTTTGCTAAGTTCAAATATAAAAAAATTATGATACCCTCCTTAATGCCAGTATACAAAACATCAACACGTAGTCAAATGTAATGTTAGATGTTGGCTACCACAAAGTATTTTTATTGGCTACAGCTCATTGCGCAAACATCGGGTTCGGATGTCGGTTACATACGCTCAGTTCCTTTTTTTAAGGTCCATGTGGGTTTCGTTTTGACTTTGAACGCTAGCGGTGACTGACTGAGAAAACGCCTAGCTTAGACGTTCCTAGGTGTGCGTGTGGATTGAGGGCTCTTTTTTAAAAGTTACTCAGATTTTTTAAAAACAAGGAGGAATTTAGGAAAAAATTGTGAAAACATCGTGGTGAAGATAAAAAATTTGTGCAACGTATAGTAAAAAAGTTGTGGTCGATTAACTGGAGCTCTCAATCCGCTAACCTAAGAAATTACTGTAACCTCATATCTCAAAATATACTAAATAAATAAATAATAAATAATAAAATATTCTTTATTGCCACACAAAAAATCAAGTAAAATAAACACTTAAATCTAACTTAATAGGTAATATCCAGTTATTGTGGGCAAAGGGAGAGTCTCAGCTTCTGCTAACACGAGAAACCTCGTGCAGCGCTGTTTTTCAGACTCTCCCTCTCCCTTAGGCGTCGTTTGGGAGTTAGGTAATCCCCGATCGCCGCTAGGCATTTTTCTATTGTATGCATTCGCCTGCGTCTCTCTCTGTGTGTGTGTGTGTGTGTGTGTGTGTGTGTGTGCGTGTGTGTGTGTGTGTGTGTGTGTGTGTGTGTGTGTGTGCGTGTGTGTGTGTGTGTGTGTGTGTGTGTGTGTGCGCGTGCGTGCGTGCGCGCGTCTGCATGTGTGTATGTAGCGTGTGTGTGAATGTTTGTTTTTAGATGTGAATATGGTAAGTACTGGGATTATTACATCATTTGAAGAACTGTTTCAGATCCAAGCACTTCCAGTAGGCATGTCTCAGGTTCTCTGCAGCAAGTTGCTTTCTAAGTAACGCTGATTTATATTTTGATTTGAAAGTATCTAGGCTTATTTTCTTTCTCAAAGGTGGGGGTAGGTCGTTCCATATGCTTGCTGCAGCAAACCTGACCGCTCATTTACACGCGCGTGTCGCGGACCGTCTCGTGGCGCGTCCGTAAGCCACGCCCCCTACGCGCGTGTGAACACCACGCGAGCGCTCGCGCGAGCCCCTTTGGCGCGCGCCTAGAAAACCGCTCCCGACGCGAGCCCTGCGAGCGCGAGACGCGCCGCGGTCTGGTCCGCGAGCGCCCTGTTCACACGCGCGCGTATGCGCGCGTCTCGCGGATTGTCTCGTGGCTCGCGCGCGCGTGTAAATGGGGTATGAAACACGCTCGGTATCTATTAGTTTTATGTGTAGGTTTCATTAAAAGGGTTTGCGAGTTCGAACGGACGCTTCGACTAGAAATATCCTTAATCCACACAAGCTTTTCAAAAAGATATTTAGGTCTCTTATTCCATATCACCCTATGGACAGTACAGTCAAACTGAAGCTCTCGTCTAGTAAGCATGTTAAGGATACCCTTTTCGTTTAGGTACGGAGTAATATGATGTCTTTTAGGAATCTTAAAACAGTAACGGATGCATGCGTTTTGAACTCTTTGAATAGCTCTTTCTGTATTGGCGTTTAACCTAGGCCCAATAATAGAGCTGCAGTAGTTAAACTGCGAGAGCACCAAGGATTCGCACAGCAATACCCGAAGTTCTTCTTTGATATATGGCCTGATTTCGTAGAGGGTTTTGAGCTTATAGAAAGCTGTCTTTATTTTGTTGTTTACGTGCTCTGTAAACTTTAGTTCTCCATCCATAATTAGGCCTAGGTTTCGAGCAGAAGCTACTCTTTCCAGATCAACGTTATTTATTTTTATCGTACCTGTGTAGTCAGCAACAGATTTTATTTGCGACTTTGTTCCTACAATAATATACTGTGACTTGGATGGATTGAGTGCTAGGGAATTTTTTTGTGACCAATCGTAGATGTTTTGGAGATCTGTATTTATTTTATCAAAAGCTTCTGCTATGTTATTTTTCTTAAAGGAGTAGTACAGCTGAGTGTCGTCTGCGTATAAGTGAAACTTGCAATATTTAATATTTTCAGGCAAGTAGCAGTAAAGATTGTAAAGATTGCAAAGAGGATAGGACTTAGCAATGACCCCTGGGGAACACCTCGCTGAAGTGGTGCTAGGGAGGAGTTTTTTTTGGTACCATCTTTGTCATCCAAAACTACCATTTGTTGTCTGCTAGTAAGAAATGCATGGAACCACTTACAGGTTTTTTCTGAAAAGCCGTGACGTTTTAATTTACATAGGAGCAGTTCTGGTTGAAGACAGTCAAACGCGCGTGAGTAGTCGAGTAAGACCAATATGCTGCTAAGTCCCATGTCGGAAGCCTCAGTCAAGTCGTCCGTGACGTTAAGGAGAGCAGTTTCTGTGCCATGGCCTTTGCGGAAACCTGACTGGTATTTGGGAATTATTTTTTTCCTTTCGATATAGTTTAGCACTTGGTCCAAAACCACTTTCTCCAATATCTTCGATAGTACTGGTAAAATCGCGATAGGGCGTAAATCTTTTAATTCTGTGACAGAATTTTTTTCTTAGGTAAGAAAAATCCTGTCACAGAATTAAAACTACTACGTGTATGTTTAACTTTTTTACGTGGAAAAATTGTGCATAATTTGTGAAAGCTATTCACAATTTCTCAATTGATTTTAACGGTTTACTTTGATTTTATAAAGGTTTATTTGGAGCTCTCAATCCTCCAATGTGTGGTTTGAGTGTTCCCAAAATTCTCTAACTTTGGCTGAATATTTGTTTATATTCTTACTCCTATTTCACGAGTATAATTATTAAGAGTGAATTTGTGAAACAAAAACCCTGACTTAAAACATAATAATTAGAGAGTAAATGAAAAAAATACTTTCTTATCAACGTCCCGTCTGAGAGCTCCATGTTTTAGCGTTTATTTATTGAACCCGAGCTTTTATAGAAATGATGGATACATCAGAAATTGTGAAAATGTTGTCACTAAAATTTAACACGATTAAATTTTTTGTGAACGCTTGATTTTAAAAATAATCAACATTATTATATTTTCAATAGAAAAATTATGTAGGGTGACCATGCATATAGTACAGTCGGCCGTAGAAGTAGCTTAACATTTTAGTACTTTGTAATAGTAACTGTTTCAACGGTTTCCTAGCAACATCTACGACAAATTCAAGAAATGTAATGTGACAAGGTACTAAAATGTTAAGCTACTTCTGCGGCCGACTGTACATAAAGAAAGTAAAATGTACTTAAGTATAAATGTTTTATTACAGAACAAACTAGAAAAAGTGAAACATTAATTATGAAAGAAAGAAAAGAAGGAAAATATTTATTGACGGCTTTTAACAGCACAACATCCAGGAAATAAAAACGTAAACATCTTTATAGAAATTAAACAACAAAACAAAGTCTTACTAAATTATTCAAATCAAAATCAAATCAAATCAAATGTTTATATTCAAAATTGGTTTGGTTCACAAACGCCAATGCTTCAACAAGGCCCTACTGTGAGAGGGCCCGAGAGAAGAAGCGGCAAGAATTTTCCGGGTTTTTTTTCCTGCTCACAGTTACAGGTAGCACTTATCATCTACTACAATCTATATTCATAAAACTCATGTCCAAGCAGACTTGTCTTTAAAATAATCATCTAATTTGTAATATCCTTTCGTCATAAGAATGCTTTTAATATGAGTTTGAAATTTAAGGTAAGGCATTTCTGTAAATTTTGATGGAAAGATGATGATGATGATACTGATGATGGTAAGTGGTTACCGTCGCCTATGGATATGAGCAATACCAGAGGAATCGCCACTGCAACGCCGGCCCTGAAGAAGAACCCTTTTTACACCTTTTTTTAAGAACCCCATGTCATACCACTCCGGGAATACCTCAGAAGGAAGTTCATTGCTTAAATTAAAGGAATAGGTTTTAAGTTTATAAAAAATTTGCATGTAAAAGAAAAAAAACAAAATAATGTCAAAATTGTTTAATAATAAAAAAAATATTTATAGCATAAAATAATGTTTTTATTGTTATTACTGTATATGACAGGAATAAAAAACAGGAAATCACTCCACGCGCAATGTTGGGTTCCGAAGCAGTAAATTTATCGACTATTACTAACTAATGCTAACAACTGTTATAATTTTCCTTGTAAATTCATCATACAACGTATTTTTGAGAATTTTTTCACTAGTCCAACTCCGACCGTTTAGCCGGCAGGAAGGGTGGGGGGAGAGACACGTGACTCTAACCAAACCTAGCACTTTAAAGCGAAATATTTCGCGCAAATGGACCTCAAATTCCAAAAATCCTATAATATTTTTGAAAAACCTCTTCATGATACCCAAAACAAAAATTCATTCTCACGTTGCCTGTATGGGAGGTACCCAGAAAAAAAAATGTTTTTCAATATTTTATTCTACGATTCTGGAGTTTTAATAAATATGTATATCCATGATAAATTACAGCTTTCTAGCACTAAGGATCTTGCCACTTTGCTTCGGACAGACAGACAGACGGACAGACAGACAGACGGACAGACGGACGGACAGAAAATTATAAGGGTTCCGATTTTACTTTGGAACCCTAAAACGCGTAATTACGTAGATGAAAAATGTGTCCGACAATACTATATCCACCCTACACGATTTCGTCGCTTGGAAATATAATATTGTGGATTATTTTTAAAATCAAGCGTTCACAAAAAATTTTATCGTGTTAAATTTTAGTGACAACATTTTCACAATTTCTGATGTACCTATCCATCATTTCTATAAAAGCTCGGGTTCAATAAATAAACGCTAAAATATGGAGCTCTCAGACGGGACGTTGATAAGAAAGTATTTTTTTCATTTACTCTCTAATTATTATGTTTTAAGTCAGGGTTTTTGTTTCACAAATTCACTCTTAATTATACTCGTGAAATAGGAGTAAGAATATAACCAAATATTCAGCCAAAGTTAGAGAATTTTGGGAACACTCAAACCACACATTGGAGGATTGAGAGCTCCAAATAAACCTTTATAAAATCAAAGTAAACAGTTAAAATCAATTGAGAAATTGTGAATAGCTTTCACAAATTACGCACAATTTTTCCACATAAAGTTAAACATACACGTAGTATATTTTGAGATATGAGGTTACAGTAATTTCTTAGGTTAGCGGATTGAGAGCTCCAGTTAATAGACCACAACTTTTTTACCATACGTTGCACAAATTTTTTATCTTCACCACGATGTTTTCACAATTTTTTCTTAAATTCCTCCTTGTTTTTAAAAAAATCTGAGTAACTTTTAAAAAAGAGCTCTCAATCCACACGCACACCGTTCCTAGACTTGGTTTCTCATAGACCACTTTCAAAATTTATCTGGTTCCGGTCGGTGGACCCCCTGCAGCTGTTCTACATTTCTACCATGTGGACTAGAGAAGCATTGGACTTCTAGGTTAAATCGGTTAAAACTTTTTATGAATACTTATAAAAATAAATTCCGTCGAGTCAATTTGAAAATTAATATTTAGGTACTTTTCAAACTGAATTACCTCGTAAAGAACGTAATCCAGAATTTTCGAGAATTATCCCTTAAAGGCGCTAAAAAGAAGGCTAAAGGAGTACAATATTTCCGTTTCCACCTGCTTATTACTTAAAGAATAAAAGAAATAGTATATGTTTCCTTTAATTTGTCTATAAATCATAAATATTTTACAAAAGACTCATAAATTTTAAAAATTTTGTACAGTACTACCACTATTGTTGGAAAAATATTTATCTTTTAGAATTTCACTGCACGGATGCCAGTTCACTCGGCCTACGTTTATTTTCATGCAGTCTAAAGAGCAGAAGGACACAAGCTTGCAATACGTGCACATTATACTGTCTTTATTGGAAGGCAGTGAGCATTCGAAACACACGTCAAATATTTTGGCCTAGAACAATAAACACAAAACAATAATTAGATATACAAGTATATTTATCACAATATAACAAGTGTTCACCGTCGCCAACGGACATAAAAGATGTCACCAGCAAAAAAATCGAAGGACCAGCATCATATTTGGCTGTTTCGACTCTGCGAGTGAAACACGTAAAATATTTCACGGTCGATTTTATTATATAAGGAACATAGCCAGGTGGGTAGTTGGTACCACCGTGCATGTATAGTGAAAGAACTGTGAGGATTAAACTGGGTGGTGAAGAGCCCAGCGAAGAGCGCAGAGACCGATCGCCGTATATATATGTCCATAGTGTGTTCTGCTGGGTGCAGGTTACACCAAGTGCTCGGAAGGTTGGCTTGGACTCGAGGATGAATAGAACCCCTTACACCGAAAAAACTTATTAATTCGTAAGTCCGTAACATATAAAATTTAAGCAATCGAACTTAAAAATGAAATATTGGACATACATGTTTAGAAATCAATTCAGGTTTTACATAGCACCTCTTCCACAGTACTTCGGAATTTAAGGACTCCGAATCTTTATGATCATGGATTTCTTTAATGCCCTGTTCGATTATAGCTTTTTCAAGAGTCGTTAACGGTTTCTTTAATGAGATGTTATTCATTATTCGGATATTGCAAAATTGAACAATCCTCAGTAAATGTTTCAAAATACGACGGTCACCGTAAGGTTTCTTCTTGGCACTTGCCAGAATGTTCCAAATTTCTACGCAACGTTGTGGCGTTAGCCAGAGACCAGTTATCTTTTTATGTTTTAGTTCTTTGAGTATCATATTCCAGTGGCGGTGAGTAAAGCTGTAATCGATTAAGTAAGTAGGTTCCTACATTAAAAATTATATAAAACACTAATTAATTATAATTAACATTAGACCCACATGACTAGGCTATTATTAGCATAGAAGGCTAATTTTGTGTCTCTTGGTTTCATGTCTGTCAAAACGAAAAGAATGAAGAGTGTTGTCCATCTCACTGCATATGATCATATTATGCATGCTGAACATTTCGGAAAACAGAGAGTAAAGATGTATGTACTTGAAACAAAATCGGGTCATGCAGCACGCGGAAAAGAAAGTTGCTATTGACAAGCTTATTCTATTTCCTTACTTCTTGATGATGACAACCAGCTCCTTCACTATGTTAGCTTGCAACCACCTAATGTGCAACAGCCTGGCACATTCAGTTACCAATTCCAGAGCCTGCTTGTATTCGCCTACATCATCCATCATTCTACCCGAAGATTTTGTTGAAATTTTATCATCCTTCTTTGGTTTTTCCACCTTTTTACCTTTCGGGTCTTGATTCACTGCACCTATAAATTATATATAAATTGGACCACAATTATAAATTATAATATTATTGTAATACAGAGAACTTTCGATGATAGTTCATTATTTTTTTATATGTGAGCAAGAGTAAAATTTTATAGTGGTCCAATATGCCTCTGATATCGAAAGATAAGCTGATCTGGCGATTTGATAAATACCTGTGAAAGAGATTATATAATGAGCAGTCTATAGATAATAATAATCAGCGTATTAAAGTCTATCATTTAACTTACCAGTGGGAGTACCTGCTTTTGATTGATTTCCTTCTAAATCACTCATTGTACTTTTAGCAAATACAAAAATATTTTTATACGTTTCTTCTCCATTTTGACATTCTATGAGAGGATTTGCCCCATATAGAAGGAAATCGGTTATCTGAATTAGAGAGATTCAAATTCAGCAGTTTTGCTGGTCGTTTAACAAATCGCTATATTACGTGTATAGTGTGTTTCACGTAAGAGTTCCTTTCGCTGTCATACTAATAAGTAAATTGAATCTATCTTTAGTAGCAAGGGCAACTCTTATGTGAAATGCTTTTTACTAATAATTAAATTAATATTTACCTTTTGTAATCGTTCTGTTCCATCGAAAGTTTTAAAGAAAGGCAAATAAAACATTTTTAGTAAAACACTTTGACCAAAGTCATTAATAACGGCATTAAGATTAGTGTTTGGATGTCTGATGAAAATATCGAAAATATCCATACTCTTTGTCATTGAAATATCTATAGGTGCCCTTCCTTTGAAGTGTATCGTCGGATTGGCATTATAATCCAGTAAAATTTCTAATATTTCGCGTTGTACCTGCGATAAAATTGATATAAACTGTAGATATGTTCATAATAATATTTTTATAAAAATAACCCGACGTTATATCAGTCATTTCCTCATTTACCTCTTCTTCAGTTTCATTTTCAGTTCTTCTTGCAAGTACAGCATGTAGTAGAGTTGGACCTAGAATTTCTGATGTCATCTCATTCGATGTATCATATACGAGCCTATGCTGAGTATCGGCCCCATACTCAAGGAGTGCTCTTATTATTTCTAGATTTTCGTAAGTAAATGGCTGTGAAATCGCAATGTCTAAGGGTCTGTATTCTAAAATCTAATAAAAGTCTCGATTAAAACTTATTCAAAAATAAAATACTCATAAGTTTCTTTCATTAAAGGCTGTTAATGAATCTTACCGCAGGAAAAACTTCATTGATATCAGCACCGTGGCAAATCAAATGTCTGATGGCTTCGGATGAGCCAGAAGCTATGGCTATGAACAGAGCAGGCTGTGGACAGGTTACTAACTTGGGGTCAGCTCCATCAGATAATAATTGGAATATAGTTGATATTATTCGTGTTAACCTATAAAAATAATTTTACTTTGTATAAAAATAATTAAATTCCAGACCTTTAATATTCAGACGAAGAAAATAAACTAAAAAAAAAGAAAACAGAAACTAATAAATAAATAATACCTGTCTCTTTTCAGTTTTTCAACACTATCGATCGACTTACTTTCGTCTTTATCACTTTGCCACATTGCATCTTTACTTGGCTTAGTCGCTTCTTTCAATACTTTGGAAATTACTTTTTTTGGATTTTTATCAGGCATTTTCTTTTGATCTTCCTCAATAGCATCGGCTTCTTTTGTCATATCATTTAATTCAAATATATATGGCACCGGAATTGTGCTCGTTGCTTGGTAAATATTGTCTACTCTAATAGAATATTCACGATTAATATTGATATAAATTCTTTTATCCTCTGTAAAAGATTCGTCGGATATTTGTTCCGGAATTTTTGGAGGTGGAGCTTCAGACTTCTTTTTTCCTCCACTTTGATCTTTCAAAGATATTAATGACTTAATTTTTTTTTGCGCTCAAATTTTTATTTTTGCTAAAATTCTTCGGCAATGTTCCACCAACACTTGGGGATTGTTCCCGCAATGTCATCCATTCAGTAACAATTTTTTCAGTTGATGCTTAAGTAATAAAGAATTAAAATGCATAAAAAGGCGTAAATAAAAATCATATTCCTGATCAAAATAATACTTACAATGACCAGAAGTCAAGTAAGGCGGTAACAGTGCTTGAAGCATGTCACTGGGTGTTATGTCTTTTTGAACACAAGCAAGATTAAGCAATGCTATGCCGAGTGGTGTACAGCATGAGTTATTGTAGCTGTTCACATTAGCTCCGGCTTCCACCAAAAAATGTAGGACATCAACTCGTTCACCACACTGATATGGAATAGTTGGTTTATTCATTTTCACGAAAGTACAACACATTAATTAATCCATTTTGAATAAAAAGTACCTACTGTCGCATATATTACTGCTGAATTTCCATGTATGTCCGCAATATCTGGATGTACATTGCTTTCTTTAACCAGTTGAGCAACTTGAGAAATGTGTCCTAAGTAGCTTGCCATCAATAAAGTGCTGAAATTTTTTTATTGTACTTGTATGTTAACAAAAATAAATAACGAATCGCATAGGTTTGATCTTTCTTACCGACAATCTATTTCATGTTGACCGGGTGGTTTAAAATGTTTCCTAGGCCCAGACATAATTGATGGTAAATCTAAATTCAATCGTTTTCTTTGAAATTCATGTTTGTAGCAATGCTTCATCATGTGTTTCATTATATCGTTATTATTCCACGCGTAAAAGTTGCCAAGTTCGTGTGTATCTTCTGGTATATCGATCTGTTTGTAATATAACCGAAGGTGTAATTTTTCTATTAAATTTCATACAGAACACGATTCTACTTTAATGATCAATATTAGGTAAGTTTTTCAATAAATTTGCTATCAAATCATATTTATGAGCGGTTTTACTCACTTTTTTCTCTTCCGATACTTCAGCGTCTTCCTCCAAAGTATAAATATTTCCTTTAAAGTACTCATTCTCAAACAGTTCTGTGTGACAAAGAGCACTGGACAAGTCTGTGCAATGGTCTGGATATAATTTACTCCACTTATTAACAGCCGTCAGTGGATTTGCGCCATAGTGTTTGAGCATCTCCAAAGCGCTGTTCACTTCACCTAACTTATGTACTGTAGTTAGCAGTGTTTACAATTTTTTATTTTATTTTACTTTGGAAAACTTACAGCTAGATATAAACAAATTGTACATCATAACAGGGAAAGAAAGCCAATTACAAGTTACAATTACTAACATAATTTCATATTTATAAATTAACATTAGCTGTGAATAACGGTCTACCGCTACTATTTTCTTTCATAGAAGATAGTCCTGATTGGAATTTAGTATAGTTCACTCTGGACTAGCAGTTTAGCCGTTTGGTCTGTGAACTTATAGAATAATGGTGCAGATGGAACAATTGATTCATTACCAAGTAGCGTAACATATCATTAGTTTGCAACCAAATTGGAATATACATAAAAGTCTCTGCGTCTAGGTACTCGTCTTAAAATATGATCGTATCGAAAATAGACTAACAGCTTTTATGGAGGTGCTCAGTATCTTTCGATGAGGCTTCACAACTTCTCTTCCTAGGTTAGAAGACATGAAATCTGGCGCGATATTGGGCGCACTCGGCCGCCAGCACAATCTTATCAATTGTCTTCCACTCCAAAGACCGACATCGTCTTTTACACACGCATGAGATTCAATGCCGGGCCCCCAACGCAAGTTGCCATGAAAAAGGCCCTATAAATAGTTGCACCTACTTAATTCCTAGAGTTTTAGTTTGTTTTGAGAAGTGCAATCTCCTGAAAATTTGCACGGTTGGAGGAGCTACTGCCACGTATATTTTCGATGTGTGTACAACTTTACGTCCTGTGAATATACATGGTTTTTTTATTTATTTTTTTATTTATTCGAAAGGGAATTTGTCGCTGAACGTCCACATCATTCCGTACAGGATAGTTAATAACATAACATACAACAAGAATAACAATTAAAACACGAGACAATCAACATACAACTCCAAATTCATTAACTAATTATTGTTTTGCAAGACCCAACACAGCCTACCTGCACAATATCTTGGCCTCTTCCGACATGGGGGAGCCAAAATACTGTTAAGCAGGCCAATCTGCAGTCTCATAGTTTTTGCAGTACAACGAGTTTCTAAATGGTTGAGTATTCTTGTAGTGTTAAGTGAAAGAGACTTAGCCGGCCACAAACGCGGCCACACCGTACACTTCATTACTTAATAGGAAAATCATGCTTACATTAAATACTCTGCCATCTCCATACGAGACGGTTCCGTATCCATGTAGCTGGTTATTGAAGAGGTGACCTTCGTAAGTGACGAAACAGCTATGAGGGCCGAGGTATCGCCACCGATACGCACCCTCGCCGTGCATGGTGTCGTGAACGAGGTGGCCGGAGTACCGTTCCAATGACTTGAAATGTAATTTAATTTGCCTTTTATCTACGTCTAATTTATTCTAATGAATGACTTTAACGGCCACATCTGTAACTTTTGGAAACGTGACGAAGTTCCCGGGTTCGGTTTTCGGCCGGGGCAGACATTTATGTGATAGATAAATGTTTAGCCCTGGGTCTACCTTAAATAAGGTCTAAAGTGCATAGGGTAACATAAAATGCTACCCGAAAGCGTGCGACATAGTTTAGTGAATACTTGACAAGGCTTAACTTACCTTATAAAGCAAGGTAGGGATTATGAAACTTAAACCAGAAGCCTCTAGCCCTTAGGTCACGTTACATAAAGACACGAAAGTGTCAGTTAAGTCGATGCATATGTAACGTGGACAGGACGGGGACGGGACGGGACGTGAAGTTTTGGAAACATCGTTTCATAGAAAATGTAAACGATAGCGCATACGCCACGGAGGCACGGACGGGACGGGAACGGGGCACGCATGTATATTTATGCCCCGTCCACGTCCCATCCCCGTCCCGTCCACGTCACGTATGCAGCGACCTGTATATAAAGCAAATAACCTTGGCGCCAGACCAGTTGTTCTCACCATGACCGTTTTTCCTGTTCTGCTTGTCTTTTTCACCAGTGTAATACTGAATATACGGCCATGACTTTACAGTATTCGTTTTTGGCTTATCACAACGCTGTTCTGGTACAACCATCGTGTAGATTTACTGCAGTATTGCAAATAAAATTATAAAAGGTA